>CM071686.1:36972049-37596424 GCA_036553675.1 Solanum okadae
GCTGAGGACCACGGCTCATGGTGTGGCCCATGGTGGGCTAAGAAGTAGCCACCCCAAGACTAACCAAAACAACCCCTCTTCACGAGCCACTTCACGGCTCGTGGGAAGGCTCGTGAAGTTGCCTTAGACTTTTAGCGGCTACGGGGAGGTGGCCTAGCCGCTGGTCCAAGACCACGAAGAGGACCACGGCTCGTGGTGCCTCTCTTGAATAATGGACTGTAGGCTGCCAAGTGAAGGGTTTTTATTAGACGTAGAGTGTAGGGTCAACTTTAAACAATCATATCTTTTAGCTCAAAATGAATTAGGTGACATATGACCTATCTAATTAAACGTCTCTGAGTCCTCTTTCCAAAGCCGCCATGTTTGCCCAATTCCCATCTTGGAATAAAAAGTGATGCCCAAAAAAGTGAAGCACTGTCACGCGGAAATTCTTCACGACTCGTTTGACGAGCAACGGTGATGATGACGACCCGTTTTTGCTTGAATCATGCCAATTTGGGAATTTCTAGTAAGGGACTTCTGGGTCTTTTCCCCCAATCATTTTAACTCAATACTAAGTCGTTTTTCCTTCTACCCAAAGCCCGATATAATGGTTCCAAACCCCCAAATCACCCAAACTTAATTCATTCTCTTAAATTTACAAAACCCAAAATAAATGCCCAAAGTTCTTTCTCTAAAAATATTTCTCTCTCTAGAAACTTGAAGAAAAAGAACATTCAAGCTAGGGTTCAAGAAGTAAACTTTAACACATCAATTTCTCTGGCCATTGTTGTTAAGGTATGGTGGATTTGATCCATGTATACCTTCAATACATGGAGTTCATTCAAAATCTCCAATTTCAAAAGGATAGAAAACCCCAATTATTAGGGTTTGATTCAAAATTCATGGGTTCCTTTCAAATTTGATGTTAATGATTGAATTATGTTATACTAAGCATAAACTGATGATTTCCTATGGTTTTTATGATGTATCCCCAAGAACCCATGTAATTCCCTTATTTCTCAATTGTGATCTTATGATGTGGGTCTTTCTTGATGAAAGATGGATTTTATGAATTAATGCATGAGGTGATATAATCACATGAATTATAATGAAATCCATGTCTAATGCTTGAATTCTAGATGTGTTGATTGAAAGTAGGCTTTGAACCATGAAAGGGCAAAGTATGAGATTATGCATGTCTTTCTATGTAAATGCTTTAAGGATACTTTGAAAGTAAAGTGTCAATGATTATGTTTTGTTGTTGTGTTGATTGAAAGGCTATTCTTATGAACACATAATGAACACGATGTGAAAGGATTCCTAATATAATGAAGATTCTAAGGTTGAAAGGCTTTCTCACCTAATTGAATCTAACATTTACTTGTAGACATGCACGGTGAAATGATTTCTCACGCATGCTCTAAGAGCTATCCTAATGAAGTAATTCAGATTGATTGTCAAGGACATCCTTCCATGAAATATGAGTTAAGCTAAGACTTAATAACTACTCTGTGGAATTTATGCTTGGCACCGAGTGGATATTGTGTTGAGATGGGAGCCCTCACGTTAGTAGAGGCCGGGTTTTTAGAAGCAATATCTTGAGATGGGAGCCCTCATGTTAGTAGAGGCCGGGTTTCTAGTAATAAGCTCCTTATCCCACATTTTGTGTTCCCCTATAGGTTATTCAGCTAGTGGATCCACCTAAGCTAAGAATTACCGGTTCTACCTTAGGCAAGTAGGACCACCCTTTTAGGTGTGGGAGACACTGGGGGATCATGTTATAGCTCATATGGTCTCTTGGCGATTAAGGCTTATTCCAAAAATAACAAGATTTATAATGAACTATGACATGCTTGAAGAAGTATCTCGTGGTGTTCAAAGGTTTTTAAAGATGATGCTAGCTTGCATTGAAGATGATGTTATGACTTACGTTTTCCAACTATCACTATGATGATGTTTAAACTTTGTAAGTTGCATACTTTTAAATGAAATGTCCCTTTTAACATGTTTTAAATGTTTTCTTGCATAGTTATCACACTTAGTGCATTTTTGTACTAATGCATACTCTTGCCTACATTTTTCCCAAATGTAGTGTCCGACATTCATGGTCATCAATTTTGTGTCTAAGTGTTGATCTAGAGATTCCGAGCTTTGGTGAGTCCTCATGCTTCGAGGATGGAGTTTTAGTTTTTTAGTTTCCATTTCTTGTATTTCCCTTTCGACATAATGTATGGGCTAGGACCAATTTCATTCGATATGGTAATAGATGGCTATGCTGAGACAAGTTTTTAGACTTCCCCTTTCTTTTATGAAAAACTTTTAGCCTTAAAATATTCTTTTACTCTAAATTGTTCTATTTCTTATGTTATGAGGACTAAGTGGCTTGTTTGGAGTCTTTCGGGGATCTATACGCCATGTTACATTTAGGGGGTACCCCTGAGTCGTGACAAACTTAGTAATAAGAGCACAAGGTTTAGAATGGTCCTAGGAATGTATAATAAGCCACGTCTATTAGAATCTTGTTCATGAGTGTGAAGCGTGCCATATTTATGAATGAGAGGCTACAAGATGTTTAGGAAAATCTACTTCATTCATTACTCTCAAGTCGTGCGAAAGAGTTCAACTCTATAAGGTCTTTCTCCTAATCCTTACCCAGTGGTCTAAAGAATATGAATACTCAAGGAGCTTTAACTAGTGGAATAGAGGGAGACAAGGTTGACCAAGGAGATCCTCTTCAAGCTTCTCAGGTTCCGGTTGACCCTTGGACCGATCAAGTGACTAATGCGGAGCTTAGGTTTAGTTTTCAAATGTTGACTCAAGCTGGAATAGAAACTCTAGAATTTTATGGGTCAAAGATGGAGGAATATCCTAAAGAGTTCATAGATGAGGTGTCTGAGGTGTTGGACTTTGTGGGAGTGACTCTAGTAGAGAAGGCAGAATTGGCCGCTTATCAATTGAAAGGTGTTACCCAGATTTGGTTCAACCAATGGAAAGAAGCGAGGCCAGTAAAAGCGGGTCCCATGGAGTGGGAAATGTTTAAGAATGGTTTTTTTGGTAGGTTCTGCCCTCTAGATATGAGAGAGCCTATGGTACTTGAATTTATTAACCTTCGACAAGGTATTATGAGTTTTAAAGATTATGCTTGAAGTTTCACTGGGTTGTCGAGATACGCTCCATCTATAGTGGCCGACCCTAGGTCAACACTGGGTAAGTTTGTGTCGGTTGTGTCCAACTTAGTAGTGAGGGAATGTCGTACATCTATGCTTGATCGTGATATGGATATTTTTCGTCTTATGATTTATGCCCAACGGATTGAAGAAGAAAAACTTAAAGAGAAGTATAGGGAGAATAAAAAGTCTAGTATTGATGATGATAATTCCTCTTATGAAAGGTCTGATGGAGAAAGTCGACCTAGATTTCAACAAAGGTTTTCCGGTCAAGATTCCTCCAATGCTCCTAGGTGTAAAAAAAGATAAGAGTGTCTAGCCCCAAGCCTCAAGGAGGTAAGGGTTGTGGATCATCATTTCCTAGACCTACTTGTACTAAGTGTTGAAAGAAGCACGTGAGTAAGTGCCTAGCCAGAACGAACAGTTGTTTTGGTTATGGTAGAAGTGGTAAAAAAATAAGGGATTGCCCAATGCTTATGGCTAAAGGATGAGAGGGCAAGCAAGCTCCTCCTATTAGTTCAAATTCCAATGGTCCCTAGCAAAACCGCTTCTCTACTCTTCAAACCCGAGGTGAGCAATAGGGTTCTCCATATATGGTTTCCAGTAAGAAGAAAGTTTTCCAAATAGATGTATATGCTTTATAAGATCCCAATGCTACCTTGTCTTTTATGACGCCAAAGTATGGCTATGTGTATTGATGTGTTGTTAGAACCCTTCTCTATCTCTACTCCTGTAAGTGATTCTATTGTGATTAAGAGGGTTTATATAAAGTGTCCCATTTCCCTATCCCATAGATTTACTCTTCTTGACTTGGTAGAGCTTGATATGTTGGACTTTGACGTTATCGTCGGTATATATTGGCTGCACTCTTGTTATGTTTCTATCGATTGTGGAACTCGTGTGGTCAAGGTTTTAGTTCCCGAATTAGACTATCCTAGAGTTGAAAGAGGAAGTTCTATGCCTAGAGGTGAGATTCACCTTATATGAAGTTTAGAAGGATGATGGCTAAATGTTGCTTTAACCTCCTAATTAGGGTGAGGGAAATAGATTTTTTTATTCACCAACTTCAAGGGGCTAGATATTTCTCTAAGATTGATCTTCTGTCGGGTTATCACCAATTGAGGGTGAGAGGGGATGATATTCCAAATATGACTTTTAGAACCCGGTATGGTCATTATGTTTCTTTGGTGATGTCGTTTGGGTTGACTAATGCTCCGGCGGCGTTTATGAAAATTGATAAATATACTGTTTAGATAATACTTTGATATGTTGGTAATTATGACTCATATTGATGATGTGTCAAGACCTAGACCGTCATGATTGGCACCCACACTAACCCTCCGGTGGGAGAACCATTAATACTAATTAGTTAACTCAAGAACTAACATTTAAAAATACGGAAGCAGGTTTAAATGCAGAAATAAACTAGAGATCCCATAAACTCCAAAAGTCTAACAACAACTATCAAAACATTGCGGAAATATTCCCTAGAATCTGAAAGTCAGTATACCAAAATTCTAAAGTTCAACAAGTCTAAAGAAAATGGGTACAATCTAATTAAACATACAAATATCTAACTAGAAAATCTGAGTCTTAAAAGAGTGGACTAAAACATAGAGAACTCGTGGTATCCTGAAAGAACTGGCTAATCCTTGACTTCGATTGATCACTGATCTTCTAGATGAGGTCTGTCAGTAGACGCCTAAAGATGACTGTACTCAACAAAGAAAGAGAAAATGTAGTATCAGTACACAACCACAATGTAGTAGTAGGATCACGCAACTATTTTAGTAAGTGAAACATATACAAGCAATTACAACAAAGTAAACACGCATATACCAAACATATACACTATCAATTATTCTTTCTGGACCAATGTACCATCCAACATTTCTAATATCAAGTACATACACATACATGACAATTCAGTGGTCCTCTCATGGAACCCATAACCAAACTGTTATTGTGTCAGATCTTGACACCCGATCCAAGTTAGTGTGTCAGAACGTGACACCTGTTCCCATATGTATGTCGATACGTGACATCCGATCCTAGTTAGTCTATTGGAACGTAACACCCGGTCTATTCTATAAGCCACAATCACAATCACAATGTACATTCTCATAATCATACAATCAAGTGTTGATTCATGGCATACAATCATTCATTCATACTCATTCGCATTGGATGTGATCAATAGTGCAACATTCGCATACATACATACATTACAATGAAGAAAAACACTAACATACATCACACAAACATGAAATCAAACCATCATCTACCTAGAAAACAAGCTTGAATCCTCCTAAGAAACTTGATTCTTCCCTTTCCAGATTCTTTCCGCTTGTTCTAGGTCTATAAACAACAAATTAATGCAAGGATCAATAAAGGAGGCCTAATTACCCGAATTACAATAGAAATTATCAACACTAGGCCAAATTGAAGATCTCAATACCCAACTTAGGGTTTTTCCACTATTAGTTTTCAGGTCATAACCCTCCCCCATTGATAATTACCCATAAATCTAAGTTCCACGGATTGAAAAATGGATTAGGGGAGTAAAATCCTTACCTTTAGCTCCAAAAATAGAGGAAAACTGTCCAGAAATTGCCTGGGGTTGTCTCCTAACTCTAAAAAATGAAACTTCCAGAAAATAATATTTTTGGGATTTAATTCTGACTTAATTCACGATAGGCCCGCCGTAGCAGACCAAACCTGCAACAGCATACCCGCCCTAGCGGGAATAATTCCACCATGGCGGCTTGCACGAAAACAGAGAGTCAAAAGTTGAGTTTCAAACCCCCATGTCACTACACACCTTCAACCCATGACACTCAAAAACTACTCGTTCACTCTAAGATCAATTTTGGAAGTTTTGCTCACCCAAATTTTATTTGGTAAAGTTGTACGGATTCCTTAATGTTTGGCGATCTACTCATGTGATCAAAATCATAATTAGATCTCTCATTCATTACCAGATTTCCTAGACCTTTCATGACTCTGATTTCGTCCAAATCTGGACTAGGCTAGGAATTCTCAAGTTACTACGAAAAAGTTTTCTAATCCAAATTCTTTCCCCGATGGCTTTTCTTTAACAACAGGAATATGTCATTACAATAGATACCAATCTACCCATCACTTATCCCCAAGTGATAAACTAGGAAAAACAGGCAAAAGTAAGGGTGTAGTAGTACTTGAATCGATGAACAACTGGGATTCTTGTTTCTCAGGTCCTTCTCGGTTTCCCAACTAGCTTCCTCAACTGGATGATGCCTCCACTGAAATTTCACGGACTTAATATCTTTGGTCCTCAGCTTTCGGACAGCATGATCAAGGATTGTAATTGGTTCCTCTTTATACCGGAGGTCTTTGTCTAACAACATTGAGTGTCATTTTATGATGCAATCCCTGTCACCATGATATCTTTTCAACACGGACACATGATATACCGGATTAACTCCTGATAGGTTAGGAGGTAAAGCCAATCTATACGCTACTGGTCCTACACAGTCAAGAATTTCAAATGGTCCAATGTATCGAGGGCTAATCTTGCCCTTCTTGCCAAATCTCATCACCCCTTTCATGGGTGACACCTTAAGAAGAACTTTCTCACCATTCTAAAATACCATGTCTCTAACCTTTTGGTCCGCATATTTTTTTCTATCTACTCTGGGCTACTAAAAGCTTAGCTTGAATACTCATTGCTTTATCTTGAGCATCCTTTACAAAATCAACCCCCAAAGGTTTCACATATCCATCCTCAAACCATCCTATGTGTGATCTACATACCCAACCCATACAGTGCTTCAAATAGTGCCATATTAATGCTAGAGTGGTAACTGTTATTATAGGAGAACTCACACAAAGGTAGGAACTTATCCCAATATCCTCCAAAGTCAATCACATATGCCCTCAACATGTCCTCTAACACTTGGATAGTCCTCTCCGAGTGCCCGTCCATCTGTGCATGGAAAGTTATACTAAAAGTGAAATGTATGCCAAATTCATCTTGTAATCTCCTCCAAAAGTAGGATGTGAAACGCGTACCAGGGTTTGAAATGATAGAAAGGGGCACCCCGTGCAGCCTCACTATCTCTTTCACATAAACATTAGCCAATTGTTGAGCATTATAAAGTATTCTAACTGAAATAAAATGAGCAGACTTAGTCAATCTGTCAAGCACTACCCAAATAGAATCAAACTTTCCAAAGTCTTGGGAAGACCAACCACAAAATCCATAGCTATTCTTTCACACTTTTATTCCGAAATTGACATTATCTAAAGCAAACCTGCCGGCCTTTGATGCTAAAATTTATTTGTTGGCAATTTTGACTCTTAGCCACAAACTCCGATATATCATTATTCATGCCAGAAAAGTAATAAAGTTGCTTCAAGTCTTGGTACATCTCGGTCACACCCGGATGAGTGGAATACCACGAACCATGGGATTCTATGAACAAATTCTAAATCAAGTCATCTAATCGAGGAACACAAATCCTTCCTTTAAATTTGAGTACACCCCTCACATCTAAAGTCGCATCTTGTGTCTTACCAGACACTATTTTATTTCTGAGCTCTTTCAAATGCTCATCCTCAAGTTGTTTGGCCTTGATCTCATCAATGAACGTGGCCCTTACCTCAATGCTAGCTAACACCTCACCATTTCTGAGACACCCAATTGCATGAACTTAGATTCCAAGGCTTCAATTTCATTAGCCAAAGGTAGCTTGGATACACTCAAGTAAGCTATACTACCCATACTCACTGCTTTTCGACTTAGTGTGTTGATATACCGTGAGTTTACGGTATTTTTAAAACATTTCACTTAAGAGTTGTGTGTGACTAGGGCCATTTTGTATTGGTTTTTATATGTTTTTATCATGTTTGCAGGAAATAAGTTCAGATGCGGAAGTTGAGAGACACAGCTGAACAATATGTAGAAAAGGGCATTTACGGATGTGATTGACGGACCGTAGGTCCAATCACGTTCCGTAGATGGTGATCATAGATGGAAGGGCAAGGCTTGAAGGAGATCAGGGAATTATTGACTAAGTGTGGAATCACGGTAGGAAACGATGGACCGTGATCGACCAACAGGCCATACTGCATTTCCGTTAAATCATTCAGAGAGAGGGTTCCAATACCTGATTTTCAAGATTTTAAGTATGGAGCTACGGAGAAGGATCCACGGACCGTAGATCAAACCAGGGTCCGTACTTTTGATCCACCTATTGAGTAAGAGAGTGAAGATTTTGAAGCTGAAAATATTGCCTAAGTCCTGAGCCACGGAAAGGACCTATGGACCGTAGGTCAATCCACGGTCCGTAGGTCAGTGTCATAGATCGAAACTGGGTCCTGAAACATTATTTCCTTATTTCGTTTCCTTTTTAGTTAGGACTTATTTTTCTATATATAGGGAATGTAAACCTCGCTTTTGGGGGTTAGACTTTATTATTTTAGTTCTAGTTTTTGGCTTTGGAGATTAACTTGCATCTTTAGCAATTCTTAATCTCCTAAGTTCGTTTTGAAGATTTTGACTTTGAAATTCAAGTTGAGATTCTGGTTTATTCTTCTCATTAAGTAAGTTCATGATTTCGCCATCTAAAAATATGAATTGTGTTCTTGCTACTATGGGCAACTAAATCCACAACTAGGGTTGTGGGAACCATGAGCGATTAACAACGTATGAATAGTAAGTAAGTGATTCTTGAATTGTGTTATCGTATGCATTGATAATTTTTTCATTTAGAAGTCTTTTTAACGAGTGCACGCGTTAGAACTTGCCTTGTTGCTACTTACTGGACCAAGGAGGTAGTTAATAAGAAGAGAATTATCAACATAGATTTAGTGTGATACTATCTAATAGTCTAATGTCAATTGGTGCGAGGGTGAAAACTAAGCCATACATCGATATGATGTCTAATATGAGATAAAGTTAAGGGTTGGTAAATTATACGCACGTAGCCGGACCAAGGTGCGTGGTGAAATTCTCTAGTTACCGGACCAAGGAATTAGAGATAGCTAACTTATCACTTTGCATGTAATACACTAGGAAAGGATTACTATTACTAAGATTACTGCGTTGTAAGCTTATGGGGAACACGTAAACCCTAGTTTCTCTCTAATCCTGATAACAACAAAAGTTTAAATCTTTCTTACTAATTGTTCACATAACTTTAAAAATTTGTTTCACAAATCCCCCTCTTTTAGTTCTTTGTTTCGGAAATACGTTGACTGAACGAATATAATCGTGGGTTAAATTTAAGTCTAAACCATATTCCTCGTGGGATCGACCCCAACCTACAAGTTGTGTTTTTTACTTGATAACGATCGCTTACGCTTTTTTAAGGAGGTGTAATTTGAGTGTATCTAATTTTGGCGCTGCTGCCGGGGAATAAGGCTTTTCGATTAAGTTTAACTACATTATTGAACTTTAGTCAATTATTTCCTAATTTTACTTTTTCTTTTGTTTTTGTTTCTCTTAGGTTCCTACTCTAGTGTATGCCAAGTACAATGAGCCACGGTGAACCACTTACTCTTTACGACCCAGAATTGAATAGAACTTTGTGAAGAATGAATAACCAAGGATTCCTCGTCAATCCTATCAGAGGAAACTTAGGTGATGGAGTTGGATTGCAGCCTCTGAGGGTCTATGATGAGAATAATCAGCTTCAAGATGAGAATCAGCTGGGAGATGCATTGAGGGTACAGGATCCACCAGGACTAAGACTACGTGATAACTATAGTCAACTTTAATGTCACTGAATCTGAAGGACCTCTTGTCCTACCTCCTCTACCTCCGGGGCATACATTTGTGGTGACTAGTAGTTTGATGCAGATGCTTACAGCGAGGGGTTTGTTCACCGGTTTGGCATAAGAGGATCCACATGTATACGTAACTAAGCTGAGGAGTGTTTGCAAAGGTTGTGTAGGTCAACCGGACTTAGACATGGAAGTCATTGGATTGCGAGTATTCCCTCTACCTTTGACCAGTGATGCTGCTGTGTGGTTTAATGAGCTTCCTTATAACACAATCTACACATGAGATCAATTAACTAAAGTGTTCCTAGAAAGATACTTTCCCGTGTCAAAGAAGTTGAATCACAAAGATAAACTCAACAGCTTCGTTGCTCTACCAAGAGAGGCTCACTGCTTTTATTAGAGGTGTCTCGAATCACCGCATTGATGATGAATCACTGAAGGAATACTTCTATCGAAGTCAGGATGACAATAGTAAGGCGGTGCTTGATACTATCGTTAGAGGTTCATATGGTGAGTGCACTTTTGAGCAGATTGCGGTGAAACTAAAGAAGTTTTCCCAAAACAATAAAGCATCGAGTACTAGAAACTCAGTTACTAAGAGGAGCACATTTGTCGTTCAAGCTACAAACAACCAGTTTGCAGATGAAATTCGTGAGGAGATGGCTCAGATGAGGACCGAATTGGGGTTGGTGTTGAAACATATGAGCAGAGGTGCGAAAAAGGTAAATGCTGTCAATTATTTGACTAGAAATCCACCACGGGGTGAGAAATGTTACTATGAAAAGGATACTTATTAGGTGAATGATCAGACGGGGGGTTTTCGAGCCAACGCCCAAGGTTCCAATATGGATAATTGGCGACAAGGTCAAGGAAACCAAGGTCTGAACTATAGCAACTACAACCGAGATGGTCAATATGTCTGGGATGGGAACTACAATCGCGAGAACAACTACAACCGGAACAACTATCACAACAGAAATAATCAGGTTGGACCTTATGTCCCTCCTCAAAATCAGGAATCTGGTAATAAGGAAGCTGGAGGTAATATGTCACGTATTGAGGATATGATGCAGAAGATGATGAGAAGGTTTGATGCTACTGATTAGAACATAAAGGAGATGCGAAATAACTTGTCTAGAATTGGTCAAAAAGTTGATGCCCATGCATTGTCAATCAAGCATCTTGAGCAGGAGATGACTCAATTGTCTACTACAATGAACCCACGTCAACCAGGAACACTTCCTAGCAACACCATCCAGAATCCAAAGAATGATGGGCATTGTATGGCAGTCACTACTTGAGGGGGTAAGCAGACCATTGATCCACCGATGCCGTCTGGGGTTGAAGTTGAGGTTAGTAAAAATGATGATGTGATTAATGTAAATGAAGAGCCCAAGAATGCAACAGAGAAGGAGGCAGAGATAACTCAGAAAGTTGTTCCATGCCTAGACCTCCACCTCCCTTCCCACAGAGGTTAGTGAAGAAAACTGAAGAAGGAAAATACCGCAAGATTATTAGTATATTGAAACAGCTTTCCATCAATGTGCCGTTGATAGAAGATTTGAAGCAAATGTCTGGGTATGCGAAGTTTATGAAGGATTTGGTAACTAAAAAGCGGGCCGTGAGTTTTGAAGATGATGATAAGTTGCAACATTGTAGTGCTATTGCTAGAAGGTCCGTTGTGCAGAAGAAGGACGATCCTGGGCATTCACTATTCCTTGTACCATTGGGTTGCTACATTTTGCAAAGGCGTTGTGCGATTTGGGTGCTAGTATCAATTTGATGACATTGTCTATTTACAAGAACTTGGGTTTAGGGGATCCAAAACCAACTGCGATGCGACTGCTTATGATCGATAGAACTGTGAAAAAGCCCATTGGCGTTCTCTAAGAAGTTCTAGTGAAAGTGGAGTCTTTTATCTTTCTGGCGGATTTTGTGATACGTGATTGAGATGTTGATTTTGAGGTTCCCATTATCCTTGTGAAACCTTTCCTAGCCACTAGGCACGCATTGGTCGATATGGAGAAAGGGCAGATGAAGTTTCAATTGATCAATGAAGAGGCAATTTTCATTATCTCTAGGTCCATGAAGCAGACTAGTGAGCTCAAATCAGTATCTATGGTGATACATATTGTAGAGAGTGGTTCTGAGGTGCCTATTGAAGAGAGGTTGTGTGTTGATGCACTAGCAATAGTAATGATAAACTTTGATGGTGATGGTATTAAAGACTATGATGAATTGGTCGCCGCACTTGATAGGTTTGAATTTCGTTCAAAACCAAAGAGATTAGAATTAGACATGAAGAATTGCGACTCTCCACTTGCTAGACCATCTGTTGAGGAGGCGCCGAAATTGGAGCTTCAGGCTCTACCATCACATTTGAGGTATGTATTCTTAGGGACAGATGGTACTTTACCGGTCATCATTGCGGTAGATTTGAATGTGGCCCAAGTTGAGGCAGTGGTTTCCGTGTGAATGAGGTTCAAGCGAGCTATTGGGTGGACTATTGTGGACATTACTGGGATTCCTCTCGGGATTTGTTCTCATAAATTTCAACTCATGTCGGATCACAAACCTAGTATTGAACACTAGAGAAGATTAAATACACCTATGCAAGAGGTAGTTAAGAAGGAAATCATCAAGTGGCTGGATCCTGGAGTTATTTATCCCATTGCAAATAGTAGTTGGGTGTGTCATGTTCAGTGTGTGCCCAAGAAAGGTGGGATTACTGTGGTACCTAATGAGAGAAACGAGCTTGTTCTGATGCGGCTTGTGACTTGATGGAGAGCCTACATGGACTACCGAAAATTGAATGCTTGGACAGAAAATGACCATTTGCCTATGCCATTCATGGATCAGATGTTGGACCGACTTGCGGGTAAGGGTTGGTATTGTTTCCTTGATGGTTATTCGGGATACAAGAAGATTTATATAGCTCCAGAAGACCAAGAGAATACCACCTTCACTTGCCCTTATAGAACTTTTGCATTCAAACATATGCCATTTGGGTTGTGCAATGGTCCAGCGATTTTCCAGCGTTGTATGATGTCAATATTTTCTGATATGGTGGAGGACACTACTGAGGTATTTATGGATGATTTCTCTGTGGTAGGTGATTCTTTTGATCGTTGTCGAGACCATTTGGCCGAGGATCTTAAAAAGTGTGAAGAGTGCAATCTTGTGCTCAATTGAGAAAAGTGCCACTTCATGGTGAATGAAGGGATAGTTCTAGGTCATCGGATTTCTGAGAAGGGTATTGAGGTTGATAGAGCGAAAGTCAAGTAATAGAAAAGCTTCCACCACCTATCTTTGTTAAAGGTGTTAGAAGTTTTCTTGGGCATGCAGGTTTCTATAGGAGGTTCATCAAGGATTTCTCTAAAATTGCACATCCATTGTGCAAACTGCTCGAAAATGAGTATAAGTTTGATTTTGATGATGCTTGTCTGAGAGCATTTGGAGAGTTGAAGGAGAAGTTAGTTACTGCACCTATCATTATTTCACCGGATTGGGGACAGCCATTTGAGGTAATGTGTGATGCGAATGGAATGGCGCTTGGTGTAGTATTGAGACAGAGACAAGAGAAGATTTGTCATCCTATTTACTATGCTAGCAAAGCTCTAAATGTGGCTCAAAAGAAATATACAGTAACTAAACATGAGCTTCTTGTAGTAGTTTTTGCATTTGAGAAAATTCTATCATACTTGCTTGGTACTAAGGTCATTGTGCATACTGACCATTCTGCATTGAGGTATTTGATGGCTAAGAAGGATGCAAAACCGAGTTCGATTAGATGGGTGTTGTTGCTGCAAGAGTTTGACTTTGTGGTGAAAGATAGAAAGGTGACAGAAAATCAAGTTGCCGATCACTTGTCTAGATTGGAGGAAGAAGCTATGCTAAAGCCTGGTGATAGGGCTAAAATTAATGATGTTTTTCTAGATGAACAGGTATTGGCTGCTTCTCACGATCTGATTTCTTGGTTCGCAGACTTTGCTAACTATTTGGCAAGTGATTTGGTGCCATCGGATTTGTCTTTTCACCAAAGGAAAAAGTTTATGCATGATGTGAAAAAGTTCTTTTGGGATGAACCTTATTTGTATCGTAGTTGTACTGATGGGATTATTCTTCGTTGTGTGCCCGAGGTCGAGATGTTGAGTATACTAAAAGCATGCCATTCATCGCCTGTTGGTGGGCATCATAGTCGTATTCGAACAACGAATAAGATTTTGTAGTGTGGGTATTACTGGTCTACCATCCACCAAGATGCTCATGATTTTGCCATGTCTTGTGACCATTGCCAAAGAGAAAGAGGAATTTCAAAGAGGCAAGAGCTTTCTATGAATCATATATTGGTGATAGAGTTGTTTGATGTATCCATTTGTGAGTTCACATGGGATGAAGTATAATCTTGTTGTGGTTGATTATGTGTCAAAGTGGGTGGAAGCAATTACGCTTTCCAACAATGAAGGTAAGAGTGTCACCGTATTCTTGAAAAAGAATATCTTCTCCAGATTTGGTAGACCTAGGGCTAGTATCAGCGATGGAGGTTCCCACTTTTGTAATAAGTTTTTCAAGGAGTTACTTGAGAAATATGTCATCCGCCATAATGTAGCCACTCCTTACCATCCGCAGTCTAGTGGGCAAGTTGAAGTGTCCAACACAGAGATCAAGTAGATTTTGGCAAAGACTGTTAATGCTAACAGAAAGGATTGGTCAAGGAAGCTTGATGATGCTCTATGGGCCTATCGCACCTCATTCAAGACTCACATAAGTATGTCCCCTTACCAACTTGTATATGGGAAGTCTTGCCATTTTCCGGTAGAGCTAGAGCATAAGACTATGTGGGCGATAAAGATGTTAAATTTGGATTGGGGCGTTGCATCAAATCAGAGAATGAGTAACTTGAATGATCTTGATGAGTTTCGCCTAAGAGCTTATGAAAGTTCAGCCTTGTACAAGGAGAAGATGAAGAAGTATCATGATCAAAGGATTGAAAAACGCAAATTTGTTGTGGGTGATCTTGTGCTTCTACTCAACTCTAGGTTGCGCTTGTTTCCAGGCAAGCTCAAGTCCAGGTGGACCGGGCCAATCTTAGTCACGCAAGTGCTCCCATATGGAGCGGTGGAGCTTGAGAATAGTGAGCGAACAAGGTTTAAGGTAAATGGGCAAATGATCAAGATCTATCTGCGAAACGCAGCAAGTGTGCAAGAAGTTGTTGAGGCCTACTATCTTGATGAAGTCTGAGTAATCAACACGCTTGCGTCATGCCGCGACGTTAAATCAAGTGTTGCTTAGGAGGTAACCCAAGATGTGCAATCTAGCCAACTATAGGTTTTTCTTTTCGGTTTAGTAGTTTTCTTTATTTATTTGTTTTTCTGTATTCCTTTAGATAGGTGCTTTATTTTTGTTTTAGTGTTGGCTAGATATAGCATAGGGTCCGTGTCTAAAAAGCATAAGGAAAATATAAAAAGAAAGGCCTAACGATTGCTACATGTGCAGGGGTGAAAAGTAAAATCTGCAAGAATAATTCTGTTGCAGAAGTCTACGGACCCCATCGACGGTCTGTGGTTAATTCCACGGACCGTGAATGGAGTTCGTATATCCCTGGTAAGTTCTCTAAATTTTCTAAGTGTGAGAGTGATCTACGGATCCCATCTACGGACCGTTGGTCGACCCACGAACCGTTGACGGGGTCTCGTGTGTCGAAACCCTAGTTCTGCCTGACCTGACCCGGACCCCTTTTAAATAAAATCCCCCCATTTTCAAATCATTTCCCGCTTCTAATATTACATCCTAACCGTTTCCAAACCAGCCAAATTCATAGAATCTCTCTATTTTACCACCACTCACCCTTTAATCACTCCACATTCATCCTTCCATTTCCCAAATCACTATCCTTTTCCCCCAAATCCCTTCATCCCCATTTTCAGAGTTCCGATGTCTGGGTTCGGTGCGAAAGGCGAGTAAAAAGGTTGTTGGAAGTCTAGAGTAATCACACAATCACCCCATTTCCTTTTCTGGTAAAGTAATCGACTTACCATTTATTTTGAATTTCCGATTCATTGATGTTATAGAAAGTCAGGATTTGGGTCTTCACCTTGGGTAGTTGTTGTCAGAAAATGCATGCTAAACTAAAAGTATAAACACCCTTGGGATAATAAATTGTGATTGTGTATCTTCATATTGTGTAAAATCAGTGAAATAAGAGTCTAAATGCAAGTTTCGACTTAGGGTTCTTAGTCTCGTATGCATACCTATTGAAAATTGAGTAAGTGGAACCCTTAGAATGACGAACTAGCATAAATTGTGTTGAAATGCATGATTAAACTAGGGTAAATTGTTGAAATGGGTAAAATTGGGTTACAAATTGTAGCATGACTGATACCTGGCACAGATATGATCCGCAAGACCCCATCTACGAACCGTAGGTCACTCTACGGACCGTAGATTAGGTCTGTGGTTGGTGGCACATAGCAACTCCACTAAGTGTGGAACCACGGAGATGGACTACGGTCCATAGGTTAATCTACGGACCGTTCTGCACATCCATGGTTCCCATAAAACCCCAACTAAATGGGACTTAGGATCTACAGAGGGGATTCACAGACAATATGTCAGCCTACGAACCGTAGATACCCACCGTAGGTGGCCACTGAAGCTAGTGTCTAAATTTTTTTTTGGTTTTTCGTTTTGGTTCGTTCTTAATTCTCAAATTCTTTCGAGTGTATTATTGGTTTATTTTTGTACTAATTATACATCCATAGGTACCATGGCTCCTAAGAAACAACTGACCTACACAAAGAGGGGAAAAACAAAATTTGTGGCCCTAACTTTTCGGTTGATTGATGAAGACGTGGATACGAAGAAGGATCCCGCATATGTTCCCCCGGCCATAAGGAAATCCCCTACTACACCTCATGCTACCCGGAATCAATCCCGACAGGTGGTTACCGACATAGTCACTATCTCCTAATCTGATGAGGAGAACACACTGATCGGGTCACGGCTAGTTCTACTTCCGGCTCTGTGTCTAGTTCTGCTTCCGGCTCTAAGTCTGCCCATACTTTCGACTCTGCCACTGGTTCCAGTTCACGTGATAAGGCTGCCTTGTTTGATGAGGCTACTAGTTAAAAAAATATTACAATTCCACCTAACTCTGACCCTACTTCGGTTGCTGAGGATCCCAATAGATGGTGCGTGGAGGGCTAATGGCAGATATATAGGGATGCAAAGATGTTGAATGAAAAAGAGAAGATGGCCCGACTAATAACAAAGGAGGGCAGAGTTCTCACAGAGAGCCGACACACTATACCTGACATCCACCAGCTCTTTAAACATCATAAGTGGGAGAGGATGGGAAAGGAACCAGGAACATACATTGAGGAGATTGTGAGGGAGTTCTATGATTCCTATGCAGCCACTCTTCGAGGCTCTATTCAGAAAAAGGCCAATCCCAGAGCCCATAGAGCACTCCATGCTACCCTAGTGCGTGGATTTTCTGTGGATGTCTCTGAGAACACCATCCTCCGGTTCCTCTACGGCCCTAGCCCTGGCCACACTAGGGCACTCAACACGACAGAATTTGACTATAAATGGGACATCGTGCGGGGCAGGGAGTTCCAGCAGAGTGCCAAGAAAAGAAAGACTGTATCACACTGGCTGGCTAGTTATATTACTACTGATGGACAGCGAGCCAACTAGGTCACCACCCCGGGCTTAAGCATCAAGAAGGCCAGTCTCACATCTGTTGGTACATAATTGGGTTTCAAGAAGGCTGATAATGCACTCACTTAGGACTGTGCGGTTATAGTAGCAGAATTGGTTGCACGGTTCGACATTGATTTTGCCCGCATAATCATTGTGGAAATTCATGAGAGGGATTTCAAGGCCTCCACCACTTACCCTTTTCCTTGCGTCATCTTTCATTTATGCAGGGACTCTGGAGTGCCAATCTAGCATTGTGTCATGTTGATCCGGGCAACGCGGACCGTGGATATAGGCCTGATTCGGGATGAGGCGAATATGACAGCACCACGCCAAGAGCCTCAGGTCGAATTACCCCTTTGGGGAGCAGATTTAGTAGAAAATGTTATGGAGATGTAGGGTGATGACCTTGCCCCTCCAGCCCACACTGATGATGCCCCGGCCTCCCTATCTCAGGCCGCAAGTCGAGCCCCTAGCTCATCCAGAGTCACCCCACTTTCAGGAGCTATTGTGGTGCCCTTGGCCCGAGTTCAGAAATTGGAGGCACATATGGCCACACTATTTCATCATGTGAAGCCATGGATGCAGAAGTCTATTGCAGAGTCCAAGGCATGGATGGAGCGGAGGATGGAGACCATGATGGACCAGAAGGTCCATTCCTTTCATAAGCACCTAGATGCCTTCGAGTTGAGAGTACTCGAGTGACCAGCCCCTGCTACCGATCTGTCCTCTTTCCGGATGGAGTAAGACAATCTTCGGGCAGACCTTGAGGCCATCATTGCCACACTCACAGATGAGACAGAGTCTGCACCTACTGCATTGGCTGATGACATTGTGCTTGATGCCTTATTCAGCGATGACACAGCACAGCCCGAGCCAACCCGTGCTAGAGGGAAGAGGCATCACTCTAGGCATGTTTCTAACAACACTAAGGATGCTCGAGCTAGGTAGCGGGAATGCCATCAAAATGAGCAGGCTAGGAAAGCCTCCATTGTAGATAAGGAGTTGTGCCAACAAAGTGCTCATGAGATTGTTATTGGAGCTTTCAGTTCTAGGCCCACCACTGAGGCCATGACTGCCGTGGGAGATTATGTTAGCACCACTAATGGTGCAGTTAGAGTGACTGCTAGCACTACTGCTGGTTCTGAGATAGATGATGTGGGCACTATAGAGGGTGACCCAAGTGTTGTTCCAGTGGGCTCTGGGAAACCAGACCCACCACCCACCCGCTTGTTGATAGTTCGTCAGCGGTATGCGCCACATGTATTCTACACCCAATCCATTATTTTTTCCTATTTTTTGTGTGCATTGGGGACAATTGCACTAATTTTTTGTTGGGGGTGGGGTAAATGGATTGTGACTGATAGGGTGAAGTCTCAATAACCCAACTCATAATCCTCTCTTGGGAATTTCTTGCCTACGTTCTTTTCCCCCAAGAGAGTGCTTAATTTATGTTGAACCGGCATGTGTTAGGATTGTATGCGTAGATGCATGAACAAGAATGAAGCCTGATAGCATAAGCTTTTTGAAAAAATGATACCCATCCAAAACATATGATATGTGCTAAAATTTGTAGGCTAGAATGAGTTGAATGTGTTGGCTCTGAGTATGACATGATAATGAACCAACTTAATTTCATAACTTAAGCTAAAACTTGAACTGGGTAATCTGATAATGAAACTATGTGCCAAGAGTGTGTGAGAATAGTTGATTGTTCAAACAGTTTTTGTGCCAATCTAGAACTTGTCCGGTTAGTCCTACTAAGACAATCTACTCTAGAGTCTAGGAAGTGATCATAGGCCCTTGTTCTGATAAGTCCACTAATTGCCTAAAAAGAATCCAACTAGATGAAATAAATTCTCCCTTTGATCCAAATGATTTGAGCCAGAATTAGACCATTTCTTTCTAAACCCCTAACGCACCTTCCCATAATCTAGTGTTTTGGCCCCGGTCCCTCCTTGGACATGTGCCCCTCGACCTAGGCCAAAAGCCTAAGTTGAGGGTGGCTAATGCAAAAAGTGACCTCAATTTTGCCCCTGATCCGACATCGGATATTGTGCACCTCAACAAATGGAAAATCCATAGGTTGAGGGTGGCTATGAAAGAGGAATCCGAAAGAAACATGGGTGTGAAAAGATTTTGGTGTTGAAAAAGAGAAAAAGAACAAAAAGAGAAGCAGATGTGACTTTGTGCCAAAGAAAACGAATAAATGTGTCGAAAAATAAGGAAGAAGAAGAAAGTGAAAAATATAGGGCTTGAAAGTCTAAAGTCACAACCATGCGCAAAGAAATATGGGAAAGAGCTTAAAATGGAAGGATGTCAAAGATAGGTCAAGGAAGAGCTTAAAAAAAACCATTGTAATGTCAAGGAGGGAAGAAAGTCACTAACAAGTACCCAAATGTACCACACCTGACCTTGAGCCTACGTTACAAGCTAAGAAAGTCCTATCATGATCCTAGCGACTAGTTTGGAGAATCTAAGCAGTGAAATAAGGGCAAGCCTATGCTATTGAGCACTAATTGTACTGGAAATTACTTCTGAGCGTGAGTGTTGAATGAATTCTTGTACTCAAAATCATATTTATTGTGTGATAAAGGGATTCCGTTTGGAGTAAGGGCACTAGTTACATTATCGGAAAGTTGGTACCTTGGTGATAGTAAAACAGTGTATGTTGTGTGTTGATTGGTCGATCTTTGTCATGTTTTGATCCGCACAAGTTAGCTTGTTGAGTCTAAGAGAAAAGATTTGCACTCAAAAAGAGAGTTGGGGTAGTGCCATGTGATTGCTTGTGCTTCGATTTCTTGCTTCTATACAAGTGTCGTTTAGAGTCTTACTGCGTCGCTTGAGGACAAAAAATGAATTAAGTTGAGGGTGTGGATATACCGTGAGTTTACGGTATTTTTAATACATTTCATTTAAGAGTTGTGTGTGTCTAGGGCCATTTTGTATTGGTTTTTATATGTTGTTATCATGTTTGCAGGAAATAGGTTCAGATGCGGAAGTGGCGAGACACAATTGAAGAATGTGCAGAAAAGGGTATCTACATATGTGATTGACGGACCGTAGGTCCAATCATGTTCCCTAGATGGTGATCATAGATGGACGGGCAAGTCTTGAAGGAGATCAGGAAATTCTTGACTAAGTGTGGAACCATGGTTGCAAATGACAGACCGTAGATCGACCTATGAGCCCTACTGTAATTCCGTCAAATCATTCAGAGATAGGGTTCCAGTACCTGATTTTCAAGATTTTAAGTATAGAGCTATGGAGGAGGATCCACGGACTGTAGATCAAACCACAGTCCGTATTGTTGATCCGTCGATTGAGTCAGAGACTGAAGATTTTGAAGCTGAAAATATTGCCTAAGTCTTGAGCCACAGAAGGGACCTACAGACCGTAGGTTAATCCACGATCCGTAGGTCAATGTCGTAGATCGAAACCGCTTCCTGAAACATTATTTCCTTATTTTTTTTCCTTTTTAGTTAAGAATTATTTTTCTATATACAGGGAATGTAAACCTCGTTTTTGGGGTTAGACTTTATTATTTTAGTTCTAGTTTTTGGCTTTGGAGAATAACATGCAACTTTAGCAATTCTTAATTTCCTAAGTTCGTTTTGAAGATTTTGACTTTGAAATTCAAGTTGAGATTCTGGTTTATTCTTCTCATTAAGTAAGTTCATGATTTCGCCATCTAAAAATATGAATTGTGTTCTTGCTACTATGGGCAACTAAATCCACAACTAGGGTTGTGGGAACCATGAGCGATTAACAACGTATGAATAGTAAGTAACTAATTGTTGAATAATGTTATTGCATGCATTGATAATTCTTTCGTTTAGAAGTCTTCTTAATGAGTGCACGCGTTAGAACTTGCCTTGTTGCTACTTGCCGGACCAAGGAGGTAGTTAATAAGAAAAGAATTATCAACATAGATTTAGTGTGATACTATCTAATAGTCTAATGTTGATTGGTGCGAGGGTGAAAACTAAGTCATACTTCGATGTGATGTCTAATATGAGGTAAAGGTAAGGGTTAGTAAATTATAAAGATGTAGCCGGACCAAGGTACGGGGTAAAATTCTCTAGTTGCCGGACTAAGGAATTAGAGATACTTAACTTATCACTTTCCATGTAATACACTAGGAAAGGATTACTATTGCTAGGATTACCGCGTTATGAGCTAATGGGAAACACGTACACCCTAGTTTCTCTCTCATCTTGATAACAACAAAAGTCTACATCTTTCTTACTAATTGTTCACATAACTTTCAAAATGTGTTTCACAAATCCCCCATTTTTAATTAGTTGTTTCGGAAATACGTTTACTAAACGAATATAATCGTGGGTTAAAGTTAAGTCTAAACCATATTCCTCGTGGGATCGACCGCAACCTACAAGTTGGGTTCTCTACTTGATAACGATCTCTTACGATTAGGGAGGTGTATTTTGAGTGTATCATGTGTCTGCCACTACATTTGCCTTACCCAGATGATACTAGATGGTCAGTTCATAATTCTTGAGTAACTCAATCCATCTTCATTGTCTCAAATTTAGATCCTTTTGAGTGAACACATGTTGTAGACTACGATGATCAGTAAGAACCTCACACTTGACACCATAGAGGTAATGCCGCCAGATCTTAAGAGCAAACACTACCACTGCCAATTTCTCTCATGCACCTTTAGCTGTCGCGATGAATAACATTTGTATCGTGCATTAATACAACTCCCAAACCCGAATGTGAAGCATCACAATAAAGAATAAAATCCTTACCTTCCATTAGTAGTGGTAGAATAGGTGTTGTGGTCAAAAGAGTCTTGAACTTTAAAGCTCTCATCACATTTTTCGGTCCATTCAAATGACACCTCCTTTTTGGTCAACCTTATCAGATGTGTGGCCATAGAAGCAAAGTTCTTCACAAATCGACGACAGTAGCTAGCGAGTCCCACAAAACTCCTAACTTTAGTCACAGAGCTAGGCTAAACCAAATTCTTAACCGCGTCAATGTTTTGGGGATCTACCATTACCCCTTCCCTTGAAACTACATGCCCCAAAAAGGTAACTGAATTCAACTAAAATTCACACTTAGAAAATTTCGCATACAACTTTTGTTTTCCAAGAACACCCAGAATAATACGAAGATGGTCAGCAAGCTCTTCCTTACTTTTCGAATAAACCAAAATGTCATCAATTAATACTGTCACAAACGAATCAAGAAATGGTTTGAACAGACCATTCATCAAACTCAAGAAATCTGCAGGCGCAATTTTCAACCCAAATGACATAATGAGAAACTCATAGTGCCCATAGCAGGTTCTAAATGTTGTCTTGGGTACATCCTCAAGCCTAATCTTTAACTGATGATAACCAGATCTTAGATCAATCTTAGATAAAACTGATGCACCTTGCAACTGGTAAAAAAGATCATCTTTTTTAGGCAATGGGTACTTGTTTCGAATGGTGACTATATTCAACTGCCGGTAATCTATGAACATCCTCATACTATCATCCTTTTTCTTAACAAAGAAAACAGGAGCACCCTACGAGGAAGAACTAGGATGGATAAAGCCTTTATCAGGAAGTTCTTGGATTTGGGCCTTAGGCTATCTCAACTCTATCGGGGCCATGTGATAAAAAGGGATGGAAATGGGGTGGATATCGGGTTCCAAATCAATGCAGAAATCTATATCCCTATTCGGGGGGCATACCAGGCAAATCAGTAGGTAACACTTATCTAAATTCTGACACCAAAGGAATAGACTTAATAGAGGGGGACTTAACCTCAATATGTCGAATCTGAGCCAAATTCGCTAAACATCCCTACCCCACCAGTTTCCTTACCCGAATGAAGGATATGACCTTAGTTAGCTTAGGCTTATACTCCCCTTCACACTAAAATTTTCCCTACTGGGGATCTCTACAGTCACAGACTTAGTGTTACAATTAAGAACATCATAATAGGGGGATAAGTAAGTCATGCCTAGAATTATAGCAAAGTCTGTCATATCCAAAATGACCAAATCAGCCCAAGTTTTGAAACCCATAAACATAACAGAACAAGCATGATAAACATGGGTGCCTATGATAGACTCTCCAATTGGGGTAGAAACATGGATGGGGGGGGGGCATCACATATATTACAAATTATGTCAAATCTCAAAGCAAATTGAACAGACACAAAAGAATAAGTAGAACCCATATCATACTTGGTGCATTTTTGTACTAAAGCATACTCTTGCCTACATTTTTCCCGAATGTAGGGTCCGACAGTCAGGCTCATGAGTTTTGTGGCTAAGTGTTGATCTAGAGATTCCGAGCTTTGGTGAGTCTTCATGATTGGAGGACGGAATTTTATTGTTTTAGTTTCCATTTCTTGTATTTCCCTTTTGGACATGATATATGGGCTAGGCCCAATTTCATTCGATTATGTAATAGATGGCTATGATGAGACAAGTGTCTAGACTTCTGCTTTCTTTTATGAAAACTTACAGACTTGAAATATTGTTTTACTCTAAATTGTTCTATTTCTAATGCTATGAGGACTAAGTGCTCTGTATGAAGTCGATCGGTGTTCTATACGCCATGTTACATCTAGGGGGTACCCCTCGGTCACGACATCTTCACTCTCATGTCTAAAGTATTTTGATTCTCAAAAATTCTACAAGATTGTTAGAAGTAAAGATAGGTTTTTTTATGAAATTATGATCATTATTCAATAAGCTACATTTTCATTGTTTCGCTTGGGTTTTTAACCTTTATGGTAGTCATTTAGCATGATTTTTATGACCATTCAAACTCTTATGGCTTTTAAGCATAAAAAAAAGAATGAGATTAATTACACCCTAAATACTTGTTATTTTAAGATATGACTTTTGAGCTTATTTTCATATATTATTCTAGATGATAAGAGGTTTATATACTTATGAGAATTATATGAATATATGTTTTTTCAGGAATATTATTTAGTATCGAGAGGACACGGGTTTAGAAAATCCAAGTCACATAACTATGCACGAATGTAGAATTATATTTCACCACTTTATCGGTTTAGATTCTAGCCCTGATAGGCTTAGATTAGTGGATCCATATATGATAAGATATATTTTTATAATCTGGCTACGTATAGGACAGTCCATCAAACTAAGATTATAAGTTGGGTTTATGAGCTCAAATGGCATATGTCGGTTATAAGAAACTCTTCAAATATGCATTTGATGATATATTTTTGAGTCTATATGATTCATTTTAAGTATGTTATGTTATGTATATGGTCATGTAAAATACTGGATTAGACTCATCGTCATATATGTTTTTGAATGAAGGTATAAATCAAATTTATGCATGAACTCCGATAGATTTATCTATTGTTCTTTTCTTGTCTTATGATTTTGGAAACCTTGTTTCAATGTTCCTACATATGCCTTATAATATCATTATGTTAGTGTTCCTCATACACCTAGTACATTCCACTTACTGACACATATTTTTTGTTCAGCTGCATTCTTTTATAATGTAAATATTGGCATTTGTACTCAGACTCATGGCTAGTGAGGTTGAAACATTTCCAATTAGCATTTGATGAGCCTTCGATATTAGGGGAATCCATGGATTTATAATCCTAGAATTATGTAGTGTTATCGTTGATTTTGAGGTAGTTGTGGGCCATGTCCCGACAGACTTATATTTTCATTCTAAGTTGTAGAGGTTTTATTCAAATAATAGTAATGTAGTCTCATGAATCTATTGACTCACACTATTCAGTCTTAGTTTAAGAATATGTTTCAACTTCCGCCTTCTTTTTATATGATTTGCCTTATATGCTAAGCCAAGGGTTAGCCTCGGATAACTCGTGATTTCAGGTGCCGTGTTATGTCAAGAATTTAGACTCGGATCATGACAGGAACAATCATGTGTTGTAATGGGCCAGTGATGGTCTTCTCTAACCCGTGCCCGACTCTCACTGGGCCGGTCTTACAAGGCCATAACCGGGTCAACCTGGCCCAAGACTTCAATAATTTTATTGGCAATATATATATATTCTTCAAATATCTTTATTTATCTCACACTCTCGTTAGAACTAGCAAATATATATATATATTCTTCAAATATCATTATTTATGTCACACTCTCATTAGAACTAGCCAATATTGCCAAATATTATTCACTACATAGGAGAGCGCAAGCGCGCATACAAATAGACTATATATATATATATATATATATTCTCCAAATATCTTTATTTTTTAAACACACTAGTTAGAACTAGCCAATATTGCCAAATATTATTCATTACATATAACCATATAACCATAGATCATGATATATTAGTTATTTATTGAGAAGATGACTTTCTATATCTTTTGTCACATCAATAAAATAAACCAAGAGAGCAAGGGGCTCCGGAGTATCTTCAGGTTTTTTCTCATACGCAAGTGCAAATGTAGTCCATTGATGTTCACATGATGAAGTAACACTAAAGAGTTGTTTAAGTCTAACAAGTCTCCTTCAATAACTTTCCAAGTGATTGATTTATTGTGAGGATCAATGGCTTCAATCATTTCCTTAGCAAACATTTCTTTTCCATCTATAATCATGAAATACAAGAAATGTCCTTATTCAAACGTTCAAATCCTCTCAGAAGATGTAAGCATTCATAAAATAATATCTTTTATCTTATATGTTGATTTATAATTGTAGTCCTTTTTCATTTTTATTTTCCTAAAAACTATTTGGTGGTCATGAAGATTGGCGGAGCTAATTTCTGTCTTGGGTGGAATTCCTTTAAATATGAAAAGAACAATTATGATTTATAAATTTACAGATTACTGAAATACATTAAAATTGTGATTATATTTTTGTTTGGTAAGATTAAGGTAAACTTTCCATGATCTTTTCATCCATAAATTATGGATTAGAGCTAAGGTTAAACAACACCTCATCCATATTCTTAGAGTAATTTATTGGTTGATGTCATGCCAAAACCTTGACTATCACTGGGGTGCAAAACTAATAAACAAAAAGTATTTTTTCATGCAAAAAAAATTCTTTCTATAAAATGTTTTGTGAAATATGTTTTGATTGATGAGTAGAAAATATATACAAAAATTTATATATTAAATACTAGTATAGTGAGTGTTTTAATTTTATGGATTTTTGAGTGCTATATATTAATAATGTTTAGTGTTATTTGGAGTGAATAAAATGTGTCAACAAATAAGATAGATTTATTTATGGAAATGACTTCCACGCAAAAGTTAAAGAAGTTATTTTTCCTTTTTGTTGCTGAAAAATTATTAACACCGTCATATAACTTCATCGTAGAAATAATTTTCTTTAAAAATGACTTTCATATTAAAAAAATACATTATATATAAAAAAAAATAAAAAATTGATGCGAGCAAATCATACTGACAAAGGAGAAATGTGTACTACCTTCAATATATTTCTAGCTAATAACCGAGCCAACTTTTAGGGTTTAATCTTCATGAATTTCAAAAATAATTTATATTATTAGGTCTTATATTGGGTATGTGATGATTATTCATGTGAAAAATATCATGAAACAAGTGTCCTCTACAGTTCACCTCCATTGAAGCAGTCAACTTGCCTTTCACACCCATATAAACTGCAATAAATTTATGAAAATGAAGTTGTGGGGAAAATGCAAAACATTGCAAAGTCATGTGCTAACCTAATTATAGACTTTTCCGAGAAGTATACTACTATATATTAGAAGAGTGAATTTGAGGAGCTGAGGTCCATCTGTCAATTGATTGATTTACCCTTCTCTTCAAATTTCTTCTATTTTATATTTAGTATTTTTTGTTTATTTTTTTAATATATTATGTATTTAAAAGTTACTTATAAAAAGTTTGGTAATTTGAGGAGGTTAGGGTCAGTCGGTCAATTGACCGATTTGCCCTTCTCCTCAAATTTTTTCAATTTTATAGTTAGTATTTCTTTGTTTATTTTCTTTTTTAGGATATGATTTATTTAAAAATTACTAATAACAAGTTTGGTTAACTCTCAAAATTTTACTTATGCCACAATAAATCGAGACTGAGGGAACAACATATATTTTTTCAAAAATTACGTTAAATTACTATAAAATCACAATAATTAACAACTTAATATATTCTAAAAACATATTAACATTTTGATTAACTTTTAAAATGCGAATTTGAGGAGGTTTAGTCAATTGACCGATTTGCCCTTCTCCTCAGATTTCCTCTACTTTATAGTTAGTATTTCTTCATTTATTTCCTTTTATATTATATTACGTATTGAAAAGTTACTTATAAAAAAACTGTCTACCTCTCAAAATTTCACATATGCCATATTAATTGAAACTGATGGAAATATATTATGTAAAAATTACGTCAAAATTATTATAAATCACAATTATTAAAAACTTAATATAGTTAAAAAAAGAATTGAAAAAATTGATTAACATTTGAAATTCCACCTTAATTGAAAGGGATGAGCAAACATACGTTACTTGAAAACTATGATAAATAAGGGTACCATAACCAACAATCATTAACAACTTAGAATATTTCTAAAAATGTATTAAAAAATTGAATAACTTGCAAAATTTCCTATGTGCCTCATAAATCACAGTAATTAACAACTAAAAATATTTAAACAAATATATTAAAAATTAATTAACTCTCACAATATCAAATGTGCCACATATATTATTTGAAAAGTACGCAAAAAATATTATATAAATAATTAACAAAAAAATATGTTAAAGTTTTGTTGTCTCCCCTAATATATATGTGTCACATAAATTGCAATAAATAAAATAATATATATTGGGCCCGGATTTGCCCGGGCATTTGTATCTAGAACTATAATAAAGGGGAAACTACATAAATAGATCATAAAATCCAAAATAATTACATGTTCATACTCCGATCCAAAGTAATTCAAGAAATATTTTTTTTATATATAAATACAGGTCATCCCCCTATTATTTTTTCTCATTTTTTATTTTTATCCTATAATTAATTTCTTTTGTTCTTTCTCATATATTATTTTTATTTTCTCTTTTATTCTTTTTCTGGAAGAACGCAAGCCCCAAAAAAGGCCAAACACTCAAAAACCCAAAAAACAACACTGAATATAGGAAGAAAAAATGGGGGGGGGGGGATGCACCTTTTTTTTCTATCTATAAAAAGTTTAATATGGAAAATATACCTAAATACATAACTTATTTTATTATATTTTTTTAAAATTTCTTACCATTTAAAAAAATTACTAAAATTTCTATTTTATGTGATGTATAAGTCTCAATGTATCGGTTGGATACATCACTGTACGATGTATCATGGAGTACATGATGTATCTAAATGTTACTTTACGTGATCTATCAGTCAAATACATCAATTTAAATGATATATTAGTTGGATACATCACTCTACGCGATGCAACTATCGTATATATTACTTTATGTGATGTCTCAGTCGTATGTGATAAATCGAGACATTGAGTGATGTATCCAAAATCGAGATGTGATGTATCAGGACATTGTGGGATGTATGCAAAATCGGGACGCAATATATTGGGACGTTTTAGGATTTATTCGGATTCCACTAATTTTAAGAATTTTTTACAATTTGAAAAGATTAGTAATAGAATTTAATTAGCTCTTAACGGTATGAAAATTTGTATAAAATCTACCATTTATATTCTATTAATAAAAATTGTGCATCCACCCAAAAGAATATATATAAGATTTCCTTAAATTGACTTACAGTAGAGTATTTATTGCGTGCCTTTAAAGGCCAATCATAGACTTAGCAAAGTTTGGCAGCATATAAAAAAAAAAGCATTTTTCACATATAGCAAACACAAAATTCATATTTGTATGCTATAACAAAGTTTGCATAATTGCGCTCCATAGCAAACATAAATATGTATATTTCGTTATACATATACAAAAGAAAGCAGTGTATAATTTGTTTTGGTATACATATACAAAAAGATCAATTGTATAAAGTGAGAGAGGCGAGTGAGCGAGCGAGTTCTGGGAGAGTGGCGAGTGAGATCTGGGAGACGGGAGAGAGGGGGATGAAAATATATGTATATATAGAATTTTCACGCATTTTATACATTTACGTTTAAGTATAAAGTGAGAGAGGGGAGTGAGAGAGCGAGATCTGGGAGAGTGGTGAGAGAGATCTGGGAGAGGGGAACGAAAATATATGTATATATACAATTTTCTCTCGCTTTATACAAACACAAACGAGTTTTATACAATTTGTGTTTTTGTATAAAGTGAGAGAGGCGAGTGAGAGAGCGAGATCTGGGAGAGTGGCGAGCGAGATCTGGGAGAGGGGAGAGAGGGGAACGAAAATATATGAATATATACAATTTTCTCTCTCTTTATACAAACACAAACACACTTTATACACTTGCGTTTGTATAAAAAATGAGAGAGGCGAGGGAGAGAACGAGAGTGGCGAGCGAGATTCACTAGGAGAGAGGTGAAATAGCAACGGTTTGCTATGAGGTACAATTAAATCAAACTATATTTATAGCATTTAATTTGAATCAATAGTTTGCTATTATATACAATTTTCCCTAAAAAAAATGGAAACCTACAAATGTTACATTTATAATTATACAAATTATGGTCTAGACATTTTAAATTTATATACTTGAACTGAGAAAATATTGCACAAATTTCTCTTTCCTTAGGCAGTTATTATAAGGGAAACTAAGCAAATTAATTACAAATATATACCTCTTTATATTCATAACCCACTAAATAATTACACTATATACATTTCTCTTAACTAATACTAAATTAGCGCGTGTGTATATATATATATATTGTTTTGCTATCATTAAGGCTGATAATTTTGCTTAACTGATAATAAATCAATATATATACTGTATTGGTATCGTTAAGTTTTCTAGTTCATAAATTACTCATTAGTTAATGATAACATAAGAGTATATGTATATTTTTTTGGTATTATTAAGGTTTCTTGGTCACACCCTACTCATTAGCCAATAATACTATAAGAGTATATATATAATTTTATAGTATCATTAAGGTATTTTGGCCACGCCCTACTCATTAATCAATGATAGATTTAGCAAAGTTTGGCAGCGTATAAAAAAAAAGGAAATCTATATATGTGACATTTATAATTATACAAATTATGTTCTAGACGTTTTACATTCACATGCTTGTACTAAGAAAATATTGCGCAAATTTCTCTTTTGTTAAGCCGTTATTATACGGGAAACTAAGCAAATACCTCATGAAGCAAAATAATTATAAATATATACACTTTTTATATTCATACCACACTAAATAATTACACTATATACATTTCACTTAACTAATACTAAATTAGTACACACACACACACACACACACACACACACACACACACATATATATATATATATATATTATTGGTATCATTAATGCTGATAATTTTGCTTAACTGATAGTAAATTAGTATGTATATACTGTTTTGGTATCATTAAGATTGATAATTTCGCTTAACTGATACTAAATCAGTATATATATATTGTATTGGTCTCGCTAAGGTTTCTTGTTCATAAATTAATCATTAGTCAATCATACTATGTCACGACCCAGACCGTCGTGATTGGCACCCACACTAACCCTCCGTTGGAGAACCACTACCACAACCCGACTAAGCAACTTAAAGAAACTAACCATTTATAAATACGAAAGCAGGTGATGAGTCCACATATTGGACTCATTTAGGGCTTTATTTTGATAGAAATAGTGTCCTCGAATGCTTATTTTGTCTAAATATCTGATGAAAACTCTTAAGTTTCAGGTATTTGAAGTTTTAATGAAAACATGGACACTTATGCACAAAACGGAATAAGAAGGCTGAAAAGAATGATGAAGTTGAAGCCCGAGCATCGCCAAGCACACTTGGCATTTTGCCGAAGGGATTTACTATGCCCTTTGTTCTAGTATGCGAAGCCCTGAAAGAGAACGATCAATAACGCGATGAAAAGAGCAGTAGACGCTTCGCCGAATAGTTCCGCAAATCAGAACTACACCGCCCAATGGTCTAGAACGTGAAGGTGCTGAAGGCAAGCATGAAATGACGATGATACAAATGAAGGGCAAGTCACCGAAGTCATTCGGCGATTTCGAATAACTTCGCCGAAAGATCCGCCAGCGCTATTTTCTGAAGTCTATAAATACTGAACTTATTATTATTTTTAAGAGAGTCAAAATTTTATTTTAATTTTCAGAATAGAATAGTACTTTGTGGATATTTTTCTCCCAAGTTTGGAGAGGGTTTTGTGGAGACTTGAAGAGAGAAGGATTTCATCTTCCCCAAGTTGGAAGTGGGTCTTCTCCATTCTTCTTCCTTTGCTTAAATCAAGGTTTAATTTCTTATACCCATTTGATTTTACTATCATTTTAGGTGTATTTTGTTATTTCTTGATGTGTGTCTAAAACCCCCATTCTTGGGGTGTGATTTAGCAAATATGTGTTGATATTATTGTTGGGTCTTGCTTGCTGATAGGTTAGATGTAGTTTAATGGTGATTTCACCTAGTGGTTGTGGTTTAATCTAATGGGTTTGTAGTTGCAAATACAAAGCCACCTATGTGTTTTCGGCTTGCCCGAGAGGGAGGTCGCGAAACCAAGACCACTAGACTGATGGCCTAAGGAGTGGGTCGACATGAAGTTCAGCCCGAGAGGGTGAGCCCTAGTCCCATATCCTAACATTCAGCTTGAGAGAGTGAGTGGGGTAAGGCGTAGGCTGGTCTTCATGCGGCAGATGGGTGTCCGAGAGGAACGCATTTGAAACAGGGTAAGTTGCCCGAGAGGGAACTTATTTCCATTTAAAGCTTAGCCTAGTCACTATTATTTTGCAAATTTCCTTTCCAAAAGCATGTACCCAACTACTTATCTCAACTTGTATTGCGGTCACACCCCAAGAACATTTCCCCATACTTGATTTTCTTGTTAATTTTCGCTATTTTTACTAATTGTGACAGAACCCCCAATTTGATAGTTGAAACTTTCATGTCACCCACTTTATTTTACCATGTTTTTGTATGTTAATATCTTTAGCTACGACTAGTTAGAGCTTAATTTTATTTTTCGATCAATTCTCAAAATCACTCCCTTGGGACACAACCCCAACCTTTAGTTGGGTTACTATACTATCGACGATCGTAGACACTCATACCGTAGGTTAGTGTCGTTGGTCACGATAGCCATCTAAATGGCGCCACTGCCGGGCAGTGGTGTTATTTGAGAATTTTTAGATTAGTAGAATTTTTGTTCTTCTTAGTCGTAGCCTACTTACCTAATTTTTAGTTTTGTCTGGCTTGTCTGTGTGTTAAGACAAGATAATGAGTATACATGATGGGGATGGTGGACCAATGGAGCACCTCCTAGTAGAAGTGATGAGATTCAGAGATCACATCCTGAACTTCAATCATCTAGGAGGAGAACCTTTTCATGAGTCGTGGCTGAGGTTTAAAACACTATTGATACAATGTTCAACTTGTGAAATCCCTGATTTAATTCAACTGGAATGCTTTTATATGGGTCTAAGTCCCGGAAAAAGAGAGTTAATCGACCGACTTATGCCAGGCAATCGTGATAAATACTCGTATGAGACCGCAACCAAATTCCTTGACCTTGTAGCTAAAACCAACAAGGGTACTGAGAAAGACCAGCATTTAATCATTTTGCTAGGTCAGATGAACTACTTGACCCAAAAGATCGAGGAACTGGAAGTGATGTCCAAAGAAAAGAGCAAATGCATACTACCTACTGAGCAGGGCAGGTCAATGGACATTGAAAGTAATCATATCGAAGATATGTTATTAACCATCCTTCAAAAGTTAAATGAGCAAGATAGAGTGCTAGAGAAGATTACAGAAAATGTAGAAGCGCTAAATCACATGAGCAGTTCCCACTCTAGATCTATCCAACTAATTGATACTCTCTTGGGTCACATAATGCATGATCTCTGTCAGGCACAAGTCAAGGGGTGGACAAATGATATTTTGGCCAACTCCAAAAGTCAAAGTTAGGTGCTCACCTACGTCGTGCTACGACGTTAACTAAGACACTGTTTGAGAGGCAACCCAAAACCCTTAACTACTTTTAGTTTGTTATTTTTGAAATAAAAGTGTTTTGATTTTGTTGGAATGGAGCATGAAATGTTTGTGAAAAGTGCAGGATGAATTACTAAAATCCAATTGGCGAAACACCGATTAGATCGGCGACCACTACACAGACTGTCGTTTGGATCCTCACTTTGGTTAAGGGTCCTGTAAAAATCAGTGAGGTAGATGAACACTTGGCGGATCGCCGAGTAGCTAAGCAAATCCAAAGGATGTCACCGAATGGGTTAGATTTGGGTGGGATTTATAAAACCACGGGCCTTAACATTCAACTTTTTTTCCCATTTCTCACACCTCTCACTCTCGATTCTCGTGAAATTTGCACCTACTTAGTATTTCCAGAATCTTTGTAAAACGTAACTATTTTAGCTATTTGAGTAGTGCTTGGATCTGTAATAACCTGCTGCTTAGCATCAAATTCTTGATCTAATCTGCCTAAAAGGTTGGCTCTCTAAACCCTGCATTTAATTTTGGTATAGATGCTCTCATTTCAAGTAATTTTTTTCAATGTCGTGTGATGAGCCTGTCTGATGAATTTAGATTATTCTAAGCGCTAAAGTAGACTCGCCGAACCCTTCGGCGATTCGCCAAGCTATTCAGTAAATCCTGTTGAAATTGTATCTCTCTAAAACTTGATCTAGTTGTTATAACTTCTTTCGAATTCTTTGCAGAAATGCCTAAATATAGAGTTGCAGGAAGAAGCAAGCCACCCCCAGATAGAATAAAAGGGATTATAATGAGCAAGGATGCATATATATTCAAAAGCAAAGTTGCTAAACTTACCAAGACTTGCGAGAAAGGGAAACGCAAACACAATGCCTTTGAATTATAAGACAGGGCTAAGCGGCGAGTTAAGAGGCAGAATGATTCACCCAGGGCCAAGACCCCAGCCTACAATTACTGCTCCAGTTCCAGTGCTGACACTGGTATTAACACCTCTCGTACAAGGCCCTCAGTCAAAATCAAATCGATAAAAAGCTGAGGGGTTGAGTACAATTCTGGAAGAAAAACGTCTGTCCATAGATGGGGTTATAGATAGATACTCAGAGATAATGGAGTGACTGAGATACCACAAGTTCCAAATCTTCACTAAACCCCAAGGCCCTTATATTCCAAACTAGGTAACAGAGTTCTACAGTGCATATAGTGTAATAATATCCCAGCAAAAGCAACTAGCATCAGCCTTCAGAGAAGTTAGCTATGTGGTTGTCAGAGGAAGGAGAGTGAACTGTGATAATGAGGAAATCAACGCAGTCTTGGGCATGCCCCCAAATATTGGGGATCACTGCCAGTATCTGATTAGAACAAAGAAGCTGGAAGAGATGAAAGAGTGGTTAACCCCACTAATTGCAGATGAAACTCCAAAGTGGGCGGTGGAAGGAGTTCCGATTGAAAAGAAAGAACTAAACATAGCTGCAAGGTTTTGGTTCGATTTTATCAGCAGCACAATTATGCCATCCCAAAATGAGTCGATCCTTCGCCTTGCCAAGGCAGCTTGCCTGGGTTGCATCATAGAGAAGACTCAGATAAACTTGGGTCCAATCATAGCTTCAGAGATACTCATGCGTGCAAGACAGATCCGAACCTTACTCACTTTCATTTCAAGTCTTGATCACATAATTCTGCAAACGATCCCAAGTGCCTCGGGATATCAGGAAGGACATAGAAGTGATGCCCATAGCCTCTACCGATATCCGAAAGATCGAAGCCGAGTATCTTAAGGATAAGGCAGAAAAAAAAAAGGTAGCATCAATGAATATAGTAAACACAAAATCACCACCTGTAGAGACACATCTATCTACTCTAACGATTGGACCTTCAGGGATAACCATTGCCACTGTTAATCACGCTGATCCTCTAGGTTCTTCTATTGCTGCACGATTTCCAAAACCCACCATTGTTGCTGCTGATTCCCGATTTCCACTCACCCGGGTGTCTCTACTCTGGATGGGACAACTAGCTCTTTCTGCTGATCGTCGAGCTGCGAACCTAGATGCCATTGTTCCAGACATGATTCATATTGCCTTGAATGATACTGTGACACCTTTAAGCACTACCATTGATGACCTAACGGCAAGAATAGCAGTGTGCGAACATAACCAAGGGTCCACAGAGAAGGTGACAACTTTAAAAGCTTCCATTGCTAAACTACGAAATGATATAGACCACATGAAGTCCAGCGAGGTATCCATGGTCTTTGTAACAGTAGAGACTCCAGATATGCCCGAAGTACCTCTGATCACCACAAGGCATGGTGATGGAAGAGAGCATATTACCGATCTTGAACCAGAGGCAAAAATTGATGAAGAAATATTTAAGGAAGTTACAGCGGATGACATAGTCGAGACGGAAGAAATCTTTATAAATGTTGTTGTGCGAGCTTCTTTAGAACAATCTCCTGCTGCTGGATCCAGTGGAGCTGGTTCTTCTGGTGGTCATTCCAGATACTGATGCCCAGACATATGGAGCAACAGATTAGCCTGTATCACCTCTTTACCTCCCTCTTTTTCTTTCTTATTTTGCCTCTCGAATTATTACTTTCATTTGAGGACAAATTGCTTTTTTATTTGTGGTGGGGTGATGCCCACACTTTTGTGTGTTGTTTATAATTCGTCTTTTGGTGTACATTTGGGTTATCTGTTTTTAATTGTGTTTTTGAAAAACTGCCTAGCGATTGTTTGATCTCGTGGCTCTTTTTTGCTTTTAATTGAAAATGATTTTGACCCTTTCAAAAAAATTTGAAATTTTTGAACATTTTTGCCACCCTTCGTGAGTTGAATGTGGCTGTTCTTTTGCAAAAATTTAAGTCTCGATTTCGATCAATACCGATGACTTGAATAGTGCTCTCAATTGAACGAACATGAATGTATGGCTACGATGAGGCCAAATGAAATTGCATAGACAATATGTGAACTCTTTGCATCTCGTTGGGATTAGCCATTTATCGAATTGATTCTCTTGTTATGACCGTTGCACACTAGCGAAAGTGTGTAGTCTTGCTTAACTTAAGTGTCGATGCCTTGTGTGATTAGCTTGCTTTGAACCATGCATGAATAAACCTAGAATTTTCCATGTTAGTCTGATTGAGTTAGAAAGGTGTCCTCTTGAAATGAACTTAGGCAACTTTAAAGAGTGTGAGCCAAATTTGACATATATCACTTTTGTGGCCTACCCGTGAGTGTGTAAAACTCTTTTAAACACCCTTTGAGCCTTACCTTTCTTTGGAAGAACCTTGATGAACCCTAGACCTCACTTGACCCACTACCTATAATCCTCTTAATTTGTGGTTAAGTTAATAGCCAACTTAGGCCAAAAGCCTAAGTTGGGGGTGTGGTGAAGATGAAAAGGAGAAGTCAAGAAGTGCAGGAAAAGTCCCCCTTAACCCATGGTGTTGCAGAACAACGGAAACCCCTTCAATCAAAAAAAAAACTGTGGAATAAATACAAAAGAAATCAAGTTTCCAAGCAATCCATGAAGGTGAATAAACAGGTGACTTAGAAGCATTATAAAAAGAATTGATAAATGAGGAGAGGGGAATGCCTTGAGAATACCACATCCCACGAGGAAGGAGCCATTGAGCCTAAATGACCATACCTTTGCACTCATCTCCATTACAAGCCTTAGAAAGACCTTTTTGATCTTGAGTAAACCGAATCGAAAGTCGATTGGAAAGTAAGGGCAAACCTATGGGTGAGAGCATGCATTGTGTTCCTCTTTTTGAGTGTGAGCGTGCATCTGATTCCTGATCTTAAATTTATTAACCTCTGTGTTTGAATATGGAATCATTCTTCATGTGAGGGCATTTAGATACTTTTTGTCGAGCTTGAAATCGCACAACTAACAAGTATTGCGAGCATAAGAATCTCTCATAATGGTATGTCACAACTTGAATCTTTGATTGCACAGTTGATCTTTGCATAAGTACTTTGAATATTGTTGTGTATGTTCATGATTGAGTCTTGTGTAGCACTGTTTGAGACACCCTTTTTGAACGGTTGAACTTGAGTTTGCTTGAGGACAAGCAAAAGTTTAAGTTGGGGGTGTTAATAAGTCCACATATTGGACTTATTTAGGGCTTTTTTTATATATATAGAAATAGTGTCCTCAAATGCTTATTTTGTCTAAATATCTGATGAAAACTCTTCAATTTCAGGTATTTGAAGTTTTAGTGAAAGCATAGACACTTAGGCGCAAAAAGGAACAAAGAGGCTGAAAAGAACGACGAAGTTAAAGCCCGAGCATCGCCAAGCACACTTGGTGATTCGCCGAAGGGATTTACTCTGCCCTTTGTTCCAGTACGCGAAGCCCTGAAAGAGAAGGACAAAAATAGCGATAAAAGGAGCAGAATAGTTCCGCGAAGTAGTACTATACCGCCCAATGGTCCAGAACGTGAAGGTGTTGAAGGCAAGAATGAAACAACAATGAGACAGACGAAGGGCAAGTCGCCGAAGTCATTCGGCGATATCGACTAGCTTTGCCGAAAGATCAGCTAGCGTTATTTTTCTGAAGTCTATAAATACTGAACTTATTATTATTTTTAAGAGAGTTGAAATTAGTTTTTAATTTCCAGAATAAAATAGTACTTTATGGATATTTTTCTCCCAAGTTTGAAGAGGGTTTTGTGATTGACTTGAAGAGAGAAGGGTTTCATCTTCCCCAAGTTGGAAGTGAGTCTTCTCCATTCTTCTTCCTTTGCTTAAATCAAGGTTTAATTTCTTATACCCATTTGATTTTACTATCATGTTAGGTGTATTTTGTTATTTCTTGATATGTGTCTAAAACCCCCATTATTGGGGTGTGATTTAGCAAATATGTGTTGATATTATTGTTGGGTCTTGCTTGTTGATAGGTTAGATGTAGTTTAATGGTGATTTGACCTAGTGGTTGTGGTTTAATCTAAGGGATTTGTAGTTGCAAATACAAATTCACCCATGTGTTTTCGGCTTGCCCGAGAGGGACGTCGCGAAACCAAGACCACTAGAATGATGGCCCAAGGAGTGGGTTGACATGAAGTTCAGCCCAAGAGGGTGAGCCCTAGTCCCATATCCTAATACTCAGCTCGAAAGAGTTAGTGGGGTAAGGCGTAGGCTGGTCTTCATGCGGCAAATAGGTGTCTGAGAGGAACGCATTCGAAACGGGGTAAGTTGCCCGAGAGGGAACTTATTTCCAATTAAAGCTTAGCCTAGTCAATATTATTTTGCAAATTTCCTTTCAAAAAGCATGTACCCAACTAGTTATCTCACCTTGTATTGTGGTCACACCCAAAGAACATTTCCCCCTACTTGATTTTCTTGTTAATTTTCACTATTTTTACTAATTGTGGCAAAACCCCCAATTTGATATTTGACATTTTCGTGTCACCCACTTTAATTTACCATGTTTTTGTTCGTTAATGTCTTTAGCTACAACTAGTTAGAGCTTAATTTTATTTTTTAATCAATTCTCAAAACTACTTCCCTGGGACACGACCCCAACCTTTAGTTGGGTTACTATACCATCGACGATCGTAGACACTCGTACCGTCGGTTAGTGTCGTTGGTCACGACAACCATCAAAAGGTTTAACAAAAACAACTAAGTATAAACTTCTCGTAAATTCAACCCCTAAACCTGAAAGTTAATGTACCTAAACTCTACTAATCAACAAGTCTAAGTGTCGCCACCCGAGCCTACACCCCAGACGTGACACGGCGTACAAGAATCCAAAAAGCCTCATACAATCCTCATAGCATATCATAACATAAGACAATAGAAAATGGTGCGGAATTTCAACTTTTTACAATCGAAGTCTTTTCACAAAAGGAAAGCGGAAGTCTAGTTGTCTCATTTAGCCATCTAATAGAATCTAGTATCAATAAGGGTCACACACCTTTACAGCATAGTCTCAAAAGAGAAAGTAAGAAACAAACTAGAAATGAACAACTCTCATCTTCTAACCATGAGGACTCACCAAAAACGTGGAGAGAATCAATCTAAGATTTAAACAATAGAAGAGCACCTCAAACACCGGAACCTACACTTTGTAGAAAAATGTAGAAGAAATATGGGTTAATACAAAAATGCACAAAGTTTGATAGCCATACAAAAATCATGCTAAAAAGGACATTTTAGTTGAAAACCATGCTATATGCCAATTTTGAGAAACATCATGAACTTTAGTATAAAAGCATAAGACACAAGCATTTTCAACATGTAAATCATTATAACATAATATAATCATCATCTTAGGTAATCCTAAGATACACTTGTGCAATGTAGGAATGACATCCCAAAATCCTACTCATACTAAGTACCACTTTGAGACCACCAAAAACATACTTACCATTCTTCATTCTCATATTTAGTTAATACTCATAGACAAGGAACATTCACATTTAATAAGTCAAGTGAAGGAAAGCAACCTATGGTAACATTCCAACTTAAGCATTCATCATTACATTTAGCCTTTAAGTCAACATTCTCATTTGCATCATTATGAGCACATTCATTTCATTAGACATTATGACATTTGAGAAACACACCATAGCTACTCTCAAAGCCTACTTGTGCAATGCATGGATGAAGTCCCATACCCCCATCCATAGTAAGTAGTGCATTCTTGAGGAGCCATAGTTCATTATCATTCATGGTGGGGGTAGGCTTTAACCGACATAGACCATGTGAGAAAATCATGGAATATGGTGTTACCCACACCGGAAAGGGTTGCCCTACTTTCCTAAGGTAGAACAATTAACTTTTAACTTAGGTGTATCCACTAGATGTAACCTATGAGGGCACATAGTTTATGGGATAAGGAGATTGCTACTAGATACCCCACGTCAACTCACGTGAGGGCATCCATCTCAAGAGATTGTTTCTAGAAACCCCTCCTAAACTCACGGGAGACCTTCTATCTCATATCAATATCCACTCGGTGCTTAGCATTATTCCCCGCGGAGTACTTGATATTCATTACTTTAGTTCATTATTATGGAAAGAAGAGATTGTTACTAGATACCCCGCCTCAACTCACATGAGGGCATCCATCTCATCCCAACATTCATTCATTAGATATCTCATAGATTCAGAGGTGAGAATAACCTTTCAACTAAGAATCCCCATATTGTGAGAAAACCATTCACAACATGTCATTATCATTCATAAGTGTACAATTGAGAATAGCCTTTCAATCAACACATCATCATTATAATCACATAAAAAAGTATACAGATGAAGCCACAATTAGGCATAAGTCTATGTTTTACCCTTCTTGGATCAAGGATCACACTCAGCCAATCACATTTAGCGTTACTACATTAAACATGGAAGACAACATGATTCAAATAGCTCAACAATTACGACATAATCTCATAATATTCATCTCACCACAATTCACCGTCCTAACAAAGTCACAAATTGGGGACATGGGGGTTCATGTGTTCTTGGAGGAAATTCAACATCAAAACCATAGAAATTCCTCAATTAATACATAATTCAAGTAATCAATTCATTATATTCATGATTCTATGATATTCTATTAATATCATGCAATACCCACACTTTAAGATCAAATTTAAGAGATTTGAAAAAATTCATGGATTCATGGGAGAATTTATCATAAAACCACCATAAAACAGCAATTCAATCATAATATATGGCAATTAAATCATTGAAAACGTGTTTTGAACGAATTCATTACTTAGAGTGAAAACCCTATGTTTTGGAGAATTTCCAACTTTGAAATTGAAAGTTTGAGGACTCCATTGACGAAAGCTTTCCATGAATCAAGACTACCATACCTTAGATGAAGAAATCCACCAAAATTCAGGTGATAAATCCCCCTCCTTCAAGCCCTAACTTGATCTTCCTCTTCTTTTTCAATGGAGTTTTTGGGAGAAGATTTTGGGGGTAAAGTTAGTTATGATTTGGGTAGTTGAGATTTATGAAGTATAATGGTTAATTAATAGCTTAAAACCAATATATAGGTCTAAATAAACAATATAAAACGAACTCACTTCAAATTAACCTTAAAAGGAATTACCTTATTTGCCCCTCCCTTGGCCGAGTGTTTGCAGATTATGCAGGCATGACTCACGCCCATGACCTACGGTCCGTAGGTTGGCCTACTGGTCATCCTGCAGGTCCATAGGTACATGGCCTGCAGCTCAATTTCTAGGACTTGACCCACAAGCTAGACCCACGTAGTGTGGATGGACCTACGCCCCATAGGTCCCCTACATAACTCACACTTTTGGGCAACTTTGGGCAGATTTGGGGAGTCTTGGGGGTTATGCTTTAGGGTCCTCCTCAAGGACCCTTAGTTGGTCCTTGGGGGGGTTGTACCTTGAATTTTAACCCCTCAACCTAAGTTTGGGAAACCTTTTTACAACATTAACTCACACATCAAACTCGAAAACTCTCACGTAGGCTCTAGTTTCACCTACTTGTTTTCCTAAGTATTACATTATCTCCCTCTTGGGAACATTCGTCCTTGAATGACATTTCTAAACACCTTACGGAATTAAAGACTTAAGACTAGCAACCCATCATGCATGAAATATAAAATAATGCACAATTCAAAGGAGGAAATATCAACTTTGTCTCAACATGCTCAATGTAACACAAGGAAGTAGGCACTACATCTAACAACCCATTATGCACGAAAAGTTTAACATTTCTCATATCATTGGAGGAATGACCTTCTCCAACTTAAAGCATGCTCATCATAACATCATGAAGAAAATTATGCAATTACCCTCAAAAGCACATTTAAGAATGTTCAACAATTCATCTCATAAAGCATATAGGAAACTCATACTAAATGCATATCAACATGAGGGACATAAATCATGAAAACTCATTTACTCATTAAACATGAATTCATCACGAACATGCATAACATAAGGAGACCATGGAAACACATAAATCACACATGACTCCAAAACATTAAAACAAGCCACAATGAACTCTTTTTCTCAAGCTTGATTAGGAATACAAGAAAGAGATAAGGATATCGGAACTCTCAACAACCTTGCCTTCTAAGCATACCATCTCCCCGGCCCTTGGCAGTAAACCCATAGTAAGGCTAACATGAAAATCTCACAAATAGAATAGGGACCTTAATAAAACATTTACATCTTTAATGACTTATCAACATAACGGTGCCTTTATCCGGAAGGGCTCCTTTGTGCTCTCTTGACCGGAGTGCATAGAAGCGACCATAATTTGGAGGAATAGGAACCATATCACTAAGAGAAGCTTGCTTGGCCTCTCTCCCTTTTTCCATGAGTGTTGGGCAATCTCTCATCTTATGATCTTTCTTTCCACACCCAAAGCAACCATCCGTGCCGGCTTGACACTTACCCAAATGTTGCTTCCCACACTTGGCACATATAGACCTTCAAAAGAGGAACCACCTTCATTTCCTCCTTGAGATTTAGGGTTAGACACCCTATCCTTGTTGACCATTGGGGAATCTTGGTTGGAGGACCTGTTTTTGAACCTTGGTTGTCCTTGTTCTTCAAACCTAGCATTTAAGGAATTCTCATCACCGGTTCTAGCCCTCTTTGCCTCCCTATTCATTTTCTTGAGCTTTGACTTCTCAATTTGTTGAGCAAATACCATGAGCCTTGAGATATCCATGTCATGATGGAGCATTGCCGTACGACATTCTTCTTCAACCAAGTCGGACACTCCCATTAAAAATTTACTCATTCTAGCCCTTGAGTCTGCCACCAAGGTTGGAGCATAATTGGATAATTGGGTAAATGTAAGAGAATACTCTTTCAAACTCATACCCCCTTGTCGATGGTTTATGAACTCTTGCATTTTTTGTTGCCTCAACTCTAGGTGGAAGAACCTATCAAGGAATGCTTCTTTGAACACCTCCCAATTTATGGTACCCGCTCCTAATGGCCTCTCACCCTTTCATTGTTCATACCAAATTTGAGCTACATATTTTAGTTGGTAGGCGGCTAGCTCTGCCTTCTCCTCCGAAGACACCCCCATAAAACCAAGTATATTGTAAACCTCATCAATAAACCTTTGGGGATCCTCATCTACCTTGGAACCAAGAAACTCGGGGGGATTCATCCTAGTAAAATTCCTCAATCTCAAAGCCATAGTACTCACATTAGGTTCACACGAGGCCCAACATCTGTATTGGCTTGAGCCATCATAGCTTGGGTTTGAGTTGTCACGGGTTGAGCTAGAGCCGTCATGGCTTGAGTTATCATTTGGATAGTGGATCTAAACTCTTATTGAGTCACATTATCGGCCATATGATCAACCGGAGCTTGATTGCCTTGAGGAACTCCTTGATTCACATTCTCATCTTCCACCCTTCTAGCATTCGCCATTCGTGTATTCATTTGCTGAAGACACAATAGAAAGGTTAGGAACGGGACTTTTAAAAAGATAAACTATATTAAACGACTTAAGAGTAATGAAAGAAGTGTAGTTTCCTAACATCTTATAGCCTCTCATTCATAAATGTGGCACGCTTCACACTCATGAATAAGACTCTACTAGACGTGGCTTATGAGACATCCTCCTAAAACCATCCAAATATCTTGTGCTGTGATACCATGTTTGTCACGACCCGAGTCTACACCCTGGATGTGACATGACGTACAAGACTCCAAAAAGCCTCATAGCATAAAATAACATAAGACAATACAAAATGGTGCGGAATTTAAAACTTTTTACTAACGAAGTCTTATCATAAAAGGAAAATGAAAGTCAACTTGTCTAATTTAGCCATCTAATACAATCGAGTATCAATAAGGGTCACACCCTTTAAAAACATAATCTCAAAAGAGAAAGTAAGAAAGAAACTAGAAATGAGCAACTCTCATCCTCGAACCATGAGGACTCACCAAAAGCGTGGAGAGAATCAATCCAAGCTTTAAACAATAGAAGAGAACCTCAAACACCAAAACCAACACTTTGTAGAAAAATGTAGAAGAAATATGGGTTAGTATAAAAATGCACAAAGTATGATAGCCATGCAAAAATCATGCTAAAAATGACATTTTAGTTGAAAACCATGTTATATGCCAAGTTTAAGAAACATCGTGAACTTTAGTATAAAAGCATAAGACACAAGAATGTTCAACATGTAAATCATTATAACATAATAGAACCATCCTCTCAGGTAACCCTAAGTTATACTTCTGCAATGTAGGAATGGCATCGCATAATACCACTCATGCTAAGTACCACTTTGAGGCCACCATAAAAATACTTACCATTCTTCATTCTCATCTTTAGTTAATACTCATAGACAAGGAACATTCACATTTAATAAGTCAAGTCAAGGAAAGCAACGTATGTCAATATTCCAAGTTAAACATTCATCATTACATTTAGCCTTTAAGTCAACATTCTCATTAGCATCATTATGAGCACATTCATTTCATTAGACATTATGACATTTGAGAAACATACCATAACTACCCTCAAAGCCTACTTGTGCAATGCATGGATGAAGTCACATAATCCATCCATACTAACTAGTGCATTCTTGAGGAGCCATAGTTCATTATCATTCGGTCTGGGGTTAAGCCATAATTGATATAGACCATGAGAGCAAATCATGGAATCCGATGTTACCCACACCGAAAAGGGTTGTCCTACTTGCCTAAGGTAGAACCATTAACTTTTAGCTTAGGTGGATCCACTAGCTATAACCTATGAGGGCACATAGTTTATGGGATAAGGAGATTGTTACTAGATACCCCGCCTCAACTCACATGAGGCCATCTATCTCAAGAGATTGCTTCTAAAAACCCCTCCTCAACTCATGTGAGAGCTTCCATCTCATGTTAATATCCAGTTGGTGCTTAGCATTGTTCCCCATGGAGTACTTGACATTCATTATTATGGGAAGAAGATATTATTACTAGATTCCCCGCCTCAACTCACGTGAGGGCATCCATCTCATCCGAACATTTATTCATTAGATAGCTCATAGATTCAAAGGTGAGAATATCCTTTCAACTAAGAATCCCCATATTGTGAGAAAGCCATGCACAACATGTCATTATCATTCAAAAGTGTACAATTTAGAATAGACTTTCAATCAACACATCATCATTATAATCACATTAAAAAGTATACACATGAACCCACAATTAGGCATAAGTCTCATATTTTACCCCTCTTGGATCAGGGATCACACTCAACCAATCACATTTAGGGTTACTACATTAAACATGGAAAACAACATGATTCAAATAACTCAACAATTATGACATAATCTCATAATATTCATCTCACCACAATTCACCCTCTTCACAAAGACACAAATTGGGGACATGAGGGTTCATGGGTTATTGGAGGAAATTCAACATCAAAACCATAGAAATTCCTCAATTAATACATAATTCAAGTAATCAATTCATTATATTCATGATTCTATAACATTCCATTAGTATCATTCAATACCCACACTTAAAGATCCAATTTGAGAGATTTTGGAAAATTCATGGATTCATGGGAGAATTTATCATAAAACCTCCATAAAATAGAAATTCAATCTTAATATAAGGTAATTAACTCATTGAAAACGTTTTGATAAAGAATCCATGACTTGGAGTGAAAACACTAGGTTTTGGACAATTTCCAACTTTGAAATCGAAAGTTTGAGGACTCCATGGAATAAAGTTTTCCATGAATAAAGACTACCATACCTTAGATAAAGAAATCCAACCAAAATCGTGTGAGAAATACCTCTCCTTCAATCCCTAGCTTGATCTTCCTCTTCTTCTTCAATGGAGTTTTTGGGAGAAGATTTTGGGGGTAAAGTTAGTTATGATTTGGGTAGTTGAGATTTATGAGGTGTAAGATTTAATTAATAGCTTAAATACCCATACATAGGTCTAAATAAACAATATAAAATGACCTCACTTCAAATTAACCTCAAAAGGAATTACTTAATTTGCCCCTCCCTTAGCCGAGTCTTTGGCAAAATGTGTAGGCATGACTCACGCCCATGACCTACGGTCCGTAGGTTGGCCTACTGGGCTTCCTGCACGTCCATAGGTCCATGGCCTATAGCTCATTTTCCAGGCCTTGACCTATCAGCTAGACCCACGTGGCGTGGATGGAACTATGCCTTGTAGGTCCCATCTGTAGCTCACACATTTGGGATGCTTTGGCCAGATTTGGGGAATTTTGGGGGTTAGGCTTTAGGGTCCTCCTCAAGGACCCTTGGTTGGTCCTTGGGGGGTTGTACCTTGACGTGTAACCCCTAAACCCCTCAACCTAAGTTCGGGAAACCATTTTACAATATTAACTCACACATCAAACTCTAAAACTCTCACGTAAGGCTTTATTTTACCTACAAGTTTTTCCCGGTGTTACACTAAGAATAGGGGATGAACTGTCACGACCCGAGCCAATGCCCCAGAAGAGACACGGCGTACTTGACCGATACAAGGTTCATCATTACACACATGAAAGGGCCACCAACATTAGGTCTACCGCTTCAAGGTTTCAACATTTCATTAGTTCCTAGATTCATCATGAAAGGCCACCAACATTAGGTCTACCGATACAAGGTTCATCATTACACACATGAAATGGCCACCAACATTAGGTCTACCACTTCAAGGTTTCAACATTTCATTAGTTCCTAGACGCATCATGAAAGGCCACCAACATTAGGTCTACCGATCCAAGGTTTAGCCTAGAATACTTCATCATTCATTCATTCATGAAAGGCTACCAACATTAGGTCAAACAATTCAAGACATTAGGAAATTAAGTCAAGATACATTCATCATACAAGAAAAGGATGCCTAAGCTTACCAATTCAAGATATCACAATCACATTACTTCAATTTATACAAGAAAAGGATGCCTAAGCTTACCAATTCAACATATACAATACATAGGAGAAAACTCTTGACATTCCATAATCATCATTTCATGAGTGTTATTTGAGAATATGCTTTCAAGCACAACACCATTACATTCTAAATATGATCATCATACTATCATTGAATTCACATACACAGCCTTTACATCATATTCATACCTTAACCTTCATACTTTGCCTTTCAAGGCCATGGATCACATTCACCCACATACCTTAGATCAATACAATTCGGCAAGAGCAATAATATAATTTCAACATTCTATATCCATATATACATAAACAGTTCACATACTTCATAATCAATCAAATCCCAATCACAAATCACAACATAGGGATTTGGGGGGAAACATGGGTTCAAGAAAGAAATCATCTTAATTCATCTTTAGACAATTCATTCATAATTCAATGCAATAAAGCCTTTGAAAAACGTTTGGAATCGAGCCCATGAATAGATTGAAAACTACGGTTTTGGGGAAAACATTGGACACTTGAAATCACTTTTGAAATTGGATCCTTGAAAGAAACTAATTCAAGGATTAAGACTACCATACCTTTTATGGAAGAATCCCATGAAAATCCCTTGAAAAACTTAAGGTCTTGACCTTGGAAGCTTGAATCCTTCACCTCCAATGGAGGTTTCTAGAGAGGGAACTTTTAAGAAGAAAGGTGGGTTTGTGTTTTGGGTTTTGCAATAATGAATTGGAAAATAGAGTTTAATACTTTTAATAATCTTAAAATACCATAATAACTTATAATAACCATCCCCCAACTAAACTACACTTAAAATGAATTTACTAAACTACCCCACCACTAGGCAGACTTTGGACAGCAACACAGTGGTCACTGACGAGACCCCACCCACGGACAGTGGGTGGATCTATGGATCGTGCTGTCTTTTTGTGCTTCGTGGCTACAGCTTACATTTTGGGGGATTGACCTACGGAGGCCATCAACGAGGCGTGGATGGACCTACGGGGCGTGGTCCCCTTCTGTAGGTCACCAAACTTGGGCAGAATTTTTGGTTTCCTTGGGGTCTTGGGGGATAGGCTTTAGGGTCCCCCTTAAGGACCCTTGGTTGGTTTTTGGGGGGTCGTACCTTGATGTTTAACCCCTAAAATCCTCAACCATAGCCCGGGACATCATTTTACAACTGATAACCTCACATCAACTCAAAGACACACTAGTTATGATGTAGTTTCACTTATTCATTTTACGAGTCGTTACATTATCCCCCACTTAGCAACATTCATCCCCGAATGACACTTTAAACACATTAAGGATTTAATGACTCAAGACTAGCATCCCATCATGCATGTAACATCATAAACAAATGCACAAAACAAGGAGGAAACATCTACTCCACATCAATAAGCTCAATGCAACACAAGAAGGTAGGAACTACATCTACAAACTCATTATGCATCATAACTTCAACATTTCTCATTTCATTGGAAGAATTACCTTCTCCAACTCATATCAGTTCATAACAACATCATTAAGCACATTATGCATTTTCTTCATAAAAGCACATTTAGGCATGTTCAACAATTAACCTCATGAAGCATATAGAAAACTCATACTAAATGCATATCGACAAGAGGAACATAATTCATATAAACTTGATTTCTCATTTAATTATAAACTCATTAAGAACATGCATAACATAAAAAGATCATGGAAACCCATATTCACACAAGACTCCAAAATATGAAACAAGCTACAAGGAACTCTTGGTCTCAAGCTTGAATAAGAATAGAAGGAAAGAGATAAGGATATAAAAACTCTCAACAACCTTACTATTCAACATACTATCCCCCACTTAGGGGAAAACCCAACTAAGGCCAACATGAAAACAACATAAGGACCTCAACAAGTCATCCACAACCATAAGGAACTATCATAATGCCGGTGCATTTAAACTAGGAAGGTCCTCACTAAGCAACTCTTGCTCACAATTAATCTTACCAACACCAATCAAGGTCTCATATGAGTCTACCACACCGGGTGTCTAAACTCCTCAAATTCACTACACCTCATAAGGTGAGAACATTAAGCAAGCCTAACTCATGATCATCAAGGACACTCAAAGGCCTTACCATCTAAGCACTTTATCCCCCCACTAGGAGTAAGCCTATACAAGTTCTTTTTTAAACTTCACTTCTTTCCATTCTAAGGTCGGAGCAAAACATCACTAAACCCTCACACTCATCTCACAAGATGATTCTAAACATAGGTGAATTACACTTCTACCTTTCTTAGAGAGGTCTACTCACTCAACACACCTAGGTATTTCTAGAACACCACATTTCATCAACTATTTCAACATACCTCAAAAATCATTATGACTAAGCTGGGTTCTACCATGATCTAAGCATAACCATAAAACAATCCATTCATACGAAGGACAACATCATGTCTATCACCTCAAATCTAACAAGTCACATAGCCAGAAATCGCATCACAACCAACCTTTCTCCCTCACTCCTTCTAGTATAGGCCTTTCAAGTAGTCATATCCTAAAGACCATCGGATAAGGAATAAGAGAAAGACATTCTAAATTTAAACTCTATGGCACGACTTGAAGAATATGAAAGAAGTGTAACTTCCTAACGTCCAATAGCCTTTCACTCGACTCACACCGATGAACAAGACTCTAGTAGACATAGCTTGTGAGACATCAATCCTAAAAACCATTTCCAAAATATTATGCTCTGATACCAAGTTTGTCACGGCCCGAGCCTATACCCCGGAAGCGACACGACGTACTTGACCCCGAGAGAAGTCTCGTACAAGCCTCTTAGCATTCATAACATTTGATACATAGAAATAGTGTGGAATTAAAACTTTATTTAAAACCATACAATCAAAATACTAATTTAAAACCATACAATCAAAATACTAATTTAAAACTCTTGAAAATCACATCGGAAGTCTATTGTTTCACATGGCCATCTAAAAACAACATCCGAAACATAAGTAGGGACACGACCCTTTACAATCAAAAACCTTAACAAAGTCTATTACATTAAAGAAATGGAAACATCTAAGCATTTGTCCTCCATCTATGAGGGCATACCACTTAGTCTAGGAGAATCTCAAATACAAGCTTCAACAAGAGAGGAAGAAACTCACTTGCCGGAACCTACACTTGTAGTAAAATATGAAGAAATATGGGTTAGCACAATTAAGTACTAAATATGATAGACATGCAAAAACCATGCTAAAAACGGACGTTTATTTGAAAGTCATGTTTTTATGCCATTTTGATAAAACTTCATGAACATAAGTATAAGAGGCATCATATTCAAACATAACCAACATACACATCATTTCACCACATTAGAACATAATAAACCATATAAACCATTACTTTCACATTAAGCCTTCACCCCAAGTAACCCTTAAGTTATACCTTGTGCATTGTATGGATTGCGTCCCATACCACCATCTACACTAAAGTACTACCTTAAGGTCACCAAAAGTGAACTTACCATTCAACATTTTCATTTTCCTACAATACTCATACATAAGAGATATACACATTTCATAAGTCATATCAACACACTAGGACCAACATCTAGAGCAACTCTAAGTCATACTTGTTCAATGTATGAGTAGCATCCCATACTACTACTCACACTAAGTACTCATTTGAAGCCACCCTATACAAGGCACCTTCATACTCAATAATTCACGACAAGATAGTAACTAATAATATAATCCAAGTATAGCATGCATCTTCACATTTAAGCCGATAAGATTCAACATTCTTCATTAACTTCTTTTAGAACACATTCATACATTTAGCCATTAAGACTTAGAGAACTCACTATGACCCTCTCAAAGCCTACTCATGCAATGCATGGAGGGCATCTCATACTACCACCCACACTTCATAGAACTCATCAAGAAACCATAATGCACATCTCACATAATGTGAATAGGCATTAACTGACATACACCATGAGAGCTAAATCATGGAATGCGTTGTCGTATGACCCCACACCAAAGGAAGGTGTTTTACTTGCCTAAGGTAGAACTAGTAAAATTTTAGCATAGGTCAAAACCATTAGCTAATACCCTATGTGGGCACAAAGTTATGGGATGGGAAGACGTTCATTGGAACCCTAGCCTAACATTGGGAGAGTTTCCATATTACCATATCCAGTCAGTGCTTAGCATCCATTCCCATAGAGTATTTCATTTTCATTAACATCATTGTACTTGAGAGGGCTACCAACATTAGGCCTACCGACCCAAGGTACATTACACAAGAAATGGCCACCACCCTTAGCCCTATCGATTCAAGGTAGATTACAGATAACTCATTGACTTTCCAAGAAGGGCCCCCAACATTAGTTCTACCGATACAAGGTTCATCATTTCACACATGAAAGGTCCACCAACATTAAGTCTACCACTTCAAGATTTCAACATTTCAGTAGTTCCTAGACTCATCATGAAGGCCACCAATATTAGGTCTCCCGATCCCAGGTTTAACCTAGAATACTTCATCATTCATTCATTCATTCATGAAAGGCTACCAACATTAGGTCTACCAATTCAAGACATTAGGACATTAAGTCAAGATACATTCATTATACAAGAAAAGGATTCCTAAGCCTACCAATTCAACATATACAATACATAGGATAAAACCCTTCACATTTCATCATCATCATTTCATGAGTGTTTTTTGAGAATATGCTTTCAAGAACAACCCTATAACATTTTAAACATGTTAATCCTACTATCATTGAATTCACATACATATCTTTTACATCATATTCATACCTTAACCTTCAAACCTTGCCTTTCAAGGCCATGGATCACATTCACCCACACACCTTAGATTAATACATTTATGCAAGAGAACTAACATCATTTCAACATTATATATCCATATACACATACACAATTCGCATACTTCATAATCAATCAAATCCCAATCACAAATGAAGACATAGGGATTTGGGGGAAAACATGGATTCAAGATAGAAATCATCTTAATCCATCTTTAAATCCACAATTCATTCATAATTCAATTCAATAAAGCCTTTGAAAAACATTTGGAATCGAACCCATGCATAGATTGAAACTAGGGTTTTGGGGAAAACATTGGAGACTTGAAATCACTTTTGAAATTGGCTCCTTGAAAGAAACTAAGTCAAGGATGAAGACTAACATACCTTTTATTGAAGAATCCCACGAAAATCCCTTGAAAAACTTGAGGTCTTAACCTTGGAAGCCTGAATCCTTCACCTCCAATGGAGGTTTCTAGAGAGGGAACTTTCGAGAAGAGAGGTGGGTTTGTGTTTTGGGTTTTGAAATAATGAATTGGAACATAGAGTTTAATACTGTTAATGCTCTTAAAATACCATAAATAACTTATAATAACCGTCCCCCAACTAAACTATACTTAAAATGAATTTACTAAACTACCCCACCACTAGGCCGACTTTGGACAGCAACACAGTGGTCACTCACGAGACCCCACCCACGGACTGTGGGTTGGTCTACGGACAGTGTTGTCCTTTCGTGGTTCATAGCTGCAGCTTGCATTTGGGGGGCTTGACCTACAGAGATCATCCACGGGTCGTGGATATGGGGCGTGGTCCCCTTCCGTAGGTTACCAAACTTGGGCAGAAATTTTGGTTTCCTTGGGGTCTTGGGGGTTAGGCTTTAGGGTCCCCCTCAAGGTCCCTTAGTTGGTCTTTGGGGGGGGGGGTCGTACCTTGACGTTTAACCCTTAAACTTCTCAACCATAGCCCGGGACATCATTTTACAACTCATAACCTCACATCAACTCAAAGACACACTAGTTAGGCTTTAGTTTCACTTATTTGTTTTACGGGTCGTTACATGAACCCCGAAAACAAAACATAAGTAAAAGTATGAATATGTAATCTGAGTCCAAAAAGAAAGGATTAAACTAATGATGGATCTGTGGCAGCTTGAAAGATTTGGCTCACCCTCGAATCTGGTCTCGGTCAATAATTTCCTAGCTGAGGTCTGTTAGTAGCCACCTGAAGATGCCCTGTAATCAACAAAGAAAGAGCAAGTGCAGTATCAGTACACGAAACCACGGTGTACTAGTAGGATCATATTGCTTCTCCAGTCAACGGAATTTATGCAAGTAATTTCAACACAATAGACACGCATATAAAGGATTCATAATTCAATTATCATTTTAGGAGCAAGATACAATTTGCCAATATCAATGATAGGTATGAATGTAATAATCACTAGTGGGTCCTCTCATGGAACACACACCCATATTGTTAGTATGTCAGAATGTGACACCCTATCTAATTTATGTGTGTTGGAACGTGACACCCGGTCCAATATATGTGTCAGAACGTGACACCCAGTTCAGTCAGCACAACCACAATCACAATCAGACCCATAATGAACAGTGCACATAGTCACAAAGCTAAGTAACATGTTCATGGCATGCAATTGATCATACATAATCATTTCATTTAATTTGATTCATGTTCCCTATTCACATATATGCATGCATACAATGAAGCAATTAACATGCATATACAACATGACGGGAAGTTGAACCATCACCTAACTCGAAACCAAGCCTGAATACTCCTAAGACACTTGAACCTTCCTTTTTCAGAGTATTGTAGCTTGTTCTTCGTTTAAAACAATTAATTAATGCAATGATCAATAAACAAGGCCTTATTTACCCAGATTTTATCAAATTATCAACCCAAGGCCAAACCCATGATCCTAATGCTCAACTAGGGCTTTTCCCACCATTAACTTCAAGACAAAACCCTCCCCAACAATAATTAACTCAGATTCTAAGTTCTAGTAATTGAAATACGGATTAGGGGAGTAATTGTCTAACCTTTGGCGCGAGAATTCGTGTGAATTTGATGAGAAACTGTCCTAGGTCGACCATTAGCTCTTAAGAATGAGGTTTTATAGAAAATAACAGTTTTGGGGTTTTTCCCCGGTTTAAGTCGCGACTGACCCACTACATTGATCCCAGTACCGCCACAGCGGCCCTGCCGTGGCGGAATTAACCCCGCCCCGGCGTCTTTCACGAAGACAGAAACTTGGAATTTGAGTTCCAAGCTCCCATTTCGCAACGCACCTTCAAACCTTGATGTTCTAAAACTACCCCTTCAAGTCAAGATCAGTTTCGGGAGTTTTACTCGCCCAAATTTGATTCTGTAAAGCCATACAGGCTCCTTAACGTCTTGGCTATCCAGTCACGTGATCAAACTCATATTTAAATCCTTCATCCATTACCGGATTTCCCTAGACCTCACCTTACTCAGATTTCATCCAAGTCTGTCCTAGGCGAGAAATTTCCATGTTACTACTCAGAAGTTTTCTGGCTCGAATTCCTTCCCCATTGGCTTTTCCACAACGACGGGAACATGTCGTTACAATAGATACCAATTTACCCATCACTCGTCCCCGAGTCATAAAGTAGGAGAATTGGCTAAGGCAAGAGTATAGTAGTACCTGAATCATCGAATTACTACGGATACTTGTCTCGCATGTCCTTCTCGATTTCTCAAGTAGCTTCCTCAATTGGACAATGCTTCCATTGAACATTCACATAATTTATCTCCTTGGTCCTCAGCTTTCAAACATCGCGATCAAGAATTGCAATAGGTTCTTGCTCATACTAAAGGTCTTTGTCTAAAAAAATTGAGTCCCAATTTATGATGTATTCTCCGTCCCTATGATACTTCTTCAACATAGACACATGAAACACTGGATGGACTCCAGATAGGCTAAGCTGTAAAGCCAACCTATAAGCCACTAGCCCTACACAGTCAAGAATCTCAAATGGCCCGATGTATCGAGGACTAAGCTTGCCCCTCTTGTCGAATCTCATCAGCCCCTTTATGCGTGAAACTTTTATAAGAACTTGTTCACCATCCTGAAATGTCATGTCCCTAACCATACGGTCTGCATACTTTTTCTGTTGACTCTGGGCTACTAAAAGCTTCACTTCAATGCTTCTCACCTTATCATGATCATCTTTCACCAAATCAACCCCCAAAGGTTTCACATCTCCAGCCTCAAACAACCCTATGGGTGATCTAGATCCCCTCCCATAAAGTGCCCCGAACGATGCCATGTCAATGCTAGAGTGGTAACTGTTATTATAGCAGAACTCACATAAAGGTAGAAACTTATCCCAATACCCTAAAAAGTCAATCACGCATGCCCTCAACATGTCCTCTAACACTTAAATAGTTTTCTTTGACTACCCGTCAATCTGCGAATGGAAGGTTGTGCTAAAAGTTAGTTGAGTGCCTAACTCCTCATGCAATATCCCCCAAAACATGGATGTGAAATATGTACCACGATCCAAGATGATGGAAAGGGGTACCCCATGCAACCATACTATCTCCTTCACATAAACCTTAGCCAATTGTTGAGCATTATAGTCTACTCTGACTGGAATAAAGTGGGCTGACTTAGTCAACAACCACCAAAATGGAGTTAAACTTCCCCAAGGTCTTGGAAAGACTAACTAGGAAATCCATATCTATCCTTTCCCATTTCCATTCAGGGATTGGCATTTGCTGAAGCAAACCTACAGGCCTTTCGTGCTCATACTTTATCTACTAACAGTTTTGGCACTTAGCCACAAACTCAGCTATGTCTTTCTTCATGACAGCCCCCAATAAAGTCGTTTCAAATCTCTGTACATCTTGGTCACACACATGTGAATGGAATACCGTGAACCATGGGATTTTGTCAACATCTTTTAAATCAAGTCATCTACTTGGGGAACACAAATTCTTCCCTTAAAACTGAGCAAACTATCCATATCAAGAGCTGCATATTATGCCTTGCCAGAAAATATCTTCTTTCTGAGCTCATTCAAACTGTCATCCTCAAACGGCTTGGCCTTGATCTCTTCAATGAATGTGGGCCTAACCTCAATGCTGGCTAAAATCCAACCTTTCTCTGAGATACCCAACTGCATTAACTTAGACTCCAATTTCTGAATCTCTGTGGCCAAAGGTCGCTTGAACACACCCAAACAAACTAGACTACCCATACTCACCGTCTTCCAGCTTAATACGTTTGCCACCACATTAGGCTTACCCGAATGATACTGGATGGTAACATCATAGTCCTTGAGTAACTCCATCCACCTTTGATGTCTCAGATTCAAGTCCTTGTGGGTGAATACATGTTGTAGACTACGATGATCAATAAAAACATCACACTTGAAACCATAAATATAATGCCGCCAGATCTTGAGAACAAACACTACCGCTGCGAACTCTAAGTCATGTGTCGAGTAGTTTCTCTCATACACCTTTTGTTATCGGAATGTATAAGCTATGAAATTTTTATCATGCATCAACATAGCACCCAAAACCGAATGTGAAGCATCATAATAAAAAATGAAATATGTACCTTTCATCGGCAGTGCCAGAAAAGGTATTGTGGTTAGAAGAGTCTTCGGCTGTTGGAAGATCTTTTCACATTTGTCAGTCCACTCGAAAGGCACCTCCTTTTGGATCAACATTGTCAAATATGTGGCGATAGCAGAAATTTTTTTCACAAACCGTCGATAGTAGCTGGTGAGCTCCACGAAACTCCAAACTACTATCACAGAGCTAGGCCAGAATAATTCTTGACTGCTTCGATATTTGGGGGATCTACCATTACCCCTTCCTTTGAAAACACATGCATCAAAAAGGCAACTGAAGTCAACCAGAACTCACACTTGGAAAATTTTGCATACAACTTCTGTTTTCTAATGACACCTAAAACAATAGGAAGGTGGTCGGCATGCTCTTTTTTATTCTACGAATAAGCCAAAATGTCATCAATAAAAATGATAACAAAAGAATTCGGGAATGGTTTGAACACACTATTTATCGAACTCATGAAAGTTGCAAGTGTATTGGTCAACCCAAACGACATCACTAAGAACTCATAGTGCCCATAGCGGGTCCTAAAGGTTGTTTTGGGTACATCCTTAGGCCTAATCATTAACTGATGGTAACCTAACCTTAGGTCAATTTTAGAGAAAACGGATGCACTCTGCAATAGATCAAAGAGATCCTCTATCCCAGATAACATATACTTATTTTGAATGGTGACCGTATTCAACTGTCAATAATATATGCACATCCTCATACTACCATCTTTCTTCTTACAAACAAGACAGGAGCACCCTACGGGGAAGCACTAGGACAGATGAAACCTTTATCAAGAAGCCCCTAGATTTGAGCTTTAAGCTCTCTCAATTCTACCAGAGCCATGCGATAATGAGGAATAGAGATGGGGCGGAGGAATAGAGATGGGGCGAGTGCCCGGTTCCAAGTCAATGCAGAAATCTATATCCTTATCCGAGGCATACCAGGCAATTCAGTAGGAAACAATTCCTTGAATTCAGACACTACAGGAATATACTCACTTAAGGGAGACTCAACATCAACATCCTAAATATGAGCCAAATATGCCAAACACCCTACCCCACCTGTTTCCTAGCCCGAACAAAAGACATGACCTTAGTTGGCTTAGTCTTATACACCCCTTCCAACTCTAACTTTTCCGTCCCAGAGATCTCTAGAGTCACAGACTTAGCATTACAATTAAGAACATGATAATAGGGGGACAACCAAGTCATCCCTAAGATTATATAATAGTCAGTCATATCCAAAATTACCAAATCAGCCCAAGTCTGAAAACCATATACAGGATAGAACAAGCACAATAGACATGGGTGACTATGACAGACTCTTCAAGTGGGGTAAAAACATAGATTGGGGCATCAAGCGCATCACAGACTGTATCAAATCCGAAGGCAATCTGAACTTACACATATGAATAAGTAAAACTCAAATCAAACAAAATATTAACCATTTGGTCACAAACAAAAATAGTACATATGATCACTGCATCAAACGCCTCAGCCTCGGTCTTGCCTGGAAAGGCATAAAACAGAGCCATGTCATCTTGCCGGAAAACCTCATTGCCTGGTTGCACTGCTCCTCTAGTTGCATCACCATTTTCGCGGCCTCCTCGGTCTCGCTGATTTTCTCCTCATCCACCTTATGGACATCCTTTGCAATTACTATTGTTGCCCTCTAGTAGTACTACTCTGGTCTGCTATTGCACGGGGTCGGGCATGCGCAGATGGGGACAATCTCTCCTCATATGTCCTAGTTCTCCACAATAATAACAACTGCGATCAAAAGACGGCCTGCTACCAGACGCAGGTGCGGCTCCTTGACTATCCAGAATAGGATTATGTTGTGAAGTTACCGAGTAACCACCTATAGAAGCGAGCATGGCTGGCTGAATTGGACGGGCTGCAATTATCGGCCTACCTGAACCTCTAGAGTTGGAACCATGAAAGTTACATTTGTTCTTGGGATTCTTCGCCATAGTCTTGGCCTGCCCATTACGTCAAACTCCTTCGACTTTCTTCACAAAGTCTGTCACCTTATTAAAATGTGTACTTGCAGAGGTCGTGTGAACAAACAATACCTATAACTCAGGGTTCAATCCCTTGACGAATAGACGAATCATCTCCTCCTCTGTAGTCATCAACTGTGTAGCATATCTGGACAAGGCATGGAACTTAGCCTCAAAAGCAGCTACACTCTGCTCCAAGGCCATGAACTCATACTTCTTGCGATCCTTCAAAGTCTGGGGCACATACTTCTCCAGAAATAAAGCATGGAACTGCATCTAGGTGAGTGAGGGAAAGACTCGTGATCTGCATTTCACATAGGCCCTCCATCAATTCTTAGCCTTACCTTGAAGCTAAAAGGTCACATACTCTACTCCATGTTGGTGTACAATGCCTAACTTGTGAAACCTCTCATTGCAATCCAGAATGAACTCATAGGCATCCTCACTCTTAGAACCATGGAACACAATTGGCTTCAGCTTCAGAAAATTAGTCAACATCTCATGCTTAGTACCACTCATCATAGGATATAGGAGACGGAAGAAGGCATTAGTGCCTAAAGCTCCATCCACCTTGGGAACAATAGTAGCAATGGGGTGGTTGACTGAACGTTCAGGAGCTTGCACTGTGGGAAGGACTCCAGAGCCGACCAACCCCTTCAGAAAAGTGATGATCTGCTAAGTTATTACTGCGTCTAAGGGAGGAAGGTTGTAGTCTTAGTCTGTTTGCCCTCCTCTGGTCCAACATCATCCTCGTCTTCAATCTCTACATTTCTCTCCATCTCCTCTTGGGGTGCAGGAGGGGCCTCTTCCCTAGGAATATTCTCAACTGGTGCTCCACCCCTGGCGGGTGCTACCCTTCCTCGACCACTGCTCCTTCCTCTTCCTCTACCATGCCTCGGTCACGACCTCTTGTTGCGGGCTCCTCTACTGCCTCTTTGATGGGATCTACGAGACTGATGTCATTGTATCGCGTGTTAACCATGTGCGGACAGAAGAGGGAAGGAGATTAGATACCAATTTGGATCACTAGATACCAATTGGAATCAAGTCATAACATGAAAAGAGGAGAAGACATAGAGATTTCCTAAAGTCCTATAGCCTCTCCAAGAAAAGTAAAGAGGTCTCCATACCATTCCACAAGAAACTACTAGACTCGTTTTTGTAAAATGAGATCAACGAACCTAGGGCTTTGATACCAACATTGTCACGACCCAGACCGCCATGATTGGCACCCACAATAACTCTCTACTGGGATAACCACTACCAAAACATGACTAAGCAACTTAAAGAAACTAACCACTTAAAGATACAGAAGCAAGTTTAAATGATGAATAAAATAATGAGTTAAATACTTAGTTCCCATAAATTCAGAGAGTTTAACAAAAACAAACAAGAATAAACTTTGCAGAAATTCAACCCCTAGACTTGAAAATCGTTGCATCAAAACTCTACTAATCAACAAGTCTAAGAAAAGGGGGGTGAAACGTTGATAACTCAACATAAGTAAAAGTTTTACTATGTAGTCTGAGTCCAAAAAGAAAGGACTAAATGAATGATGGATTCATGGCAGCCTGAAAGAAATGGATCTCCTTCGAATCTGGTCTCGGTCAATAATCTCTTAGCAGCGGTCTGTCTGTAGCCTCCTGAAGATGCCTTGTACTCAAAAAAGAAAGAGCAAATGCGGTATCAGTACATGAAACCATGGTGTACAGGTAGGATCACGCAACTACTCCAATCAACGAAATATAAGCAAGTAATTACAACATAGTAGACACACATATACGGGATGCATAATTCAATTATTATTTTAGGATCACGATACAATTTCCCAATATCAATGACGGGTATGAATATAAGAATCACAAGTGGCCCTCTCATGCAACCCACACCCAAACTGTTAGTGTGTCGGAACATGACACCTAATCCAATATATGTGTGTTGAAACATGACACCTGATCCAATATATATGTTGGAACGTGACACCTGATCCAATATGTGTTGAAACGTGACACCTGATACAGTCAACACAACCAAAATCACAATAAGAACTATAATGAAAAGTGCACATAGTCACAGAGTTATGTAACAGGTCATGGAATGTAATTGTTCATACATAATCATTTCATTAAATTCGATTCATGTTTACTTATTTATATACATGCATGCATACAATGGAGAAATTAACAGGCATATTGTCACGACCCAGACCGTCGTGATTGGCATCCACACTAACCCTCCGGTGGGAGAACCATTACTACAACCCAGACTAAACAACTTAACCAAAAACTAAATGACAATAAAAATGGAGTCCCCATAAACTCCAAGGTTTTAACAACCAACTAACCAAACTAATGCGGAAGAACAGCCCCTAGAACCTAAAAGTCATTATACCAAAACTCTACTAACGACAATTCTAAGATCAACGGTTACAACCCCGAAACTAAACAACACCTTCAACAAAAGTCGGAGTCCTAAAAGAGTGGACTTAAACAAGAAAGATCCATGGCAGCCTGAAAGAACTGACTCACCCTTGAATACGGTCACACTCAATAGTCACCTAGATGAGGTCTATCAATAGCCTCCTGAAGATGCCCTGTACTCAACAAAGAACAAGCAAGTACAATAGCAGTACACAACCACAGTATACTGGTAGGATCACGCGGCTATCCCAATAAGTGAAACACATGAAAGTAACCACAACATTAAACAACAGGCATATACCAAGAATATACAATATTAGGCATCTTTTCAAGATCAATGTAGCATCACACGTTCTCAATAATACACATTGGTTAACAATTTAGAGCAACACACAGTCTACTAATATTAATCATCATTAGATATGAACGTAATCATCACAATTAGATACACAACACAATTCAATGGTCCTCTCAGGGAACCTAATTCAATGGTTGTCTCATGGAACCTAAACCCAAACTATTAGTATACCGATTCGTGGTACCCGATCCAATGTTAATGCCGGAACATGGCAACCGATCCCCTAATCTTGCCGAAACGTGGGAACTGATTCCATATTTATGCCAAAATATGGTAACCGATCCAAGTTAGTCTGTCAGAACGTAACACCCGATCCATTCAACAAACTACAATCACAATCACAATGTATATTTTCACAATCATACAACAAGAGGTGATTCAAAGCATAAAATTATTCAATTATCCTCATTTACGATTAGGGTGATCAATAATGCAACATTCACATACATACATGCATTATAATGAACAATTACAAACATATATCACACCAACATTAAATCACAACCATCACCTACCTCGAACCCAAGCTTGAATCCCCTAAGACACTTGAATCTTCCTTTCCGGATTCTTCTCTCTTGTTCGTGGTCTAAAACTGTACAATTAAAGCAAGGATCAACAATCAAGGGTCTAACTATCCAGATTATAACAAAACCATTAACCCTAGACCAAACCTAAAATTCTAATACCTAATTTAGGTCTTTTTCCACCATTAGTTTTAGATCAAAAACCCTCCCCCAATAGTAATTAACGAAGAATCCAAGTTCTACAGATCAAAAAATGGATTAGGGGAGGAAAATACTTACCTTTAGTGCTAGAAGAGGTGGAAAACCTTCAAGAAATAGTCTTGGTTCGTTTCATAGCTCTTAAGAATGAACCTTTGTAGAAAATAACTATTTTGGGGGGTTTTACCCTATTTAAGTCGCGACTGTCCCGCTACGGCAGATGCACAAAGACAGAATGTTGGAATTTGAGTTCCAAGCCTCCATTTCACCACAAACCTTCAACCCTTGGCATTTAACAACCACCGGTTACGCTAAGATTATTTTCGGGAGTTCTACTCACCCGAATTCGATTACGTAAAGCAATACGGGTTTCTTAATGTCTTAGCTATCCACTCATGCAATCAATTTCATTATTACATTTTTCAGTCATTACCAGATTTTCCTATAATCGTCTGACTCTGATTTCGTCCAAATCTAGACTAGGCTAGGATATTTCAAGTTACTACTCAAAAGTTTTATGGCCCCAATTCTTTCCCCATTGGCTTTTCAATAATGACGAGAACAGGTCGCTACAATAGATACCAATTTACCCATTACTCGTCCCTGAGTGACAAACTAGGAGAAAAGGGATAAAGCAAGAATAGAGTAGTATTTGAATGGTCGACTACAATAGATACCAATTTACCCATTACTTGTCCCATGTACTTTTTCTGTCGACTCTGAGCTGCTAGAAGCTTAGATTGGATACTTCTCACCTTACCCTGAACATCTTTCACCAAATCAACTCTAAAAGGTTCCACATCTTCAACCTCAAACCAAGCAATTGAACACCTACACATCCTCTCATACAACCTCAATGAAGTCATCTCAATACTCGAGTGATAAATATTGTTTTATGTAAGCTTAACTACAACAAAAAAGATTCCCAACAACCACCAAAGTTGATCATACACATGTTTACAACATGTTATCAAGGACCTTGACACAATCATCCAGACGAATTCTTTAACACTTAAGCATGATAAAATTCCAAATCAATACTCTCTACAAATAGAAGTGAACCTGAATCAACCAACACACACTCATAATACCTAAACAATCATAGTTCTTAACAATATCTCCATCCCACAACATGCATTCCCATGAGCTTAAGTTATAACAAATTGATCCTTAGAAATAAGATACTCATTGAGGGATATGTCCAAGCATACAACTCCTCCAACAACACTATTGAAATGCTAGGTTTAGTAATTGTAGATTACCTCTTAAGAATAGTAGAATTTGACCCAATGATCCCCACATTCAACCACACATATGCATGGTAACACTTCTATAAATTCTCATAAGAAAGGTGGTACATGTAGAACCATTAAAATACTTTAACAACTCCAAGACAACACCAATTATGTCATTCGAAATAACCAAATCTTCCCACTTAACCAAGAGAACATCGCAGGATTTGGTACCCCTTATCCACCACTAGGGATCCACCCACAAAAGTGAAAACACACTAGAGCATAGCTAGTAAATCATACTAACAACACTAACAACCATCATAAACACTCCGACCTTTTACCTTATTATAAACCAACACTTTAAAATGAAACCCTTTCTTAGATATTTTAACAATCAAAAAGTAATAAACTTTAAGACTCAAACCAAGTGTAAATCCTTTCAAAGGTTCACTACCTAATACAATTGATCATTTCTCACCTTACAAATTCGTACCTCGACAAACATATCACCACGAATGTAGACTTACAATGAAAACTCTGAATTGTAACTCAACTGTATAACACAATCTCCTTATCTATCAACATTAGCTTATGCCTTCAAGATTTTTATGAAATCATGGATCTTCGCTTATCATCGCATCTCTATCGATCTTACAATATCTTTCGCTAACAATCAAATCGTAGTTATTACTAAACTCAAAAACAAAAACAAGCACTTATCATCACGCTCAAGCTAATGTCTGCACAATCCTTTCTCAAGTCTTTTTCAATAGTTTTTAACCCATTTGATGGACCCATGACACTATTACCATAGCCTCAACAAAACAATGAAATCACATGTCTCTGAATCCAATTAGCTACCCATCTAAGGATATCTATTTAGCCTTTGCAATAAAAAAAATATTCTTGCTCTAGCCCCTCTCTAAAGGATGTACTACATCCCACTATTTTTCTTCATTATAACTCTAGCTCTTTAAAATTCGGTTCGAGTGGTGTTCCACCATCTCTTAAAATGTTCCATACAACCACGTTACTCACCATTATTAGAAAAACACAACCTTAGATTCTCACAAGTAGTAATTACTATACATAAATTCGCTTAACTAACAATATTATTATATAGTTGCATCCCATCACAATCCATCACGAACTGTTATTACCCTTACGCTCAGTCAGCCTTGACTATCACTACGAAGCCAACCTTTCATCAGCACGACACCTCAAACTCAGGTATACTCATCAAATTTAAAGGACTAACCCAATCTTGGTACGCACTTTCTTGCTAAAATTTTCAATTTCCTTCACCCAACTATACTCTATGGAACTTTCTTTATCCATAAGATTGCCATTCTGGTATTAATCCACTCCCTTATAGATTAAGATAAAATCATCAGTCCTCATACTACCCTCTTTCTTATTAACAAACAAGACAAGACCACCCCACTTGGAAACACTAGGACAGATGAACCCTTTATCAAGAAACTCTTGGATTTGAGCATTAAGCTCTCTTAATTCTGCTGGAGCCATACGATACGGAGGGATGGAAATGGGGAAAGTGTCAGTTAACAAGTCAATGCAGAAATCTATATCTCTATATGGACGCATACCAGGCAAATCTGTAGGAAATACTTCCTTAAAACTTAGATACCACAAGAATAGACTCAATAGAGAGAGACTCAACCTTAACACCCCGACGATGAACCAAATAAGCCAAACAACCCTTCCCTACCAGTTTCCTAGCCCGAATGGAGGATATAATCTTAGCTAGCTTAGACGTGTACACCCCTTCCCACTCTAATCTTCCCTATCGAGATCTTTAGAGCTACCGACTTAGTATTACAATTAAGCCCGATATAATAGGGAGGACAACCATGTCATGCCTGAGAATATATCAAGTAAGTCATATCCAGCATAACCAAATCAACCGAAGTTTGAAAATTCCTAAACACAATAGGACAAACACGATATACAAGAGTGACTATGACTGACTCTTCAACTGGGGTAGAAACATGGATGGGGGCATCAAATATATTACAAACCACATCAAATTCCAAGGCAATTGAACTAACACATACGAATAAGTAGAACCCAGATCACACAAAACAATTATAATCGGGGCACAGACAAGAGTAGAACTAGTGACCACTGCATCACACACCTCAAACTCAGTCTTTCCCGAAAAAACATATAACTGATCCTTGTCGTCTTGATGGGAAACTTCCTCGCTTGGCTGCACTACTTCTCTACCTGCATTACCATTTCCACGGCCTCCACTGCCTCGCTGATTTCCCCCTCATATGCCCAGGTTCTCCACAATTTTAACACACCTTATAACTTATATTTGATTGTTGCATACTGAATTAGATCGCGGGGGTTAGTTCAGTTACGATTCAGGGTCCATAATTGTGACTAGGGAAACACATGGGGAACAGTGCTAAGATTCTGTCTTGCCCTATCCCGCTTTGGTGGGAAAAATCCCGCACTGGCGATCTCGCGCTGGCGATATTATCTTGCCCCAGCAGCTCTGACGGAAACAGAACCCTTGCCAACAATTTTTGGGTTTCCTCTCTTTTCTATATTTCCCCTAGATTTCCCAGCTATAACTATGCATTTTAGAAAATCCCTTTAGCTAGGACAATCATTGTCTACCCCTCGGTCAACCCAACGAAGTACACACTTTAGAATCCTTTTACATCGTTTCAACACTACCACACACATATCCCCAAGATACACCCAGAATCTCACACGATTATCAATTGATCGCGAGACACGTCCAGATTTCTCGCTTACGAACCAAATCATAATTTATCTAGACCCTCAAGCAGTTACTGCAACACTCAAGCAGTTACAGCTTCCAGACAAGTCCAAATTCATTAATTAGTTCATTCCATAGACGACCATTACTGATAATTTATGCCTTATATGACCCCTAAGGCTAGATACCAATTGGACCTTCTCAGTTCCAATTAACTTGCTTGTGTCCCTTCACTTGGGACTACGACTCCTAAATCACTTCGTTGAGATACCAATTGGAATCGGGAGATACCAATTGGACTCAACTCATACCACAAGTGACAATAGTAGCTAGCGGGCCCCACCAAATTGCTAATTTCAATCATAGAATTTGGTCAAACCTAATTCTTAACTGCCTCAGCCTTTAACTGATGGTAACCAGAGCTTAAATCCATCTTAGATAAAACCGATGTACCTTGCAATTGGTCAAAAAGGTTATCTATCCGAGGTAATGGATACTTGTTATGAATGGTAACCCTATTCAACTGTCGGTAGTCTATACACATCCTCTCTTGCTAGTGATGGTGTTACCGTTGTTGTTTCTCTAGCTCAGACCATAGAGTGAAGGAGGAAAGATACCAATTTGTATCACCCAGATACCAATTGGATTCAAGTCATAGCACGAAGGAGTAGAAAGAAGTGTGTTTTTCCTAATTCCAATAGCCTCTCGAAGAAAAGTACGGACATCGTCGTACCGTTCCGCAAGACTCTGCTAGACTCATTTTGGTACAATGAGATCAACGAACTTAGGGCTCTGATACCAACTTTGTCACGACCCAGACCGTCGTGATTGGCATCCACACTAACCCTCCAGTAGGAGAACCATTACTACAACCCAGACTAAACAACTAAACCAAAAACTATACATTTAAAGATACAGAAGTAGTTAATAACAATAAAATGGAGTCCCCATATACTCCAAGGTTTTAACAACCAACTAACCAAACTAATATGGAAAAACAACCCGTAGAACCTGAAAGTCATTGTACCAAAACTCTACTAACGACAAGTCTAAAAACAAGGGGTACAACCCCAAAACTAAACAACACCTTAAACTGATGTCAGAGTCTGAAAAGAGTGGACTTAAACTAGAAAGATCCATGGCAGCCTGAAAGAACTGGCTCACCCTTGAATCCGATCACGCTCAATTGTCACCTAGCTGAGGTCTATCAAAAGCCGCCTGAAGATGCCCTATACTCAACAAAGAACAATCAAGTGCAGTATCAGTACACAACCACAGTGTACTAGTAAGATCTCGCGGCTATCCCACTAAGTGAAACACATGCAAGTAACCACAACATTATAAAACAAGCATATACCAAAAATATACAATATTAGTCATCTTTTCAAGATAAATGTAGCATCACAAGTTCTCAATAATACACATTGGTTATCAATTTAGAGCAACATACAGTCTTCCAATATCAATCATTATTAGATATGAACGTAATCATCACAAGTAGATACACAACACAATTCAATGGTCCTCTCACGGAACCCAATTCAATGGTTCTCTCATGGAACACAAACCCAAATTATTAGTATACCAGTTCGTGGTACCCAATCCTATGTTTATGCCGGAGCGTGGCAACTGATCCCATATTTAACAAGCCACAATCACAATAACAATGTATATTCTCACAATCATACAACAAGAGGTGATTCATGGAATACAATTATTCAATTATCCTTATTTACGATTAGGGTGATCAATAATGCAACATTCGCATACATACATGCATTATAATGAGCAATTACAAACATATATCACACTAACATAAAATCACAACCATCACCAACCTAGAATCCACTAAGGCACTTGAATCTTCTTTTCCAGATTCTTCTCGCTTGTTCGTGGTCTAAAAATATACAATTAACGCAAGGATCAACAATCAAAGGTGTAATTATATGGATTATATCAAACCCAATAACTCTAGACCAAACCCAAGATCATAATACCCAATTTTGGGATTTTTCAACCATTAGTTTCAGATCAAAACCCTTCCCCTAATAGTAATTAACCAAAAATCCAAGTTCTACAGATTGAAAAACGGATTAAGGGAGTAAAATCCTTACCTTTAGTACTAGAAGAGGTGGAAAACCTTCAAGAAATAGCCCTGGGTCATTTCTTAGCGCTTAAGAACGAACTTTTGCAGAAATTAACATTTTTGGGGGATTTTACCCTATTTAAGTCGCGATGTCCCGCTACAGTTGGATGCACGGAGACAGAATGCTGGAATTTGAGTTCCAAGCCCCAATTTCACCACACACCTTCAACCCTTCACATTCAACAACTACCGGTTCACGCTAAGATCATTTTCGGGAGTTCTACTCACCTGAATTTGATTTCGTAAAGTCGTACGAGTTCCTTAACGTCTTAGCTATCCAATCATGCAATCAATATCATTATTACACTTCTCATTTATTACCATATTTCCTTATAATCGTCTGACTCCAATTTCATCCAAATTCGGACTAGGCTAGGAAATTTCAAGTTACTACTCTAAAGTTTTATGGCTCCAATTCTTTCCCCATTGGATTTTTTATAACGACGGAACAGGTGGTTAGACATATACAACACGATGGGTAGTCAAACCATCACCTACCTCGAATCAAAGCCTGAATACTCCTAACAAACTTAAGCCTTCTCTTTTTTGAGTCTTGCAGATTGTTCTTGGTCTAAAAACATTTGTTAATGCAAGGATCAATAAATAACGCTTAATTTACCTGGATTATATCAAAATATCAACCCAAGGACAAACCCATGATCCAAATTCTAAAATAAGTCTTTTCCCACCATTAACTTAGGACAAAACACTCCCCCCAATGATAATTAACACGTATTTTGAGTTCTATGAATTGAAATACCGATTTGGGGAGTAATTAACTTACCTTTGGCGTGAGAATTCATGGGAATTTGATGAGATACTGCTCTAGGTCGCCCATTAGCTCTTAAAACCAAGGTTTTGCAGAAAATAACATTGTGGGGGTTTTCTCCTTGTTTAAGTCGCGAATGGCCCGCTACAACGGGCCCCATCCCGCCACAACGGCCCCACCCTGGCGGAATTAACCCTACCCCGGCGGCTTTCACAGAGACAGAAATTCGTAATTTGAGTTCCAAGCTCACATTTCGCAACACACCTACAAACCTTGATGTTCTAAAAATACCCCTTCATGCCAAGATTAATTTCGGGAGTTTTACTCTCCCGAATTTGATTCCATAAAGCCATACAGGCTCCTTAACGTCTTGGCTATCCACTCGCGTGATCAAATTCATAATAAATCACCCATCCATTACCAGATTGCCATAGACCTCACTTGATTTAGATTTCGTCTAAGTCTGGCCAAGGCTAGAAATTCCCAAGTTACTATTCAGAAGTTTTCTGGCCCAAATACCTTGCCCAATGGCTTTTCCATAACGAAGGGAACTGGTCGGTACATACTATAGGAGTATATGTATATTTTTTTTTATTATTAAGGTTCCTTGTTCACACCCTACTCATTAGTCAATAATACTATAAGAGTATATATATGATTTTATAGTACCATGAATGTTTCTTGTTCACACCCTACTCATTAATCAATGATAGACTTAGCAAAGTTTGGCAGCATATAAAAAAATGGAAATCTATAGAAGTGACATTTATCATTGTACAAATTATGTTCTAGACATTTTAAATTTATATATTTGTACTAAGAAAATAATGCGCAAATTTCTTTTTCGTTAAGCACTTATTATAAGGTAAACTAAGCAACTACCTCATGAAGAAAAATAATTAGAAATATATACCCCTTTTATATTCATACCCCACCAAATAAATACACTATATAGATTTTGCTTAACTAATTCTAGATTTATATATATATATATATATATATATATATATCTTATCGGTATCGTTAAGGCTAATAATTTTACTTAACTGATACTAAATCAGTACGTATATATTGTTTTGATATCATTTAGGCTGATAATTTTACTTAACTGATACTAAATAAGTATATATACTGTATTGGTGTCGTTAAGGTTTCTTGTTCATAAATTACGCATTAGTCAATGATACTATAAGAGTCTATGTATATTTTTATGGTATTATTTAGGTTTCTTGTTCAAACCCTACTCATTAGTCAATAATGCTTTAAGAGTATATATACAATTTTATAGTATCATTAATGTTTCTTGTTCACACCCGACTCATTAATCAATGATAGACTGAGCAAAGTTTGGTAGCGTATCATAAAAAAGGAAACCTACAGATGTGACATTTAAAAATGGAAAGTTTGGATGTGATAGACTTAGCAACGTTTAGCAGCGTATCAAGAAAATGGAAACCTACAGATGTGACATTTGTAATTATACAAATAATGTTCTAGACATTTTAAATTTATATGCTTGTAATAAGAAAATATTGCACAAATTTCTCTTTCGTTAAGCATTTACTATAAGGGAAACTAAGCAAATTCCTCATGAAGCAAAATAATTACAAATATATACCCTTTTATATTCATACACAACGAAATAATTACACTATATACATTTCTCTTAACTAATACTAAATAAGTATATATATATATATATATATATATTATTGGTATCATTAAGGCTGATAATTTTGCTTAATTGATTCTAAATCACTATGTATATTTTGTATTGGTATCATTAAAACTGATAATTTTTCTTAACTTATACTAAATAAGTATATATACTGTATTGGTATCCTTAAGGTTTCTTGTGCATAAATTACTCATTAGTCAATAATACTTGAAAAGTATATGTATAATTTTGTGGTATTATTAAGGTTTTTTGTTCACACCCTACTCATTAGTCACTAATACGTTAAGAGCATATATATAATTTTATAGTATCATTAAGGTTTTTTGTTCACACCTTACTCATTAATCAATGATAGACTTAGCAAAGTTTGGCAGCGTATCGAAAAAATGGAAAACTACAGATGTGACATTTATAATTATACATTATGTTCTAGACATTTTAAATTTATATGCTTGTAGTAAGAAAATAGTGTGCAAGGGGTATTTTAAAGCCGAAAGGTGGATGGAGGGTAATTTTGTGCCAATTCATCTATATGAATGCATCGTTATTTTCCTCCTTTTTCTCTCTTGATTGTCATAAATTGAAAAAATAAAATTTAAAATGGTGGAAAAGATCCAAATAGAAAAAAAAATGAAAGAGGTAAGAAGTGAGGGGGGGGGGGTGTAGAGAGTAGATGCCTAACCTCTTTTTTAATTTTAATTTACTATGAAATTCAAAATAAAGTCAATCATGTGAATTTATATATTAAGTAATTTCAAATATTTTTTAACAAAAGGGCCTAAAATGCCCTTAAACAATGAGATTTGGTACAATATTGCCTTCCATTCACCTTTTGAGTATGATCCGTTAGACAAAAGGGTTTTTTGAGCCAAAAGGTTGACGGCAAGGGTATTTTAAGGCCGAAAGATTGATGGATGGTAGTTTTGTACCAATTCAAATACTTGAGGGGTATTTTAGGCCCTTTTCTGATAACAATATTATCAAATTGTATATCTAATATTGGATAAAATGAAAAAGGATAATGTCACGACCCAACCCACCGGGCCGTGTGGGCACCTACTCTAACACCTAAGTAGGAGAACCCTTTATTTCTAACCCTTTTATAAACATGCGAAAGGTTTTAGAAAATTGAAGATAAAAGAAAAATGTTTGAGACTTTTACATAATAAAGCGTTTTAAAAGATCCACAATTTAACTTGTAAAATAATAAAAACCCCAAGGATTTAGTCTACACAGGTACAAGAGCTTCTAAGATTACAAGGTATAAAATATAGTAACTAATAGCACAACTCCCACCACAGGGAAGTCAGAGTAGAAGTTGTTGGAGATTGTCTTCGTCTTCACCTGTGAAACATCACAAACCCTGCAACCAGACTATGCCAAAAGGAATAGCAAGAGTAGTATCAGTACAAACCACACGTACTGGTAGACATCATCGGTCAACTCAATACCCACCGCATAATATAAAGAAATCAACAAGAAGAAAACACGCAATAAGAAGGTACACCCCTCCACCTTAATACTCATGCCTTTACCATCCCCAAATACCGTAAAACATGCTAGAACACTTGATTCTGACCCTTGTCTCTATAACCCGTCTCGCTCGGTTCTTGATCATAGCTTAACCATTCTATCTCCTAAAAGAGTTCCCGAATGCCACCACTACCAGTCTGAATAGCCACTCACGATATACCCCTGCTTCTTCTTTATCACAATCCAACCCCTGACCACATTGTATATTCTATCAAGGCTTGTTAATTGTTTAAAATACAAATCCCCTTCCCTAGGTAGGTTCTAACTACTATTTAGATCATGAACACTACCCTACTTCTCATTATTTACGAACCTAGACAGGCCCTCTAGCCATATCCCTTAATAACACCTGGACCCTTGGTCTCCTCTTACCAGACCACCTACTGGTAGGCCCGCTCATTTGCAAACAATTCCAACGAATAGATATAAGCCATTTAATTACAACACAGTTAACACACATATATAAGATGTGTAATTCAATTATATTTTAAGGGTGCGTACAATCCCTCAATATCCATGGCAGGTAGAAACGAAAGTAGTATTCAAAAATGGTTCTCTCATGGAACCCACACCAAACTGTTAGTGTGTCGGAACGTGACACCCGATCCAGTTAGCACAACTACAGTCACAATCACACCCATAATGAACAGTACCCATAGTCATACAATCAACTAACAGGTTTATGGCATGTAATTATTCATACTTAGTCATCTTATTAGGTTTGATTCATGTTTCTCTAATTTCGTTCATGTACACATACAGTAGGACCATTTACAAGCATATACAACACAAAACTAGCAGTCGAACCATCATCTAACCCTAGCTCATAAGACAAGGCTTTTCCCCGCGGTACAAATCATCCTTAGAAACTAGGGTACATGTACAAATATCTCTTTTTCTATGCCCGAAGGCCTAAACATGGATTCTACCATCAATTAACATTATATTACACACTGAGCACGAATATACGACTATTCAATTAAGTTAGCCTAGCCTACCTAGAATCCACGCAGTTATAGAGGGATTGTAGCTCCAATCCTGGCTTCCGGACATCAAGACGGTGGATTTGGCTTGAAATCCGAAAGCTATCATCATCCTTGCGCTAGAAATCTCTTCTTCCTTCCTTCCCAAGTCTAGAGCAGACTTTGAGGGTTTCTGGGGTGATCCTCGCCTCTTTTAGGCACTTAGGGAAAAAGGAGAAAATAATACTTCATGTTTATAAGTTCTACCCCAGACCTTCCCACTCTGGCACTTCCTGTCCCGCTGGAGCATCGCCGCCCTAGCGGCACAACCCTGCTCTAGCGAGAGAGCGGGCTTAGCTACTCCCAATGTTTTGTCCTTCGTAAATAACGACGGTTCGTGTCATTACAATATATACCAATTTAGCCCTCGTTCGTGCCAAAACGAAAAGCAAAGGAGTAAGTACGAGCCATTTTGGAGTACTTATAAACTAATGAGTCGGCCCGTTACGGAACCAATTGAAGATAGTGGTTCTCAAGTTTTACGCATGAAAGGTTATTTACCTAAGGAATTGGCTAGGGAAACGAGGCACCTCATAGAGAAAAGAGGTGTCGAATTATATAACTTGGCCCCTCCATAGCGGCAAGGTTCCCATTGAGGTGGGACCGTTGTGGCGGGGACACTTCCACTGTAGCGGGGGATTGAAATCAGTAAGAAACGCTTTGCTGAGAATGTCAATCTTCAAATAAAGTTCTGGCTCCTAACTCTATTTACTTAAATACTTACGTAACAACATTTGCATGACACTAAATGATCGGTTAGAATGACTTAGGGGTAGTTTTTTGAAAATGTGTAAATAGGTAACTTGATTTGCTAGAAAAACGTAGCATTGACAGTTCCCTTACATTCACAATATCTCCACAACATTCTAAGTGTAAGGATTTCATAGAAATATGGTCGAAACTATTCCGTAATGGGTGGGGGAATTTCAATAGTTTCTTGGTGTAACACTCAGAATCGGGCACCATTTAAGGGTTGTATTGCTAGAATAATTGCTTATTAAGGTACTCGGGTACTTTAGATGCTCTGATCTAATGAAAATTTTGATAAAAAATGAGGTTTTGGGGTGAAGAGATTCCATGATCGCGCCCTAGAGTTTGTACCAGATGAAGGCCGATAGAGGTCGGCTTTCATCGCGCTCTGGCGGCCTTATTCATCCTGCTGCGGCGGGATTTAGGCCGCTGTGGTGCGATTCAGCGGGGCAGTGGCCCCTTTCCACTCCAAATATTTTTTTTTCTTTTTCCTTAGCTAGATATTTTCTTATCCCATGGAGTCCTAACGTGTGCATTTCATGAATTTTGCAGGCTTGTCTACTATGGCTTGAATAAGCGAGGCAAACTTGCCCTACGTCTGGTTTCCCAATGGTGCAGGTTGGGAGCGACACTAGGATCATCGGAACACCAATTTCTTGTGTGAGCGGGATTTCTACCTACTGGGCATAGCGTAGAAAGCACCCACTTTTCAAGCCTAGCTAACGGAGTTTGGTTGGGGTCCACAGACAGAGGCTCCCCTTGCTGGGTGAGGGAGTTCTGCTCCATTCTTCCTATTGTTCGATGGGATGATCCTCACTCGACCATCTGTATCCGTGGAGTTGACATCCCCCTAAGCACTCAGTTAACCAATGAGGTGCTCGAGGTGCCAGAGGTTCCTAACAAAAAGTATGAGGCCAAGCTAAGGGAGATGGATTTGGGTTGGCTGTGGGATACACTGGTCGAGGCTGCGTACCGGGAGTGGGTTTATTAAGCTACTACTGAGGGCATCACCAGTACTTACTAGTCATCCGATGCCAAGAGGTGGCTGCACTTGGTTTCCAAGGGACCTTTCCCCGGGCTCTAGTGGTGGCGTGTGCTATGCAGGGGATCAAACTAAATGTGGGTGCTCCAATTATCTCCGAGTGGAAGATGTTCTATAGAGGCAATAAGAAGGCATTCTTCATGCCAGGACTGGTGACAGCGATGTGCAAGCGGGCGGGGGTGTTATGTTGGACACCAATGAGGTACTTCCTATGGATCCCCTTTTTCACCCTCTTTTGATCAGGAAGGCTTCCACCTCAGGAAGAAATAAAAGGAAAATGGACTGGGCCAGCAGCAGTCAAGCAGGTGTTGAGGCAGATGATAAAGGAGAGGTAGATTATAAGGCTGACGATACCATTCCTACCAGGCCTCAGCCTCTACTATCAGGTGCTTCTGTGGAAGAGGACCTGGTGGCTCCAGTTCATACCTAGAATGACATCAAAATCTACCATATCAGAGGTCTTGTACCGACATCCCTCATAGTATTAGAGGTTTCATAGACTAATAGTTATAGTTCTTTAGTCCTTGCATTTCAGTTATTTTGTTATAAGACTTGAGTTGTCACTTTTGCTAGTTGGATGTTTAATTCTAAAACATTCTAAGTTATTTTGAGACAGTTGAGTAAAGTTGCATTTATTTTTTTATTAATGCTTGAAGTCTTCCACTGACAGTCTAGCCAAGCCAAGGGTTCACATGGGGCCAGCAATGGTTCTCAAGTGCCAGTTCCGCCCAGAGTGTAGGCTCGAGGTGTGACAAACTTGGTATCAGAGCATATATTTCAAAAATCTGTAGGAGTCTATGAAGCCGTGTCTGTAGTTTTCTAGTTATCGGTGTGAAGCGCTCCATATCTATAATTAGGAGGCTGCAACATTTAGGAACTATCTCACTTCTTTCATTCTCATTCGTGCGATAGAGTTTATCTCCAAAAAGTTTTTTCTAATTTGTGCTTGCGCGTATGTTTCTGATCATGCCTCAACGAAAATCTGTCTGAGGTCATCCTGCTAGGAGAAATGCTGAACCATAAGATCAAGGGTACCTAATGCACCAAAAGTGCAACCTCAAGGAGAGGTCACCAATGCTGAGTTCAAAGAAGCTATTTGGATGTTGAGTCAAGTTGTGACAAATCAAGTTGGACAAAGAGAGAATCGATAGGAAGTGGCTGATACTTCAAGGATCCATGAGTTCTTAAGGATGAATCCCCCAAGCTTCACTAATTCAAATGTCACTGAGGATTCGAAAACATAGTAGAGGAACGGCAAAAATTGTTTGAGTTTATGCACATTGCCTATGTTGAACGATTGGAACTAGATGCCTATTAACTGAAGAGTGTTGCTAGGATTTAGTTTTGACTAGTGGAAGAAGTGTAGAGCTAATGGTGCACCGATTTTGACTTGGGCTGTGTTTGAGAGTGCTTTCATGAGACGTTTCTTTCCCCGCGAACTAAGAGAAGAAAAGGTACGAGAATTCCTCACCCTTAAGCAAGAATCCATGAGTGTTCATGAGTACAGTCTTAAGTTCACCCAAATATGCCACTATGCTCCGGAGATGGTTGTTGACATGAGAAGCAGGATAAGACTGTTTATTGTTGGGTTGTCTCATTTTTCAAGTAAGAAGGGCAAGACATCTATGATGATAGGAGATATGGACATAGCAAGGTTGATGATCCACGTCCAGCAGGTTGAAGAGGACAAGCTGAGAGATAGAGAAGAGTTTAGGAGCAAGAAAGCTAAGACAGGGAACAAATTTAGATAGCAAAAGAGTAATGTGAACGGGTCTTCTTTCCAACAGAAACATAAGGGACCTGCTCCATCATCTGCTAGGGCACCTGCACCAAGGAACAAAGGTGAGTTTAACAATCAGAGTTCGCAGAATTTTAGAGCTAAGCCTACACAGTTTCAAGGCAGTGTGGCACAAGGAGGAAATTGGGCTCCTACATGTGCTAAGTGTGGTAGAAACCACCCAGGAGCCTATCGTGATTGCTCCACTAGTTGTTTCAGGTGTGGTCAAAAGGGTCACTTCATGAAAGAGTGTTCTAAGAACAGGTAGGGCTATGGAAATAGGGGCAATAGAGCCCAATATTCTGCAGTTGCTCCACCAGACAGAGCTGCACCTAAGGGAGCTACTTCAGGGACCGGCGGAGGGGCAAACTCTCAATATGTTCTCACTAGTCGCCAAGAGCAAGAGAATTCGCCAGATGTTGTCACAGGTATGATCAAAGTCTTTAATTTTGATGCTTATGCTTTGCTAGATCTAGGAGGGAGTCTATCTTTTATGACTCCTTATGTTGCGATGAATTTTGATGTTATTCCTGAGAAACTTCATAAGCCCTTTAGTGTTTCTACACATGTTGGTGAGTCTATTCTATCTTAGAGAGTGTAACATGACTGTACCATTTTTGTCAATCACAAGAGCACCATGGCTAACTTGGTTGAGTTAGATATGGTAGATTTTGATGTCATTCTAGGTAGGAACTGGCTTCATGCTTATTATGCCTCAGTGGATTGTACAACTCGAGTTATTAAGTTCCAGTTTCCTAATGAGCTAGTTGTTGAGTCGAAAAGTAGTTCAGCAATGCCTAAGGGTCATTTTATTTCATACCTTAAGGTTAGAAAGTTAGTTTCCAAGGGGTGTATCTATCACTTAGTCCGAGTTAATGACTCTAGTGTTGAGACACCTTATATTCAGTCAGCTCAGTAGTAAGAGAATTTCCAAAAGTCTTTCTAGACATTTTTCCCGAAGTCTCTCCTGAGAGAGAAATAGACTTTGGTATAGACATTATTTTCAATACTCGTCCTATCTCAATTCTGCTATACAAAATGGCACTAGCAGAGTTGAAAAAGTTAAAAGAGTAGTTTAAAGATCTCATTCAGAAGGGTTTTATTTGACCATGTGTCTCACCTAGGGGCGCTTCGGTCTTATTTGTGAGGAAAAAGGATGGTTTTCTTAGAATGTGCATAGATTACCGTCAGTTGAACAAGGTTACTATCAAGAATAAGCATCCTCTTCTGAGAATTGATGATCCCTTCTATCAACTTCAGGATGCCACTTGTTTTTCGAAGATACACTTGAGATCTGGCTATCATCAGTTGAGAGTAAGAGAAAGTGATATCCCTAAGACAGTTTTCAGGACCCACTATGGTCATTATGAGTTCCTAGGTATATCCTTTGGTTTGACCAATGCTCTTGCAACATTCATGGACCTTATGAATAGAGTATTCAAGCCTTATTTAGATATTTTTGTTATCGTATTCATTGATGACATCTTAATCTATTCGAGGAATAAGGAAGATCATACTAGCCATCTCAAAATAGTTCTCCAAACGCTCAAGGAGAGAATTATATGCTAAATTATCTAAGTGTGAGTTTTGTCTTGAGTCAGTGGCATTCTTAGGCCACATTGTTTCTGGTGATGGAATTAGAGTTGGTACTCAGAAATAGAGGGAGTGTAGAACTGGCCTAAACCCACATCTCCAATTGATATTAGGAGTTTCTTGGGGTTGGCTAGATATTATAGAAGGTTCATCGAGGGGTTCTCAACCATTTCATCCCCTTTGACCAAGTTTACTTAGAAAACAGTTAAGTTTCAATTGTCTAAAGGTTGTTAGAAAAGCTTTCAGGAATTGAAAAGGTGGTTGACTATTGCCTCGATATTGACCTTACCAAGGGGTACGCAACATTTTGTTGTGAATTGTGATGCGTCTAGAGTTGGATTGGGTTGTGTGTTAATGCAGAATATTAAAGTTATAGCTTATGCCTCCAAACAGCTGAAAGTTCACGAGAAGAATTACCCAACCAATGATCTAGAGTTGGCTGCCATACTATTCACTTTGAAAATATGGGGTCACTATCTTTATGGTGTTCATGTAGATGTGTTCACCAATCATAAAAGCCTTCAGTATGTATTCAGTCAGAAAGAGCATAATCTCAGACAGAGGAGGTGGTTGGAATTACTCAAGGATTATGACATGAGTATTATATATCACCCAGGTAAGGCTAACGTTGTTGTTGATGCCTTGAGCAGGTTGGAATCCATAGAAAGGTGAACTTGTGTACTGCTTTTAATCGTTAGACCGATGGTCAAGCAGAGCGCACTATTCAGACTTAAGAAGATATGTTGAGGGCTTGTGTGATTGATTTCAAGGGTAATTAGGATTATCACTTACCTCTCATTGAGTTTGGTTATAACAATATTTATCACTCTAGCATCCTGATGGCTCTTTATGAAGCTCTTTATGGGAGAAGACGCAGTTCTGATATTGGATGGTTTGAGGTTGATGAAGTTGGGTTGATAGAACCAGACTTAGTTAATCAAGCTATGGAGAAAGTAAAAGGTATTCAAGAAAGGTTGAAAATAGTGTTGAGTCGTCAGAAATCCTACACTGATGTTAGGAGAGGAGACTAAAAGTTTGAAGTAGATGATTGGGTATACTTGAAGGTTTCACCCATGACGGGTGTTATGAGATTTGGTAAGAAGAGGAAACTTAGTCCCCGGTATATTGGTCCTTAGAGAATATCCAAAAAGATTGGTAATGTAGCTTGTGAGTTGGAGCTATCGTAAGAGTTAGCAACAGTTCATCCAATATTTCACATTTCCATGTTGAAGAAGTGTATGGGCGATCCCTTACTGATTATACCTACTGAAGATATTGGTATTAAGGATAGCTTATCTTATTAGTAGATTCCTATTCAGATTCTAGATCACTAAGTTCGCAACTTGACGACTAAAAAGGTAGCATCAGTCAAGGTTCTGTGGAGAAATCACTTTGTTGAGGAAGCTACTTGGGAGGCTGAGGAAGATATGAAGAATAGATATCCACCTCTCTTTCATCCCGGAGAAATTCTAGATCAAGGTACCAATTCTCTTCTTAGTACTCTTTAATTGATATAATGAATGTGTTACATTTGCTTGTTGGGTGTTGAGTTGAATGTTAGATGTTACACGCATAGTCTACTTAGAGTGATCTAATTCGAGGACCTCAAGGAGGAGATATTGTAACATCCCGCCTTAGAAAGAAACTAGAAATAAAAAGAACTCATTTCTGATAAGATCAAATTTGGAAATATTGGCAAGATATGCTAGTATGAGATTGGGTCAACTTCAAACAGCCATAATTTTCAGTACAAGAGGATTTAGGTGGGCTATAAGATATCAAATGAAAGGTCTTTGAATTATCTTACCAATGGCAAGGAGTTTTCTCATTTTCGAGCTAGTATGAGGGAGATATGCCCGTTTGAAGTCAGGCTGTCCAGTTAAGGAAAGTTACTCGAATTTAAGAGGGTATTTTGGTCTTTTCATTACCCAATTAAGTTATTTCCTTTTCAGTAATTTATTTGGGGTGTAAACTGATTTGGTTCATTTTACGCATTCCAAATTAACGCTAGGGCTTTGATAGAAGAAAAAATAGGAGAAAATCCAAGGTTTCATCGCGTTCTTCAGATTTCCCTTGCGTATTTCGCCAAGGATTAGTCCCTTCGAGGTATGTGAGATAGCATAGTGTTGGGTCCGTTCACCCTTCCACCTATTATGATTAAATTCAGCGTATTTTCATTCTTAAAAGTATAGTATATGAGCTCTTGCTGAATTTTGTTGAAGTTTCGTTTGAATCTTGATTGTTGGGTTTTGGAGGAGTTCTTGAGATGATTTAATTAGATATAAGGTTGTTTTTAGTAGGTTCTTGTATACTTTGGTTGGGTATTTGAATCTAAATATTTGGGGAAGAAACCGATCGAATCTAGACGTTTTAGGGTCGAAAAATGAATAAGAAAATTCATGGGTTTTCTAGGCAGGGGGTTGGTGCTCCGCGCCACTCAGTGCGCTAGAGAGGAGTGTCTGTATTTTGGCCTCTGGGACGCCGCATCACTCAGAGCGCCCCAAGACAGATTATGTAGTTTGGCGTCTGGCGTCCTGTGCCACTCAGCATGCCAGGGTCACCAAGTCCTCTACCCTTTCCTACTTCTTTCAGTTTGACTTTCCTCATATCGTACCTATGGTTTCTAGTTTTTTTCTACACTCTAATGTACATTTAAACATCGAGAGATCATCTATAACATGAGATACCCTTGAATCCATAATTCAAATTCAATGTAAAGCTAAGAGGCAAGTCAAGAGAGTTCTTAGAGTCTTTCAAAAGTCTTTTATAATCCTTTTAAACTTGTTTTAAATACTTAAGCATTGATTTTGAGAAAGAGAAGATCCGAGTTCATTTCATTAAAATGATGTATGGGGACTAAGTACTCCAAAAGAGCAAATGTTTTCACATTTAATATGAGAGGAAACATCGATTTCCAAATGAGTTTTCAAGAGTAGTTTTGAGTTCCATCTCTTTTAAGAGATGAGTATTTTTTAGTAATAACCTTAAACCACAAAGGAAGAGTTGTGTTTTTAAACATATGAGCTGAGTATATTTTGGGAGAAGTATTGAGAATCGATATGAGGATGAGTTTATAATAACTCAAGTCTCAATAAACCATGTAGCCAACGTGGGTAGAAAGGGTCACACTTTTTACATGATTCCTTAATAATTTTTAGCATAGACTAGTGGATCCACTTAGTTGAGGCATTCTATATCACGGCAAGTTCTAGGACAGTTCTTGCATCGTGGGCGAGGCTACTTGAGAGGTGAAGCTTGACATGCAGACCCGATATCCTTACGTTTTTTAACCTTGAGGTACTTTATTTTCTTTAACTTTTGAGGATTAAAGTTGTTTTAGTAGTGGATATTGTAATGACCCTTGTGGTCATTTTCTCTCCTTTGCATGATTGTATTATTTTGCACCTTTCAGTAGATCTTGTGTAGTGTTTGTGATGTTGTGCGATGGGATGGGTGGCACACTTCTTGAGGTTTTTTAGAGAGTTTTGGGTGAGTTTTTCTATTTTGGAAGCCTTGAAGTTGAAAGAATTGACTTTGGTCAACATACCAAGAATATGATATCGTATGAGTAATTCATCAGTTCTATCACCTCCAGAAGATCAATTTAGTAGAATTGTTGTTTCGGATCCCAATTCCTTTAATTGGGGTCTGCGTGGTTGGGCTAGAACTTTGTGAAAGTTTGGAAAATGTTTGACTTTAGTCAATATTCTTGGTAAATGTGCTCGGATGAGAATTCTGTAAGTGCAGTTTTCTTGGAATGCTGAGTTTGGTTTGGAACGGTATTTATTTTGATCAGAATGGGTTCGTTATGGTTTTGTGGATTTTTAAATTTTGCTGGTTTTCTATTTTTTATTCAAGTGTTGACTTCGATCTACAATTTGTCGAGGAAACCTCCATTGGTTATTCATCAATTTCTTTGAGTTTGGATTGTCGTTTTTAGTAATGTAGAATAGTTTGTTTTCATTTATAGGTTTCCGAAGGAATTTTGAGGACCTGCTTTGAGAAATTTCCACCCTGGCATTTGGTTTATGCCAATACTTCTTGTGCAACTTATTTAGGGGCCTCCAGACCAATTTAGAGGTAGCCTCTTTAGCAAGCTCCGAACCGCTTTAGTTGTTGTAGGCCATTTGGGGTCTGACCGCTTAAGAATCATTCAAACCATTTTAGCGATAGGCGCTTACTGGCCCTAGATTGCTTTAATTGTAGAGGTGACCTTAAGTGTAGCCGCTTTAGTGGTGACCGCTTAAGCAACCATTTGACTATTTTTGCGGTAATCACTAGAGATATATGTCACGCCCCGAGCCTACACCTTGGGCAGGACTGGAACTCGAGAACTATTGTTGGCCCCAAGAGAACCCTTGGCCTGGCTTACTACTCAATGGAAGATTTACTCATGATAAAAATACTTTTAAAAAAGTAAACTGAAATCTCAATAAATAACTTAGAATGTATAAAGAACATTCACTAGTCGAAATGGCACTCAAGTCTTAATCATAAAAACAGGAATGGAAAGACTCAAGAACTAACATGAACTACTATCTATGAAGCCTCTAGAAACTGAGATGGACGTCGGGACAAGACCCACAACATCCTAATGAACTAACTAAAAGGGTCCTCCGGAAGCAAGGAGGCTCACCAAAAACTCTGAAGCTCAACTAGAATCAATGATGCACACGATGCTGATCCTAATTACCTATATCTGCATAAAAAAAATGATGCAGGCCAAATGGCATCAGTACATTGAGTGCACGAGCAAGCGAGGGGGATTCTAAAACAACACATAAGCTTAGAAAGGGAACTAAAAGAACAAACCTGGTCTCAACTCAACTCAATTGAATTCATTTCAATATAAAGCAGTATAATAAATGCATTATAAAGAAAAGTTTTAAAACATTACTAACAACTCTGTGTATTGAGAAATACAATAGTCACACAATTTGTATGCAAAGATACAATATAAACTCTATTTGTATAAAAAAATACAATTAACTCTGCGTATATAAGAATACAAAATACTTATGTGGGAGTTTCTCTAACTGACAACCATCACTTAAGAGCTATGTAATGATATAATGTTTTGCCTCACGATGTCAGGGCCATCCTATACCTTGCCAGGGGTATAGAACCTGACTACTAAGTGGATCTGCTAGTCTATGCTAAAAAAACACTAAGGAATCATCTAAAAAGTATGACCCTTTTCTACCCATGATGGCTACCTGGTTTATGGGGGCTGACAGTTGTCTAAACTCTCCCCCATATTAGTGCTCGATACTACTCCCCAAATATACTAGCTCATATGTTTTAAAAACATAACTCTTTATGTGGTTTGAGATAATTACTCAAAAACTAGCCCAAGGGCTCTCTAGGAAATCAGTGTTTCCTCTCTTGCTTAATTGTGAAAGCATTTACTATTTACTAGAAAATTAGCTCAAAGGCTTAGGTGGAAATCGGTGTTTCCCTTCTTGTTTAAATGTGAAAACACTTATTCTGTGGGAATATATAGTCCCCATATACTCTTTTGAAGAAATGAACTTCACTTTTTACTTCTTACTCTTTACTTTTTACTCAACTCAAAACTCAAGTCTTAAAACAAGTTTAAAGCATATGCAAAAGACTTTTGAAAAGACTCTAAGAAGTCTCTAGACTTGGCTCTTAACTTTACTTGAATTTGAATTTATGGATTCAAGGTTATGATTCATGTTTATGGATGATATCATGATGTTTAAACGTACCTTAGAGTGTATAAATCAACTAGAAAACATAGGTGGGGTGCACAAACAGGTGCGGTGCCCCAGAGCCCCTACTACAAATGCTGATGTGGGGCGCACTAAGCGGCGCGGCGCCCCACCCTTTTTCCCCAGAATTTTTAAGAATTTCCTTGGTCGTTTTTCAACTTTAAACCCTCTAGATTTAATTGGTTCCTTCCCCAAACACTTAGATTCGAATACATAGCCAAAGTATGCAAGAATCTACTCAAAACAACCTTACATCTCATGCCACTAACTCAAAAATTTCTCAAAACTTCAACAATCAAGATTCATACGAAACTTTCAACAACATTCATCAAGAACTCATAAACTCTTCTTTCAAGAACATAATTACGCTGAATAAAACAATGATTGACACGTGGGTGAACAAACCCAACGCTGTGTGATCTCACATACCTCATAGGGATCAACCCTTGGTGAAATCCACAAGCTTAACTTCAAGAACGCGATGAATCCTTGCTTTTTCTCCTGTTTTCTCCTCGTCCCTTAGGGAATACTTGGTGCAATGTATCACCGTAAGGGTACCAAGGGTGAACTTACATATAGTCTTCATCAATCCAACCACATATATTCATAGAGTCATAAGCACACCCTAAGACATAGTCTTTACATAGGAACCATCACCTAACACAACCCCCAAGTCACACTAGTGCAATGTGCAAGTAGCATCCTATAATACTACCCACACCAAGTATTCCTAGGAAGCCACCATAGACTAGGCACATCATATTCAACAAGTCATAACATCTTCATTTAACATTAGACATAAGACCAACATACTTCATAACATCATATAAGGACTCATTCATTTACTACATCATTAGTCATAACCCATTTAGTTGATATCATAGGTAAACCACCCTCACAACCCTTTCAGAAGCTCACTTGTGCATAGTACACATGGAGTCCCATACCCCTACATATACTAAGCGAACCCATTAAGAAGTCATAAGTGTAATTCACATGCATTATCATACTTCATGTCTTGACATAAGTAAAGTCAACCTTAACATGCTTTCATATTAACATACATAGACCATAGTCTTCATTACATAAAGCGCCTAATCATAACCTACCCTAGAGTCCACCTGTGCAATGCATAAGTAGGGTCCATAGTCCTACCTACACTAAGTAACTCTTCAAGAAATCATGATTAGAGTTCATATTCTTATATTAGTTCATTTCTTAACTTTCGGGAGACATTGCCATAACCAACATAGACCATGTGAGCTACATAGAATCCGGTGTTCTACTCCCACACCGAAAAGAGAGGGTACTACTTGCCAAAGTAGGACATACATACATAATAGCTATCTAGTGGATCCACTAAGCTAATACCTATGGGGGCACATAGTTATGGAACAAGAAGATTGCTACTAGAAAACCTTGACTTACTAAGCGTGGAGGTTTCCATCTCAAGAGACAACATCTATGTTGGGAACCCGGACTTCCTCAATGTGAATGTTCTCTTGTGGGAAGCCGGACTTGCTAAACGTGAAGCCCCCACTCTCTTTTTTCATGTTCACTCGGTGCTAAGCTCCAACTTCCTTTTTAAACATCTTTAAGCCTTTATTTAACATTAGTTCATAAAATAGGCTTTAGGGACTTAATCCCTTATATCATATAGCTCAAAGGTTTCTAATATGAGAATGACATTACATCATAGAACCTACATTATGTGAGAATGACCTTTCACATAGTCGTACCATATTCATAACATAGTCTAGTTTAGAGTACAATTGAGGAAACCTTTTAAGAGACTAACTTTCACTAGATTATCATAAACCTTATTCATTCATTCATGTGTGTGTACATATGTGAGAAAGCCTTTCACATCAACACCTTTATACAACACATATGCATACCTTGCTAATCATACACTTTGCATGCATAATAAGATATAAAGGTGCATATAAGAGTTCACCTTTCAATAGACACCATAACACATCATATTCATAGTTATACATGTAGAGTGTGTGTGCGCATATTGGTCCTCATAGTGACATATTAGCAACAACATTGATATTGAGTGTTCTTCCCTTAAAGGGATCACAACACATTCACAATGTCCCCAATTCATGAGCAATTCAAATATAAAGGCCTTAGGGATTCTAGACTAGACACCCACACTTCATCATCGGAGACAAGGACACATTCATCATTGAATAGGTACTCGTAACATGTATATGTTCAAACATTCATATAGGGGTCATATAGGTAGGGGTCATTCCACAATAGTACCTAACATAATCAATCATGTATACAACACCTTATCCCTACCATTATTATTCACACTATACTCCTCATCATCAACACACTTTAAACATCATGCTAGCATTGAGGATTTCATACATAACCTTCATAGCATAACTTCATAAACTTATGCATCATAATCATCAATTCACTTCACATATATTGCCTTCAAGGCCATGATCTCAACATGCATAGATAGACAAGAAGTGAACACCTCCACCATAAGTGGATCAAACCACACAACATCAATTCTCATACTATAGACTAGAAGTTAGGTCAACTTACTAATTCTCCAAGCCATTATCACCATGGATCAATCCTCAACAATTCATAATCAATTGACATAGGTAGCAATAGGAATCAACAATGTAATTCAATATCATAAACATACTCTAAGTACAATTCCATAAACAAAAGGATCAACCCACAACTTTGCCCATAAGGCCATAATCTCAACTCATCAATATACAACCAATTCAACATGAATAAGTATAGATAATCATAAGAAACATCAATACAATCTAATATAAACATAAATTCACCAATACAGATCATATTCACAAAGACCCACACCATAGGCCAATTTTTGAGAATTTAGGAATCATGGATTCTTCAAGAATTCCTTTGAAAATTGTCTTAAAAACATTAATTCCACATAATTCATCAATAGAATGATTTAGAAAAATCATTTGACAAAGAACCCATGTTTAGATTGAAAATTGGGAATTTTGGTCTTTGAATCACTTTTGAAAATCTGTGATAGAACTCCTTGAATGAGAGGTTATTCAAGAATCAAGAGTCACCATACCTTAATTATTTAAGACCCATGAAATTGAAGAAGAAATCAGTTGAAAACCCATCTTCTAGCTTGAGCTTCATCAAGGTCTTCAATGGAGTTTTTGAGAGAATCTATTTTGAGAGGGAAGGGTCAATTTGAAGAATGGGGTCTAATTCTATGTTTGGGGTTTTAAACAACTTAAAATACCCTAAATAGGTAGAATAACCATTCATCATAATTCCCCAAAGTACCCAAACTACCCCTCACTTAATTGGGCCTTTTAAACAAGTCAGACTTGAGTTTTATTTTCGCAGATTTCGTCGGGGAACCAGTCCGCGATGCGGAGGTGTTCCCACAAGTTTTCAAAAATTAAATTATGAGACAGTAGAGTCCGCGATATGTCCGCGACACGGACCAAACTTTTGGTCCTTGGTGGAGCTAGCCCAGGATGCGGACATGCTCCCTCCAAGCACAACTTCAAGTTGCCTTGGCAGCTTGCTTGGCCTAGGTTGGGGTCCTCCTCGAGGACCCTTAGGGTGGCGCCTAGGGAGTTGTATCTGAACATTTTGACCCTAAAAACATTTATTAAGACACTAGGGTCACCTCCACTAATTTTACACTACAAACAACACATAAAAACATGAACAACATACTAGAACACACCGACATGTAAAAGACTAGTTTCCGAATGTCTTGGTCGTCCCTTGACGTTTGACATCCAAACTTTTTAAAACTGACTTAAAAGGCTATTCTTCATTATTTTGACAAGTTATTATTGCATAAAACCCATGTGAGGCTCTACTTTATCCTACTTTATTTTGAGGTTCGTTACAAGTTCCATCGCCTTTTTTACTTTGGCATTTAACAACTTCAAGCTCTGTAATTTGGGCGATATAGCACTGCATCGCAAAATCATTCGACGACTCACTGACTGCTCTTTTCTATCGCCGACTTGATTTTCTCCTTCAGGGCTTAGCACACCAGAACATTAGGTGAGACCATGGCGATTCGGTGACTTGCCCAATGGTTTAGGCGAACATTAGGCCTTCTTTTTTTCGTTCTTTCAGGTCTCTTGTTCCTTTTTCCTCCATCCAAATACCTGAAAATCAAGAATTTACATCAGTTATTGGCACAAAATATGCATTTGAGGACACTAAATCTATAAAATAAAGCCCTAAATGAGTCCAAATTATAGACTCTTCAATAACGATTGCTTATCCTTCTTTAGGGAGGTGTAATTTGAGCGTATCAGTCCTCTTTCAAATGCAACTGAGTTTTCTAATTTTCGAGTCGGGCTGTCCAGTTAAGGAAAGTTACTCGAATTTAAGAGGGGTATTTTGGTCTTTTCCTTAACCAATTAACTTAAAATGAAATTCGATAATATCTAGGGGTCTAAACTGATTTGGTTCAGTTTTATAAATCCTGAAATACGCTATGGCTTAGAGAGAAGTTCAAGAAGAGGAGAAAAAGGAGAAAAATCAATCATTCGTCAAGTTCTTGAAGATTTCGTTGCGGATTTCGCCAAGGGTTTAATTCCTAAGTTATGTTAGTTCACATAGCGTTGGGTTCGTTCACCCACATGACAATCATGTTATTTTCAACGAAATTCATTTCCTTAAAGTTGATGGATTTGAGTTCTTGTTGAGTGTTCTTGAAATACCTTTTATAATCTTTTATTGTTAAAGTTTTGATGTCTTAAAATACCTTTCATAATCTTGAATTGTTGAAGTTTTGATGAGTTCTTGATATAATCGTATGGATTTTAAGGTTGTTTGGAGTAAGTTCTTGTATACTAATGTGGGGTATTCGAATCTAAGTGATTGGGGAATAAACATTCGATTCTAGGTTAATTGGGGTTAGAAAACGAGGAAGAAAAAGTCATACAGAACCAAAAGTACCAGGTGTGCATTGCAGACCTATTCCTCGAAAGTGAAACTTTCCCCTCCGCATCACGGAGAGGAGATGGACTCCACTGTTTCAAAACTATTTCATGACCAAGTATTAAAATACATCTCCGCTCGTGGACTTGCTCCCAGACAGTGTTTTCTCGACCGTTTCTCATGATTAACCATCTAAATACACTCTTAATCATCATGATATCCTTTCTATCACAAATCATAACTTTGAATTCATAATTAAAATTCAAGGCAGAGTTAAGAGTCAAGTTTTGAAAGTTCTTTCAATCATTTCAAAATTCTTTTATAATTGTTTTAAACTTGTTTTAAGACCTGAGCATCGAATTGAGAAAGAGTAAGAGTGAAGTTCATTTTCTTAAAAGTGATATATGGGAACTAAATATTCCCAAAGAGTAAATGTTTTTCACATTTAAGATGAGAGGAAACACCCATTTCCGAAAGAGTTTTCATGAGTATTTTTGAGTTCCATCTCTTTTAAAAGATAGATTTTGAGTAATAATTTCAAACCACACAGAAAGAGTTATGTTTTTAAAAATATGAGCTGAGTATATTTTGGGAGTAGTATTGAGCAACAATATGGGGACGAGTTCATAATAATTCAAGTCTCCATAAACCATGTATCCAACGTGGGTAGAAAGGGTCATATTTTTCAGATGATTCCTTAATGCTTTTAAGCATAGCTTAGTGCATCCACTTAGTTGAGGCGTTCTATATCTCGGGAAGTTATAGGATAGTTTTGGTAGTGTGGGCGAGATGTTGTATCATCACATAGCTCATAGTTATGGTTGTCGGTTAGAGAATCTCCCAAACAAAATTTATTTTTGTATTCTTATATACAACTGATATATTATTGTATTTTCCTATACTTCGAGATGTTATCTACCATTTGAAATACTTTATATAAACTGCATTTTTATTGTTATTTTATTTCAGCATTGAGTTGAGTATCCATGAGTTGAGTAAAGTTGAGGTAAGTATTTCTTTCAGATTCCAGTTCAAGCTTACATATTGTTTAGATTTGCCACCAAATGCTCGTACATTCAATGTATTGACGCCATTTTGCCTGCATCGATTTATGATGCAGATATAGGTAACCAGGATCAACATCCAATGCTTCATTGATCCAGTTGAGCATTTCAAAGTCATTTGGTGAGCTTCGTTGCTTTTCGAAGGATCCCTTTTATATTGCTCTGTCATTTCAGTTGTTAGGATGATTGGGGGTCTTGTCTTGACATCCCTCATAGTATTAGACGCTTCATAGACCGTTAGACATTATTAGTTCTTTAGTCTTGTTCATTTTAGTTGTTTGTTATAAGACTTGAGTTGCCTCATTGGCTAGTTGAATGTTTGCTTTACAACATTCTAAGTTATTTCATGAGTTTAACTTTTTTCTGTAAAGTCTTCCGCTAAGTAGTAAGCTAGGCCAAGGGTTCTCTTGGGGCCAACAATGGTTCTCGAGTACTTGTCCGACCTAGGGTGTAGGCTCCGGGCGTTACAACTCCTCGTTCAAAATTCAGAACCCTAGTTTGTGTAAATTCTCTTAGTTCATGAATTATACTTGCTAGGTTAGTTAAAAAGGAAATCATGCTCTAAATTTTAAATGTCGGATTTTTAGTATATAAATGTTGCATTCTCAATCAATATTCCGTTATTCTGAGCTATTCAATATTTAGTGCATTTTTGCTTCATATGCATTCAGTTAGGAGTAGACTTAGCACCGAGTTGGAATAGGGTTCAACGTACACTCATAGTCCCAAAACTACATGCCCGCGTAGGATTATAAGTCCATCTGTTGGGCATCAGCTTTAGTGATCACGCCTATCATGCCTTTTTACCCCTGGCAAGGTATATTGGGTCCTCTAGATAGGGCATATACATCGGACTCCACGTTTAGCTCACGTGGTTTATGTCGTTTAATAGTAGCTCCCACAGGCAGACTCTTAGTGCATTTGACCAAGTTTACAGCAGTTATATCAGTATACAATTTAGTATTTTATCTTCATTATTAGTACTTGGTCATTGCATTCAGCTTAACTTTAAAGTAATGTTTCAATATCTATATTCTTGCTCAGATTATGTTATTGATCCTTTATGGTTTGTTCAGCTCATATATATTTGTTCCACTTAGTATCTATATCTTACATGCTCAGCACATTCCAATTACTGACTCATACTCTGTGCTACATCCTTTCATGATGTAGGTTCAGGTACTCAACATCCAGATCACGCTTAGATCGATTCTCGGTCCGCAATCAGCAGCTTCAGAAGTGAGTTCTCATATTTGGAGGGCAATAGACATGCTTTCATTTTAGTCATTATTTTTAGTTTTCAGTTTTGTTAGAGTTAGGTGGGTTCATGTCTCAGCAACTCGACTCAATTAGAGGCTTTTCAGACATAGTAATAGATTCATCTTGAGTTGTTAAATGGTTTTTAGTTATAACTAAACTCTTAGTATGTTTTATATATTCAGACTATTTGGGTTTTGTCCTCAAACTAGAAATTTAGTTATTTACCTTCCTCATAGTTCATGTTTTACTTAGTTATTTTCATTATGCTTATGAAATGCCAGACATTGGGTTAGCTTGGGGTCACTCGTGATCCTAGGTACCGTTTTATGCCAAGGAGGTATCATCGGGGTGTGACAAACTTGGTATTAGAGCATTAGGTTCAAGAGTCCTATGATGTCTAAAAGCCGCACTAAGTAGAGTCTCTTTCATTGGTTTAAATTGCGCCACATCAATGAGGGTGAGGCTATGTAGTGTTTTAAGAAAAACCTCACTTCCTTTGCTATTCTTATCGTACGTGAGGTATGATTCAAATTCTATTTTCTAATCCATCGTTATGAGATTCATATCATGCCTCCTCGTAGAGCTAACGCACGGAATGCTAATGCACACAATGCTAATGCAGTTCCTCTAGAATCGAACCATGAGGTCACGAATGCAGAATTTCACAATGCAATCCAACTCTTGGCTCAGAGTGTGACCAATCAGAACAATAGCAGGGCACAGTTCCCGCAAACACTAATGGTGGAGCAGCTACAACTAGGGCTTGAGACGCTCCGATGAATCCACCTGAGTTTCTAGGATTGAAGGTTGGTGAAAACCCACAAAATATCATTAATGAAGTCAAGAAGATCCTAGATGTGCTGCAAGTGACTGGAAATGACAGGGTGGAGCTAGCATCCTATCAACTTAAGGGTTTGGATCATATGTGGTTCACCAGTGGAAAGATAATAGGGGTGCGGATGCAGCTCATATGACTTGGGATTGTTTTACCAAAGCTTTTCTGGACATGTTCTTCCCAAGGGAGTTGACAGAAGCTAAGGCATAAGAGTTTATGAACTTGAAGCAGGGTTCAATGAAAGTCCAAGAGTACGAGCTGAAGTTCACCCTGTTATCCACGTATGCTCCACACATGGTTGCCGATCCAAGGGCACAAATGAGTAATTTCTCGTTTGGGTATCCGATATGGAGAAGGTCGAGTGCAGGAATGCTATGCTTCTATAAGATATGGATATCTCCAGAATGATGACACATGCTCAGCAAGTTGAGGGAGATAAGCTTAAGGAAATTTCTAAGGATAATAAAAAGGCCAGAATAGGAAATTATGTACACTATCAGCAAAAGTCGTGCGGTGGGAATCGCTCATAGTTTCAGCAAAGTACTACAGCCCCAACACCTTCATCGGCTAATGCTCCATCCCCCAAGTTTCAACAAGATCAGAAAGGTAATGCATTAGGCTCTATGTCTCTAGGGAGTACTTCAGGTAACAGGACTTTCCAAACTTGTCCATAGTGTAGTAAGAACCATCTGGGCAAGTGTCTTGCAGGAACGGAAGGGTGCTTTGGGTGTGGTCAATCAGGCCATAGGTTGAATGATTTCCATTCTTCTAGGCACGGGCAAGGAGGTAACAATAGTAGGGCTCAGTCAAAAACTCCAACAGCACTAGCAGGTTGCCCAACTTAGCAGGGTGCTTCGTCTGGTGCAAGTGGAGGTCAACACCTGAACAAGTTGTATGCTTTGTAGGCTTGCCAAGACCAGGAAGGTTCTCCTTATATGGTTAATGGTAAATTAGGAGTCTTACATTTAGATGTTTATGCATTATTAGATCTGGGGGCTACACTGTATTTTGTAACTCCTTATATAGAAGTAAACTCGGTGTCAGTCCTGAAACTTTCTCAGAACCCTTCTCAGTCTCTACTTTAATTTTTGACCTCGTCATAGCTAGACGGGTATACAGAAATTGCCCTATCATAATTTCTTAGAAAGTCACCTCAGCCGACCTTGTAGAGTTAGAAATGGTAGATCTCGATATCATTCTAGGCATGGATTGGTTACATTCTTGTTATGCCTTATTCGATTGTAGAACTGGGATTGTTCAGGTTTAGTTTCCAAACGAGCCAGTCTTAGAATTGAAGGGTAGTAGCTCAGCGCCTATAGGTCAATTTATCTCTTACCTTAAGGCCATGAAGATGATCTCTAAAGGGTATATCTATCATCTAGTTTGGGTTAAGGATTCAAAATTTAAAACTCCAACTCTTGAGTCAGTCTCTGTAGTAAATGAGTTTCCAGAAGTGTTCCCACAAGATCTTTTCGGAGTTCCTCCCACAAGGAATATGGCCTAGACTTAAAGTTAACTAACAATTATATTCGTTTAGTCAAATTATTTCCAAGGAAAGTAAACAGGGGGGATTTTGTAATTAAGTAACAAATTATTATGCTTAAGTAACAAGTAGATAAGATTCAACCTTTGAGTTATCAATATGAGAAAGAAATTAGGGCTTATGTATTCCCCAAAAGTTCTTAACGCAATAATCCTAATAATAGTAATTTGTTCGTAGTGTTTAACATGCAGAGTTGGTAAGTTAGGTCTCCCTAAGTGATTGGTCCTTCAAGTAGGGAATTTCACCACGCAATTTGATCTGTCTATGGGTGTATGCTTTACTAACCCTTACCTTTACCCCAGATTAGTCGGCATATAAAAGTAGTTTGGTTTTCACCCTCACTCCAACTGACATCAAACTATTAGATAGCATCCACTAAATCTTTGTTGTTTAATCCTTTTCTCATTCATCACCTCCTTGGTTCGGCAAGTAAGAACGAGGCGAGTTCTAACGCGTGCACTCGTTAAAAAGACTTCTAAGCGAAAGGATTAACAATACATGCATGCACACTAGTAAAGAATTACTTAATTATTATTCATACTTTATTAATTGCTCATGATTCCCACAACCCTAGTTGTGGATTTAGCTACTCATGCTTGAAAGATCACAATTCATAACTAGATTGGAAGAATTCATGAACTTACAAGTAGAATTGGTGAAACCCGAAGTCTTCAATTGAATTTCAAAGAGAAAATTGTATAAAATGAAATCCAAAGAGTTAATTTCTTAGAGTTTGCAAATTAATTACCAAAGAACAAAAATTAGAAGTTTAAAATAATGGCTAACCCCCAAAAATGAGGTTTATAACTCCTATTTATAGAAAACAAATCATAACTCAAAAAGGAAACAAAATAATGAAATAAATTATTGGAACGTAATTTATGTCGACTCCTCGACCTACGGACCATGGGTCGACCTACTGTCCGTAGGTCCCCTTCCGTGGTTGTACACTTAGAAGAAGAAATCAGGTGCTGGAACTTCGACTTTCGTACCTCTAACGACGGATGTGCAGGACGGACCGTGGGTCGACCTATAGTCCATCATTTGCTCCGTGGTGCCATATTTGGTAAGACTTCCCTAATCTTCCACCTATGCTTGCCTACCTATATATCGTGGATTGGACTACGATCCATCCTGTCAGTTTGTGGTTTGAGTTCTGAAACTTAACTTCTAGACGAGGACCTATGACTAACATCCATAGCCCGTCACTTGACCTAGGGTTCGTGGTTGGCCCCATTGGTGGCCACTCTGCACTTTTCAGCTCGCATCTTCATCAACCACATCCCAGCCTATTTCCTGGAATATATACACACAAAACATTAGTTCTAATACGAAATAGCCCAAGACACACAAACTCTAAGTAAAACACATAAAAAATATCGTAAACTCATGGTATATCAGCCCACCCACAACCCGTCAGAGTGGTCTCATCGTTGGGTTAAATGAGGAAGTTTTGGTGGTTAAGTTTAAGGGTAATTTAGGACTTCTGGTTTAAATTAGGATTAAGTGGTGTCATTTTACTCTAATCTAGACCACATATATAAGGACTTTCGACCCCTAAAATAAGTCATTTAAGTAATTCTTTCAACTCACTTAAAAGAAACCCAATTCTCTTCCAAATACTCTCTCTCATGAAAGAAGAAGAAGAAGAAGAAAAAGAAGAGGGTTCAAGCTAGATCGAGTCCTCCAATCTTCAAATATTTATGACGGATTTTTAGGCAAGGTATGATAGCTCTTAATCCATGGACGTCTTCCATCCATGGAGTCCCCTAGAACTCCCCAATTTGGTGAAGAATTCTCCCAATTCAATTTAGGGTTTCTTCATGTTGTGGGTTATGATGTATGTTGATCAAATTGAGTTGATATTGATTGTTTATGATTGAATTAGTAGTGAATCATGTTTTAATGATGAAATGACACGTTTTCCATGCCTAACCCTTGTCTAGAAAGATGAAATTGAAGTATGCGGGTTTTGTGCCTTGAAAGGGGAAATTGAGGATTTAGAGATAATCTTCTAAGATTGATGATACGTATAGTAATTGCTTGAGAGTAAAAGCATATAGACATGAATTGAATTAGATTAAAGTATATATAATGGATCATGATTAGTAATGCTTGAGATTGAGCCTATATGATGAAATATGTTTAGAATTGATTAAGAATGAAGCATGTGATTCGAATGTCTTGAAATTTAGGCATATGTGTGATTGTAAGAAGTAAAGCTTTGACACTATGGCTTGTAGTTATGAATGTTGATTACTAGGGCTTTGAGAGTGAAGCTTATATAATAATGGTAGACTAGTAAATAAAATTGTTGTGGAAGGACTTTACCCACATAATCTATCTTATGAATGTATGAATATCGAAGGCTTTCTCACATTGAATGATTCTAGGTTGAAAGGTTTGCTCACCTAAGATGAATCAAAGTATGTTAATTATGATAGCTTGAAGTTTTTATAAGGTACCCCTTCATGAATAAGCTTGACTTGGTAAGACAAGACCATGCATGTTAGCTTATGTAGTACATCTCATGGATAGCCTTGGATTGAGAAATTGTACCTTTCCTAAGGTTAGCTTGAACTAGCATGAAAGTATGTTGTGCATGATATCATCACTTGGTAAGGCCAAACCATTTCATTGGTAGCTTGGATTGAGCAATAGTACCTAACCTTGAGTAGTTTGGACTTGCATGAGAGTGTGTTTTCCATGATAGCTTGGTCTAGCATATGAGCTGTTTTTCCTTGCTAGCCTTGAATTGGTAAATAGTAACCATTCATGAGTAATTTATGTATTGAACTAGTAAAGAAGTACTTTTCCATGATTAGTTGATATAGCAAAAGAGGGATAAGTCCCTACGCAAAGTAGCATGTTTATGATGAATCAAGGTTACTTCAAAGAAGTATCATAAGTATATTTTTTTATATGAGATTTGCTTATATGATGTATGCTTAGCTTAGATTTTTTCTATAGTTTCCTTTCTTGATATGTTTGACTAAAGGTGAATGTTCCCTTGTCTATGAGAAAAAAGCTAAGGATGAGATCAAAATATGATGAATATTAATGACAGCCTATAGTGGTTTACTTGATGTGGTTGAGATTTATGTGGTCTTATCCATGCATTGCACAAGTATGCTTGGAGGTTACTTATGAAGTGTTTCTGTTATATTATGTTGATCTAGATGCATTGATTATGCCTATGGTTATGTTGTTATCTTTTATGCTTATGGGTTCTATCTTATGTTGGCTAATGCTTATAATATGCTCTTGATGACGTTATGCTAGCTATCATATTTAGTTCTTGATTGTACTAACGCATACTCTTGCCTACATTCTTATCAAATGTAGGGTCCGGCGATATTGATTTCCATCCCCGTGGCAAGGATCATAGTTGATCAAGGATTGAAGCTTTGGTGAGTCCTCGTAGTATCCGAGGAGATAGCCACCATGTTCTTATGTTGTCTTTCATTTTATCTTTAGAACTATTTTATGGGTTGTTGATTAACGTTTCAAAGACACTTCATCGAATTCTAAGTGTCAACAATCATTAATTAGTATATAACCCAATCAACTGTGTTGGCTCGATCCCACAGAGAGTAGCTTTCTTTTGAATTCAAATACGAAAGTATGACGATGACCTTTGCAGCTAAGCAACACAACAATTAAGAGTTTAACAGTCAAATTTTAGGATGTTGTTACCAACCCACTTCAAATGATCAACAAGAAACAATCAGATAACTAGAGAGCACTTGGGGCATTGACTAACCAACTGCCAAATTTAACTTAATGGGTGGACATGATTCCCAATAATGTTAATTCGTCACTGGTAGAATGGACTATAAGTAAGGCAACTTTCTCTCAAACAATAACCTTATTTCTGCTGAGTTCTCTCGAATCTCAACATTACCAATAAGACGACCAGCCCACGTTATCATCAAATCCACTCTTTCAAGCTAGATACAAAGACTGGATCATGGGTTTAAATTTCTCAAGTTGAAACTGTCATGACCCACTACTAAGGATGCCAAATTACCATGTTGGTTATGTACTTCTCTCTTGAGCAAGCACAAAACACTGAAATCTATTACATGAATTATGCAATAATGAAGTTAAACCACCGTAATAATTCAGAAACCGCTTGAAATTAACACCAAAAATCACTAATCGATAACACCCATTTAGTAAAATGCAACGATTGTTCACATTGTCAAACCCCAAGGTTAGGGTTTTAGCCAATCTTAGTGAAAAGATGAAATTCAATACCTGCCACATTTTCCATAGCTGAGTAAATGAAATTTGAAAGATAAAATTAACTAAAATCTTCTCTATTACAAAACCCAAATGAAAAAATCTTGCTAAAATCACTCGAAATCAACAATGGTAGTGTGTTTTCTCTCAATCATTTTTTTCTCACGTTTTGTAAATTCTTTATCTCTCATGCAAAAATCAATTTAAACAAAATCTGGTGTGACTTTTTGGGGCCACTCGGCGAGGTAAGTCGGGCTTCGCCAACCATTCGGTGACTCACTGATTGACCTTTCATCTCGCCTTCCTGCTTCACAACTTCTTCATTCGACCACTATAATTTAAGCGAGCCAACTCACGATCACCTTTTCATTCCACGATGTGCCCTTCTGTCTTTTATCTCTCCCCTCTATGATTATCTAGGTCTCCATCGGTAGTTTCAGCGACCTGGTCATCTATCGATGATTTGGTCGGCGTCATGCCGAGTGGAACTACTGCTTGCCGAAGTTATTCCTAATCCATCCTCAGCGTTTTATAACTTTAGGCGGTAGAGGGGTAACTTAGTGAGTCGCTGAGTGACATCGGCGATCATCAGGCTTGTCTTTCCCTTCTCTTTTTCGCTCGTGTTGTCTTTTTTGTCCATTTCTGTCCTAGCTTTGTTCCAGAATCCATATATATGAAAATCAAGGATTTTACATCAGTTATTGGGACAAAATAAGCATTTGAGGATACTAAGTTATTGTAACTAAAGCCCTAAATGAGTCCAAATCACGAACTCATCAACACCCCCCAACTTAATCTTTTGCTTGTCCTCAAGTAAATCTCAAGTTTCAGCAGTTCAAAAATGATGTCTCAAACAGTGCTACACAAGACTCAATCAGGAATGCACACAACAACACTCAACATACCAATGTAACGATCAATTGTGCACTCAAAGATTCAAGTTGTGACTCACCATTATCAAAGATTTTCAAGTTCACAATACTTGCTTCAAATGCAGGTTAAAGCTCAACAAAGGTACTCAAATGCCCTCCACAAAAAATGATTCCATATTCACACATTATTTTTCAATAATTTAAAGCTCCAAAATCGCATACAACTCTCATACTCACAAAGATGAACACATGCATGACTTCACCCATAGGTTTGCCCTTATTTTCCAACCAACGTTTGTTTTAGCTCACTCAAGATCAAAAATGTCTTTTCAAGGCTTGTAATGGGGCTGAGTGTAAAGGTATGGTCATTTAGGCTCAGTGGCTGCTATCCTCATGAAATGTGGTATGCACAACACTTTCTTTCCTTTTCTTCAACATTTGTACTCATGCTCAAAAGTCACCCCATTATTTGTTTCTCATGGAATACCGGACACCCCATTTCTTTTGCAATTTCACTACTTTATTTCAAAACTTTTTCGTTCTTTTTCTTTGTCCTTATTCTTTTCTTTTTCTTTCCCCCTTTAATTTGTATGGAGGGGTTCCATATTTTTCACAACCATGGATCAAGAGGGAATTCTTTGTACTTGTTGATTTACCTTCTCTTTTCACCACACCCCAACCTAGGTTTTTTGTCTAAGTTGGCTATTCAAACAAACCACATTTACTGAGGATTATAGGTGAATGGATAAAAAGGGGTTACAATTTGATCAAGTTTCTTCCAAGAAAAGGATAAGGCTCAAAGGAGGTTCAAGCAGAGTTCACACTTTCAAGGTAGTCTACAAAAGAGGTTTAATGTCAAATTGTTTCACTCTTTAAAATTGTTGCCTAAAATCATTTCAAGAGCTTGCATCACTTAGTCAACCGGACCAACAGGGAAAATTCTAGGTGTTATCATAAAAGGTTCACGGTAAGCTCATCACACAAGGAATTGGCACAAATGTCAAACAAGACTCCACACTTTCACTAGTGTGCAATGTTCATCACAAGAGACTCATTCGATGATCGGCTAGTTACAACGAGATGCACAAAGCTCACACATTGTCTATGCAACTTCCTTTGACCTCATCGTAGCCGTGCATTCATTTTTGTTCGATTGAGAGCACTATTCAAGTCATTGATATTGATTATAACCGATACACAAATAAATAACTTTTTCCAAACGAACAAGGGACTCACTGACAAAACACACACCCCCACCAAAAGCATTCAACATTGTCCTCAATGTGATTAGAGAACTAAACAATACCAAAAATGACAAAAAAAAAATAAACTACTGATATGTAAATACGTAAAGCAACGTGACAAGGAATCTTTACTAGGCGCCCATTTGGTGAGAAGTTGTATCAGTCGCCGAACTACTCGATTACTCGCCAATGATGAGGGTTTCATCATTATTTCTAGTATGCACCACATTCAGGAAGGGGCGAAAGGGCGGAGTTGAAAGAGTTCTTCGAACCGATCGACGCTTTGCATAATGGACTTGCATACTCGCCGAATGATCCATTGGGTTAGTCCATTATAGCTGGGACAAAAGGGAGGAGGAAATTGGGTCGCCCAATCACTTTGGTGAATCACCGAGTGATGAGGTTTCCCACCTAAAGTTCTAGTATCGCAACTCCATTTTCAAAGTATAGAAGGTGGACTAGGTCGGGTTCACCAAACCGATCGGCGATCCGCCAATGGTGTTTTCACCTCGCACAATTGCTCGCATCTGCAAAATTAGTGCACATTATTTGAAATACTAACACTTGGGTTGCCTCCCAAGAAGCGCCTTATTTAATGTTGTGGCACGACGTGGAAATGCTCTCAAACATCTTCCAGATACACCACTTAAATCAAAGAAATCTCTTGGCATTCGCCAAAATACAACCTCAAGCGTTGCCCATTCACTTTGAATGCAGGTCCTTTTTTACCTTTGACTTCAATAGAACCATTTGTGAACACCCGTGTTACTATGAATGGACCTGACCATTTGGATTTGAGTTTTCCCGGAAAGAGCCTGAGTGAGAATTATATAGCAAAACTCAATCTCCTACTTTGAACTCCCTCTTAAGGATTCTAGAATCATGCCACTTATTCATATTTTCCTTGTAAAGAGCTAAAGTTTCATACGACCTGAACCTGAACTTGTCCAACTCATTCAGCTGATCTACTCTCTCTTTTAAATTCTTTGTCCATTCCATATTTGGAGATTTCAATGGCCATAATGCTTTGTGTTCCAATTCAACCGGTAAATGGCAAGATTTTCCGAAGACTAGCTGATACTGCGATATATCAACTGGTGTTGTGTATGCAGTGTGATATACCCACAGAGTATCATCAAGCTTTCGAGACCAATCGGTCCTATTTGCATTCACCGTCTTGGCTAGGATACTGTTGATCTACCGATTCGACACTTCAACTTGGCCGCTCGATTGGGGATGATACGGAGTTGCCACTTTGTGTTTCACTCCATATTTTCTCAATGTGGATGCAAAATACTTGTTGCAAAAATGGCATCCCCCATCACTAATAATAGCCTGAGGAGTACCAAATCTAGCAAAGATATAGCGTTTAAGGAATTGCTCAACATTTTTCTCAACTTCTAAAATGGGCGAAAGAGGCAACTCATGTCTTTTGGACACTCCACCTTGTTTCCGACATTGATTTCTCTTCTTAACAAACTCATGAGATTCTTGTAGAGGGATGGCCAGTAGTAACAACTTTGAAGGACTTTAGCGGTTGTACGTACACCGCCATGATGACCCCCAACGGGTGAAGCATGACAAGCATGGAAAATTTTGATGGTTTCTACCTTCGGAACACATCTCCTAATTATATGGTCTGTACACTCTCTGAATAAATATGGTTCATCCCAAAAGTACTTCTTCACATCGAACAAGAACCTCTTTTGTTGGTAGAAGTTCAATTCTTCTGGCATTAATCCACACACTACGTAATTAGCAAAATCAACATACCAATGGGATTGTTGGAGAGTCACCATGAATACCTGTTCATCGGGAAAGGCATCATTTGTGTCGATCTCCAGCTTGTCATTTTCCTTGCCTTCCAATCTCGATAAGTGGTCAGCCACCTGATTTTCACAGCCTCTCCTGTCTTTGACTTCAAAGTCGAATTCTTGCAGCAGTAGCACCCACCTTATCAATCTTGGCTTGGCATCTTTCTTTGCCATGAGATAACGCAGTGCAACATGATCAACGTAAACTACCACCTTAGTGCCTACAAAGTATGCTCAGAACTTCTCAAACGCATATGCTACCACAAGTAATTCTTGCTCTGTAACTATATAGCTATGTTGAGCAGCGTTTAGAGTTTTGCTTGCGTAGTAAATGGGGTGAAATAGTTTGTTGTGTTTTTGCCCCAATACAACACCTAATGTCGTGCCACTTGCATCACACATTACTACGAAGGGTTCTGACCAATTGGGACTAATGATGACTGGAGTAGACATAAAATTTTCTTTCAAGCACATAAAGGCCACCTTGTGTGTATCATCAAAGTGGAATTCCACCTCCTTTTCTAAGAGTTTACATAGAGGATGTGAAATTTTTGAGAAGTCTTTGATGAACCTCCGGTAAAAATCTAAATGCCCTAAGAAACTAGGAATACACTTCACTAAAATACCTCTAGCCCTTTTTGCGACACTTTGTGACCAAGAACTATACCTTCCTTAACCATGAACTGACATTTTTCCCAATTTAGAACCAAATTCGTCTCCAAACATCTTTGGAGAACTTGTCCCAAGTGTGCCAAACATGCTTCAAAAGTGTCACCCACTACCGAGAAGTCATCCATAAAGACTTCCATTGAATCTTCCACCATATCAGCAAAAATAGACAACATGCAGTGTTTAAATATTGTCGGAACATTACATAACCTGAATGGCATTCATTTGAAGGCAAAAGTTCCATATGGGCAGGTGAAGGTGGTTTTTTCTTGGACTTTCAGAGTAATGGAGATCTTGTTATATCCAGAATACCCTTCTATAAAACAATACCAACCTCTCTTTGAAAGTCGATCAAGCATTTGATCTATGAAAGGCATGGGGAAGGTATATTTTTCGTTCCACGAGTTTAACTTTCAGTAATCCATGCATACTCGCGATCCGGTCACTGGTCTCATAGATACAAGCTCCCCCTTTTCATTTGGGTCTACTATGATGCCTCCCTTTTTTCGATACACATTGCATCAGACTTACCCATTTACTATCCGCAATAGGGTAGATCACACTTGCGTCCAACCATTTTATTATATCCTTTTTCACCACCTCTTGCATTGGTGGGTTCAATCTCTGCTGATGTTCAGTACTCAGTTTACAATCACTATCAAGATAAATTTTATGAGTGCAAATGCCAGGAGGAATGCCCACTATGTCAGCAATAGTCCAACCTATAGCTTTGATATGCCTTCTCAACACCTCAATGAGCAATTTTACCTGCCATTCAAGCAAGTCAGTTGCAATGATCACCTGTAAGGTGTTATTTGCCCCCAAGAAAGCATATCAGAGATGGGAAGGAAGTACTTTCAACTCCAGACATAGTGGTTCTTCTGTTGATGGCTTTGCGTGAGGACTTTCTCAGTTTTTTAGATCAATGTCCAACTTCAATGGAGCCTTTGAATACCCCACTATGCCTGAAAGAGCCGCTACTACCTCTTCATAGCCTTCAATTTCAAACTCATCATAGTTAAAAAGCACGGCTTCAAGTGGTTCACTAATACATATCAAATGGCTCACACTAGCCACCACCTCATCAATAACATCAATAGTAGAGACCACGTGAATATCGCTTGGGTGTTTCATTGACTTACAAACATTAAAGGTTACTTCATCTTTGTTCATCCGGAACGTCAGTTCTCCACTTTCAACATCCACCAACGCTCTCCCGGTTGCCAAGAATGGTGTTCCCAAAATGATGGGAATTTTAGCATTTATTTCACAATCAAGAATGACAAAATTAGCTGGCAAAATGAATCAGTCAACCTTTACCAAGATGTCATATATTATCCCTACGGGATGTTTAATTGATCGGTCAGCCATCAAGAGGCTCATTGTTGTGGCTTTCAGTTCACCCAAGCCAAATTGTTTATAGATTACATCGGGCATTAGGTTGATGCTTGTTCCCAAATCACATAGGGCTTTAGCAAATTGTATCATGTCGATGGTGCAAGGGATGGTGAACGCCCCAGGTTCTTCTCTTTTTTTTATCAGCTCCTTAGTCATAATTGCACTACAACTATGAGAAACTCTTATTGTCTCAAAATCCAAGCTCTTTTTATTTGTGACTAACTCATTTATAAACTTGGCATAACCTGACATTTCCAACACTGCTTCCACTATAGGGATATTAATCGATAATTTCTTCAACACCGATAAAAACTTCTTGAACTTCTCATCCTCATTCTTCTTCTTGAGGCGTTGAGGAAATTGAGGAGATATTTTAGATAAACGTTGCATAACTTTTGGGATTTGATTGTGTTTCTCCACATCTTTTTGTGGTTCTTTGGCAATGCTTTGATGGATGGGTATTTCTTCTTCCTCCATACATTTGTCTTCTTCAAGCATTTGAGCTTTTTCATTGCCCGTCACATCGCCTATCGCTACCTTTCCACTACAAGTAACCACAGCCAGCCCTCTATCATCATCTTCCCTTGTCATATTTGGTTTCAATTGTGCTGAAAGAAAACTCAATTGACCTTCAAGTGTCTTAATTTCATCTGTGTGAGAGTTCACTTTATTGTTCAATGATGATAAATCAGCTTTCATCATTTTTAACAAATTATTTGAACCTTAAACTTTATCAAGAATGTGTGACAGCAAATCATTCACCTGGGTACTACTTGCACTCCCTTTAGACTTTGAGCTCTCACTCGATTGAGTGTGGTCCTCTTCATGGTCATCCTCCCTTTTCCAATAATCACTTTGCTCAGCCTATTCTTTATAGTATCTTCTTTGCTCTTCCCCTTGTGATAGTTCGAACATTGATCCTTGCTGTAAATCGCGTGGGTGGAAACCCTCCTCGTGTCTCTGAATTCCAACCTTGATTCTCCCCTGATTTTGAATAACCTGAGGAAGAACCCTTCTCAACTCTAAACACTCTACTTGTTCCCTTGGGTTTCCCACATTCTCCGACATATGCTCTTGTAGTAGATCCATTTGGGTCAGAATCTTCTTGATGTTATCATCCCTTTCTCTTTCCTTATCAAGTTGATCTTATGTCATTCTAAAACAAAAAGCAGAGACTTGATCCTCTTGAGTTTACCAACCTTGATTTATTTTCGCCATGTCATCAAGAAGAAATAAAGCCACCTCAAATGATTGCAACATTATTTCCCCTCGTACCAATTGATCAGCCACTCATTTATTAACCGAATCAAGACTCCGGTAAAAATATTGGAGCAGCAAATCATTTGGTAGCCCGTGAGTTGGGCATTGAAGTAAGACTTTCTTAAACCTCACCCACGTTTCATGGATGGGTTCACCTTCCAATCGCTTAAAACCTTGAATGTTATCCCTGAGCTTCATCATCCTCGATGGAGGGAAGAACCTTGCATTAAATGCCATGATAAGCTCATCCCATGACGTGATATATTTCATTGGTCGCTCGGCCAATAACATGCTAGCCTTTCTCATCAGAGATGGAGGAAATAATCTGAGCCGGATTGATTCTTGTGGCACATTCTTGAATGAAAATAGGCTGCACACATCTATAAAATTCCTTTCATGATCATGCGGATCTTCATGAGTCAGCCCACTATAAATTCCCTTCATTTGGAGGAGATGAAGAGTAGTGCTCATGACCTTAAATGTCGCATTTTCATCAACCAATGGTAGGCAAATTGCACCTATTTCACCCGATTGGGTTGGGTTGTATGCACTGTTAACATCCTCGATATCATCTCGGGGGCCTTCTAGGCTACCATTCACCTCTTCCTCGCTAATTTTAACTTCTATTCAGTCCAACCAACACTAACACAATGCAGTCTAAATCGATTCAGCAACAACCAAAAAATTCACAGGTCACACCTTCTATAAAAGAAATCTAAACAATGCTACTCCCCGGCAGCAGCGCCATTTGATTAACGTTTCAAAAACACTTTATCCAATTCTAAGTGTCAATGATCGTTAGTCAGTATATAACTCAACCAACTGAGTTGGGGTCGATCACACAAAGAGTAGCTTTCTTTTGAATTGAAATACAAAAGTATGATGATGACCTTTGTAGCTGAGCAACACAATACTTACGAGTTTAACAATCAAATTTCAGGATGTTGTTACCAACCAACTTCAAATGATCAACAAGAAACAATCAGATAACTAGAATACACTTGGGGGATTGACTAACCAACTGCCAAATTTAACTTAATGGGTGTAATTCATTACCGATAATGTTAATTCGTCGTGGGTAGAATGGACTATAAGTAAGGCACCTTTCTTCCGAACAATAACCTTATTTCCGTTGAGTTCTCTCGAACCTCAACAGTACCCATAAGATGACCAGCCCACGTTCTCATCAAATCCACTATTTCAAGATTGATACAAAAGTTGGATGATGGGTTTCAATTTCTCAAGCTGAAACCGTCATGACCCACTACTAAGGATGCCAAATTACTATGTTGGTTCTGTACTTCTCTCTCAAACAAGCACAAAACTCTGAAATCTGTTACATGAATTATGCAATAATGAAGTTAAACCACCATATTAATTTAGACCCGCTTTAAATTAACACCAAAAATCACTAATCGATAACATCCATTTGGTAAAATGCAACAGTTGGTCACATTGTCAAACCCCCAAAAGTTAGGGTTTTAGACAATCATAGTGAAAAGATGAAATTCAATACTTGCCACGTTCCATAGCTGGGTAAATGAAATTCAAAAGTTAAAATTAACTAAAATCTTCTCTATTACAAAACCAAAATGAAAAGACCTTGCTAAAATCACTTGAATTCAATAATGGTAGTGTTTTCGCTCTTAATCTTTTGTTCCTCAAATTTTCTGAATGCTTTCTCTCTCATGCAAAAATCAATTTAGAAACAATCTGGTGTGACTTTTTGGGGCCACTCAGCTAGGTAAGTCGGGCTTCGCCGTCTGTTCGATGACTCGCCGATTGTCCTTTCGTCTCACCTTCCTGCTTCACATCTTCTTCATCCAACCACTATAATTTTAGGCGAGCCAACTCATGATCGCCATTTCATTCCACGATGTGCCTTTTTGTCTTTTATCTCGTCTATCTGTGAATATCTGGGTCTCCATTGGTACTTTCGGTGACCTGGTCATCCATGGCTGATTCGTTCGGCGTCAAACCGAATGGAACTGCTGCTTACTAAAGTTATTCCTAATCCATTCTCAGCATTCTCTAACTTTAGGCGGTAGAGGGGCAACATGGCGAGTCTCCAAGTGACATCGGCGATCATCAGGCTTGTTTTTCCCTTCTTTTTTTGCTTGTGTTGTCCTTATTGTCCGTTTATGTCCTAGCTTTGTTCCTCAATCCATATATCTTAAAATCAAGGATTTTACATAAGTTATTGTCACAAAATAAGCATTTGAGGACACTAAATCATTGTAACTAAAGCCCTAAATGAGTCCAAATCTCAGACTCATCAGTTGCGTCCCAAAGACATTCATGGTTTTAGATGGTTTGAGACAAGTGTTATAGACTTCCGCTTGTTTTTATAAAAGACTTCGATTGTGTGGAAAATGTTTTAAATTTCCGCACTATTTTCTATTACTTTATGTTATGATATGCTAAGTGGCTTTTATTTAGGTCCTTCAGGGTCTTGTACGCCATGTTACTTCTAGTGGGTACCCCTGGTACGTGACACCTTGATTGGGCTAGATTCAGCTCATAAGGCTATGGAGAAAGTTCAACTCATCAGAGATAGACTAAAACGATAGCCTAGAGTTTGTAGAAGACCTATGCAAATGTGAGGAGAAGGGGCTTAAAGTTCAAAATCGATGGTTGTGTTTTCTTGAAGGTGTCACCTATGAAGGGGATGATGAGGTTTAACAAGAAAGGGAAGCTCAGTCTTAGATGTAGGTCCTTACAGAATCTTGAAAAGGGTTGGTAATGTGGCTTGTGAGTTAGAGTTCCCAGCAGAAGCAGTGGTTCATCCTGTCTTTCACATTTCTTTGTTAATGAAGTGTGTGGGTGATCCGGCATCAATAGTACCATTAGAGCTTGTGGATATTAAGGCTAGTCTTACTTATGAAGAGGTGCCAGCTGAAATTCTTGACCCTCAAGTTTGTGGGTTGAGAAATAAAGAAAGTCTCTTCAGTGAAGGTTTTGTGGAGGAGTCAGACTGTAGATGGAGTCACTTAGGAAGCAGAAGCAGCCATGATGGCAACGTATCCTCACCTCTTTCCTTCCGATTCCATTTTAGCTTGAGGTAATAGTTTCTCTCCAGTCTCTCAGTTTACTCTTGTGTAATTCAGTCTCAGTATCTTGTTCCCTCAGTTATTCTTGCATTTTAGCATATTTGCATGTTCATGGAACTCAGTTCAGTTAGATATAACTTTCTAGTACATAGTGGTTGGGAATGCAGCTCCTTTCCTCCATACTCAGCTGGTTTGGGGTTCATTCCAGGACGAATTTAAAATGGGGGAGATATTGTAACACCTTGGATTTAAGAAAATACAAAAATGCAGTTTTCTAGGACTTGGTGCCAGAACCACGGAAGTCACCGACGGTCTGTGGTCTGACACACGGTTCGTAGGTTGGGTCCGTCATTGGGGTCCAAAAATTTGATGGTCATTTCTCCCACCCATGATTGTCCATTATATTCTGTGTTGGACCTATGGACCGTAGGTGAGGGTCAACAGCCAATTGGAGGAAAATGGTTGTTGGGTCAGTTTGAAACGGTCATATGTTTTAGCACAAAAGGAATTAGGTGGCCCATGACCTATCATTCAAAGATATTGGCATCCTCTTTCCAACGCAATCGGGTTTGCTAAAATCCAAATTTGGAGTAAAATTTATGCTCATTTTAGGGAATTCCTATCGAGTAGAGCTTGAATGATGAGCCTAAATGACGGTTGGTAGTTTAAACGACGGTCCGTCATTCCTGTAGTAGATGACAGTCGTCAGTATTAAGTTAGGATCATTTTGGTCCTTTTCCCTATGGATTATATTAGGCACTTAAACTATGTCGTTTGATGCCTAAACTATGTCGTTTTACTCAATCTAAGCCTAATAACCTAGTCAGACATACTCAGGACCCTCATTCTCCAAAAATCATCCAAATTCGAAGCAAAGAGAAGAGGACAAGTCGACCAAACCTCCCAAGAACAAGCAATAGTGTTCTTCAAAGTTTAGCACCAAAATCCAAAGGATTTCTCCGTAGATTTTGTCACCAAGTATGTGGGATTTCACTAGTGGATTCCTTTCATCCACTAGGTCCCTAGAACTCAGTCAGTTCCTTGATTCTACATAGCTTCTTTAGACCTAAGGTTTGTAAATCTTAGGAATTTATTGTGATTTTAGCTGCTACAGAATCCATAGTCTAAATAACATGTTTTCTTTGAAACGTTGCATAATTCCTCATATAAAATTCAGAACTCTAGTTTGTGTAAACTCTCTTAGTTCATGAATTATACTTCCTAGGTCACTTAAACAGAAAATCATGTTCCAGATTTCATATGTCAATTCTTAGTATATAAATGTTGCATTCTTAGTTAGCATGTCAGTATTTTGAGCTATTCAGTATTTAGTGCATTTTAATGTCATATGTATTCAGCTGGTAGTAGACTTAACACCGAGTTGGACAAGTGTTCAATGTACCCTCATAGTCCTGAACTACGTGCCCGCCTAGGATTGTAAGTCCCCTCTACTGGGCATCAGATTTAGTGATCACGACAGTCATGCCTTTATACCCTTGGCAAGGTATATTGGGTCCTCTGGATGGGGCGTACATATCTGTAATGACCCTCTTGGTCATTTTTGTGTCTTGCCTTCTGTGTGTCGTTTAGAGCGTTCCTATAGCGACCCCAAGTCATTTATGACTTGCTGGCACTGACTGTTCGGTCGCCTGGTCGTTCGTTTGGGTTTTAGGCCCGTTTCCCTGTTTTGGAGATTTTTTATAACTTGAAAAGTTGACTTTGGTCAACCTTCTTGGAAGTCGTGCTCAGATGAAAATTCTGACAGCTAGGTTAGCTTCGGAAGGTCGAGTTTGGTCTAGAACGACCCTTTGTTCACTTCCCGAGGCTTTAGATGGCAATTGTGGAATCTGGCTCAAATGATACGGGGTGTGGGACCCACTTTTTGTCGAAGCGAGCTCCAAATGGAAATTCCGCCTTCACCGTTGAGTCCGAAATATCGTTTCCAACCAGATTTCATATATGGTTTGTTTTTTTCCGACTTTTAACGAGTCCGAAACATCGAAATTTAAGTTTGAAGGGTTGTAGAATTTTGACGCGGCGGTGACGTGGCAGAGCCACGTGACGCCACGTGGCAGCGGAGTGGAAATCTGGAAATTTCCAGAATTTAGGACGAACTTCGTCCATTTTTTTTTCCCTCAACTTCAACACAAGATATCTCCTTCATTTTGAATCCAAATTAAGTGATTCAAAAGGCAAACTTCAAGAGAATTTCGAGGGGAATCTAGCGGTGATCTCGAAAACGCGAGGGGAGGCTTCGTTTGAGGTAAGAAATCAATTTTAGCCACTGCCAGTGTGATTTTCGGATGTTTTGTTGTTGAATTTTTGAAATGTGAGATCTTGATCATCGTAAGTCCGTTTTGAATCATTCTTGTGGCTAACTTGTAGAGTTTTTCGCAAGGATCGTCGTGGTATAATCTGTTTGGGTTGAAAGGGTCTCGTTTTTCCGAAAATTGGTGATCAAGGGGCTGCCCTTTGTAATTATTGTGGCTGATTTGCGGTGTTGTAGGCATCTGTTTGTGCTAAAATTTTGGGGTATTAGTTTAGTAAGGTATTTGGGACGTTTCCACGGATTCGATTTTGAGATTCTAATTGTGGGCCCCACAGTCCCGTTTTAGACCCGATTTTGTGTCCGTCTCCGAAAAATATAATTTTAGTGTCAATATATTCGTAATGACGAGGTGATTAACCTTTTGTTAGTGGGGAAGCATTTGGAGACCGTTCGGAGGGGAAAAGATCCGGTACCGTGAGTTGGAGCACGCGTGATCGACCTTAAGGTAGGCTACGGCTTTCCTTCTTTTAGATTGAGCTTAATTGTGTAAAAACATGTTGATTGGAGTGAATTGGGGGTGGGTACCAGTTTACTACCTTACTTTGAATAGGTACCTCATGTTAGAATCAATTGGCCATATTTCGGGTATAGTATCATGTTATCCGATTCAGTAGAGTTGCATGTCTATGTGCTAAATGCTATTATATGCTTGTATGCTTTGTATTGTATGTCTTAGTCTAGGTTAGGCTAGTATTGCCTTAGACTTATGACCCGTGTGGGCTGGATAGCCTTGACTTTCTGCCGACGTCGTTCGGATGACTTAGCTCCTTGTAGACTGGAATAGCAGACTTGAGTCTGATAGTTTGAGCCTTAGATTAGGCGTTATCGCTACTTGTTGCACTTCTGTATCTTCTCCCTCGTATTCTGCGGTTCCGGCGCATTCTCAAAGGTTTGGTGCATCACTCGAGGCGTGGGATTGAGATAGTCTAGGCTTGGAGCCTTTTATGTAATATCTTAGAGTGGGCGGCGTTCCACGGTGGTTGTTTTTGGATTGAATCCTATTGGAGATACCATCACCCCCGGGGTCGTTCTTTCTAGCTGGGCTGGGAACGTATCGCTGGCTGGGTGGACTCGGTGATATCGGCGATCGCCCCCGGGCCTCTCTTTCTAGCTGGGCTGGGAGTGTGCTGCTGGCTGGGTGTCCCCGGGTCGCTCTTTCTAGCTGGGCTGGGAGCTGACTGCATGGTAGGACGACTCGCGATATCTACCTCACTCACGGGTCCCTCTTTCTAGCTGGGCTGGGAGCGGACTGTTTGGTTGGGTGCCCCCTAGGGTCACTCTTTCTAGCTGGGCTGGGAGTGCACTGCTGGTTGGGTGGAGTCTGATGGATTATCTTAGTTACTTTGGACTGGTAGCCTAATTTTCTTCTTTCTCAGTAGACTTAGCTTTTCCGTGTACCTGTCGGGCTTATGGGGGTTCGTTCAGGTTTTATTTTAGCTTGTGCACGAGTGTACCTTCTGGGTTTATGGGGGCCCAGTTAGGTTTAGTCTAGTTGTACTTAGTTTGTTTCTGGTATGCTCGTGTGCTTTCTTTTCATATTTGCTTTGACCTCTCTGTGTCTAGATTCTATCCTTTCTTATTGTTTTTACCCTTTTTGCTCAGTCGGCCTATGATGCCTACTGAGTACCTGTTGTGTTGGTACTCATGCTACGCTCTGCATCTATTTCGTGATGCAGGTCCCAGTACCAGTTACCAGCGGTGATTAGTTCCAGCCTTCTTTTGCGATTGTGATTCGGAGACGAGGTCGAGCACTTGGCGTTTTGGGGTTTGTTCTGTCTCCTTCTTTTGTTTTAGCTAGTCTTGTTGCCTTTGAGACACGCTCTGTTGTGGTCCACTTTTGGGACTTGTACTCTTTATTAGGTAGCTCTGTACTAGTGACTTCCAGGTTCTGGGAGGGATTTCTGTATATATTTATTTTGGGTTTCTTCCGCTTTGTTATCCTTGTTTAGATTATTATTTTTGCTAGTTTCTGCCCTTTTGCTCATTGCTTGATGTTCTGGGTTACGGGTTGGCTTACCTACTGGTAGGGTATAGTAGGTGCCATCATGACTCGAGAAATCGGGTCGTGAAAAATTGGTATCAGAGCCTCAGGTTCACCGGTCTCACTTGTACAGAGCTAACGTCTAGTAGAGTCTTGCGGATCGGTGCGGAGACGTTCGTAACTTATCTTCGGGAGGCTACAGGATGTCCTTAGAAAGATTTCCTCTTTTGTTTCACTTTCGTGCAGCATGTGTCTTATTGGTTCCTTAAGGTCTCATTTGTTTCACTCTTCGCAGGATGGTTCGATCGCGAGGTGGCGCGACCGGGGGTGATGCACCCAGGCCTGCAGACAGAGCCCCAGCTTGGGGTAGACGCCGACCCCGAGGTCTAGATAGGGCCGCAGCATCAGTCCAGGAGAGAGAGGAGGATCCAGAGCCAGTAGCAGACCCTTCAGCACTTCGTATACCAGATCAGCCGGTGGGGCCAGGGCCATCTCAGCCGCCACCCGGACTAGTTTTGACTCCAGATCTCCAGGCCGCTATTGCTCAGCTCTTAGGTGTGCTTGGGGGGACGCAGCAGCCACCCGCCCCAGCTACACCAGCTCTAGTACCGCAGGATCAGCCTTCAGTGAGGGCACCTCAGGTCCAGGTACCACCTGAGGGGGTACAGCCCTTGGCAGCGGATAGGCCTATGCCGCTTGAGGACCAGAAGATGCTTGGTGTGTTTCTCAGGTTGACACCACCGAGGTTTTCTGGGGCTGTGGGTGAGGATGCCCACGAGTTTCTTACTACTTGCCGCGAGAGGCTTCGCACTTTGGGCCTTGTGGAGTCTAGAGGGGCCGACTTCATTGCTTACCAGCTAGATGGGCCAGCCAGGCAGTGGTGGCGCACATTCATTCAGACCAGGCCAGTTGGATCTCCACCGGTATCATGGGATGAGTTTTCTGAGGCCTTCTTGGCCAAGTTTATCCCTCGTAGCGTCAGAGACCGCCTCAGGGATCAGTTCTGCAGGTTGGAGCAGGGCTCCATGTCGGTGGCGGAGTACGAGACTAGGTTCCACGAGCTCTCCCGTTATGCTGAGATGATATTACCTACAGAGGAGGAGCGAGTTAGGTGCTTTGTCCGTGGGTTGAGATTGCAGCTTCGGCTTGAGACCCAGTCCTTAGTTTCTGCGGGTCGACCTTTTTTAGACGTAGTTGACCATGCTAGTACTATGGAGCATCTTCGTCGCGAGGCCCAAGGGGGCAGCGAGAAGAGGGCTAGGCATGAGGGCAGCTACAGTGACTCACGCCCCAGGTCTAGAGATTATCATGATAGGGCCGGACGACGGTTTCGACAGGGTCAGTCTAGTAGACCTACACAGGCCTCTCTTCAGGCATCAGATGGTGGTCGGGGTGAGGCTAGTTCGAGTCAGGGCCGCGAGGTGTTTCAGTCGGGTCCTTCAGGCCATGGTGGTCGTTCTTCTGGGAGTCGCCCTCGACAGGGTTGCTATGAGTGTGGTGAGATGGGTCATTGGGCCAGGGACTGCCCTCAGCATGGTCGGATTGCTCCCGCTCCTCATGCACCTCCCCTAGCTTTACCAGCACCTCCAGTTAGAGGCCGTGGTCAGGGTCAGGACCGTAGAGGTGGTCAGCAGGGTATACGAGGTGGTCCCCGAGGAGGCAGGTCAGGTGGTAGGTCTGATGGTCAGGGCAGAGGCAGACATAGCCACTTCTATGCAGCTCCAGCGAGGGCGGAGGCTGAGGCGTCAGACGATGTGATCACAGGTACTATTCTTTTATGCCAGCAGCCCGCCTTGGCTTTATTTGATCCAGGCTCTACTTTTTCGTATGTTTCTGTTTACTATGCCTCTCGATTGAGTATGATGTCTGAGCCTCTGGTAGCGCCGTTGCGTGTGTCGACCCCCGTGGGTGAGTCTTTAGTAGTGGATCAGGTATTTCGATCTTGCTTAGTTACTATCCAGGGGCGTGACACCCGGGCTGACCTTATATTGCTTGACATGGTTGATTTCGATGTGATTCTGGGCATGGATTGGTTATCCCCTTATCGCGCTGTTTTAGATTGCTTTTCTAAGACCGTTACCTTAGCCATTCCCGGTATTCCTCCAGTGGTGTGGCAGGGATCTCGTGGTAGCACACCAGTTAGGGTTATCTCTTTTATTCGTGCTAGGAGGCTAGTGGCTAGCGGATGCTTATCATATTTGGCCTATGTACGTGATGTGAGTAGGGAGGTTCTTCCGGTTGAGTCAGTTCCTGTTGTTCGTGACTTCATAGATGTGTTTCCTACTGATCTACCTGGCCTACCCCCAGAGCGTGATGTTGATTTTCCGATTGAGCTTGAGCCAGGTACTCGGCCTATTTCTATTCCGCCATATCGGATGGCTCCTGCAGAGCTCAAGGAGCTCAGTGTTCAGCTTCAGGATCTCTTGGGTAAGGGATTTATCAGACCCAGTGTATCACCTTGGGGCGCTCCCGTTCTTTTTGTTAAGAAGAAGGACGGTACTATGCGCATGTGCATTGACTATAGACAGTTGAATAAGGTGACAGTGAAGAATCGTTATCCTCTACCTAGGATTGATGACCTATTTGACCAGCTACAGGGAGCTTCAGTGTTCTCTAAGATTGATTTGAGGTCCGGTTACCACCAGTTGAGGATTAGGGCAGCGGACATCCCTAAGACTGCATTTAGGACCCGTTATGGCCATTATGAGTTCTTGGTGATGTCATTCGGGTTGACTAATGCCCCTGCTGCCTTTATGGACTTGATGACGCGTGTGTTCAGGCCTTATCTTGATTCCTTCGTCATAGTCTTCATTGATGATATTTTGATATACTCGCGGAACCGGAGTGAGCATGAGCAGCATTTGAGGATAGTGCTCCAGACTTTGAGAGATCAGCGGCTTTATGCCAAGTTCTCAAAGTGCGAGTTTTGGCTTGAGTCTGTAGCCTTCTTGGGGCACGTGGTGTCCAAGGAGGGTATTAGGGTTGATCCGGCGAAGATTGAGGCTATTCGTGATTGGCACAGGCCCACCTCTGTGACTGAGATTCGTAGCTTCGTCGGATTGGCAGGCTACTACAGACGATTTGTGGAGGGTTTCTCTACCTTGGCAGCACCTCTGACCCGGTTGACTCGTGTTGATGTTCCCTTTGTTTGGTCAGAGGAGTGTGAGGCGAGCTTTTTGAGGCTCAAGGAGTTATTGACCACCGCTCCTATATTGACTCTTCCAGTTGAGGGCGAGGGCTTCACGGTATATTGTGACGCATCCGGCGTTGGTTTGGGTTGTGTATTGATGCAGCAGGGCCGAGTTATTGCTTATGCGTCGAGACAGCTTAAGATTCATGAGCGCAACTACCCCACCCATGACTTAGAGTTGGCGGCGGTAGTTTTCGCACTTAAGATTTGGAGGCACTACCTGTATGGAGTTCGATGTGAGATCTATACCGATCACAGGAGTCTTCAGTACATCATGAGCCAGAGGGACCTTAATTCGAGGCAGCGTCGTTGGATTGAGCTCCTGAAGGACTATGACCTCTCTATTCTCTATCATCCGGGCAAGGCGAATGTGGTAGCGGACGCCTTGAGCCGAAAGGCAGTGAGTATGGGTAGTCTAGCCTTCTTATCTGTTGAGGAGCGACCCTTGGCTATGGACATTCAGTTCTTAGCCAATAGCATGGTTCGGTTGGATATCTCAGATTCTAGACGTGTCTTGGCCCATATGGGAGTTCAGTCTTCCTTGCTTGATAGGATCCGTGGTTGTCAGTTTGAGGATGAGGCCTTGGTGGCCCTTAGAGATCGAGTGTTAGCGGGTGATGGTGGTCAGGCTACCTTAGATCCTGATGGAGTGTTGAGATTCGCCGGCCGCATCTGTGTTCCGAGAGTTGAGGATTTGATACAGTTGATACTTTCTGAGTCCCATGAGTCTAGATACTCTATCCATCCAGGCACAGCGAAGATGTATCGCGATTTGAGGCAGCATTACTGGTGGAGTGGCATGAGGAGAGATATTGCTGACTTTGTTTCCCGTTGCTTGTGTTGCCAGCAGGTAAAGGCCGAGCATTTGAGGCCTGGTGGTGTGTTTCAGAGATTACCCATTCCGGAGTGGAAGTGGGAGCGTATCACTATGGACTTCATTGTGGGGTTGCCTCGGACTCCTAGAGGTGTTGACAGCATTTGGGTCATCGTTGATCGATTGACCAAGTCAGCACATTTCCTTCCTGTTCAGTGTTCATTTAGCGCCGAGAGGTTGGCTCGTATCTACATTCGGGAGGTGGTTCGACTTCATGGGGTGCCAGTTTCTATTATATCAGATAGGGGCTCTCAGTTCACGTCCAGCTTTTGGAGGACCTTTCAGGATGAGTTGGGCACTCGGGTTGACCTTAGCACAGCTTTCCACCCACAGACGGATGGCCAGTCGGAGCGTACTATTCAGGTCCTTGAGGATATGTTGCGGGCCTGTGTTATGGATTTTGGAGGTCAGTGGGACCAGTTCTTACCTTTGGCGGAGTTTGCGTACAACAACAGCTACCACTCTAGTATTCAGATGGCCCCATTCGAGGCATTATATGGTAGGCGTTGTCGCTCTCCAGTTGGTTGGTTTGAGTCTACAGAGCCTAGGCCGCGTGGTACAGATTTGCTTCAGGAGGCCCTGGATCAGGTGAGGTTGATTCAGGATAGGCTCAGGACGGCTCAGAGTAGGCACCAGAGTTATGCGGATCGGAGGCGCCGACCTTTGAGATTCTCTGTTGGTGATCGGGTATTCCTCCGTGTGTCGCCCATGAAGGGCGTGATGAGGTTTGGGAGGCGGGGCAAGCTTAGCCCCAGGTACATTGGGCCTTTTGAGATACTCCGGACAGTTGGGGAGGTTGCTTATGAGTTGGCCTTACCTCCAGCATTTTCAGCCATCCACCCGGTTTTCCATGTCTCGATGTTGCGGCGGTATGTTCCTGATGAGTCTCATGTGCTCCAGTATGATGCAGTCGAGTTGGATGAGCGTTTGACATTTGTAGAGGAGCCAGTTGCCATTCTAGCCAGAGATGTGAGGAGATTGCGCTCGAGAGTCATTCCTGTTGTTAAGGTCCGTTGGAGGCATCGCCCAGTCGAGGAGGCTACCTGGGAGACCGAGCAGGAGATACGAGAGCAGTTTCCCAGCTTGTTTGAGCCTTCAGGTACTTCTTGACCTTTACTTTCGCGGACGAAAGTCCTTTTTAGTAGTGGATACTGTAATGACCCTCTTGGTCATTTTTGTGTCTTGCCTTCTGTGTGTCGTTTAGAGCGTTCCTATAGCGACCCCAAGTCATTTATGACTTGCTGGCACTGACTGTTCGGTCGCCTGGTCGTTCGTTTGGGTTTTAGGCCCGTTTCCCTGTTTTGGAGATTTTTTATAACTTGAAAAGTTGACTTTGGTCAACCTTCTTGGAAGTCGTGCTCAGATGAAAATTCTGACAGCTAGGTTAGCTTCGGAAGGCCGAGTTTGGTCTAGAACGACCCTTTGTTCACTTCCCGAGGCTTTAGATGGCAATTGTGGAATCTGGCTCAAATGATACGGGGTGTGGGACCCACTTTTTGTCGAAGCGAGCTCCAAATGGAAATTCCGCCTTCACCGTTGAGTCCGAAATATCGTTTCCAACCAGATTTCATATATGGTTTGTTTTTTTCCGACTTTTAACGAGTCCGAAACATCGAAATTTAAGTTTGAAGGGTTGTAGAATTTTGACGCGGCGGTGACGTGGCAGAGCCACGTGACGCCACGTGGCAGCGGAGTGGAAATCTGGAAATTTCCAGAATTTAGGACGAACTTCGTCCATTTTTTTTTCCCTCAACTTCAACACAAGATATCTCCTTCATTTTGAATCCAAATTAAGTGATTCAAAAGGCAAACTTCAAGAGAATTTCGAGGGGAATCTAGCGGTGATCTCGAAAACGCGAGGGGAGGCTTCGTTTGAGGTAAGAAATCAATTTTAGCCACTGCCAGTGTGATTTTCGGATGTTTTGTTGTTGAATTTTTGAAATGTGAGATCTTGATCATCGTAAGTCCGTTTTGAATCATTCTTGTGGCTAACTTGTAGAGTTTTTCGCAAGGATCGTCGTGGTATAATCTGTTTGGGTTGAAAGGGTCTCGTTTTTCCGAAAATTGGTGATCAAGGGGCTGCCCTTTGTAATTATTGTGGCTGATTTGCGGTGTTGTAGGCATCTGTTTGTGCTAAAATTTTGGGGTATTAGTTTAGTAAGGTATTTGGGACGTTTCCACGGATTCGATTTTGAGATTCTAATTGTGGGCCCCACAGTCCCGTTTTAGACCCGATTTTGTGTCCGTCTCCGAAAAATATAATTTTAGTGTCAATATATTCGTAATGACGAGGTGATTAACCTTTTGTTAGTGGGGAAGCATTTGGAGACCGTTCGGAGGGGAAAAGATCCGGTACCGTGAGTTGGAGCACGCGTGATCGACCTTAAGGTAGGCTACGGCTTTCCTTCTTTTAGATTGAGCTTAATTGTGTAAAAACATGTTGATTGGAGTGAATTGGGGGTGGGTACCAGTTTACTACCTTACTTTGAATAGGTACCTCATGTTAGAATCAATTGGCCATATTTCGGGTATAGTATCATGTTATCCGATTCAGTAGAGTTGCATGTCTATGTGCTAAATGCTATTATATGCTTGTATGCTTTGTATTGTATGTCTTAGTCTAGGTTAGGCTAGTATTGCCTTAGACTTATGACCCGTGTGGGCTGGATAGCCTTGACTTTCTGCCGACGTCGTTCGGATGACTTAGCTCCTTGTAGACTGGAATAGCAGACTTGAGTCTGATAGTTTGAGCCTTAGATTAGGCGTTATCGCTACTTGTTGCACTTCTGTATCTTCTCCCTCGTATTCTGCGGTTCCGGCGCATTCTCAAAGGTTTGGTGCATCACTCGAGGCGTGGGATTGAGATAGTCTAGGCTTGGAGCCTTTTATGTAATATCTTAGAGTGGGCGGCGTTCCACGGTGGTTGTTTTTGGATTGAATCCTATTGGAGATACCATCACCCCCGGGGTCGTTCTTTCTAGATGGGCTGGGAACGTATCGCTGGCTGGGTGGACTCGGTGATATCGGCGATCGCCCCCGGGCCTCTCTTTCTAGCTGGGCTGGGAGTGTGCTGCTGGCTGGGTGTCCCCGGGTCGCTCTTTCTAGCTGGGCTGGGAGCTGACTGCATGGTAGGACGACTCGCGATATCTACCTCACTCACGGGTCCCTCTTTCTAGCTGGGCTGGGAGCGGACTGTTTGGTTGGGTGCCCCCTAGGGTCACTCTTTCTAGCTGGGCTGGGAGTGCACTGCTGGTTGGGTGGAGTCTGATGGATTATCTTAGTTACTTTGGACTGGTAGCCTAATTTTCTTCTTTCTCAGTAGACTTAGCTTTTCCGTGTACCTGTCGGGCTTATGGGGGTTCGTTCAGGTTTTATTTTAGCTTGTGCACGAGTGTACCTTCTGGGTTTATGGGGGCCCAGTTAGGTTTAGTCTAGTTGTACTTAGTTTGTTTCTGGTATGCTCGTGTGCTTTCTTTTCATATTTGCTTTGACCTCTCTGTGTCTAGATTCTATCATTTCTTATTGTTTTTACCCTTTTTGCTCAGTCGGCCTATGATGCCTACTGAGTACCTGTTGTGTTGGTACTCATGCTACGCTCTGCATCTATTTCGTGATGCAGGTCCCAGTACCAGTTACCAGCGGTGATTAGTTCCAGCCTTCTTTTGCGATTGTGATTCGGAGACGAGGTCGAGCACTTGGCGTTTTGGGGTTTGTTCTGTCTCCTTCTTTTGTTTTAGCTAGTCTTGTTGCCTTTGAGACACGCTCTGTTGTGGTCCACTTTTGGGACTTGTACTCTTTATTAGGTAGCTCTGTACTAGTGACTTCCAGGTTCTGGGAGGGATTTCTGTATATATTTATTTTGGGTTTCTTCCGCTTTGTTATCCTTGTTTAGATTATTATTTTTGCTAGTTTCTGCCCTTTTGCTCATTGCTTGATGTTCTGGGTTACGGGTTGGCTTACCTACTGGTAGGGTATAGTAGGTGCCATCATGACTCGAGAAATCGGGTCGTGACAATATCTGACTCCACGTTTAGCTCATGTGGTTTATGTTGGTTAGTAGTAGCTCGCACAGTCACACTCTTAGTGCATTTGACCAGGTTTTCAGTAGTTATATCAGTATACAGTTCATCATGTTATCTTTATGATTAGTACCTGGTATTGCATTCATCTTAGCTTTTCAGTTATGTTTCAGTATTTATATTCTTGCTCAGATTATGTCATTGATCCGTTTTGTTTTATTCAGCTCATATATATTTGTTCAACTTAGTATACATATCTTGCACATGTAGTACATTCCAAGTACTAATGCATACTCTGCCTATATCTTTTCATGATGTAGGTTAGGTCCTCTGCATCCAGATCATGCTTAGATTGAATCTTGGTCAGAATTCAGTAGCTTCACTCGTGATCCTAGGTCCCGTGTTACGCCAAAGGGGTAGCCTTGAGGCGTGACATACAATGCGTTCATCTGGAAAGTCATCATTCCCACCTTGAAAGATGGTTACTCACTTGATTTTAACATCCTCTTCAGTCTTTTACATCAAAATCAAACTCTTGCAGGTGCAGTGTCCATCGAATCAATCATGGTTTGACATCTTTATTTGTTATTAAGCAACGAAGGTCAGCATGATCTGTGTGTACAATCACCTTAGTTCCCAACAAGTATGACTAGAACTTTTCAAACGCGAACACCACTGCTAGAAACTCTTTCTCCATTACTATGCATGTAGGAGAGCCTTACTTGCATAATTAACCATATGGAATATTTTATCCTTTTTCGCTGCACAAGAACTCCTCCTAAATTAATCCACTTGTGTCACACATCACCGTAATAGGCTTAGACCAATAAGGGGGCTATTATTAATAGGGCTAAGGTGAGCTTAACCTTGATAGAAGTGAAATTCTCAAAAAGAGATGTATCAAAAATGAACTTGGTTTCTTTTTCTAACAATACAAGCAAGGGATGTGTGAATTTTGAAAAATTGATGATGAATCTTCGATTAAATCTGCCATAGCTTAGGAAGCTTCTCACTTCCTTGACTATTTTTGGTGGAGGCAATTTTTCAATCACGTCCACGATTGCTTTATAGAACAATTGTTCAACATGAAGTGAAATTTCTCCAGTTGAGTGCCAAGTTGGTTTCCTGATAGCTCTATAGAACAACGGCCAAATGTGTCAAAAATTCCTAAAAAGAGCCTTCTACCACTAAAGAGTCATCCATAAACATGTTCATTGTACTTACACCATATCTGATAAAATGGACATCATACACCATGGGAATGTAGCGGGGGCATTGCATAAGACAAAAGACATTCGCTTGAATGTAAATGTTCCATAGGGTCATGTTCATGTTGCCTTTTCTTGATATTTTGGAGTTATGGATATTTGATTGTAACCCCAATAACAGTAATAATTCTTGCCGACGATTCCTTCCAACATTTAATCCATAAAAGGCACAGGGAATTGATCTTTCTCAGTGCTAGCATTCAACATTCTATAATCCATGTACACTCTCCATCTAGTCATCAATTTTAAAACTATGAGATCCTCTTTATCATTGGAAACCACACTAATTCCTTCCTATTTTGGAACACTTTGCACTCAGCACACCCTTGTCTATGAAAAATTGAGTAAATAACTCATGCATCTAACAACATTATTATCTCTTTCTTGACAATTTGTTGTATTGGTGTGTTAAGTCGGCAGTAAAGTTCAATAGATGGAGAGCTTCCTTCTTGGAGGGTGATTTTGTGTGTGAAAATACACGATGGAATCCCAATAATGGCTCAAATGATCCACACTAGGGCATTAACATGCATTTTAAAAACCTTCAACAGCGCCTCAACTTGATCTTAATTCAACTTAAGTTTCTAAATGATTCAAGAGGGTTGCTTGTAATGGTTCTTCAACAAGAAACTCTTCGATGTTCCACTCATCAGTTCTAACGATAACGTCTATTCGAGAAACTCTTGCCAATTCAATAGGCCGCTTCATAGCTTGATGCACGTTGAGCCTCACCTTTTCCCCAGTTAATACCAAGTTCATGTCTTTTCCTTCTATATTTAAAAAGGTCTTTCCCAGTGAAAAGGAATGAGCTTGCCCAGTGAAAAGGAATGGTCTTCCCCAAAACAATCGACAATTCCCTCTCGCTTACCACATCCAATATCACAAAATACATAGCAACAGAAATATGCTTGACAATCACCAACACAACATGAATTATTCCCACAATTCCTTTAATTGAATGGTCACCGAGTAGTAACTTCATTTGAGTTGGCAAAAAGGGCCCAATGTGACACCTAATAAATGTTAACTAAGGCATAATGTTAAAATTTGCTTCTTCAGCAAACAAAGCACCTATCCACTCCCATTTATCCCATTTGATATGGGATTTCAAATTGCTAACAATCATTACTCAATCTCATTCCCCATTCTGTAAGAATGGCATTGAATTATTTCATAACCTCTATCACCATGTTGTCATGTGGACACAAAGGTTCACACAAAGTCTTCATGAATTGAGCATTACTTAGTTTAGAAGAATACTCATTTGTGTATGGAACATGGATATTGGCTGAGATTAACATCATTCAGAACTTTTGATAATAGGTGTTTCCCTTGAATCATCTTGAGTGGTGAATAGTGACTAGCCAGGACTCTTATGCAAAGATTGCTAAGCCAGGATTTTCTTTCTTCATTCCTAAAGTGACTTTATTCGGTTATTCATCAATTTTATTAGGCAAGCTAGGGTCATCAATCATATTGTCTTCGTATAGCTTAGTTGTAGGCAGAGATTGCATCTGAGATGAGAGTTGATTCATCCTTTTCTCTAGGTGTTAAATTGAGAGGGCACGTGATTCTACGATTTGTGTGAGTAGTACAAGGTCATGTTTCAACTCCTCTACTCCTTCATTTGTAGAAATTATCTTCTCCGTGACTTTCTCCAGTACTCTTTCCCTGTTAGCTTTGACCAGTGAGTCTTACTCTCTTTCTTTATGAAACTTTCTTTTGACCAGAAAGAACTGCCAAAGGATGTGCATATACTTGCACGCCTGGGAGTTCGCCTAATGGATTCCATAGAATGAGGGGTAGTGGTGATGAATGGGGCAGAATCGTCTTTAGTGTCTGAAGTTAAAGAGAAACAAGATCAAGATCCATTTTTGCTTGAATTGAAGGCAAATGTTCATAAGAAAAAAGTAATGGCTTTTGCACAAGGGGGAGATGGTGTATTGAGATAACAAGGTAGATTGTGTGTGCCAAAAGTGGATGAACTCCAATAGAGGATCATGGAGGATGTTCAAAACTTCTGATATTCCATTCATCCAGGTTCCACAAATATGTATCCCAAATTGAGAAAGGTTTATTGGTAGAGTAGTCTGAAGAAAGGCATTGCACAAGTTGTTGCTAAGTGTCTGAATTGCCAATAAGCTAAAGTAGAGAATCAAAGGTCTGGTGGTTTGGCTCAAAATATAGAACCTCTAGAATGGAAGTGGGAGATTATAACATCTCGCTAATTGAAAGGCCTAGAAAGAAGTTAAAAATTGGAAATATTCATTTTTGGAAAGAATAAAAATCTGGAAATAAATTTGTTAAGTAAGTTGAGTTTAAGTTTTTGGTCCATTTCAAATGACTATAACTCCTAGCTCAAGATGATTTAGGTGTGCTTCTATATATCGTAGGAAAGCTCTTGGAATAATCTTTCCAACTCCGCCAAGTTTGCACAATTCCGAGTTCGTATCAGTGAGTTATACCCATTGGAAGTTGGGTTGTTCAAATAAGGAAAGTCCAATCCAGATTTTAGAAGGGTATTTTGGTCTTTTCCATACCCTCTTATTTTATTTCGATTTTTGGAGTATAATTAGGGTCAATCAGAATTAGATCCATTTAGTCAATTGAAAATTCACGCTAGAGCTTGGAGAAAAGAGAAAAGAGGAGAAAGGGGAAGAAAACATCAAGATTCGCCAAGATCATGCGATTTTGTTGTGGGTTTCGCCAAGGATTTAATCCTACAAGGTACGTGAGTTCACATAGCGTTGGGTTCATTCACCCACGTGCCAAACATGTTTAGTTCAGCAAAATTCATTCTAAAAGGGTTGAAAGTTTGATGTTCTTGATATGTATTCTTGAATTTATTTTCGTTCCTGAATTAGGCTGAATTGAGAAGTTTATGAGATCTTTACGTCGAGTTTTAGATTTGTTTTGAGTTAGATTCTTGGGTAAATAAGCTAGGTATCTGAATTAAAAAAGAACTTAAGAAAAGTAATTGAAAATAGGCGAATTGGTACTGGAAAATGAAGAAGGAAAAAGTTGGGTGAATCTGGGTAGTGGGGCCGCGTCGCTGACCTGCTCCTCAGATTTGAGAAAGTTTCTTCGCGTCAAGGAGGGGTCACGGACCGTTCTGCCTCAAAATTTATTTTTGCGACCAAATAATTAAATACGTCTCCGCGTCGCGGACCTACTTTCAGAGAGTTATTTCTTAATCTTTTCTCATGTTTAGCTATCTAAAAACACTCCTAAACATCATGAGATCTTTCCTATCACAAATCACAATCCTTGAATCCATAATTCAATTCAAGGAAAGTTAAGAGTCAAGTGAAGAGAAGTTAGAGTCAATTCAAGAAAAGTTAAGAGTCAAGTCAACAGAAGTTCATAGAGTCTTCCAAAAGTCTTTTACAAATGTTTTAACTTTGTTTTAAGACTTGAGTTTTGATTTGAGTAAAGAGTAAAGTTTGAAGTTTATTTCTTCAGAAGAGTATATCGGGACTATGTATTCCCAAAGAGTAAAATGTTTTAACATTTAAAGAAGAAAGGAAACCTTGATTTCCAAAAGAGCCTTTGAGCTAGTTTTTAGTTAAAGAATAAATATTTTCACATTTGAGCAATGAAGGGAACATCGATTCCAAGTTAGCTTTTAAGATAAATTTTGAGTAATTATCTCAAACCAAAGAAAGAAGTTATGTTTTTAAACATATGAGCTGAGTATTTTGGGAGTAGTATTGAGCACTGATATGGGGACGAGTAAGAGTTTAGATAACTCACGTCTCCATAAACCATGTAGCCATCATGGGTAGTAAAGGATCATACTTTTTAGATGATTCCTTAAGTGCTTTTTAGCATAGATTAGTGGATCCACTTAGTTAAGGCGTTCTATATGATGACAAAGTGTAGGATAGTTCTGGCAGTGTAGGAAAGACGTTGTATCACCACTTAGTCTCATAGTGGTGGTTGTTGGTTAGAAAAAATCCAACAGAAACTACATTACTTTATTATATGAGTAAAGTTGAGTTTTTTATTGCATTCTCTATTCCAACACATTTTAAAGGCTTTCTATATATTGCATGTGTTTTATTACTTTATATTGAGTTAAGTTGTTCATGAGTTGATTAAAGCCAAAGTAAGTGTTTCTTTCAGTTCCTTCCAAGCTTATGTCTTGTTTTATATTTCCCCTCGCATACTCGTACATTCAATGTACTGATGCCATTTGGCCTGCATCTTTTAATGATGCAGACACAGGTAACCAGGATCAGCATCCAGCGCATCGTTGATTCTAGTTGAGCTCTAGAGTTTGTTGGTGAACCTCCTTGCTTCCGGAGGATCCGTTTTTATTGCTTTTCAGTATTTAGTTCATTAGGATGTCATGGGTTTTGTCTCGACATCCATCTCAGTTATTAGAGGCTTCATAGATAGACAGTCAGTTAGTTCTTCTGCCTTTACTTTGTTATTGGCTTATGTTCAGATTTGAGTTCCCATTTTGGCTAAGTTAAATGTTTATTTATAAAACATTATGAGTGTAGTTTGAGACAGTTGAATTATATTGCATTTGAGTTCTTTTCTTAATTCTTAAAGTCTTTTGCTGAGTAAGTTAGTCAAGTCAAGGGTTCGCTTGGGACCAACAATGGTTCTCGAGTGCCAGTCCCGCCAAGGGTGTAGGCTCGGGGAGTGACAAACTTGGTATCAGAGCACAGAGTTCAAGATTCCTAGGGAGTTTATGAAGCCGTGTCTGTAGAGTCCTAGTTATAGGTGTGAAGCATGCCACATCTATTATTAAGAGCCTGCAACATTTAGGAAATTATTTCACTTCTTTCATACTCATTTCGTGCGTTAGAGTTTTATCTCTAAAAAGTTTCTTTCTAACTCATGCTTGCGTGTAACCGATTATGAGTTGGACTATTTTGAGAGTGCTTTCATGGGGAGTTTCTTTCCCCATGAGCTAAGACAAGCAAAGAGATGGTTGCTGACATGAGGAGTAGGATGAGTTTATTCGTTTTTGGGTTGCCTCGTTTGTCAAATAAGAAAAGTATGGCAGCCATGCTAATAGGTGACATGGCCATAGCAAGGTTGATTATCCATGTGCCACAAGTTGAGGAGGAAAAGCTAAGGGATAGGGCAGAGTTTAAGAACGAGAGAGTTAAGACTTCAGGGAATGAATCCGGGCAGCAAAAGAGTAAGGTGAACCGATCTTCTTTCCAACATAAGAAAAAGGGACCTGCTGCATCCAACACTATGGAAGCTTACATACCTCTTAGGGATCAAACCCATGGAGAAAATCCGCAACAAAACTCAAGAACCTCAACGAACGCCTTGATCCGTTACACTTTTCTCCTCTTTTCTCTTCTTTTCTCTTCTTTAACTCTCAACTAAAATCCTAGGCATATATTAGGATTAGAAAACTTAACCTAATCGGATTAGACCCTTAAAACCATACTAAAAATGAATTAAATCTGATTGGGGAAGGAAGAGACCAAAATACCCCTCTTAAATTCGGGTAACCTTCCTTAACTGGATAGCCTGACTTCAAACTGGCATATCTCCCTCATACGAGCTCAAAAATTATCAAACTCGAGGTCTTTGAAAGAGGACTCGGAGATCTTTCATTTGATATCTTATGGTCCACGTTTGAAAGAGGACTCGGAGATCTTTCATTTGATATCTTATAGTCCACCTAAATCATCTTGTACTTAAAGTTATGATCGTTTGAAGTTGACCCAAAACATAAAGTAACCTAGGAATGACTTGAATGAATTTTATTTAGTTATTTTTGGAACACAAGGTGCTACATCTAGTAATCTTAACACTTAAGAAAATTTAAATTCCTTGGTAAAAATATACTCACTAAGAAGGATGGTTAAAGTCTTAGCTCAAAAAACTTCCCGGGTGTTACATTACAAATCCTAACCCCCGACTAAGATAGGTCTCTTACATTGTACCATAGATGTTTGCTGAAGTGGCAAAACATCTAATGTGAAAAAAGAAGACAAATAAGGGGGGGGGGGGGGGGTAGTTGGAAATAAGAACATGGATTTTTTTTTTCTTTTTTTACTTAATGTCTAAAAGTTATTTTCATTTTTTTTGGAATAATACGAATTAACACTCACATGCCATATTTAGTTGGCTTCTTTGCCTTGTCATTATCGCGAGAATTTTACATGTTTTCTTTGCATGCTATTTAAGTGAATATCGAGTGTTCAATACATATATATCTTAGTATTGTTGTCAATTTATATTACTAAAATATTTAGAATAACAACTTTGGGAAACTTTGTAAAAAGCAACAATATATATAATATTATTAAAACCCGAAACTTGAAAACTCGTAAACAAATAAAATCTAAAGAAGATCAAAAATAGTATGGAAAATATTTTTCATGCGGAAGAAAATGTGAGCCAACTGAGTACAAAGTGTTTTATTAAAGACATTATTCTCCTCAAGTACCCGAGGTTAATGAAATTATCTCCTCCCCCAGGATAGAACAGTCTTACGCATCGGTGTTTCGGTACCTAATTTAAACCTCTATGTTAGTGAACCACTCAATGAGAGTAGAAAACACTCGAATTTATTTGTATAGAAGAAGAAGTTCAAAGATTCACAATGAAAAATGATAGAAAACCCTTCTATTTATAGACAACAAAGGGTAGTATGAACATGTACTTATGGTACCTTATTGGAAAGGTCACAACCCTTTAGAAAAGTCACAACCTTTCAGAAAAATGTGACAATCCTTTGGAAAAGTCACAACCTTTCAAAAAAGTTACAATCCTTCGGAAAAGTCACAACTCTTAAGAAAAGTCACAACCCTTCGAAAAACTCACAACTCTCAGAAAAGTCATAAAGTCTTCAAAAACTCACAACCCTTCATTTTCCATTACACCTTTTAAAACGCAATAATTACAAGTATTTAATTATAAACTCAAGGCAAAGTATTTAGTTAGAACAAAGTATATTCTAAAAAATGATTACAAGAATCTGAATTTAATTCTACCTCTCAAAAATAGTGTGTAAAAGAAGACAAGTTTAATTTTCTTATGAATTCAAGAGACTAGCATATATTTAAATAGTCTCTTTTTGTTCTCACTTTTCCTTCTCCGTCGATTGTGTTAATCAAGTGATATTTAGTCCTCACTTCACTTTCTCCATCTATTGAGTTCAATATTCAACCAGAACAAAAGTCCATCTTCAACGAAATAAAATTACGAGGTTTAGACTTATTCCTTACTCATTTCATTGATCTATGTATATTTATATATACATAATCTTGATAATTTTTTTCTTTTTTTGTCTAATGATTGTTGTTTGTATTTTTCTATTTTCTGAATGTAAATTCTAGTAGTTCTAGGTTGAAAGATAGGAGATCGATCATTTTTTATTTGACCAAATTAAAAAATAATAATATATATGGTCGGAATAAACTTAACTTGTGATAGATCTAAAGGTAGAGACCGCTTTTAATAGAGAAGTTTTTAAAATTGGTTTTCCCCAAAATTCTTGATTTGTTTATAAATAAATTTAAATTTGATATGAAATTTTCATTAGTGATTCAATGAATTTAATAAGTCTTGAAAGAATCACGATTACAACAGATTGAAACACGTAATCTTAATTCTTTTTGATGGATCTATGTTTTTCATAATTGGTTTCTCTCTTTGTCTAACCATTTGTTTTTATTTTTTTATTTCAAGGATGAAAGTTGTTATAAATATAAGTTAGAATAGAGGAGATCGATCAACTTAGGTTTGACCATATTAAAACAGAGATAATTGTTGCTATGTGTGGAATTAATTTATTTTGTGACATATTTAGAGGTTGAGGACCCCTTGAACAATATTCATAGAAAGATAAACTTTAAAAATTATTTAGTTTCAAAAAATTAGCTTGTTTAGAAAGAAATTTTAATTTAGGATGAAACTTTTTATCACTTATTAAATGAATTTTCTGAATATTTCGAAATTAATTGTCACAAAAATCATTGATCTTGTTACTTCAGGAATATGTTTGATGGACAAATATTTTTTGGTTGGACGATTTTGGGGTATTCTACTACTTTGATTAAGTTCTTAAAATGTTACTTGACACGGGCACATAAATTACTAGCAAACTAATAGTTTTCAAATTTTTTCTTTAAAACTTTCTCCATTAATACTTCACACAATGTTTTCATATAACAAAAAATCTAATCAAATGTTTCATATTTCCTACTAGAATATGGATAACCAACATAAATTTGATGCTGATGAAAAGGCAATATCAATAGATATTTCCCTATCTTTTACCACACCTCAGGAATCAAAAGTTGATTTTTAAAGGTAAGCTTTAGCTTCAATTATAAGGTGTTTAATTCTTTCCGTTTTAAGACATATACAATTCTTCTAATCTATTCTTGTATAACTTTTAAATGTTAATTGTATATGAAAAAAAATATTCTTGTTTAAGGCCAAAACATTTGAAATCGTATCAATCACAACAAAATTAAATATGTCATCCAAATAAAAGTAATCATACATACACACACACACACATATATATATATATTACTAGCAAGTGATTAATTTTCATCTTTCTTTTTGAAAACATCTCTATTCTTTCACACAAATTTTTCATTTCACAAAGATCTAAGTAATTTTTTCATATTTTGTATTTGTACTAGAATATAAATAAGCAACACCAAATTGATGGAGATGAGGATGCAACATTAATGCAAGTTTCAAAATCTTTTAGTGCACATGAAGAGTCAAAAGTTGATGTTTTTGAAGTAAGCATTTGAAAAGTTTATCTAGTCATAGGTTTTTAGTTTTTCTATTTTTAAAAAAACATATACAAAAATCTTTTGGTGAATTCTTGAACAAAATTTTAATTGTGTTATGAAAGAAAAATAAATGTACTTCTTTAGAGGTTGCGATCACTTTTAGTAATTTTCATAGAAATAGGGTGGAAATTTTCATCACATATCCAATTATTTAGTTAATCTTAGAGATGCATTGATCTTTTTATGAAATGTATAAGATTGATGGACAAGTATTTTTTTTTAGCAATCTAGTTGTTTGATTAATTCATAAAATGTTAATCTTACTGGGTTTTTTTTTCATATTTCCAACTAGAATATGGATGAGAATCTCAAAGTTGATGGTGATGAGGATTTAGTATTAATGGAAATTCCCATAACTTTTCTCGTATGCGATAAATCAAAATCTAATGTTTTACAGGTAAGCTTTTGAAAAGTTTATTTAATTATAAATGGTTTATTTTGATCCCCTTTAAGACATGAACCTAAAAATATACTCCCCCGTCTGCTCTCAAATTTATGTGATGTAATTTGACTAGACATGGAGTATACAAAATATGAAATGACTTTGATATGCTCTAAAATCATCCTAAAAATAAATAATTTTTGAAAATATAAGGCACACCTTCGTGGTTTTGTTTTCCAAATTTCATATTTTCATCACTGATTCAATGAACTTTATAAATCTTGAAAGATTCATGACTACACAAATTGAAACAAGTAATCTTAATTCATTTTTTATGAATGTAAGCTTTATATAATTGGTTTCTCTCTTTTTAATCATTTTTTTATTTTATTATTTCGAGGATGAAAGTATTAAAAAAATGTAAGTCTAGAGGCTATCGATCAACTTAGATTTGACCATATTAAAAGAGACAATTTACTATGTATAAAATTAATTTAATTTGTGATACATTTAGAGGTTAAGTGCGTGAGAAATTAATGTAATTAGTGACAAATTTAGAAGGTTGAGGACGCATTTAACAATTTTCATAGAAGGTGTTTAATTCTTTTCATTTTAAGACGTATTCAATTTATTTAATCAATTCCTTAATAACTTTTTAATATTAATTGTATTGAATAAAATGTTCTTCTTTAGAAATAAAACATTTGAAATCGTTGTATCAATCACAACGAAATATTATATATATATATATACTTTTAAAGTTTCTCGAATATGTCTAAATTCTATGATATGATCTTTAGTTAAGTCTACATTCATGCCAAAAATGAATAGGTCTTTCAAAATAAATTTTATCTACATGATCAAATATTAAAACACAAAGATAATTTTGTTCCACATCCAAACCTCTCAGACTTGATATGATAGTACCTTGCTACAAAATCAAGTAATAAAAAAGTTTAAACGTCTACACGTGATTAAACTCGCCATTGATGAAAGTATTTTGAGTAAATTTAAACCCGTATGAAAATATAGTTTCTTTAAAGAAAAATAGAAAGTAGTTTTTTTATGTGAAGATGCTTCAAGACTGACAAAGAGGTTTGAACTTCTGAAGGATATCATTGCTTCTATTACATGAAACATAAAATTGATGGAAAAACATATTTTTTTTCTATATTTTGTGGGGTATTGTGGAGCTTTTACTAATATTTTTAAATGTTTGGGGTATTGTAGAACTTTTAATAACATATATAAATTACTAGAAAGCTAGCAAACATCTTTATTTTATGTTAATGATTTTATTCATAATCTAGTAGATGCAATAGAGGTCATTCTCGTATTTTTATTGCACCTCAAATTGATGTTTTAGAGTTAGGTTTTTGACAGATTTTATAGGTCAATGTCTATATTATTTTTGGAATTCTAGCACTTTGATTAAGTACTAGCAAGTGATTAGTTTTCATCCTTCTTTTTTAGAAGATGTCGATTCTTTCATACAATTTTTCATTTCACAAAGATCTAAATACATTTTTCGTACTTTATACTAGAATATAAATAAACAGCACCAAATTGATGGAGACGAGGATGCAACATTAATGCAAGTTCCTATATCTTTTAGTGCACTTCAAGAATCAAAAGTTAAAGTTTTGGATGTAAGCATAGTTTTTCTTTTTTAAAACATGTACAGTAGGATGAACTTTTCATCAGACATCCAATTATTTAATGAGCAATAAGAGATGCATTTCCAGAATCATATTTGAGTCTATTGCAAAATGCATAAGATTGATGGACAAGTACCTTTTTTTGGGAATTCTAGAAGTTTGATGAAGTTCTCAAAATGTAAATCTAACTATTTTTTTTCATATTTTAAATTAGAATATGGATGAGAATCCCAAAGTTGATGGTGATGTGGATCCAGTATTAATGGAAGTTCCGATAAGTTTTCTCGCATTTGATAAATCAAAAGTTGATGTTTCAGAGCTAAGAATTTGAAAAGTTTTTTAATTATAAAGTGTTTAGTTTAATTTACTTTAAGACATGAACTAAAATTATACTACCCTTACACCCTCCCCCCCCAACCTCAAATTTATGTGATGTAATTTGACTAGACATGGAATAAGAGTACACCTTTGTGGTTTTTTTTCAAATAAGTGGAACCCAACAATAGTAAACTATTGATAGTGTCATTAAATATTTATCGAATAATTAGGAAACAAATCATGATTTTGGGACTGACTAAAGGGGAAAGTATGTCACATTAATTAGAATACAAGGAGTGTATAAATAATAGTATTAATAAATATATAATTTTTAAATATTATCTAATAATTATAAATTCTATTCTCCAATTGTACCGTTTTTTTAGTTAGGTCCTACATACATCTAAAAAATGATAGGTCTTTCAAGATAACTTTGGTCTATATGATAACACAAATAAATATTTTTGTTTCGCATCTAAACCACACATGACTTAGAAAACTAGGATGATGTCACCTTAGTATAAAATATATGTAAGGTAATGAAAAAACTCAAACATCTACCCTTAATTAATAAACATAAAATAGGCATTGTGATTTTGATCAAAATTTAACAAACATTGATATTAGCGTAGAGAACATGACTTAACATCATTACTCGCTTTAAACTAAGTTATAAATAAATAAATTAAAAGATTAATTGAATTTATTTACAATTAAAATATAATTTTTAAACAGGATTATAAAGTAAAATTTTCTTGTTATGTGAAGATACGAGAATCGTCGCAAAGAAAATCATTGTTCTTGTTATTGAAGGTATAAGAAAATCATTTATTTCTTAATATTTCTGGATCTTCTAGGACTCTTATTATGCTTCAAAAATATTAACTTACATGTACATAAATTAGTAGCAAACTAGCATTTTCATATTTATTTTCTTTAAATAATGTCTTTTCATTATTTTCTCAAATTACTTCACACATTTTTAATTTCACAAAATATATATCTAAGTTTTATATATTTTTCTACTACAATATGGATAAGAAGCACAAAATTGATCGTGGAGATGCAATAATGGTGGTTCCCATATCTTCTATCCCACCTCAAGTTGTTGTTTTATTGGTAAGTTTTGAAAAATTCCTCTATTAATTAACATACTTATTATAAGGTGTTTAATTATTTTCCTATTTAGATATGCATAAAAATCTTTTGATGTATTTGGAAATTACTTTTTCAATGTTAGTTATTTTATGGAATAAAAATGTTTGGATGAATAGTGATAGTTAGTGATGGTTGTTGTGATCTGTAGTGATGATTGTTATGAATGAAAATTGAGGATGGTATGTCGACTATTATGGTTCTCTGGATAGTAGTGATTGATAATGGTGATAGTAGAAGTTTATAACAGTAGTTTTGTGGTAGTTCATATTTGGATGTTAACTAAGGGGGTGTTTGGATGGATTTTTTTAAAAGAGACTTATAAGTCAAAAACTAAAAGTTGGGGACAACACCCATCTTTTGATTTTTGGCTTTTTTGGTACTTTTTCAACCTTTAAAAAGTGTTTTCCCAAACATTTCCAAAACTAAAAAATATCTTAAAAACCAAATGTCACAAAAAAAAAAAGTCAATTCAAACATCCACTAATAGCTAATGGTTGTGGTTAATGATTGTGGTAGACAATATATAGTGGTGACAAATGATGGTCATTGTCAACACTGCTTGATGATTTTTGTGGTAATGATGTATCAATAATAATTGTAAATAGTAGCAAGCTAATGTTAGTTTTAGTGTTGACTAATTGTATTGATTCATAGTGATGGTGATTGAGAATAAAATAGGCACATCAACAACTTAGTGCTACTTTATATAATTGAATGCATTATATTTTTGTACTAAGCTATTTTCTTTATCTTATGTACCACTTGATGTACAAATTATTGATGCTCCCAGCTCCACTTGGTAATTAACATTTGAAAATAAATTTTGGAAATATTTGAATTTAATAAAATATAACTTATTTTGGTTGGAGAATGAGAAGATTAAAAATAAGGTTATAAAGATGATACTAGAAAATATGCATTACTTGCATACGCATACATTTGAACAGAGAAGGCAAAATAGGATTATCAAGAATAGTTCTCGTCGAGATGGGTCAACAATTGATTACGTAAGTTTTTTCATCTAAATAATAGAAATGTTAGTTTTGCCAATATTAATACCAAGCTATACTTTGATTGATGAATCATATGTACTTAACATTTAGTAACTGTTGGCAAATAGGTCTACCATCATTTGGAGACAACGGAAAAGTTTCGATATATGATAGAGGTTTATAAGTTTCTTCTATATGGAGAAATTCCTGGAAAGAAAATCAAGTGAAAAGGGAGAAATATTGCAGGTTAGCTCAAGAAAGTTAGATTAGAATAAATAATGAAATCGGCTATATTTATGCATGGTCACTAAAAGGGTTTAATTTTTAGGTAACACCACTACGTAAAATACGTATGCAAGGTAACAAATTGATCAAACACTATGTGGTAGGAACGTGTGAATCTTGCAATGGAGTTTACATAAAAGATCGCAGTGGAGTTAATTATTTATTTGAACGTGACATCCCTTCAAACATAGCTAAACAAAGTTAAGAAAATCAAAATAAAACAAATAGTTCCTTCATATATTGGTGTTATTATTGTTGTTTTCATATTCATTTTCATAACTATCTTTTTTATTCTTATAATTTTGTATATTTTTTGTGGCCAGGATAAAAAAAGAAAAAGAGAAAATGAAGATCTGTTCGAGCATCAACATGTCAAATTGTCAACTTTGGAAGTGATGCATTAAGTGCACATGTGAACTCGGGAGATGTCGCAATAAGTTCTCCTATGAAATCCTTTTTTTACCTTTGGAATTTTGAGATCTTACCCTAGGGACACAACGTAAAATATTTCTAGGTATAATTGTAATTGTATTAGTTAATCACTGGAATATCGATGAATATTATTTGTCTATCATTATTTACGAAAGTATTGAATTCTGACTCTTTTCCATTTCTAGGACTAAAGATTTTTTTTAATGTAAAACTTATAGTACTGCTTTGTCCCAATACTATTGTTCATATTTATAATTTAAAATATAATAAAATTGGGTCAAATAAATCTAATATTATATATATATATATATATATTCTAAAAGTACGAAGGTAAATATATGCCAAGAAGAATATATATATTAAGAGTTCTATGATAAGTCTATTGAAGAAGAAGAATTTTCTTTTCCATAATTAGGTTATTCTTTCGTGGAGAAAAAAGTTGTTTTCTAGGAAGATTATTCTCCCAAATAACTCATATGTAGGTCAATTGACCAAATCAATTTTATATATTATGAGTATTTTTATAACTTATCTTTGTTTTTGCCATTCAAGGTTTCTTTGTTAATTTGGGCTTAATGACCTAGTGTTTTGATCCAACCAACATGTTCAGAATTTTAGTTCAATCATATTCTCTAATAGTACATCAAGAGATTGGACTCACTAGATGAAGTCGTTCATTTAAACATTGTTATGCTTCTTTTTTAGATTCAAAATAGATGATCAAGAGTGTGCTAAAAAGAAGAGAATGTAAAAAAGAGACCATTGTGTATCTCTAACCAAATTTGATTTACATTATTAATTTATTGATTAATTTATAGTGGTATGTTATGCAATATGTGAAAAATATATATTTCTATTCTCATCTATGGTATAATTGTAATGACCCTTCAACTCATTTTTGTATTATTGCCTTTGTTTCTTCATTTACAGCGTTCCTATAGAGACCCTAAGTTATTTACGATTTTTTCAGACATATAGTTGACTAACTCAGTCGTTCATTTATATTTTGTGCATGTTTATGTATTTTTGAGGTTTTGAAACTTGAAGAATTGACTTTGGTCAAAATATCTGAAAGATGGCCTCAGAAAGAAATTCTAATTTTTTCGTTAGCTTTGAAACGTTGAGTTTTGTTTAGAAGGACCCTTGGTGCAGATTCGAGGCTTTTGAGCTCATCATGAACCCTCTTGTAGAGTATGACTCAAAATAGAGGTTGGGTGTGGGACCCATTTTAAATCGAGATTGCCTCCATTTGAAGTTTTGAAATCACATTTGAGTCTGAAATGCCGAATTTGGTGGGGGTAGAATATCTCGTTTGCACAAACAGGGTTCAAACCTCGTTTGGATATTCGAACATTTGATGTTCTAGATGATGCAGCAGAATTTGGTGCAGGTGACCTTCCTCATCACCGTCATGATGAATCCTCTGTCATCACGGACGGGTACTATACTTGGCCATCATAGTCGTGATTGCGATGAGCAGTTGACCGGGGTTGACCGTGTTTAGTCTTTGCGGTTGCGAGTGTTGACCTCTTCAATTCTTTAGGTCATTTAACCTACGATACAGGATCACATCCTTAGACCCCACGTTCGTGATGGCTAAGTTCATTTTTTGCTTTAAATAAACACTAGATGGAAAACAACTCCATTCCTCAACTACAAAATACGATTTTGGGAGCTTCACAGCTCCAAATTGGGTGATTATTGTTGTTAATTGTATTGGATATCTAGGCTTCATGTTAGACTGTTCGGTGACTTGTGGGGAGAGTCATGCAGAGGTAACTTTCACCTCGAAGGATCTAACTTAGTGGTTTAATGGTGAATTCTTGGTGTTTTGCTTGCATGTGGTTGTTTGCTTTTTCCGAACCTTGAATTGTGTATAATTTTGGGACATAAGTTCGGTAAGATAAATTTGATATTTTTTATAGAGTCAACTCAGGGATTCTTAGCGTTGGTCTGAAAATTCTTACTTTTGACTTGATTTTCGGTCCATCTCTAAATGTTGTGAACAAGGCAAAATGCCTTCACAACATGGAATCAACCTTGCCAATGCGGAGATGAAAATCAATGGCCTCCACGAATGTGGCCTAAGGAATGTGAATGTGAAGCGGAACACGTGTTGCACCAGTTTATATAACATCAGCTGATGCAACAATGCTCAAAATCCCCAACAGGGTGCTCAAGATTAATTTGGAACCCCCTGAATGCAAATGAAATAAACTATCCCACAAAATTCAGCTTTTTGTACTCATTGAAGATGTCAAAACATCCAAGTGAAGTCTTCACGATGAAAAGTAGATCCCACACCCAAACTCCATTTTAATTATTTCTATGAAAGGTCTCGAGATGAGCTCGAAAGCCCGGGATCTGCACCAAAGGTCCTTCTAGACCAAAACCAACATTCCGGAGATAACAAAATTGTGTGAGTTCTATTCTTTGGTTATCTACGAAAAGTTTTGATCGAAATCAACCATTCATAATTAGAAGCTCCAAAATACGGAAACTTGCAAAAAATACAAATGAACAACAAGGTGATCAAACAATCAGTTCAGGCAAGTCATCACTACATGATAACTCTAAATGTTGAAAATATCGAGAAACATAAAAAATGAATTGAAGGGTAATTATAGACGTAGATTCATGTGATACAACATAGAATACTTGACCACATATTATGTATATTTGCCCAACGAATTAATAGTTCACCTTTTATAGGTTAATAATTTGAATTTTATAACTATTACAAATTATTTTTTCACATGAACTTAGATCCAAATTGTAACGCTTCAATATTTGGCAAGTTGAGTTGGAAAATAAACTCTGAAATTTGTCTACTAATGTAGTTCTCGTGAGTCAACCTATGGACCGTACAAGGTCCTAGGGTCCATAGCGATGCAGTCGTGGATGATTACTTAAGAATTCGGTGGGGCAGAAATTTTAATGTTCACCCTCTTAGCCAAAAAAATTGAAAAATGACACTGTCAACTTTTGCATAAAGGGATCGATTAGGCAATTCACCGAATGACATTAGGCAAACTATATCGGGTCCGCCGAGTAGAACATCAGGTTTGGTATTTATAAAGGAATATCAGTGAGCTTAAGATCCTTCAGAAATTCATCGAAGATGTTTGGCGGCGTTAGTTTTAGACTAGCGAACTTACCTGGCAGAAAATGGCCAAGAATATATTCTCCGTTAAAAGGCCATCCTTTGATCTTTTTGGTACTTTTCACTTCCTAATCTCTTAACTCTTAGCCTAAATAATAATTTGTACACTTTTTGCTTTGATTTACTTGGGTGGAGTGCTTGAGTGTTCGTGATGCTCGACCCAAACCCTTCCTCCCTCTTTATTGTTGATCTGTACCTGTCTGAAGTTAGTTCTCAAAGTTATTTTCAGTATTTTTGCTTAAAATTTGATGCATATTGATTGGGTTAGTTTTTTATTTTTCATATTTTTTGTTGTGTGATTCATATGAGTCGATTAATTTTAGTCGATTGCATAGTTCCCATGAACTAGGATAGTTGATTTTGTGCCATAAATTACTTAGATTGAATGTGAAGGTTAAACATTGAAATTTGAATGGTAAATAGTATGAATTTTGTGTGAGTTGTTTGGGTGAAGTCTTAGTAGCCCAGTGTTGTCTATTTTGCTTGTATTTTCCAAATGATTGATAGGGTGACGTCTTTCTTAGGAGAAAATTGTCAATGTGTTAATGCTTTTTTAGAATTTTGGGGAAAATTTGAGTACGTATGGGTAAATCTGCATATGGTTAGCTTGTTAACTGCTTTGGGTGTTGGGAAGTGTTACATTTTGCTATGAAATTTTGAAAAGTAGATGTTGAGCTGAAATTACCTGTTTGGCAAGCAAAGACCCAATCACCTTTTATTTTCAAATTTGTGACACGGGTACTGTTACATTTGGCGGGCTTGTCTTAGCTCGCCAAACTATCTCAGTGGATCACTGAGTTGGAACTGACATCACCCTTTCAACCTGACCCTTATATGTTTTGTACCTTCATATTCGGCGGGCTTGTCTTAGTTCACAGAAACCAACTCGGAGTATCATCGAGTGTGAGATGACATCACCCTTTATGCCTGAGTCAAATTTTGTTTGGTCTTGTCAACTTCTGTGAGGTCGTTTGAGTTCGCCTAACCTGTTAGAAAAATCAACTTTCTATTCGTCAAACCTCAAGACATTGTTCTAACTGTGATTTTTGTGGACTTCTTTCAACTAACCTTCACGCGATATTAGTTTTGACATGTTTTACTTTACATGAAATGGCCAATGGTAAAAGGGCTAAGTTCGACTCCAACTTCACTCCTAGTCTACCTCTTCTAAAATGGCATAGGGGTAGTAATAAATAAGACCTACGAGTTGCAGCATGCCACTCTACGTGTCTTTATACGTGTGAGTGAACCACAGAACTAGGTTGTTGAGAGAAAAAGAGTGTAATCCGCTCCAAGTTACCTAGAGACCCAACCACAACACAATCATATGCTTCTAGGGTTCTCTTGGGAATAGCTCCAAGGACCATAAAAAGGCTCAAAGCAGTGGGGGAGCATATAATACTTGAGGAGAAGTGGTTGCCCACAGATGGAATCATAAGTTACTACCCAACAATATGGGACACGATCAAATTTCATGGGTTTGAGCTATTCATTATAGATCAACCCCCAAATGTCCTGACATAGGTTCATGAGTTTTATACTGCCTATGTTAAGGCATTGTCCAAGAAGAGGAAGGTCGTTGATTAGAGACCTTTGGAAGAGGTCAAAGTTCTAGTTAACATTGGTAAGTTCCAATGTGGAGCTATAAATGATATTGAAGGAACAAAAGGCAACACGGCTGAAATGTACAAGTTGTGTATGAAGCTCAACTTGGATGCCTTGAAGGGATGGTTGGCACCTCTGCTATCTGATATTACTTCTCCGTAGATGGCAGACAAAGTGATATAAAAACCGATGCTCGATTTTGGTTGCGGTTTATCAGTAGCAATCTCATGATGTTCCAAAATTAGTCAATCCTTGGATCCCAAAGGATGTCTTGGTAGGGACCATTATTGATTGGGAGGAGATTCATATTAATGCCATTATTGAGGACTAGATGCTTATGAGGGCCAACCAGGACCAGACTTCCCTACCTTTCCCTATTCTGATTTGGTTGTTGTGTGAGGTAGCCAGAGTGTCATTTTGGGAGAGATTACATGTAAGAGTTATCCACGCTTCTTCTAGAAAATTCGGAGGATATAGTCTGACAATCAGAGGGATATGCGGCCAAAAGAAAGCGACCACCACCTAACATCACACCAGTAGTAGATCTCCCTAATCTAGAGTCATACACTACTCGACCCACTTTTTTTTAGGAGCCTTTGGGTATTAGTCCACCCTCATTTATGACTTTCATACCTTTTGTACCCTCCACTTTGATTGCACCTCCCCCTTCATCCCGACCTCAGTTAGCTCAAGCCTTGATTTATGAGATGGTCAACCTTACCCATTTTGCGGATTTAGGGCATCTAGAATTGAGAGGAGGTGACAGATATGATTACTGCAATGATTAATGGTGCTTTATTTTTTATGCAAGTGGAGATAGATAGCCATAAGTCTACTTTAGTTTCATATGGATAGAGGCTTAATAATCTTATAGCTAGAATTGAGGTGATAGAGAGATATAAGGGTAGCTCTATCGGATTGCCTGGGTTGCCGAGTGACTGATGAGTCCATGATTTGGATTCATTTAGGGATTTATTTAGATAGATTTAGTGTCCTCAAATGCTTATTTTGTACCAATAACTGATGTAAAATCCTTGTTTTCCAAGTATTTGGATTGAGGAACAAAACATGGACACTAATGAGCAAAAAGGAACAAGGCAGCTGAAAGAACGAAGAAAAGAAGGCTTGTTGATCACCTAATCCATTAGGCGAGTCACCGAGTGGCTAGTATCTTGCCTAAAGTTCCAGTGTACCAATCCCTGAAGGAGAAAATCAAGTCGGTGAGTCACCGAACAGTTCTGCGATGCAGTTATTGGATGACCCAAAGTTACAGAACTTGAAGATGCTGAAGGCCAAAGCAAAAAGGTGATGAAAGTGAACAAAGGGCGGATCGCCGAGTTGATCGCCGATAACGACTTATTGCACCGAATGCCCCTTAACAACTTATTTTTGGTGACTATAAATACATTTTCAAACATTATGTTTAGTATCAAATTTTATTCTGAACATTCATTAGAGTAATTTTTCAGTTTGAACTGAGAGTATTGAGACAATATTTTCCTTAGCTTTGAAGAATTGAAGTTTTCCATTTTTGAGAAATTGGAAGTGGGTCTTTCAGATTCTTCAACCTTGACCTTTGTAAAGACAAAATTAATCTTACCCAGTTGATGGAAACACTATTTGGTAACGATTTTTATCTTTTTATAATGTCTAGCTAAAACCCAAATTCTTAGGTTGTAATTATGTGATTATGGGTTGATTTAGCTTGTGGGTATTGTTAATTGTTAGTGTAATTGCTATTTAAAAGTGATTTATATCAGTAATTGTGGTCCAATTTAAAGGGTTGTAGCTACAAATGCAACCCTACCTTCCTTTTTTTCACTTGCTCGAAAGAGAGGTTTTAAAACCAAGATTACTGATTTGATGGTCTGTGGGTATTGGGTTGTCATGGGTTTAGCTCGAGAGAGTGAATCCTAAACACTTTTCCACACATTCAACTTGAGAGAGTGAATGGACTAAAGTGTAGGCTGTTCTTAATTGCTTCATGTTGGTGTTCGAGAGAAACCAACTTGATTCGGGGTAAATTGTTTGAGAGAAACTTTATCCACACTAAAGTCTAGCTTATTCACGGATTTACAGCTATTTACTAATAGTTACAATCACCCACATATCTATATTATCCTATAATCCAATAACATCCCAAGAACCTGTCTCATTACTTGTTAATTTGTGTCATTTACTGATGTCGTAGTTGATAACTGCAATCAAATCCCCGTCCCCTGTTATTTGACACTTGTGTCACTTTTAAATTTGAAGTATGCTTTTATTCGTAAATGTTTTTACCTATGATTGACTAGAACATATTCGAACTTTGATCTTGATTCTCAAATACGTACCACTCTTTGTGGGATTCGACCTATAACTCATTTAGTTGGGTTATATGCTGACTAACGATCGTTGACTCTTAGAACTGGATTAAGTATCTTTGATAGGATTATTCAGTCAAAATGGCGCCACTGCCAGGGAGTGGTGTTGGTTGAGAATTTTTAGTTAAGTTGAATTTTGTTCTTGTTAGTCATAGTTGAACTTACTAAATTTTAGTTTTGTTTTGCTTGTTTGTGTTTCGAAATAGGAAGTCTGAGTGTGAATGGAAGAAATGGTAGCCAAGTAGGCCAACAAGATGACATCGAAAACCTCGACGATGTCAACGAGCCTAATGCTAATGACCCCCATTTTATGGGTGGTATTGGTGCCATTTGTTTGCCTCCGGCCGAAGGGAATGCGGTGTTCCACATCACAAGTACTATGTTGCAGCTCTTGCATTTGAAGGGGTTGTTCGGTAGTTTGGATCATGAGGATCCCCATGAGCATATTAGAAACTTCATGGATGTTTGCGGACCGTTCTCCTTCAAAAAAATATTCCAAGAGTCGGTACGTTTGAGGTTGTTCCCGTTCTGTTTGATGGGAGAAGCATGTAAGTAGCTGGTTGAATTTCTACGTGAATCAATCACTTCGTGGGAGGAGTTGGTCACCGCATTTCAACTGCAATTTTTCCCTCTTTCGAAGATAATGACTCTTTGGGACAACATTCAGAGATTCAAGCGTCTAGAGGGAAAGTTAATTCATGAAACTTAGCTGCGATTCAAGAAGTTGCTGCTCCAATGCCCAACTCATGGCTTGCCTGACAACGAGTTGCTATAGTATTTTTACCAAACTCTTGATTCGGTAAATAAGGGTGTTGCTGACTAGCTTACTCCAGGAGGTTTGATGCAGCAACCATATATGATAGCAGCTCAGCTCTTGGATGGCATATCTACAATCAATCGGGCTTGGTACATATGAATATCAGGTCTCCCCTCTCACATTTAAATTTACCAAGGAGCAGATGGATAAAGACCAAGAGAGGGACCAGAACATGGCTAAGATCATGACACAACTTGACATTTTGTCCAATAATGTCATGGGAGTTGATGCTCGAAGTGTCAATGTCGTGGGTGTCGGGTCTATTAATGCTGACGAGGCCAAGTTTGAGGCTTTGTGCAACGAAGAGGTAAATTTCCTAGCCAACCAAGGTGGTGGTTATCGTTCAAACTACCCGAGGTAAGGTGGTAACCAAGGTTGGAATAGGGATGAGGGTTGGAAGGATCGTGACCGAGAATGGAGGGATCGAAATCCCTATTGGAAGGATAGGGAGAAAGATAGGTATGTGCCTCCCCACGAGTGTCAAAAGCTAAAGGATTCGGAAGGTGGCCCGTCTGCGGATATGCTTTCTCGTATCCTCAACAAAGTTAAGGGGTTAGACAAGATTTTGAAAGAAATGAAAGAAGATGTGTCCACCCTTAGCCAGACTGTTACCTCCTATTCAGTTTCGATCAAACAGTTGGAGACCCAAATGGTCATATCTCATCTCATTAAACCCGAGACAGCAAGGGGGGTTGCCTAGTGATACTATGGCCAACCCCAAGAATGAGGTTTGAGAGTGGACTTGCGTCGTGCCGCGACGTTGACTAAGGCGCTGCTTGGAAGGCAACCCCAATTTTTAATTGCTTTTTTTTTAAGTTTGAAAAAATGGTGTGTTGATTGTGCAAGTTGAAGTGTAGAAAGTGTAACAAAGGTAGTGAATGGCGAGCTAAAACTTCAGTCGGTGCATCGCCAAAGAGGTCGGCAAGCTCAACTTGGACTGCCGTTGGACTCAAGATAATATTAAATTGGAGTCTATAAAACTCGACGAGCCGAGAAGCAAATTGGTGAATCACCGACTAGGTCAGCGATCACGACTTAGTCTGTCGTTTGGACCCCCACATTAACTGGAGGTCCTATAAAACTCAGCGGGGTAAGTGCCAAATCAGCGTGTTGCCAAGAGGGTTGGCGAGAAAAACTAATGTCGTCGAATGGGCGAGAACTGGACAATTTTTAAAGGCACAAGGTTTAAACTTCCAAACTCTTTCACTTTCCCTCACTTTTGAACTTCCCAAACTCACACCCGCACTTTAGTATTCTATATTTTTGCATTTTTACTGTATTTTAGTCATTGATTGTGTGCTCGGAGTTGGATTTCTTTGCCGCCTAGCATTTCAAATTTTTATTATTCGGCATCTAAGGTTGGTTTTCTGAACCCCGAATTCATTTTTATAAATTTGTACTCATTTGCAATGATCTTATCTTAGGAATGTGTGTTGGGATTGTCTGTGCATAATTGTGTTTATGTAGGCCTTTGTTAATTTGAATAATTTTCCCATATTGCCTGTAATATTGAATTCCGAAGATTTTGTACATTAAAATTGGTTTAAATCGTGGGGTTCTACTTGCATGTTGTTGGGTCTAGTCGCGTGAAGTCTAAGTAGCCGGCATTTGTACCAAATGACGTATTTTGCCTAATGATGGAGAGGTTGACGTCATTCTTAAGGGTAAAAGTTGTCAAATGGCAAAATTTGGCCAAACCTACAGAAGTCTGAGTATCCCAAGGGTATAGGTTTAATGGGTCTTAGTTTAATTGTGGAATTGCATGTTTTAATTTTATTTTTGGGAGCTGCGGGGTTGACTTTGGGAAGTTGGGCTGAATGTAAGCACGTTGGGTCGTTTGGTGAGCTGGGTCGAGCTTGCTGAACCACTCGGCGGTTCGTCGAAGTTCCCTTTATCGCCTTTAATTTCATTCTAAACTTGACAAAGGTTCTGTAACTTTCGACAAGAAGCCTGAGTTCGCTGAAGGTTCTCCTTTGATCACCATTTGTCTGGTCCCCTGACCCTTAATTGCATTGTAACTTTCGGCGTGCTAGGCCATACTCGCCGAATGATGTCGGCAATTCGCCAAAAGGCCTTTCCCATCACCAACAAGCCAAAATTTTCTTAGATTTTTGAGCCAATCCTTTCGGTGAGCCCGATTTGGCTCGCCAAAGTGATTCAGCGAGTCTGTCTGTAAACTGTTTTCTTCTGTGCATTTGCTTGAATTATTTCTTACTTTTTCTGATGTTTTGCAGATATGGCAAGAACCAACATTGATATGCCACCCCGTAACTGAGCACAGGGCGTGGTTATAAATGAAGGAGGAGCCAACCCTCTAAAAAAAGGGAGAATAGTGCCTTCCAGGGAAGGTAAAGGCAAGGGCAATAGGTCTGTAGCTGAGGTCCCGGAGCACATTGATTCCCAGGCTACACTATCTGAGCCGGCGAATGACCAGCCACTACAGTCCGTGCTAGGTCTCACCTTACCCCCTCTAGAGCTCCAGCAGCCACCCCTGCAGCGGCCACAGTGCTAGCTCCGGCACCCCCTGTACCTCCAGTGAATCATGTGGTTCCTCTTCCCCGACTCCTTAATAGATTGAAAGCAGATGGGTTGCGGACTATTTTAGAGGAGAAGTTGCTTTCTACTGAGGGACTTGAGGGTAGATATTCCGGAGTGATAGAGACACTCCAGTACCATCGTTCTGGGTAGTTTACCAGGCCTCGGTGTCCATACATCCCTACATGGGTCCGAGAGTTTTACTCTACATATGGTGACCTGGTTTCTAAAATCAAGAAGAAGGCCAGTGAGATCAGACCGATGAGGTAAGTCATGGTTCGGGGTAAGGAAGTCGGGTGCAGTAGCAACCACATTAATATTGTACTTGACAGAGCTCTAGGTACTACACGGGTGTATGAGGGTTTGCCTATTATTCATCCCCTATATGACTTAAAGGGCTGTCTCACACTTTTGATTTTCGATACTACCCCGAAGTGGATCGAGGAAAGGGTCCTCATTGAGAAGAAGGACCAGAGTATCGCATCTCGTTTTATATTTAGCTTTATCAGTAGCACTATCATTCCATCCCAGAATGAGTCCATCTTCCGCCACCCTAAGGTTGCTTGCCTTGGGATGATAATGTCCAAAAATAGTATTGACATAGGACTTATTATCAAGCAAGAGATGGCCATGAGGGCCAAAAAGAGGGAGACCTCACTTCCATTCCCGGTGGTGATAACAGAGTTGTGATGGCGGGCTGAAGTCCCCTGGGATGCAGCTAGGGATATTGAGGTTAATCCCTCCTCCTCCACAGATGTCAGGCGTATAGAGGCCGAATACACTTAAAAAGAGGCTGACAGGAGGAGAGTAGCTCCTATAGATACATCTCCGGAGGTGGATATCGATTCTATACCTGCAGAGGCATCTTTGCCTAATCCGGCCTTCAGGTACTTCCATGGTTGTTCCTTTTGACACCCCTAGTTACTCTACTACTACATTCCCTCCCAGAGCTTCTGTTGTTGTTGTTAGCCCGCCCCCGCTCACTCAGGCTGCATTACTACGGATAGGGCAGCTGCCCATTCTACTGATCGCTGTGCCGCCTAACTTGAGGCCTCCATCCCGGGCATGATTCAGACAGTCCTTACTGATGTTGTGACACCATTGAACGCTACCATTGATGCCCTCGCGGCTAGGATAACAGTGTGTGAGCGTGGCCAAGGGGCCACCGAGGAGGTGAAGGCTCTAAAGGCAGCCATTGCTGCACTGAGGAGAGATGTGGACCAGTTGAAGTAAACCGACATGACCATGATTTTCAGGACGATGGAGATCCCTTATATGCCACTCGAGCCAGATATGCTTCCAGCTACCACCGGAGATGATGATAGAGTTGAGGAGGCAGCTGATCCTGAGTCCGAGGCTGAGACAGATGAGGAGATTTTTGGGGTTGCTGAGGAGGCCTCTTACGAGGGCCTTACAGAGACTGAGAAAGCCATGGTAGATGCAGTTGTGCAGGCTTCTTTGGAAGATACACCCTTGGCTGACCCTAGAGGAGCTGGTGGCACTGTTGATGTGATTCCGGGCACTGATGCCCAAGTTAAGATCACTACACCGGGCCCTGATTCCCAGACAGATGGAGCGACTGTATAGAAAGGATTGCTCTTTACCTCCCTCTCTATCTTGTTTATTTGACTTTTGGATATTTTATTGTTTGCATTTGAGGACAAATAGCTTTTGTTTTGTGGTGGGGTGAGGCCCACCGTGTGTGGCTGTTTTTCTGTATATATTGGGGTTTTGAGCTATAAATTGTGTTTAGCGCTGTATTTTGTGGGTGATTGAACTTGTAGCTCCTTCTTTTAATTGTAAATGATTTTGACCCTCCCAAAAAAAATTGTGCCACCTCTTGTTTGTTTTTGAATGTGGTTGTTCCCTTGCAAATTTGAGTAACGGTCTTGATTAATATCGATGACTTGAATAGTGCTCATTGATGTTTGCGTAATCAAGACACAACTTCCGATGCAAGTGTCTACGGTCGTACAATAGTTTAGTAACCCAACCAAGGGTTCGGATCGTTCCCAAGAGAGTGGTTTTGAGAATTAATAGAAAAATAAAACTTAGTTCTAACTAGCCGTAGCTAAAGACATTAACGATTAAAAACATTGTAAATTAAAGGGGGACACAAGAGTGTCAATTAACAATGGGTGGTTTTGTCACTAGTAAGTAAAAACAACAAAATAAATGACGGTTTCTATGTAATGAGAGGGGATCCTTGGGATGTGATGGGAATATGGGTTAAGCTAGATTATTGCGTACATGCTTTCGATAGAAGATTCATAGAATAAGTGTGACTAGGCTAGACTTTAAGAGGGATAAGCTCTCTCTCGAGCAACTTACTCCGTTTCAAATGCGTTGCTCTCAGACACCCACTTGCCACATGAAGACCAGCATACGCCTTAACCCATTCACTCCCTCGAGCTAAGTATGTGGACATGGGACTAGGGTTCACTCTCTCGAGCTGAACCTCATGTCGTCCCACTCGCACTAGCCATCAATTTAGTAGTCTTAGTTTTACGACCTATCTCTCGAGCAAGCCATAAACACATAAATAAACTTGTATTTGGAACTACAAATTCATTAATTTCATCCACAACTACTAAACGAATTCACAATTAAACTACGATTAAACTATCAGCAAGCAAAACCCAACAATTATATTAACCCATATTCGTTAAATCACACCCTAAGAGTTAGGTTTTTTAGCCACACATTTATAAGAGATAGAAATTTATAACAAATTGAGCTTGCATTCAACTGGGTATGAACATTTATGTCTTGATACATGCCAAAAGTAAAGAATCCAAGAGATCCAAACCTAAATCTTGAAGATGAAACCCTTTGGATCTTCAAGTCTTCAAAACCCTCTCAAGCTTAGAGGAAAAATATCAAATATTACTATTCTATATAAAAATTATAATTATTCTTCGACTCTTAAAACTACAACTCTAACTAGTATTTATAGTTTTCATAGATTTGTGCTGCAGCAGATCAATTGGCGTCATTAGTCAGAATCGCCGATCAACTTGGCGATTCGCTCTTTGGTGTACTTCACCGCCGTCTTGCATCAGCCTTTAGCATCGTCGTCCTCTGGGTCATTGGGAAATATGGTACTGCTTTGAAGAACTTCTCAGCGATGCGTCGACTGCTCCCTTTTTCCGCTGACTTGATCCTTTCCTTCAGGGCTCAACACACTGGAACAAAAGGCGAAGTAAGACCCTTCTGCGACTCACCAAGTGGACTCGGCGATCATCAGACCTTCATTTCTTCGTTCTTATCAGCCTTTTCATTCCTTTTTGCGACGTAGTGTCCATGCTTTCCTTCAAACTTCAAATACCTAAAACTTAAAGGTTTTCATCAGATATTGAGATAAAATAAGAATTTGAGGACACAATTTCTATTAAAATATAGCCCTAAATGAGTCTAATGTGTAAACTCATCAACACCCCCAACTTAAACTTTTGCTTATCCTCAAGTAAATCTCAAGTTCAGCAGTTCAACAAGGATGTCTCAAACAGTGCTACATAGGACTTAATTATGAATGTACACAACAAGACTCAATTTACTTATGCAAGGATCAATTCTGTACTTAAAGATTCAAATTGTTTCACACCATTGCCAAAGATTCTCAAGCTCGCAATACTTGCTTCAAATGCAAGTTCAAGCTCTACAAAAGCCTTTGAATGCCCTCGCACAAATGATGATTCATTTTCACACGCAAAGTTATAATCAATTTAAAGTTCAGGAATCAGATACAATGCTCACACTCACAAAGATCAATACAATGCATGCTTTCACCCATAGGTTTGCCCATATTTTCCAATCAACATTTGTTTTGACTTTCTCAAGATCACAAAGGTTTTAACACGGCTTGTAACGGGGCTGAGTGCAAAGGTATGGTCATTTAGGCTCAGTAACTTTTATCCTCATGAAATGTGGTGCTCTTAATACTTCCTTTCTTTTTCCTTCATCATTTTCATTAGTGCATCATAGGTCATCCTATTATTCTCTTCCCATGGATTGTTCGAAACCCTATTTCTTTGGTACTTTATTCCACAACTTTCTTTTTCATTATTTTCTTTTCTTTTTCTCTTTCTCATTTTTTTTATATATGGAGAGGTTACATTTTTCTCAACACCATGGGCTAAAGGAGACTTTCCTTGCACTTCTTGACTTTCCCTTTTCTTTTCACCACACCCCCAACTTAGGCTTTTGGCCTAAGTTGGCTATTCAATTAACCACAATTCAAGAGGATTATAGGTAATGGATTAAGAAAGGTCTAATTTTCATCAAGTTTCTTCCAAAGAAAGGTAAGGCTCAAAGGATATTCAAGAGAGAATCACACGCTCACAAGGTAGGTCACAAAAGAGGTATATGTCAAATTGGTTCGCACTCTTCAAAGTTGCCTAAGATCATATCAGGAGAAAGTCTTACTTAGTCAACTGGACCAACATGGCAAATTCTAGGTGTTGTCATGCATGGTTCCAGGTAAGCTTATCACACAAGGCATCGACACTTAAGTCAAACAAGACTCCACACTTTCACTAGTGTGCAACGGTCATCACAAGAGAATCGATTTGATAAATGGCTAATCACAACAGATGCAAAGAGTTCACATATTGTCTATGCAACTTCATTTGGCCTTATCATAGCCGTATATTAATGTTCGTTCAATTGTAAGCACTATTCAAGTCATCGATATTGATCAAAACTGAGACTCAAATTTGCCAAGGAACAGCCACATTCAATAGCATATAAAGGGTAGCGAAAATGTGCGAAAAATTCAAAAAAATTTAGAAGGGGTCAAAATCATTTTGCAATTTAAATAAAAGGAGCCACAAGCTCAAACCTTCCACAAAAGCAGTGTAACACAAATATAGCACAAAGCCCAAATAGATAAACAAAACAGAAGTCACAAAGAGCACACAAAGGTGGGCCTCACCCCACCACAAATAAAAAACATTTGTCCTCAAATGCAAATAAAAATATCCAAAAGTGAAAAGAAATAAACACAAAGAGGGAGGTAAAGAGGGGATCATGTCTAAGTAGTTACTCCATCTGTCTGGGTATCAGTGCTTGGTGTATCGGTCTGGACTTGGGTGTTAGTACCCGGAGTCACCTCAGAAGAACCAGCAGTAACAGACCTACTAGGAGCTGCCAAGGGTGTATCCACCAATAAGGCCTGCACAACTGCATAGAATCCTCAAGCCCATTAAGGAATATAGGGGCCCGGGGAGTAGTCTCCCTGTCAGAAATGGGCCTCTTTCCCTTGCCTTTATTTCCAGGTGGAGGTTCTTGTCTTCCTTTCTAGGGAGGATTTGACCCCCTTCATTTATTGTGATATCCCGTGCTCTTTTCAAGGGTAGCATCATAATATTGGTCTTTACCATATCTTCGGGATACTCAGACTTCTCCGTGCTAGACTCAACAACATCCAAGCACAACACCACAAGACTTAACCAATTTTAAGGCACAAAAAAAATACGGGATTTTAACAATATAAACACTACGGGCAAGATTTTCACAAGCATAAGAAAAAATAATTAAATTTAGAGAGGCCCAGCACACATCACTAAGATAAGATCATTGCAAATGAGTACGAAATTGCTAAAAATAAATTTGGGGTTAGGAAAACAAACCTTAGATGCTGATTAAAATACTCTTAAATTACTACGCGGCAATGTAATCCAACTCTGAGCACCAATCAACGACTCAAATACAATAAAAACACAAGAAATATTGAAATTACTAAACGGGTGCGAGTTTGTGAAGGTCTAAAGTGAGGGAAAGTGTAGAGTTTGAAAGTTTAAACCTTTGGCCTTTAAATAAACCATCCAGTTCTTGCCCATTCGGCGACTCGCCGAGTGGATATGTAACATCCGACAATTTGAAATAGCTTTGAAGAGGCTTAGGATTGGAAATTTTCATTTTTGGAAAGGATTTGAAAATCTGGTAAATTTTGGCTAAGTATGGAAAAGGTGAGTTTTTGGCCAACTTTGATCAGTCGTAATTTCTAGCTCATGATGAGTTAGAAGTATTTCCAGTTATGGTTGCATAGCCCTCGGAACGATCTTTCCAACGCCACCGAGTTTGCTCAATTCCGAGTCCGTATGAGCGAGTTATGGCCATTGAAAGTTGGGCAGTTGATAAGGAAATCCGTCCGGGAATCATTAAGGGGATTTTAGTCTTTTCCCTAGCCAATTCTTTTAGGACTATATTGATGTATAGGGCTGATCTTTGGATCATTTTTTATTTTGTTCCATTCTAAGAGAGTGAAGGTTAGGGCTTGAGAGTGAAGAAGAGAGAAGAAGAGGAGATCAAGCAAGGAGATCATCGTGGGTTTTCGTCGGGGGTGATCCCTACCAAGGTATGTGAGTTTTTTTGTGTGGGTTGATCCTTTCCACCACACACACCTAGTTTATTATATGATTGAGAAAAGATTGGAATTGTTGTTGAAGTTGTTAAAGTTGGTGAAGTTGTTAGTTGTTGTTGGTGGTGTTGTTGAATTATTGATCGTTGTGAGATATGTTTGGGTCATATATTTTCATTGAAATCTTATGGTATGTTGAAAGAATTATGATTCTTAGAGTTATGACCCTAAAATGTTGATCCACCATCGAATTTCAGAAGTTCTGGGCTGTCGATCCCCATCTACGGGACTGACCTACGGACCGTAGATCGATCGACGATCCGTACTGGTCAACCGTCGATCAAGACATAAGTTGTTTTTTGGGGCGTCGATCTACGGGTCCGATCTACGGTCTGTAGTTCGATCCACGGACCATAAGTCAGGACCGTAGGTCAACACTTAGTATTTTTCAAAAAAATCGATTTTTGGGGAAAATCTCTGACACGATCTACGGACCTGCAGTACGGACCGTAGGTCCATCCACGGTCCGTCGATGGCTTCCGTAGATGCCATCTGGTCACCTGAAATTTGAAGTCTCAGCCAAGTTTCCCCATTCCTTTTCTCACTTTCCCAAGCTAGTTCCAAAGTATTATACCTATGATTTATAGTTGTTTCCGACACTCCAAAGTACGTCTAAGCGTTCAAGAATCCCCCCCCCCATAACATGTGATCGAACAACTTGAATTCATAATTCCGATTCAAGGAAAGGTGAGTTAGGATCAAAGTCAAGTGAAGTTAGTTTCCGATTCAAGTGAAGTCAAGCTTAGAAGTTAAAGTAAGTCCAAGCAAGTCTTTAAAGCTTTTCAAGAGTTTTCATTAAACGTTTTAACTTCATTCTAAGGCTCAAGTTCCAAGTTAAGTATAGAGTTTCAAACTAAGTAAAGAGTTTCAAGTTTCAAGTTTAGTAAAGAGTAAAGAGCTTATAGTCTCAAGTCGAGTAAAGAGTATCGAGTTTCGAGTTAAGTTAAGAGTCACGAGTTGAGTTCATTCTCAAAAGTAATTAGGGAACTGAGTATTTCCCAAGGAAGTTTATAAGTGTTTTCACATTCAAGTTAAGAGAAAACTGAGATTTCCAAAAGAGTTTTGAGAAGTTTGAGCACTATCTCTTTTAAAAATAAAAGATGAGTTTTTCAAACGAGTTTCTAAAATATGATTAGATATGACAAATCGAGTATGTCATCAATGTTTAAACAGTATGGTCTCTAGTTATACCATCAATGTTTAAGCAGTATGAATATCCCGAGTCATCAATGATCATATTAAAAAAATATGGTTTTGAATTGTTTTTTTAAGATAAAAGAGTTTTCAAGTGCCTTCGGGCTAGTTTTTGAGTAATTATCTCATATCAGCAGGAATAAATATATTTTTTTTTAAAAAAAACATGAGAGCCAGTACTTTTGTTGGGAGTAGTATCGAGCACCGAATTGGGGGAGCGTTCAAAGAACCCACAGCCCCCATAGAACCATGTTAGCCACCATGGGTAGAAAAGGATTATACTTTTTAGATGAATCCTTTTCAGATTAGACTAGTGGATCCATTAGGCAGTTCAGGTCTTATACCTTTGGCCGGGTATAGGATGCTCTGGCAGCGTGAGGTCGATCGTTGTATCACCACTTAAGCATGTAGTGGTGGTTATCGGTTAGAGAACTCCCACAGCAGTAAAAAGAGATTGGTTCCTCGATAAGTTCTGCTTAGTATGGATGGGGGTATGGGACTTCATTCATGCATTGCACAAGTAGACTTTGAGAGGAAGCATGGTATTTTCATGATATTATAAATATGATTTTTACGTCATGTTTTAATAGTTTCAAGGGCTTTATATATTGCATGTGTCTCATAGCTTTATATTAAGTTCAATTATTCTTGAGTTGTACAGAGCCAAGGTAAGTTCTCTTTTGTATCCCTTTTCAAGCTTAAGTTGTTTTTATCGGTCCAGCTCGCACACTCGTACATTCCATGTACTGATGCCAGTTGGCCTGCATCGTTTCATGATGCAGACGCAGGTACCCAGGATCATCATTCTGCACGCCGTTGATCCAGTTGAGCACTCTAGAGTCAGTGGTGAGCCTCCTTGCTTCCAGAGGGCTCAGTTATTTTGTTCTCTTAGTTTTGTTTATTAGGGTGTTGCGGGGTCTGTCCCAACATCCATCTAAGTATTTTAGAGGCTTCATAGACAGTCAGTCAGTTAGTTTTGAGTCTCTTATCTATGTATATATGCAAGTATTCTATTTTGAGATTCGAGTTGCCTTTTGGCCAGACATGTATCATTTAGGTTGTTTATGTCTCTGCATAGCATTAAGTTATTCTGTTGAGTAGGTTTCCGCTGAGTTAAGAAAGCCAGGCCAAGGGTTCGCTTGGGGCCAGCAATGGTCTCCGAGTGCCGGTCCCGCCCAGGGTGTAGGCTCGGGGCGTGACAAACTTGGTATCAGAGCACAGAGTTCAAGAGTCCTAGGGAGTCTATGAAGCCGTGTCTGTAGAGTCCTAGTTATCGGTGTGAAGCGCGCCACATCTATAATTGGGAGGCTGCAACATTTAGGAAGATTTCTCATTTCTTTCGTACTCATCTCGTGCGTTAGAGTTTATCTCTAAAAAGTTTCTTTCTAATTTGTGCTTGCGCGTGTTTCAGTGAGGATCATGCCTCCACGAAGAGCAGTTAGAGTTCGTCCAGCTATGAAGAGTGTTGAGGAACAAGAGTTAACAAGTGTCCAAGAAGTGCAAACCCAAGAAGAGATCAAGTATGTTGGTCGTCGCGAAGCTATTCGGATATTAAGTCAAGTTGCGACCTATCATGTTGGGCAGAGAGATAATCGACGCGAAGTGGTTGATATTTCAAGAATTCGTGAACTCTTAAGGATGAACCCACCAAGCTTCTCAGGTTCAAGTATTAGTGAGAATCTGGAGAATTTCATTGAGGATCTTAAAAGGATATTTGATGTGATGCATGTTGCTGAGTCGGAGAGGGTGGAACTAGCTGCGTACCAATTGAAGGATGTCGCTAGAATCTGGTTTGACCAATGGAAACATAATAGGGCTGAGGATGCGCCAGCAGTAAGTTGGGTTGTGTTTGAAAATGCTCTCATGGGGCGTTTCTTTCCTCGTGAGCTGCGAGAGGCAAAGATAAAAGAGTTTCTCACCCTTAATCCGGAGTCTATGAGTGTTCATGAGTACAGTCAGAAGTTCACACAACTTTCCCGCTATGCTCCGGAGATGGTTGCTGACATGAGGAGTAGGATGAGTTCATATGTTGCTGGGTTATCTCGTCAATCAAGCAAGGAAGGCAAGGCAGCTATGCTGATAGGGGATATTGACCTAGCAAGATTCATGATTCATTTACAACAAGTTGGGGAGGATAAGTTGAAGGATAGAGAAGAGTCTAAGGATAAGAGGGCTAAGATAGTAGGGGACGAGTTCAGGCAGCAAAAGAATGATGCTAATCAGTCATCCCTCCCACAAAAACAGAAGAGACCTGTTCCGCCATCTGCTAGTGTGCCTGCACTTGAGAACAAAGATGGGCACAAAAGAAATTCCTATAACTTCAGGGCTAGACCTGCCTATCTTCAAGGAAGTATAGTACCAAGGGGTAGTAAGGCTCCTTCATGTGCTAGGTGTGGTAGGAACCACTCAGGTATTTGTCGAGAGGGCTCCCTTAATTGTTTCAGGTGTGGTCAGAATGGGCATTTCATGCGAGAGTGTCCAAAGAATAGGCAGGGTAATGGAGGCAATAAAGCTCAATCTTCTTCAGTTGTCCCACCAGACAGGATGACACCTAGAGGAGCTACTTCTAGTACTGGTGGAGGGGCAAACCTTCTCTACGCAATCAACAGTCGCCAAGAGCAAGAGGATTCGCCAGATGTTGTCACTGGTATGATTCGAGTCTTTGATTTTGCTATTTATGCTTTACTAGACTTCAGAGCAAGTTATCTTTTGAATTTCTTAGGTTGCTATGAACTTTGATGTTATACCTGAGCAACCTAGTGAGCCAGTCATAGAGTGGAGTAGTAGTTTAGCAGTGCCGAAAGGTTGTTTCTTTTCGTACCTTAAGGCGAGAAAGTTAGTTTCGAAGGGATGTATCTATCACTTAGTCTGAGTTTATGACTCTAGTGTTGAGATACCTCCTTTCTAGTCAGTTCATATAGTATGAGAGTTTTCAGAAGTTTTCCTGATGATCTACTCGGAATTCCTCCTGAGAGAGAAATAGATTTTGGCATAGATCTCATTCCAGATACTCGTCCCATCTTTATTCTGCCATATAGAATGGCACCAGCAGCGTTGAAGGAGTTGAACAAGCAGTTAAAGGATCTGTTAGAAAAGGGTTTTATTTGACCAGGTTGACTCGGGGAACAACGAATTTTCAATGGTCTAAAGCTTGTGAGGAAGACTTTCAAGAATGAAAAGAGAAGTTGAGTACCGCCTAGTTATGATGTTTGGTTCTTGAGTACATACTGAGTATCTGAATCTAAAATGGATTTGAGATCAATAGTCGAGTTTAGGCGAATCGGGGTGTAATGTGATGAGCTAGAGTTGGTTGTCGTAGTTTTGCTTCGAAGATATGGCGTCATTGTTGTATGATGTTCACGTGGGTGTGTTCACTTAAAATGGGCTTAGTCTTAGACAAAGAGAGTGGTTAAGGTACTCAAGGATGAGGACATGAGTTTTCTTTATCACCCTGGTAAGGTTAATGTCGTTACGAATTCTTTAAGCAAAGTTGTCTATGGGTAGCACCGCTCATATTGGAGAAGAAAAGGGAGAGTTAGCAAAAATATATGCACAGACTTGCACGCTTGGGAGTCAGACTTATAGATTTCGTAGAATGAGGAATAGAAGTGACGAGCGGGGCCGAGTTATCATTAGTGTCAGAAGTAGAAGGTGAGAAAGACTCAGACCATGTTCATAAGCAGTGATGGCTTTTGAACAAGGGGGAGATATCAAGGCGGATTGTGGAAGTGATTCCAAGGATAAGTGAGATGGTTACCTATCTTACATGGAGTCGCTTACAACGATAGTTACCATTCTGGCACCCATATGGCTCGTTATGAAGTTTTTATGGGAGAAGATGTAGATCTCTTGTTGAGATGGTTTGAAGTTAGTAAAACGGGGTTGATAGGACCAGAGTTAGTTCATCAAGCTATAGAAGGGGTGGAAGTAATTCAAGAGAGGTTGAGAACGGTACAGAGTCGTCAAGAAATCCTACATTGATGTTAGGAGAAAGACGTTAGAGTTTGAAGTAAAAGATTGGGTATGTTTGAAAGTTCAACCATGAAAGGAGTCATGAGGAGGAACCAATTTGTTGAGAAAGCTACTTGGGAAGCCGAAGAGGACATGAAGAAGAGACATCCACATCTCTTTGAATTCGAAGGAAGTGTAGATCAAGGTACTAATCTCCTTCCTAGTGCTCTTTGAATTATAGTGAGCATGTAGTTGTTGTTGGTGTTGCATGGTTGTTTGTTGGGTGTTGAGTTGATGTTACACCCTTAGTTTTGTAAAAGTAACCTCATTCGAGGACGAATGTTCCCAAGGGGGAGATATTGTAACATCCGACAATTTGAAATAGCTTTGAAGAGGCTTAGGATTGGAAATTTTCATTTTTGGAAAGGATTTGAAAATCTGGTAAATTTTGGCTAGGTATGGAAAAGGTGAGTTTTTGGCCAACTTTGATCAGTCGTAATTTCTAGCTCATGATGAGTTAGATGTATTTCCAGTTATGGTTGCATAGCCCTCGGAACGATCTTTCCAACGCCACCGAGTTTGCTCAATTCCGAGTCCGTATGAGCGAGTTATGGCCATTGAAAGTTGGGCAGTTGATAAGGAAATCCGTCCGGGAATCATTAAGGGGATTTTAGTCTTTTCCCTAGCCAATTCTTTTGGGACTATATTGATGTATAGGGCTGATCTTTGGATCATTTTTTATTTTGTTCCATTCTAAGAGAGTGAAGGTTAGGGCTTGAGAGTGAAGAAGAGAGAAGAAGAGGAGATCAAGCAAGGAGATCATCGTGGGTTTTCGTCGGGGGTGATCCCTACCAAGGTATGTGAGTTTTTTTGTGTGGGTTGATCCTTTCCACCACACACACCTAGTTTATTATATGATTGAGAAAAGATTGGAATTGTTGTTGAAGTTGTTAAAGTTGGTGAAGTTGTTAGTTGTTGTTGGTGGTGTTGTTGAATTATTGATCGTTGTGAGATATGTTTGGGTCATATATTTTCATTGAAATCTTATGGTATGTTGAAAGAATTATGATTCTTAGAGTTATGACCCTAAAATGTTGATCCACCATCGAATTTCAGAAGTTCTGGGCTGTCGATCCCCATCTACGGGACTGACCTACGGACCGTAGATCGATCGACGGTCCGTACTGGTCAACCGTCGATCAAGACATAAGTTGTTTTTTGGGGCGTCGATCTACGGGTCCGATCTACGGTCCGTAGTTCGATCCACGGACCGTAAGTCAGGACCGTAGGTCAACACTTAGTATTTTTCAAAAAAATCGATTTTTGGGGAAAATCTCTGACACGATCTACGGACCTGCAGTACGGACCGTAGGTCCATCCACGGTCCGTCGATGGCTTCCGTAGATGCCATCTGGTCACCTGAAATTTGAAGTCTCAGCCAAGTTTCCCCATTCCTTTTCTCACTTTCCCAAGCTAGTTCCAAAGTATTATACCTATGATTTATAGTTGTTTCCGACACTCCAAAGTACGTCTAAGCGTTCAAGAATCCCCCCCCCCCCATAACATGTGATCGAACAACTTGAATTCATAATTCCGATTCAAGGAAAGGTGAGTTAGGATCAAAGTCAAGTGAAGTTAGTTTCCGATTCAAGTGAAGTCAAGCTTAGAAGTTAAAGTAAGTCCAAGCAAGTCTTTAAAGCTTTTCAAGAGTCTTCATTAAACGTTTTAACTTCATTCTAAGGCTCAAGTTCCAAGTTAAGTATAGAGTTTCAAACTAAGTAAAGAGTTTCAAGTTTCAAGTTTAGTAAAGAGTAAAGAGCTTATAGTCTCAAGTCGAGTAAAGAGTATCGAGTTTCGAGTTAAGTTAAGAGTCACGAGTTGAGTTCATTCTCAAAAGTAATTAGGGAACTGAGTATTTCCCAAGGAAGTTTATAAGTGTTTTCACATTCAAGTTAAGAGAAAACTGAGATTTCCAAAAGAGTTTTGAGAAGTTTGAGCACTATCTCTTTTAAAAATAAAAGATGAGTTTTTCAAACGAGTTTCTAAAATATGATTAGATATGACAAATCGAGTATGTCATCAATGTTTAAACAGTATGGTCTCTAGTTATACCATCAATGTTTAAGCAGTATGAATATCCCGAGTCATCAATGATCATATTAAAAAAATATGGTTTTGAATTGTTCTTTTAAGATAAAAGAGTTTTCAAGTGCCTTCGGGCTAGTTTTTGAGTAATTATCTCATATCAGCAGGAATAAATATATTTTTTTAAAAAAAAAACATGAGAGCCAGTACTTTTTTTGGGAGTAGTATCGAGCACCGAATTGGGGGAGCGTTCAAAGAACCCACAGCCCCCATAGAACCATGTTAGCCACCATGGGTAGAAAAGGATCATACTTTTTAGATGAATCCTTTTCAGATTAGACTAGTGGATCCATTAGGCAGTTCAGGTCTTATACCTTTGGCCGGGTATAGGATGCTCTGGCAGCGTGAGGTCGATCGTTGTATCACCACTTAAGCATGTAGTGGTGGTTATCGGTTAGAGAACTCCCACAGCAGTAAAAAGAGATTGGTTCCTCGATAAGTTCTGCTTAGTATGGATGGGGGTATGGGACTTCATTCATGCATTGCACAAGTAGACTTTGAGAGGAAGCATGGTATTTTCATGATATTATAAATATGATTTTTACGTCATGTTTTAATAGTTTCAAGGGCTTTATATATTGCATGTGTCTCATAGCTTTATATTAAGTTCAATTATTCTTGAGTTGTACAGAGCCAAGGTAAGTTCTCTTTTGTATCCCTTTTCAAGCTTAAGTTGTTTTTATCGGTCCAGCTCGCACACTCGTACATTCCATGTACTGATGCCAGTTGGCCTGCATCGTTTCATGATGCAGACGCAGGTACCCAGGATCATCATTCTGCACGCCGTTGATCCAATTGAGCACTCTAGAGTCAGTGGTGAGCCTCCTTGCTTCCAGAGGGCTCAGTTATTTTGTTCTCTTAGTTTTGTTTATTAGGGTGTTGCGGGGTCTGTCCCAACATCCATCTAAGTATTTTAGAGGCTTCATAGACAGTCAGTCAGTTAGTTTTGAGTCTCTTATCTATGTATATATGCAAGTATTCTATTTTGAGATTCGAGTTGCCTTTTGGCCAGACATGTATCATTTAGGTTGTTTATGTCTCTGCATAGCATTAAGTTATTCTGTTGAGTAGGTTTCCGCTGAGTTAAGAAAGCCAGGCCAAGGGTTCGCTTGGGGCCAGCAATGGTCTCCGAGTGCCGGTCCCGCCCAGGGTGTAGGCTCGGGGCGTGACAGGATACTAACCTCACCTAGTTTAACTAGACCTTCAGTTAAACTGGGGGTCCAAACAGAAAATGAGATCGCAATCGCCGACCTGGTCGACGATTCGCCTATAATTTCCTTGGCACCCCGAGTTTTATAGACTCCACTTTGAAGTTGTCTTTAGTCCAATGTCGGTCTAAGTCGGGGTCACCGATTGGACCTTTGGCTCGCCAATTTGCACTTTTCACTCACTTTCCATACTTCAACCTACAGAAACAACACACTATTATTTCTTAAAGCAAAAATAAAGCGGTAAAACCTTGGGTTGCCTCCCAAGAAGCGTCTTATTTAACGTTGTGGAATGACGCAAGCTACCAGTCAAACTTCGTCTCTAGGGTTAGACCAAATGCCACTAGGCAACTCGCCTTTACTGCTTGGGTAGAGGTGAGGCAATGTGTGGTCCAGGAGGTCTTCAATCAACTTGATTGATCTTGAGTGGGAGCCAATCATCTGATTCAGTACCTCCACACTTTCCCTCATCGCCTCTAGCATTCTATCTTGCTCATGAAGCTTTTGTAGAATGATTAATAGTGTATCCTCGATACGTTTATTTTCATTGCTCCTAGACCTTTCTCTCTCATAAGGAGGTATGTGCCTCTTGAAAGGGTTTTCCACCTTTGAGATTTTGGTGGCCAAGTCGTTCAGCTAAGTTACGAGCGCAGCTAACTTGAATTCACCCTTGACTTCTTGGTTCGCTTCAGCTAACTTGCCACCACTTCCCTTAGCCATGCTCATGGTTTCTGCATACAACAACATAGATAAAAACAAAACTAAAAATAAGATTAGTAAAACTACAACTATGAAGAACAAAAATTCTACTAATCTAAGAATTCTCAAATAACACCACTCCCCGGCAACGGCGCCATTTTGATGTTTGTGTAATCAAGACACAACTTCCAATGCAAGTGCCTACGATCGTACAATAGTTTAGTAACCCAACCAAGGGTTGGGATCGTTCATAAGAGAGTGGTTTTGAAAATTAATAGAAAAATAAAACTTAGTTCTAACTAGCCATTGCTAAAGAGATTAATGATTAGAAACATTGTAAATTAAAGGGGGATACAAGAGTGTCAATTAACAATAGGGGGTTTTGTCACTAGTAAGTAAAAATAACAAAAAATAAATGAGGGTTTCTAAGTAATGAGAGGGGATCCTTGGAATGTGACGGGAATACGGGTTAAGCTAGATTATTGGGTACATGCTTTCGATAGAATATTCATAGAATAATTCTGACTAGGCTAGACTTTAAGGGGGATAAGCTCTATCTCGAGCAACTTACCTTGTTTCAAATGTGTTCCTCTAGGACACCCACTTGCCGCATGAAGAATAGCTTATGCCTTAACCCACTCACTCTCTCGAGCTGAGTGTGTGGACACGGGACTAGGGTTCACTCTCTCGAGCTAAACCTCATGTCGACCCACTCTCACTGGCCATCAATTTAGTAGTCTTAGTTTTACGACCTCTCTCTCGAGCAAGCTGAAAACACATAAATAAACTTGTATTTGCAACTACAAATTCATTAATTTCATCCCTAACTACTAAACGAAATAACAATTAAACTACAATTAAACTATCAGCAACCAAGACCTAACAATTATCTTAACCTATATTCACTAAATCACACCGCAAGAGTTGGGGTTTTTACCCACACATGTATACGAGATAGAAATTTATACCAAATTAAGCTTGCATTCAACTGGGTATGAGGATTTAAGTCTTGATACAGGCCAAAAGTGAAGAATCCAAGAGACCCAAACCCAAATCTTGAAGATGAAACTCTTTGGATCTTCAAGTCTTCAAAACCCTCTCAAGCTTAGAGAAAAAATATCAAAAAGTACTATTCTATATGAAATTTATAATAATTCTTCTACTATTAAAAATATAACTCTAACTAGTATTTATAATTTTCACAGATTTTTGCTGCAGTGGATCATTCGGCGTCGTTAGTCAGAATCGACGATCAACTCATCGATTCGCTCTTTGGTATACTTCACCGCCGTCTTGCACCATCCTTCAGCATCGTCATGCTCTGGGTTATTGGGCGACATGGTATTGCTTCACGGAACTTCTCGGTGATGCGCCGACTGCTCCCTTTTTCTGCCGACTTGATCCTTTCCTTTAAGGCTCGGGACACTGGAACAAAAGGTGAAGTAAGACTCTTCGGCGACTCGCCAAATGGACTCGATGATCCTCAAGCCTTTATTTCTTTATTCTTTTTAACCTTTTCGTTCCTTTTTGCAACGCAGTGTCCATGCTTTCCTTCAAACTTCAAATACCTGAAACTTAAGGGTTGTCATCAGATATTGAGATAAAATAAGCATTTGAGGACACAAGTTCTATTAAAATATAGCCCTAAATGAGTCCAATTTGTAGACTCATCACTCATAATTGAACAAAAATGAATGTGCGACTACGATGAGGCCAAATGAAGTTGCATAGGCAATATGTGAACTTTTTGCATCTCGTTGTGACTAGCCAATTTTCAAATTGAGTCTCTTGTGATGAAGATTGCACACTAGCGAAAGTGTGGAGTCTTGTGTGACATTGGTGTCAATGCTATATGAGATGAGCTTACCGTGAACCATGTGTGATGACACCTAGAATTTGCCCCATTGGTCCGGTTGACTAAGTGATGCAATCTCTTGAAATGATCTTAGGCAACTTTGAAGAGTGTGAAACCATTTGACAGTATACCTCTTTTTCTAGCCCACCTTGTGAGTGTGTGAACTTCGCTTGAACACCTTTTAAGCCTTACCCTTTTCTTGGAAGAAACTTGATGAAATTGTGACCTTTCTTGATCCATTACCCTTAGTCCTCATGACTTATGGTTTGTTTGAATAGCCAACTTAGGCCCAAAGCCTAAGTTGGGGGTGTGGTGAAAAGAGATGGTGAATTAAGAAATGCAAAGAAGTCCCCGTGACCCATGATCTTGAGAAAGATGGAACCCCTCCATACAAAAAAAAAATAGAAAAAGAAGAAAAGAATGAAAAAGTTGTGGAATAAAGTTGTGAAAATGCAAGAAGAAATGGTGTGTCCAACAGTCCATGGAAAATGAATAATGGGGTGACTCTTGAGCATGAATGAGAATTAGAAAGAGAAGGGAAAAAAGTGTTGTTCACACCACATCTCATGAGGATTACAACCAATGTGCCTAAATGACCATACCTTTGCACTCAGCCCCGTTATAAGCTTTGAAAAAACCTTTTTGATCTTGAGTGAGCTGAAATAATTGTTGATTGGAAAATAAGGGCAAACCTATGGGTGGAGTCATGCATTGTTTTCATCTTTGTGAGTGTGAGTGTTGATTTTGATTCTGGGGCTATAACTTGTTGAACTATTGTGTGTGATTATGGAATCATTCTTTGTGTGAGGGCATTTGAGTACCTTTGTTGAGCTTGAACTTGCATTTGAAGCAAGTATTGCGAACTTGAGATTCTTTGATAATGGTGAGTCAAAACTTGAATCTTTGAGTGCACAATTGATCCTTGCATGAGTAGGTTGAGTCTTTTTGTGTGCATTCATGATTGAGTCTTGTGTAGCACTATTTGAGACATCCGTTTTGATCTGCTGAACTTGAGTTTTACATGAGGACAAGCAAAAGTTTAAGTTGGGATTGTTGATGAGTCCATGATTTGGACTTATTTAGGGCATTATTTGGATAGATTTAGTGTCCTCAAATGCTTATTTTGTGCCAATAACTGGTGTAAAATCCTTGTTTTCCAAGTATTTGGATTGAGGAACAGAGCATGGACACTAATGGGCAAAGAGCAACAAGGCAGCTGAAAAAACGAAGAAAAGAAGGCATGTTGATCGCCTAATCCATTGGGAGAGTCGCCGAGTGGCTAGTATCTCGCCTAAAGTTCCAGTGTGCCAAACCCTGAAGGAGAAAATCAAGTCGGCGAGAGTAAAGAGTAGTCGGCGATTCACCGAATGATTCTGCGATACAGTGATTAGATCGCCCAAGGTTACAGAACTTGAAGATGCTGAAGGCCAAAGCAAAAAGGCGATGAAACTGACCAAAGGGCGGATCGCCAAGTTGATCGGCGATCCTGATTATTGCGCAGAATGGCCCTTCGCAAAATATTTTTGGCACCTACAAAATACATTTTGAAACATTATGTTAACTATCAAATTTTATTCTAAACATTCATTAGAGTAATTTTTGAGTTTGAACTGAGAGTATTGAGACAATATTTTCCTTAGCTTTGAAGAATTGAAGTTTTTTTGTTTTTGAGAAATTGGAAGTGGGTCTTTGAGATTCTTCAACCTTGACCTTTGTAAAGATGAAATTAATCTTACCCAGTTGATGGAAACATAAATTGGTAACGATTTTTATCTTTTTATGATGTCTAGCTAAAACCCAATTCTTGGGGTGTGATTATGTCATGATTATGGGTTGATTTAGCTTGTCGGTATTGTTGATTGTTAGTGTAATTATTGTTTAAAAGTGATTTAAATCAGTAATTGCAGTTCAATTTAAAGGGTTGTAGTTGCAAATGCAACTCTACCTTCTTGTTTTTGGCTTGCTCAAGAGAGATGTTTTAAAACCAAGATTACTGATTTGGTGGTCTGTGGGTATTGGGTTGCCATGGGTTCAGCTCGAGAGAGTGAATCCTAAACCCTTTTCCATACATTCAGCTCGAGAGAGTGAATGGACTAAAGCGTAGGCTGTTCTTAATTGCTGCTTGTTGGTGTTCGATAGAAACCAACTTGATTCGGGGTAAATTGTTCGAGAGAAAGTTTATCCCAACTAAAGTATAGCTTATTCACTGATTTACAACTATTTACTAATAGTTACAATCACCCACATATCTATATTATCATATAATCCAATCACATCCCAAGAACCCGTCTCATTACTTGTTAATTTGTGTTATTTGCTGCTGTCGTAGTTGCTAATTGCAATCAACCCCCCTACTATTTGACACTTGTGTCACTCTTAAATTTGAAGTATGCTTTTATTCGTAAATGTCTTTACCTATGATTGACTAGAACATATTCGAACTTTGCTCTTGATTCTCAAAGACGTACCACTCCCTGTGGGATTCGACCCCAACACATTTAGTTGGGTTATATGCTGACTAACGATCGTTGACTCTTACAACTGGATTAAGTGTCTTTGATAGCGTTATTCAATCAGTGACGTTGCTACTCTTAGGGATGATATGAACCAGGTGATGTCCATTGGTATTTTGATGTTATGGGGTGAGGTTCTCTTGCCCAAAATGCTTGCAAATATGCCTCTGACTAAGTCGATAGCTGATAGACCTTCTGGGTTAGGTGAGCAGTCATTGGGTAATGAGCCTAAGAAGGTTGAGGATGAGGCTAGTGTTGGTTCAACAACTGAGACTGATAAGGAGGAGTTCAGGGGGGGGACAATGAGCATGTTAGTGTGTAGGACTTACTGGAGCTTCAGGTAGGGATGGCAATGGGGCAGGTCAAGAGTGGGGCAAGGCATGGTAAACGTTTAACGAGGCAGAGCAGGGCAGGGCAAGTGATAGCTAATATTTTTTAAAAATTAATAGGGAAAGGCAGGTGTGGGTTCATGAGAGGTTCCTGTATAAGTAGGTGCAATCAAAATCCAAAGGAATTATTGGCAAATGTAGGGAATACTGTATAGTTTATTACTTAAATTTAACTAATTTATCATTTTGTGTAAGTACGTGCAATCAAAATCCAAAGGAATATTTAGCATATGTACTATAAGTAAGAAAAATCTTGACTTATCGTTACATTTTAAAAATTAAACAGAACATAAAAAAATAGGAAAAATAAATTAACACTTAAATGGGGTAGATCAGGGCAGGACTTAGTGGGGAAGGGGATGGTAGGGCAAAATGTTGAAAAATTCTAAATGGGGCAGGGTAGGGCGGGTTAAAATTTTAACGACTCAAGGCTTGCACCGCCCTAACCCGCCCAATTACCATCCCTAGCTTCAAGGTTTAGAGGAGTCGATTGTTCACATGACTTTGGAGATATCTCGTCTAGAGACCTCCAAGATTGGCACTAGTAGAGTCTATTTGTCATATTCTACTATTCCTCCTCTTGATGTGTCGGGCACGAATAGACTGATTAATGCTACATTATTGCCTCCCCCTTTACATGATCCAGGTACTGATCCCTAAGATGGTTCTATTCCCTCCGAGTCACATGACCAGAGTTCTTCACATGCATAACATGTCGGGGAAGGGGGATTTATTCTTTTCTCTAACACTAACATTTTTATAGCATTATGGAAACAACTACTTATTTTTGTGGAATGAGCCCACCGATGCCTATATTCCCTTTTCTGATATTGTATTTTGTTATTCAGTTAGAAGTTGAGATTTTGATATTTTGGTTTAATTATATTTGGATGTTTTTGGTTTCATTTTGTCTCTCTATCGATTACCCTATCCATAAATTTTGAAATGATTGTTGTTGCTAGTGAAGTCATTATTATTATTCAAGGATTAATTTGGTTCAATATCAATGTCTTGGGTAGTGCTCTTGATGAGAGATGAGTTTTTTGTTGATGTTGCAAAAGGAAATTTATTACGACTCGGAAAACTAGTAGGTGAAACTAGAGCCTTACGAGTGTGTTGTTTAGTTTTATGTTGAGTTTTATGTTGTAAAATGATTTCCCGATCTTAGGTTGAGGGGTCTAGGGGTTAAACGTCAAGGTACGACTCCCCAAGGACCAACCAAGGGTCCTTGAGGAGGATCCTAAAGCCTAACCCCAAGGCTGCCCCAAGAACCAAAAAGCTATCAAAATGGCCATGACCTACGGATGGGACCTACTGGGTGTTGGTCCATCCACGCCCCATAGGGCTTGGTCGTAGGTCAAGAACTCCTGATGAAAAGTTCTTGAACAATACCATGGACGTGCAGTATGGGGCGTCAACCCACTCACGGTCCGTGGGTTGATGGGCGTAGGTAACCACTGAAATCTGCACAAATTCGGCCAAGTTGGGGGCAAAGTGGAAAATTCCTAGGGTGTTTAGATTAGTTAGGGGTAGGTTTATTTTTATTAATTAGAGTTATGTAAGGATTTTTAAACTATTAAACTACCTTTTACAATTCATTATTCCCAAAACACAAAAATAGAAACCACCTCCTCTCCAAATATTCTCTCTCTAGAAACCTCCATTGGAGAAGAAGAAGACAAGGTTTAAATCTCAAGAGTTCATCTTTCTCACTGAATTTCGTGGAGTTTCTTCAATCAAGGTATGATATTCGTCATCCTTGGTTAGTTTCCATCCAAGGAGCCCCTTCAAAAGATGATTACAAAGTTTCCAAAATCCCCCAAAATTTAGGCTATCAATCTAAATCATGGGTTCAACTTCAAAACATTTTCAATGATTGTTTTGAGATGAATTATGCTTGAATTGAGGAACTAATGTTGATTTATGATGAAATTCCCCTCATGAATCCATGATTCCCCCAAAATACTAAATTGTGAATTGTGATTTGGGATTGATTGATTATGGAAGCATGTGAAGAGATTAAGTCTATATTGATTTAGTTTATTGAATTATTTCATTATTCATGCCTAAATTGTAGTATTCTAGGTGTGTTGGTGAATTGTGGTTCATATCCTTGAAGGGCAAAGTATGAAGGATTGATGTATAATCATGATGCTATATATATGCTTTGTGATTTCAATGCAAGTAATGTGATCATGTCTAGAATGAAATTGTTTTACTATTGAAAGGTTATTCTCAATTATACACTCATGAATGATGATGATATAATGTGAAAGGTTTCTTCAATGTGATGTTACATCTTGAATTGGTAGGTTTAGGGCATCCTCTTCTTGTATAAATGAAAGTAATTATGATTGATGTACCTTGAATTGGTAGGTTTAGACATCCTCTTCTTGTGTAACTAATGTATCTGGACTGAATGAACATGAATCGATAGTCCAATGGCATTCCTTTCATAAATGACTAATGAAGTATCCTAAGGCTTTGTCTTGAATCGATAGGCCAATGGAATTCCTTTCATAATGAGTCAATAAACTAATGTAATGATGACTCTTGAATCGATAGGCCAATGGCATTCCTTTCATAATGAGTCAATAAACTAATGTAATGATGAATTTTGAATCGATAGGGAAATGACATTCCTTTCATGAGGATTCAATGAGCTATTCTAATTATGTACCATGAATCAATAGGCCAATGACAATCCTTTCATGTGTGCTATAATGTACCTTGGGTCGATAGGCCAATGTCATTCCTCTCAAGTGTAATAATGTTAATGAAAATGAACTACTCTATGGGAATGTAAGCTTAGCACCAAGTGGATATGGTAAGATGGAAGCTCTCCCCACGTTAGGTCGGGTTTCAATGAACATCTTTCTTATCCCATAGCTATGTGCCCAGATAGGTTATTAGCTAGTGGATCCACCTAAGCTAAAATGTTACCGTTTCTACCTTAGGAAAGTAGACCAACCCTTACGATGTGGGATAGTACATCAGATTCCATGTTAAGCTCACATGGTCTATGTTGTTTAATGTTTATTCCCATCATGTGAGATACGTGCTATGGTTGCTCAAGAGATTTTATGAAGTGTGGGTGGTAGTATGGGATGCCATTCATGCATTGCACGAGTAGGCTTTGAGAGGGCTATGGTGTGATTCTCCAATGTCTTAATGTCTAATGAAATGAATGTGCTTATAATGAAGCTAATGAGAATGTTGATTTAAATGCTTAATGTATTGATGCATGCTTTACTTGGATTGTATTATGAGTTACTTTCCTTGTCATGACTTATGAAATGTATGTGTTCCGTATGTATGCACTACAACAAATTTGATTATCAAGGACAAATCATTTCGTCATTTATAAATCATATTTTGTCACTAAAAATCTTTTGTGACGAAAAATAATTCGTCAATCAGTCGTCACTAAATGTGTGTCGCTAAAAGTATACAAAGACTATAATATATAGAAAAAAACATAATATGATTTTTATTTGAGAGAGGTATTAATAAATAATAAAGAAGAAAAAAAAAGTATTACAAATACTATCTGGGAAATATCATTAACCATTGATACTATAAGAGAATATATATATATATATATAACAGGTCCATCAAATGTTGTATTACTGTTATATCGCATCCCAGTAACAAAGAGCAAAATCAACCAATTCAAATCGAAGTTGTGCCCCCATTAACATAATTCTATATTTTTTTTATAAAAGAAAAAGAGAAAATAAATAAAAACCTCCCTGAACTTGGTTGGATAACTTACTTTAGCACTTAAATTACATGGGCGTCTAAATACCCCCCTTAATATCTTTGAAGTGAATTAAATGCAACCCTAAGGGATGACGTGGCAAAGAGATTGAGTTCACTCACCTAATAGCGTGTGAAGGAATTAAAAAAAGAAAAAAATTATAAAAGCATACACATGTCACTTTTTTTATAGGTGAATATATAATTAATATTTTAAATATTATTTTTTTAACATATAACTTTTATTAAACTATATGGATATTCATATTGGCCCACAAAACTTTTAATTTTGTTTCTCTTTATTTTATTGTCTTCCCCAATAAGCTTCTTCTCCATTGAAGCATCCATTTCCTCCATCTTCATCTTCAACTCTATCAACTACTTCAATTTCACCATCTCTTTACTAATCCACAAAACCCAACACCAACATCTTATTATTAACGTCAATTTCACACATATAGATTTTGTCGATTTTTATCGGAGATAAAAAAAACTTGTTGGTTCACCGAATAAGACAACGAAATGAAGAGAAATAGGAGGTGTGGTGGAGCTCGTTGGAAAATATGAAGAAAAAAATAAGTAGTTAAGAGCTAGAAATGGTGAAGAAGAAGGAAGAAGAAAGAAGTGAAGGTGGGTGGGGGCTGGTTACAGGGGAAATAAAAAGAGGGTGGGTTGGGGCTGGTTACAGGGGAAATAAAAAGAGGGTGGGTGGGGGCTGGTTACAGGGGAAATAAAAATAGATCAACATTTTAAATTTAAATTTTGGAAAATGCATTAGTAATTAATTACTTAGTGTAAATAAATTTTAAGAAGTGTTAAAGAAAAATTTGTGAAAATAATTATGAAAAAATTAATTAATCACGTGGTGTTGACATGGCTATGTTGTGGCACTTACATGGCTATAATGTGACGAGTGAGAGTGGTATAATAAACTCAGGGTGATTTTTAATTCACTTCAAAGATGTTAAGGGGGGTATTTAAATGTCCTTGTAACTTAAATGCTAAAGTAAGTTCTCCGACCATGTTGAGGAGAGTTTTTATGTGTTTTCTCTAAAAAAAAACACTAAATGTCAAATCACATATTTATGTATTTTTTTTCTTATTTATTTTTTATTGTAGTATATTTAATTATTTATTATCTGAAAGTAGTTAGTTAATATTATTTTTTTATTTTGGTTTTTAATAAAAGGCAAAACTATGAAAAGTGGGAGAAAATTATAATATGATAAACTAACAAAAAAAAGGAGAAAAAAGACCAAAAAAATTAAAGAAGAAGAAAGAAACAAATAATAAAGAGAAAATAAAATAATAAATGAGAAAAGAAATAAATTTATGAACAAAAAATAATTTATTTTATTTTATTGAAAAAGTAAAAATATAGAAAAAGAGAAAAGAAGAAGAAGAAGAAGATAAACTAATAAAAAAAGAAAAAAAGGAAAGAAATAATAAAATATTACTAAATGGTATATCTAATAAAGGATAATAAGTACGAAAAAAAATGAGAAAAGATAAAAATAGTAAATAAAAAAAGAACACACACACACACATATATATATATAAATCATTAGTCAAACAGTTTTATTTGATGGAACTGTAATTGTTGTATTACCGTTACATCGCATCCCAGTAACAAAGAGAAAATTCAGTCAATCCGAATCGAAGTCGTGCCCCCATTAACATAATTCTGTATTATTTTTTTATAAAAAAAAACACTAAATGTCAAATCACATATTATGTATTTTTTTCTTATTTATTTATTATTGTAGTCTAGTTATTTTTTTTATTATCTGAAAGTAGTTAGTTAATATTTTATTTTTAGTTAATTATTATTTTTTTTAATAAAATGCAAAACTATGAAAAGTGGGAAAAAATTATACGATGATAAACTAACAAAAAAAAGGAGAAAAAGGAACAAAAAATCAAAGAAAAAGAATGAAACAAATAATAAAGAGAAAATAAAAATAATAAATGAGAAAAGAAATAAATTAATGAACAAAAAATAATTTATTTTGTTTTATTGAAAAAGTAAAAATATAGAAAGAGAGAAAAGGAGAAGAAGATAAACTAATAAAAAAATAAAAAAGAAGGAAAGAAATAATAAAATGTTACTACATGGTATCTCTAATAAAGGATAATATGAAGGAAAAAATGAGAAAAGAATAAAAGAGAAGATAAAAATAGTAAATAACAAAAGAAAAAATATATTTTATTTTCTTAATAAGGTAAAATTATATAAAGAGAGAAAAAAATTAAAAAGAAGATAAATAATTTGTATTTGTCTATGAATTTCTTTCGTAGCAAATAGTTGAATTATTCACTACAAATTTTAAGTCGTCGCTATTTAACACCTTACATATTTTGTGACAACATTTTTGTTATCACTAAATCACAGATTGATTAGAGATAGTAAAATGTTTGTCACCAATAATTCATATTATTAGTGACGAAAATATATGTCATAATTAAATCTAAATTTTTATAGCTAAAAATTATAATATTTAACTGCGAACTCTAATTTGTCGATATTGTAACAACATACGTTTTGAGACGATATTTTTTTGTGTCCAAAAATTAATAAAGCTAAGACAAAAAATTATTTGTCACGAACTAGCTACATCATTTACGACGAAATAATGTGTCACCAATAACTTTAAATTCGTGACTAACACTACTCAACAAATTGCGCCAATTCATTTTTGGTGGGAAACTTTAGTGGATAAAACTTTGCTAGGAATTGTTATGTTTCGTCACTAAACATATGTATCTCATATATTTAAGCACGAAAACTAAATTTTGTCATTAAAAACAAACAATTAGTGACGAATTTGATGTCGTAGCTAATAATTTTGTAGCTATATATCATATTTATTGTAGTGATGAGCATTGATTAAAGATAGGTATGAAGAATGGTAAGTTCATCTAAGGTGGCCTCAAAGAGGTACTTAGTAGGAATAGTAGTATGGGATGCTATTTTTACATTGCACAAGTATAGCTTAGGGTTACCCAAGGTGATGGTTCTAATGTGATGAAATGGCCTATATGTTGATTATGTTTGTATCTTATGCCTTTTATACTAAAGTTCATGATGTTTTCTCAAATTGGCATATAGCATGGTTTTTAACCAAAATGTCCTTTTTAAGCATGGTTTTTGCATGGTTATCATGCTTAGTACATTTTGTATACTAACCCATATATTTCTTCCATTTTTCTACAAAGTGTAGGTTCCGGAAATTGAGTTGATTTCTTCTAGTTCAAGCTTGAGTTGACTATTCATCAAGTTTGTGGTATGTCCTCATGGATCCGAGGACAAGTGATTTATTGTCATTTCATTTCTTGATTGTACTAGACACTTATTAGACTTTCTATTGTAAGGGTCGTGACCCTACCTTTGATTCAAATGTATTAGATGGCCATGTAAGACAACTACACTTCCGTTGTTTTAACAAAGTTTTCGATTGTATGGATTTAAAAAGAGTTTTAAATTCTGCATTATTTCCTATCTCTTATGTTATGAATGCTATGAGGCTTGTATGAGGCTCTTCGGAGTCTTGTACACCGTGTCACATCCGGGATCTAGGCTCGAGTTGTGACAAACATGGTACCAGAGCATAAGATGTTGGGATGGTTTTTTAGGATTGATGTCTCACAAGCCACGTCTAGTAGAGTCTTGTTCATGAGTGTGAAGCGCGCCACATTTATGAATGACAGGCTATAAGACACTAGAAAACTACACTTCTTTCATAACTCTTAAAGTCATGCCTCAGATTTTTAACTCTATAAAGTCCTTTTTCTAACCCTTCTCTTGTATTTATAGGATATGAATACAAGAAGGGCGAACGCAAGAAGGATGGAAGAGGAGAATGTGAATGAGGGAGTTATTCCCCAAGGTCCTCAAGGTAACCAAGTTCCTCAAGGCAATCAAGTTCCAGTTGATCCTTCAGCCATGACCAATTAGGAAGTTAGGTAGGCTCTTCTAATGATGGTTCATGCCTTAACTAATCAAGCCCAAAATATGATGGCCCAATCCAATAGGGGTGTTGAGGCACATGTGAACCCTAATGTGAGCATTATGGCTTATAGGTTAAGGGACTTTGTGAGGATGAACCCTCTGGTGTTTCTTGGTTCGAAGGTGGGAGAGGATCCCCAAGAGTTTATGGATGAGGTATATAAGGTATTTAATGTTATGGGTCTGACTTCTATAGAAAAAGTGGAACTAGCCACTTATCAATTGAAAGATGTTGCCGAAGTTTGGTTTACTCAATGGAAGAGCAATAGGCAGGTAGGAGCGGGTCCCATAGATTGGGAGGTGTTTAAAAAAGCATTCCTTGATAAGTTCTTTCCCCGTGAGAAGAGAGAAGCTAAGGTGGAGGAGTTTATCAACCTTAGGCAAGGTAACATGAATGTTCAAGAGTATTATTTGATATTTACCCTATTGTCTAAGTATGCTCCATCTTTGGTGTCAGACCCGAGGGATGAGATGAGTAGATATGTAACGGGTGTGTCCGACCTAGTTGAGGAAGACTGACGTACGGCAATGCTCCATGATGACATGAATATCTCTAGGCTTATGGTGTTTGCTCAACAAATTGAGGAGTTCAAAATTAAGAAAAAGAATAGGGAGATGAAGAGAACTAGGTCCGATGAGCAAGGTCAACCAAGGTTCAAAAAGAGGGCTTCTAACCAAGATTCTTCAAGAACTCCTAGGGTTAACCAACAGAAAGGTAGTGGGTCTCCATTTCCTAAACCTATTTGCACCAATTGTGGAAAGAAACACCATGGGAAGTGCCTAGCCAGTACGGATGGTTGCTATGGCTATGGAAAGAGTGATCACCAAGTGAAAAATTGCCCTACACTCACGGCTAAAGAAAGAGAGGCCAAACAAGCTTCTCTTAGTGTCCCGGATCCTAATGCTCCAAAGCATGTTCGTTTCTACGCAGTCCAGTCTAGATAGGACAAAAGAGCTCTTCCGAATGAAGGCACCGGTATGTTGATAATTTCCTTATGGTTGTGAATGTTTTATTAAGGTCCTTATGTTATTTTCATGTTAGCCTTAGAATGGGTTTACTCCCAAGAGGGAGATTGTATGTTTAGAAGGCAAGGTTGTTAAGAGTTCTGATATCCTTATCACTTTCTTCTATTCCAATTCAAGCTTGAGACCAAGAGTTCCTTGTAGCTTTGTTTTATGTTGTGGAGTCATGTGTGACTTATGTGTTTCCATGGTCTCCTTATGCTATGCATGTTTTTGATGAATTCATGTTTAAATGAGAAATTGAGTTTTTATGATTTAGGTTCCTCATGTTGATATACATTTAGTATGAGTTGTCTATATGCTTCATGAGGTGAATTGTTGAACATGCTTAAATGTACTTTTGAGAGTAATTGCATAATATGCTTTATGATGTTATGATGAGTATGTTTTGAGTTGGAGAAGGTAATTCCTCCAATGAAATGAGAAATGTTGAAGTTTTCATTCACAATGAGTTTAATTTGTGGATGTAGTACCTACTTTCTTGTGTTGAATGGAGTATGTTTGAGATGGAGTTGATGTTTCCTCCTAGTTTTGTGCATTGTTTATGATGTTTCATGCATGATGGGCTGATAGTCAGTTTTTTTTTCCAAAGTGTTTAAAGTGTCATACGAGGTCTAATGTTCCCAAGGGGGAGATAATGTTACGACTCGGAAAACTAGTAGGTGAAACTATAGCCTTACAAGTGTGTTGTTGAGTTTGATGTTGAGTTTTATGTTGTAAAATGAGTTACCGGGTTTAGTTTGAGGGGTCTAGGGGTTAAACGTGAAGGTATGACTCCCCAACGACCAACCCAGGGTCCTTGAGGAGGACCTAAAGCATAACCCCATTGCTGCCCCAAGAACCAAAATGCTATCAAAATGGCCATGACCTACAGATGGGACTTATTGGGCGTAGGTCCATCCACGCCTCGTAGGGCTTGGTCGTAGGTCAAAACCTCTTGATGACAAGATCGTGAACCAAAACACGGGCGTGCAGTACGGGGCGTCACCCCACTCACGGTCCGCGGGTTGGTGGGCGTAGGTAACCACTAAAATTTGCCCAAATTCGGCCAACTTGGAGGCAAAGTGGTAAATTCCTAGGGTGGTTAGATTATTTAGGGGTTGGTTCATTTTGATTAATTAGAGTTATGTAAGGCTTTTTAAACTATTAAACTATCTTTTACAATTCGCTTTTTAAACTATTAAACTATCTTTTACAATTCATTATTCCCAAAACCCAAAAATAGAAACCACCTCCTCTCCAAATATTATCTAGAAACCTCCATTGGAGAAGAAGAAGTCAAGATTTGGAGCTCAAGAGTTCATCTTTCTCACTCAATTTCGTGGAGTTTATTCAATCAAGGTATGGTAGTCTTCATCCTTGGTTAGTTTCCATCCAAGGATCCCCTTCCAAATATGATTTCAAAGTTTCCAAAATCCCCCAAAAGTTAGAGTTTCAATCTAAGTCATGGGTTCAACATCAAAACGTTTTCAATGATTGTTTTAAGATGAAATATGATTTAATTGAGGAATTAATGTTGAGTTATGATGAAATTCCCCTCATGAACCAAAGATTCCCCCAAAATACTAAATTGTGAATTGTGAATTGTGATTTGGGATTGATTGATTATGGAAGTATGTGAAGAGATTAAGTCTATATTGATTTAGTTTATTGAATTATATCATTATTCATGCCTAAATTGTAGTATTCTAGGTGTTTTGGTGAATTGTGATTCATGGCCTTGAAGGGCAAAGTATGAAGGATTGATGTATAATCATGATGCTATATGTATATGCTTTGTGATTTCAATGCAAGTAAGGTGATCATGTCTAGAATGCAATTGTGTTATTATTGAAAGTTTATTCTCAATTATACACTCATGACTGATGATGATAGAATGTGAAAGGTTTCTTCAATGTAATTTTACATCTTGAATTGGTAGGCTTGGGGCATCCTCTTCTTGTATAAATGAAAGTAATGTTAATTTATGTACCTTGAATTCGTAGGCTTAGAAATCCTCTTCTTATGTAACTAATGTATCTTGACTTAATGAACATGAATCGATAGGCCAATGGCATTCCTTTCATAAATAACTAATTAAGTATCCTAAGGCTTTGTCTTGAATCGATAGAACAATGGCATTCCTTTCATAATGAGCCAATGAACTAATGTAATGATGATGCTTGAATCGATAGGCCAATGGCATTCCTTTCATAATGAGTCAATGAACTAATGTGATGATGAATCTTGAATCAATAGGCCAATGGCATTCCTTTCAAGTGGATTCAATGAGCTATCCTAATGATGTACTATCAATCGATAGGCCAATGGCATTCCTTTCATGTGTGCAATAATGTACCTTGGGTCGATAGGCCAATGGAATTCCTCTCATTTGTAATATTGTTAATGAAAATGAACTACTCTATGGAAATGTAAGCTTAGCACCGAGTGGATATAGTAAGATAGAAGCTCTGCCCACGTTAGATCAGGTTTCAATGAACATCTTTCTTATCTCATAACTATGTGCCCACATAGGTTATTAGCTAGTGGATCCACCTAAGCAAAAATGTTACCGGTTTTACCTTAACTAATTAGACCAACCCTTACGATGTGGGATAGTACATCGGATTCCATGTTAAGCTCACATGGTCTATGTCGGTTAATGCTTATTCCCATCATGTCAGATACGTGTTATGATTTCTCAAGAGGTTCTATGAAGTGTGGGTGGTAGTATGGGATGCCATTAATGCATTGCACGAGTAGACTTTGAGAGGGCTGTGGGGTGACCCTCCAATGTCTTAATGTCTAATGAAATGAATATCCTTATAATGAAGCTAATGAGAATGTTGACTTAAATGCTTAATGTAATGATGCTTGTTTTACTTGGATTGTATTATGAGTTACTTTCCTTGTCATTACTTACGAAATGTATGTGTTCCTTATGTACGAGTATTGATTAAAGATAAGTATGAAGAATGGTAAGTTCATCTAAGGTGGCCTCAAAGTGGTAGTTAGTAGGAATAGTAGTATGGGATGCTATTTTTACATCGCACAAGTATAGCGTTGAGTTACCCAAGGTGATGGTTCTAATGTGATGAAATGGTTTATATTCTTACGCCCCAGATTCAAGGGGCGCAACTAGCTCCTAATGCCAAAACTCAGGCTCGAGCCGACCCTGCTGAACCATTTGCTACTAGCTTATGGCAGCCACACGCAGTCAAGAAAACAAACAAGTATATCTCGGCTTAAAATTTCACCCTCGACCGGCAAGGCCCCTGTAAACAGATCCATAAAAGAAACAACTACTCCCAAGAGTTCGTATAAAGAAATAGCCAACTAATAAAGAAGTCCTGATTGGGCCGTCGAGGCCACCATGATCTCTATACCGAAACTAAAAGCAAGTATATCAAGACAATGCATCACAAAACTGATAAGCTTCAGCAAACCAACAAACTAGGCCAGCATGGCCATAACGTAGCTATAAACCCCACACACTAAGCTGCAAGCCTCTAAGAGTAGTAAAGATTGGCGGGACAGGGCCCTAGCCTACCCATGAAAATATATACAACAAAAGTTAACAAACCTCCCAACTCTGGCAGCTCCGGAGGAAAAGGGCTAGCCAATCGGAGAGAAGTCAATCCTGCTGCTAGGGAGGTCTACTGGGTCATCTGTCGAGACCTGCATGCATGAATGCAGCGCCCCCAGGCAATGGGGCGTCAGTACAAAATAATGTATAGAGTATGAAAGAAAATAGACTATGAGCAAGTATCCTAATATACGGGAGTAATCCGGTAAATAAATCAAGAATAAGAAAAGCATATTGACCTGCTCCTAAATCTAAATTTATCAAAAATAATTAAACAACAACCTAACCAAGCCCCCATAAGCTCGGCAGGTACAAACAGTACACAAGACCACCTACCCAGGCCCACATAATCCCAGAAGGTGCCAATCAATCTATATACCCCTATCGATAGTCCCCTAGCCCCATAGGCAGTCACATATCCCTCTTAGGCAATAGTATAGCCCCATAGGCAGCACATAGCTCCCTTAGGCATCAATATATCATATAGGCAACTCATAGCCCTCTTATGCAACAACATGGCCCCTTAGGCTACTCATAGCCCTTCTAGGCATCAATATATCCCTGTAGGCAACTCATAGCCCTTCTAGGTATCAAGATAGCCCTATCGGCAGAACATAGCCCTTCTAGAAATAGATCACATTCTTGCAGCTAACCACAATAACCCAAAGGGCAACAATAACAATCCAACAGTTAAAAATGAGCAATTTAGTTATAAGCAATCTATACAAATAGCCTCTAAGTTATGTCCAACATAGGGACGCTACTACTGAATAAGAATCCCGATAAGAGAGGATTATATCCACTCGAGCAACCAACAATCAACAATAATGGCTACAAGTATCAAACCGATAACAACTCAATTACAGTGCTCCTAAGCTTTAAGGAAACATGCCATAAGAATATAATAGCCTTAACATACCTTTTTCGCTGAATTCACGTGACCTAACGACTTTTACTAATAACTCCCTCAATACTACAACAAGGTAGGACCATATTCAACACAAAAAAATAAAAGATACCATTATAATACGATAAAAGTTATGTATTTTCGTCGCAAATTGCTATTTGTTGCTTATAAAAGCTAGAGTCGATGAAAGAAGGGTCTTACATCGATCTTAAGTTCGTAATACGCCTCAAAACGTTCTAATATATCCAAACCCTTGTTGTCCCAACACTAAAGTGTGATATGCTACGAAATCAATAAACAAATTATACCACAATGATGAGCCCAACGCATAGAACAACTTTCGTCAAGGACTTAAGTCGAGAAAATCTATACTTTAGTTGATCCTAGAAATGGGTTTCTCTAATTTTTCTGGTTCTTAGCTACAAAATGAAGAAAAGGTTCGAAGAAGAAGATATATGTAAAGGTCCACCAACCTAGGGCCCCACCTCACGTGCCTGCTTCTACGGTCCCACAAAAATGCAAATATATCTTTATTCTGAAGTCGTATGAACAAATGTTTTGATGCGTTGGAAACTAGACTCGTAGACCTTCAATTTGATAGGTAGTGGGCCCCATAATGCTTTATAGATTGGGAGAAAACCTTCGAGGCATTTGACCCAAATTTCGAAGAAATCTTTAAAAAGGAACTTACGATAACTTCCACCAACTTTTATTTTGCCACTTACCTAACTTCAAAACTTGAGATGCAACAGTTGAACACTTAAAATAGGACATACCACATCATTCTTAATTTATTACCCACCCTCCTTGTCTTTCCATGGAGATACAAGTAATTTTAGACGTTTCGAAAAGTCAGGGTGTTACATCCTTCCCCCCTTAGAAACATTCGTCCTCGAATGAAAAATCTGAGACACACGGTTCAGTCCTTAGGAGTTACCAAAATTTAGGCCGTGTATCCTTTGTAAAAGTTACTATCCAGGAACCTAAAATGCAAAATTTCTAACCTAGGCATCTCACATGATGACATAAATAGCTAAGCACTATAGCTCCACCATAACAGTGCGAGCAGATATACAACGACAACCACAATAATAATAAGCAATAGTATATATATATATATAAAAATCATATAGGTATCTTGCTTTACTGGCCTAATATAAACTGATATGCCATCACCCTAGGGTATGAAACAAGTGAGGATATTTGGACCTCATGCCATCATCAGCTTCCCAGGTCACCTCTTCTCTATTCTTGTTCCTCCACAATACTTTAACTGAAGCCACCTCTTTGGTCCTCAGTTTATAGACCTGCCGATCTAAAATGGCAAATAGAGTTTCCTCGTAGGATAACTCCTCTGTGATCTGAACATCCCCAACTGGGACAATTCGAGAAGGGTCTCCTACGCACTTCCGTAGCATCGATACATGGAAAATTGAATGAACAGATTTTAGCCCCGAAGGCAAATCTAGCTCATAAGCCACTCGTCCTACCCTCTTAAGGTTTTGGTATGGCCCAATGAATCTTGGACTAAGCTTTCCCTTTTTGCCAAATCGCATAACTCCCTTCATAGGCAAGACTTTTAAGAATACCCAGTCATCGACACAAAACTCTAAGTCCCTTCATCGCACATCTGAGTATGACTTTTGTCGGCTTTGAGCTGTTAGCAACCTCTCCTGAATGAGCTTAACTTTCTCCACTGTCTGCTGGACTAAGTCGGGTCCAATCAACCCTGACTCACCTACCTCGAACCATCCAATAGGGGATCTACATTTTCTCCCATACAAAGCCCCATAAGGTGCCATCCCGATGCTGGAATGATAACTGTTATTGTATGTGAACTCAATAAGAGGCAAGTGGTCATCCCAACTTCCCTTGAATTCTAGCACCCACGCCCGTAACATATCTTCGAGTGTCAAAATTGTGCGCTCAGCCTGGCCATCTGTCCGAGGGTGAAAGGCGGTACTAAGATTAACCTGTGTCCCTAATCCTTTCTGGAAGGACTTCTAGAAATTGGCGGTAAATTGTGCTCCTCTATCAGAGATAATAGATACTGGGACATCGTGTAGCCTAACAATCTCTCTAATATAGAGCCATGCATAGTGTTCGGTCGAAAAAGTAGCCCTGACTGGTAAGAAGTGGGCTGATTTTGTTAGTCTATCAGCAATTACCCAAATAGAGTCCAACTTGCGATGCAATCGAGGTAACCTTGTAATAAAATCCATATGAAGTGCTTCCGACTTTCACAAAGGAATGGCTATCTCCTGAACTAGCCCAGCGGGCTTTTGGTGCTCAACCTTCACTTGTTGGCAGTTAGGACACTGCACCATAAACTCAGCAACGTCCTTCTTCATCCCATGCCACCAATAGATCTCCTTAATATCATGGTACATCTTCGTCGAACTAGGGTGAATAGAATAACGGGAATGATGTGCCTCTTCCATAATTCAATGTCGAAGCCCTGCAACATTCGGAACACACAATCGAACGCTATATCTGTAATGACCCGAGAGCACCTTCTAGCCGTTACATGTGTATTCGACCTCTCGGAGGTCTTATACAAGCCTTAGCATTCATTCATCACATAGATCATAAAAATCACTAAGAATTTAAAACTTTTATTCAATAGAACCATAAGACTTCAAGAGTCATCAACATTTGAAAACATCAATACGCAAGCGGAACTACTAAGTCTCTTTAGCCAATCTTAGACAAGAACTTAAAATGTACTAAGGGACACGGCCCTTTACAAATGAAATGAAACTTAAGTGTCTATTACAATGACTAAGAAACTTCTAAACATAGTCCTCGAATCAAGCAACTCCAAAGCACAATCCCCTCCTAGTTACCACAACCTACACTTGTAGTAAAATAGAAGAAAGGGGTTAGTACAATACACGTATTAAGTATGAGGATATGCAAAAACATGCTAAAAAGGACATTTATTCAGAAGTTATGCTTTCATGCCATTTTGATAAAATCTCATGAACATCAACATAATAGGCACCTTACAAGTCACAACCAACAATACAAAGTCATATGCTTCACAATACCTCATAAACATACATAACCCATTTACCTTTACCTTCTTGCTTTGGACCTCCACTTTAAGGAACCCTTAAGCAATACCTTTGTGCAATGTATGGGCAACGTCTCATACCATCACCCACACTAAGGCACCACCTTAAGGTCACACAAAGTGCACTTACCATGCATACCTCAACCTTCACCCATTGATCACATGAAACATATAAGCACATAAGCCAACAAGTCACTTCATAATGTTAGAACACTCATCAAATGTCATCCCAAGACTCACCTAAGTAAGACATGGTGAAGCAGCCCATACTACCTCTCCATACCACACCCAAGTGATCCTTAAGGCTACACAAGACAAGCTTCATTCACATCTCAACATAAATCGTTGATTCAATTTAATGCATTTAGACAACTTCATTCATTAATGACATAAGATCATCACATACATTCAATTCAACATAAACACTTACATTCAATTCATTATGACTCACCTTCACATTACCAAGCTCAAAGACCAACACTTTCATTAATTAGTCCAATAAGACTCATTCATTCATTATCATTACCAAGACACACCAAGATCTCCCTTAAATGTCTTCTTGTGCAATGTCTAGATGATGTCTTATTCCACCACCTATCCTAAGTAGTAAACCCTTAAGAGACCCTAATTCATTTATTCATTAATGTGGGGGAAGAGCCTTACCTGACATAGACCAGGGAGCTTGACATGGAATCCCGGTAGTACCCTTACCAGATAAGGGATCCCTACTTGCCTAAGGTAGGGTCATTCTTTTAGACTTTACGTGGTAGAGACCACTAGCTAGTCCTATGTGAGCACATAGTTAAGGGATAGAAGGATTGTTTCTAGGTACTCTCATCTCAACTCACGAAGGAGCACCCATCTTAAATGTTGCTACTAAATACTCACATCTCAACTAACGAAGGAGTATCCACCCATCTTCATATCCTCTCGATGCTAGACATTACTCCCCCACGGATTTAGGACATTTATTTCATTCATTCACTTAGGGATAAGGATTGCTACTAAGTACTCTCATCTCAACTCACGAAGGAGTACTCATTCTAACCCAACATTCATTCATTTAGGGATAAGGATTGCTACTAAGTATTCTCATCTCAACTTATGAAGGAATACCCATCCTAACCCTCATTCATTCATTAAGGAAGCTCTTGGATTCAAAGATAAGAAAATCTTTCATCTAGGAACCCCATTCATTTAAATGAGTACTTTATGAGACTATCCTTACAATAGACCCAACTTTCATTCATTAGCATTAACTCCCATTCTTTTCATTCATTCTCACATTCTTTCATTCATTCTTCACTAGGTGTGAGAGTAGGTAAACATAGTCTATCCTAACCTCACCTTCATTATAATTCATTCAAAGAAGACAACAACCAAGCATAACACATAAAGTCTCTTACACAAGGTCACCTTTCATGCTCTTAGACCATACACAAATTCACATCATATCACATTAACTTCACATAATCAACATTACTCAAAACAACAATCATCCAACTTTGTCTACAAGGCCATGATCACAACATGCTTATAAGGTAAACACCTCCCCACTTTCAAAGGGATCAAACCTCACAATTCTAACATCTACAACATATATATATATATATATATATATATATATATATATATATATATATATATATATATATAAAATACTAGAATCAATAATCTATTCATAACTCCATCATCATCATAAACATTAGGTCACAATTGCCCATTCAAGGCCAACATCCAATATAACACAATTGACCATCAATTCCTCATAATTCAATATAGAACAATACATAAATCAATACCCCATAACAATCTACACATTAATATCACATTATTAGCTCATAATCAATAGACCCACTTTAGACCCGAAATTAGAATTTCAAGATACGCAAGGGTTCATGGAGTTTTTGATCTTAAAACCATCAATATTAACATAAATCATCATTTGAAATACTTTCATGCAAGAACCCAAGTTTAGAATTGAAATTGGGGTTTTTAGTGTTTTTCAAAAACATTGAAATCACTTTGATTTGGCTCTTTGATTGAAAGGAGAATCAAAGATAAAATCCCCATACCTTTGTGATTAATTTCCTAGGAATTTGAAGGAGAAATCAGTAAGAACCCATCCCCTAGCTTGAAGCTTCATCAATGTCTTCCATGGAGTTTTAGAGAGAGAATTTATTTGAGAGGGAAGGTTCAATTTGGATAATGAGGTCTAATTCTAGGTTTTGGGGCTTTAACCACTTAAAATATCCTAAAATAGGTAGAATGACCGTTTATAATAATTCCCCAAAGTACCCAAACTACCCCTCACTTAGTTGGACCTTTTAAACAAGTCAAACTTGAGTTTTATTTTCGCAGATTTCGTCAGGAAACAAGTCCGCGACACGGAGGTGTTCCCACAAGTTTTTGGAAATTAAATTTTGAGACGCAAACATGCTCCCTCCACGCACATTCTCAAGCTGCCTTGGCAGCTTGTTTGGGCAAGGGTTGGGGTCCTCCTCGGGGACCCTTAGGGTGGTACCATGGAGTCGTACCCGAACATTTTGACCCTAAAAGCATTTATTAAGACACTAGGATCACCTCCACTGATTTTAGACTCCAAACAACACATAAAAACATGAACAATATACTAGAGCACACCAACACGTAAAAGACTAGTTTTTGAATGTCTTGGTCGTCCCTTGACGTTTTACTTCCAAAGTCTTTAAAACTGACTAAAAGGGCTTTTCTTCATTATTTAAACAAGCTATTAATGCATAACACCCATGTGAGGCTGTACTTTATCCTACTTCATTTTGAGGGGTGTTAGAATATCTGAGGACTCCAATTACTGCTATATCAAATGCTAAAGACTGTTGATCCTGAGCCTTGGCTCTAAGCTAGGATCCTCTTGTTGCCGTGATTTTACTGCTACAAATAGAGATGATACAGTTTTATCCTGAATTGTGACTCCACTATCGTCTACCTCTAACAATCTGACTTCCAAGCTAGCTAACTGGTGAAGCTCTCGCGCTAGCTCCCGCTTCTCAACACCTAAATGGGATAAACTACCCATAGATCTTCGACTGAGGGCATCGGCTACCACATTCGCCTTTCCTGGATGATATAAAATATCCACGTGTAGTCTTTCAGTAACTCAAGCCATTGACGGTGTCGCAGATTTAACTCCTTCTGTCTAAATATATATTGAAGGCTCTTATGATCTGTGAAGATGTCAACATGAACGCCATACAAATAGTGCCTCCAGATCTTTAACGCATGCATAACTGCAGCCAACTCTAAATCATGGGTCAGATAGTTCTTCTCATGCTTCCTCAACAGCCTTGAAGCATATGTGATAACCTTTCCATGTTGCATTAGAACACATCCCAACCCAACACCAGAAGCATCGCAGTACACCACATAGCCTTCTGAACCCTCTGGTAATGCTAGAACTGGTGCTGATGTCAACCTGTCCTTCAACTCCTGCAAACTATGCTCGCAAGCTTCAGTCTACTGAAACTTAACTGCTTTTTGAGTCAACTTCGTTAATGGTGCCAAAAGTAAAGAAAACCCCTCTACAAACCTTTTGTAGTACCCAGCTAACCCTAAGAAACCACGAACCTCAGTCGGAGTCATAGGTCTGGGCCAAGTCTATACGGCCTTAATCTTCTGTGTATCAACCGTAATGCCCGCATCTGATACAATATGGCCTAGGAAAGCCACAGAGCTCAACCAAAACTCACACTTACAGAACTTTGTGTAAAGTTCCTGCTCTCGAAGAACTTGAAGGATTGCTCGTAAATGATCTGCATGCTCAGCTTTTGAATGCGAATAGACCAAAATATCATCAATAAATAAAATCACAAATGTTCTAGATACGGCCTAAATATACTATTCATCAAATTCATAAACACTGTCGGGGCATTGGTCAATTCAAAATACATAACCAAAAACTCAAAATGCCTATATCTAGTTCTGAAAGTTGTCTTTGGAATATCTTTCTCCAAAACTCGTACCTGATGGTACCCTGATCTCAGATCAATCTTCTAGAAGTACTTAGCACCTTATAGTTGATTAAACAAGTCCTCGATCCTCGGAAGGGGATACCTATTCTTTATAGTAGCCTTGTTCAGCTGTCGATAATTAATACACATCCTCAGTGAGCCATCCTTTTTTCTCACAAATAATACTGGTGCACCCCATGATGAAGCACTAGGCCTGATAAAGCCTTTATCAAGCAAATCTTTCAGCTGATCCTTCAACTCCTTCAGCTCAGCAGGAGCCATTCTATAAGGAGGGATATATATGGGTTGTGTACCTTGTAGCATTTCGATAGCAAAATCAATTTCTCATTTTGGAGGGATACTAGAAAGTTCGTCTGGAAATACATCTAGAAACTCATTAACTAATGAAATAGACTGAAGAGTCGGTGGTTCTGCATCTATATTATGAATGCAAACAAGATGATAAATACAACCCTTAGTAATCATCCTCATCTCCTTAAGATAGGAAATAAACCTACCTTTCGGCGTTGTTGTATAGCTTTTCCATTCCAGAACTGCCTCTCCAAGAAAGTGGAATCTAACAATCTTTGTCCGACACTCAACATTAGCATAACAAGATTCTAACAAGTCTATACTCATAATGACGTCAAAATCAACCATCTCTAATTCTACCAGGTCTACAGAGGTCTGACGGTCGATAATTTCTACCATGCAACCTCGATAGACTCTCATGGCAATAATAGACTCACCAACTGGTGTAGATACAATAAAGGGTCGATCTAATGACTCTGCTACTACACATAACTTTCCTGCTATAAATGGAGTAACATAAGATAGAGTAGATCTAGGATCTATCAAAGCATAAACACAATGGGAGCAAACAATCAATGTATCTGTCACAACATCTAGTGATGACTCTGAATACTGTCGGTCGGCTAGTGCATATATATGGTTCTGGCCACTACCAGAACTAGATGCTTCCTTTCTGCCTCTACCTCTACCTCTACCTGCTGAAGTCTAGGGTGTATGTCCTGCAGACTGTGCTGATGAGGAGGAACCTACTACTAACCTGGTCGACTGACCTATACCACCCTAACCTATGGTCGGGCAGTTTCTACACTCGTGCCCCTCCTGTCCACAAGAATAATAACATGTGGAACCCTGTCTACTCCTCCTGAAATGCATCCTACCGCAGGTAGCGCAATGAGGTGGTACTGTCCTAGCCTGGCCTGAACCCCTCTGCTACTGAGAGCTTGATGCTGGTGAACCTCACATGGGCCTTACTGGCCCTGATGATCAAACTACTACCCTAAAACTGTTGTGGTGGAGGTTTAGGTGGCCTACTAGAATATCGAGGTTTAGGACCACCCTGAAATCTCCCGGTGAACCAACGGGCCTAGCCCTCTTCTGTTTCTCTCTTTCGACCCTCTCACTCATATACTGTAGATGTCGGTGATCCTCTATTCCCTGTACAAATGCCTGAATCCACGATATATCCATATTATCATTTAGCATAGCGGTAGAACAAGCCTCGATATAGTCTGAGTCAAGCCCTCCTAGAAATCTACGTACCCTGTCATACATCATATCAACAAATGTTGGTGCATATCTAGCCAATGAATCAAATCTCAGACCGTACTCTCAGACACTCATGCCACCCTGTCGGAGGTTCAGAAACTAGTCCACCCGGCCATCCCTAATCTCTCGAGGCAAATAGTGATCTATGAAAGCTTCTGTAAAGCTATCCCAAGTAGGTAGAGATGTATTTTTTCCCTTAGATCTCTCCCAACTTTCATACCGCAATATGTAACATCACGCAATCGAAATGTTGCTAACTCAACTAACTCAGTCGTTGAGGCATGCATGACTCTAAAGATCCTATAAAGCTGATCAACAAAGTTCGGAGGGTCCTCTCTATGATCAGTTCGTGTAAACTGTGGAGGATTCAAGGCAAGGAATTCATGAACTATTAAACTTCTGGGTCCTTTAGAAGGTCTGGCAACATCGGGCGTAGCTGGTTGGCGCTGTGCAGCTACTAATTGTGCTAACATATATACTGCACTCTTGAAATTCTAGTCAGATGGAATATGAGGAACTAGAGGTGGTACTGCTGGTGGAGTCGGGGGTCCTGTAGCCCTCAGAGGCTCCTGAAGCGGTGGAGAAGCTATAGGGGCTGAAAAGATGTCTCCCCCTGGGTTTCACAATGGGCTGCCTCCACCTGTGGTACCTTTCCAGTACCCTCGCCTGCAGTTGTATCTAGTCCCTGGCTAGTAGTGGTCTGTCTGGTGTTAGCCATCTCTATCTGCATACAAATATCAATTATAAGCCAGAAACCTCAACCCTTAAGACACCGTTCTATAGCACGAGGTGAGCAAAATAAGAATAGTCATTCTAACATGTTCAGTAACTCCTTGTTTATCGAATGTGGTGCACAACACATTTATAAAAAAGACTATATTAGACAAGGCTTGCAGACTCAATAGGATACAACTTTGCTCTAATGCCAAGTTTGTCACACCCCAGATTCAAGTGGCGTAACTAGCTCCTAATGCCAAAACTCAGGCTTAAACAGACCCTACTAAACCATTTGCTACTAGCGCATGGCAGCCACACGCAGTAAAGAAAACAAACAAGTATATCTAGGGTTAAAATTAAACCCTCAGCTGGCAAGGCCCCTGTAAACAGATCCATAAAAGAAACAACTATTCCCAAGAGTTCATATAAAGAAATAGTCAACCAGTACAGAAGTCCTGATTGGGCAGTCGAGGCCACCATGATCTTTATACCGAAACTGAAAATAGGTATATCAAGACAATGCATCACACAACTAACAAGCTTCAGCAAACCAACAAACTAGGCCAGTATGGACATAACGTAGCTATAAACCCCACACACTAGTCTGCATGCCTCTAAGAGTAGTAAAGATTGGTGGGACAGGGCCCCAGCCTACCCATGAAAATATATACAACAAAATCTAACAAACCTCCCAACTCTGGCAGCTCCGGAGGAAAGGGGATAGCTAACCAGATAAAAGTCAATCCTGCTGCTGAGGAGGTATACTGGGTCGTCTTTCGGGACCTGCATGCATGAATGTAGCACTCCCAGGCAATGGGGTGTCAGTACAAAATAATGTATAGAGTATGAAAGACAATAGACTATGAGCAGGTATCCTTATATACTGGAGTAATTCGGTAAATAAATCAAGAATAAGATAAGCATACTGACCTGCTCCTAAATCTAAACTTATCAAAAATCATAAAACAACTACCTAACTAGGTCCCCATAAGCTCAGCACAAACAGCACACAAGACCACCTACCCAGGCCCCCACAAGCCCAGAAGGTGCCAATCAGTCTATATACCTCTATCGCTAGTCCCCTAGCCCCGTAGGTAGTCACATTGCCCTCACAGGCAATAGTATAGCCCCGTAGGCAGCACATAACTCTCTTAGGCATCAATATAGCATATAGGCAACTCATAGCCCTCTTAGGCAACAACATGGCCCCGTAGGCAACTCAAAACCTTTCAAGGCGTCAAAATAGCCCTGTAGGCAACTCATAGACCTTCTAGGCATCAAGATAGCCCTGTCGGCAAAACATAGCCCTTCTAGGCAAAGATCACATTCTTGCAGCTAACCACAATAGCCCAAAGGGCAATAATAACAATCCAACAGCTAAAAGCGAGCAATTTAGTTATAAGAAACCTATACAAATAGCCTCTAAGTCATGTCCAACATAGGGACGCTACTACTAAATAAGAATCCCGATAAGAGAGGATTATATCCACTCGAGAAGCCAACAATCAGCTATAATGGCTACAAGTATAACAACGAGAACAACTCAATTACATTGCTCCTAAGATTTAAGGAAACATGCCGTAAGAAGAGAATATCCTTAACATACCTTTTTCGCTGAATTCACGTGGCCTAACGACTTTTACTCATAACTCCCTCGATACTACAACAAGGTAGGACCATAATCGACACACAAAAATAAAATATACCATCACAATATGATAAAAGATATGTATTTCCGTCGTAAATTGCTATTTGCTGCTTATAAAAGCTACATTCAATGAAAGAAGGGTCTTACCTCGATCTTAAGTTCATAATACCTCTCGAAACCTTCAAATATATCCAAACCCTAGCTGTCCCAACACTAAAGTGTGATATTCTATGGAATCGATAAAACAAATTATACCACGGTGATGAGCCCAACGCGTAGAACAACTTTTGTCAAGGACTTAAGTTGAGAAAATCTATACTTTAGTATATCCTAGAAATGGGTTTCTCTAATCTTTCTAGTTCTTAGCTAAAAAAATAAAAAAGGGTTCGAAGAACAAGATATATGTATAGTTCCACCGACCTAGGGCCCCACCTCACGTGCCTGCTTTTGCAGTCCCACGAAAAATGCAAATATCTCTCTATTATGAAGTCGTATGGACAAACGGTTTGATGCGTTGCAAACTAGACTCGTAGACCTTCGATTCGATAGGTTGTGGGCCCCATAACTATTTATAGATTGGAAGAAAACTTCCGAGATATTTGACCCAAATTTCAGAGAAATATTTAAAAAGGAACTTACGATAACTTCCACCAACTTTTATTTTGCCACTTAACTTCAAAACTTGAGATACAACACTTGAACACTTAAAATAGGACATACCACATCATTCTTAATTTATTAGCCACCCTTATTGTCTTTCCATGGAGATACGAGTAATTTTAGACATTTCAAAAAGTTGAGGTGTTACATATTTGTTGATTATTTTTGTATCCTATGCCTTTTATACTAAAGTTTATGATGTTTTCTCAAATTGGTATATAGAAGGGATTTTAACCAAACTGTCCTTTTTAAGCATGGTTTTTGCATGGCTATCATACTTAGTACATTTTGTGTGCTAACCTATATTTCTTCCATTTTTCTACTATTGAGTTGATTTCTTCTAGTTGAAGCTTGAGTTGAATATTCATCAAGTTTGTGGTATGTCCTCATGGATCCGAGGACAAGTGCTTTATTGTCATTTCATTTCTTCATTGTACTAGACACTTATTAGACTTTCTATTGTAAGGGATGTGACCCTAGATTTGATCCATATGTATTAGATGGCCATGTGAGACAAGTAGACTTCCGTTGTTTTAACAAAGTTTTCGATTGTATGGATTTAAAAAGACTTTTGAATTCGGCACTATTTCTTATGTCTTATGTTATGAATGCAATGAGGCTTGTATGAGGCACTTCAAAGTCTTGTGTGTTGTGTCACGTCCGGGGTGTAGGCTCGGGTCATGACAAAATTAGTTTTACTTTACATTTGAATGATCTTTTAAAATTTTGTGTTGACTAATTGTGTATTGATGTCAGCCTTGCAATGAACATCACACATAAGCTTCTTAATTTTGTAGAGTTGTGTGATATGATCGCATTTGAAGTTCCCTGTGTGGTGAGTTCCTACTTGAAAGCATGTTAATTGATTCCTATAATTTGTCTTGTTAGTCTAATTTTTTAGCCTTGGTGAATGTGAGAAATGATCTTGGGTACAAATTTTGAGAGGGAACATAAATCTACATACCTTTTGTGACTACCTTGAGAGGGTGTGCAACCATTTTGTCACCATTTGAGCCTATACCATTTGTTGTTGTTGACCCCATTTAAACCTCTTGAGAAAAATATGTCCCTAATTTCTCATCCATAAATCATTTTATAAGCATTAGTTTAGTTAAATAATCAACTTAGGCAAAAAGCCTAAGTTGAGGTGTGGAAAGGAAAAAGGAAAGAAAGCCAAGTAAAAAGGAAGAAATAAAAGTGAGACTCAACCTTGAAGTTTGCTGCAAAAAGAAGGAACCACTCCTTATAAAACAAAGATGAGAAAAAATATGAAAAAAAAAAGTTTTGATGAAATAAAAAGGGTTTCTAATCAAGAGAATGGAAAATTGAGGATTAAGTCTCCAAGTGAAAAGAATGAAAGAAACTTGAGAAGATATGGAAATGAGTACAACAATGCTTTGAAAAGGTGAAGTCACTGAGCCAAATTGACAATACATTTACCCTCATCTCCATTACAAGCCTAAAAGACCCTTGAGATGTTGCTAAAATTGGGTTTTGTGATAATTTAAAAATACGGACAAGCCTATGGGATAAAGCTTGTATGTATTTCACTTTCAGGAAATGAGAGTTCGATTGATTCCTATGTTCTTTTATCGATGTTCTTTTTGAGAGAACGTGTAACACCTTGGAAAATTTTTGTGCTAAGACTTGAACCATCCTTCATTGTGAGTATGATTTGACCAAGGAATTTAAAATTTCTTAAGTGTTATGGTCACTAGATGTAGCTCCTTGAGTTCCAAAAAGAACTAAATTGGAAATAGCAAAATCTGAAATTTTGCAAGTTATGCTTAAGTTATGAGTTTTGGGTCAACTTCAAACGACCATAACTCTTAGCACATGATGAGTTATATGTGCCATGAGATGTAAAATGAAATGTCTTTGAATTACTTTCCAACTCCACCGAGTTTGCTAAGTTTCAAGGTCAGATGAGTGAGATATGCCATTTTGAAGTCAAGTTGTCCAGTTAAGGAAAGTTAACCGAAAATAGTAAGGGGTATTTTTGACTTTTCCTTACCCAATCAGATTTAATTCATTTTTAGTAAGGTTTTAAGGGTCTAATCCTATTGGGTTTATTTTTATAATCTTAATATACACCTAGGGTTTTAGTTCAGAGCTCAAGAAGAGAAAAGAGGAGAAGAGAGGAAAGGATCAAGGCATTCGTCGAGGTTCTTGAGTTTTGTTGCGGATTTTCGCCATGGGTTTGATCCTAAAAGTTATGTTAGCTTCCATAGTGTTGGGTTTATTCACCTACACGCCAATCATGTTATTTTCAGCATAATTTCATTCTCAAAAGTTGAAGGAATTGAGTTCTTGATAAGTGTTCTTAAAGTTCATTCTAAATCCTATTTTGTTGAGGTTTTGATGAATTCTTGAGATGAAAGTTAGTGATTTGAGTGATGTTTTGAGTATATTAGTGTGTACTTAGGTTGGCTTATTGACTCTAAGGAAAACTTGAGAAAAGAAATCGATTTGAAGTGACTTAGGATCAGAAAAAAAGAAGAAAAGTTTGTCGGGTCGTTCTGGGGAGGGGTAGCGTTACGCGCCACTGGTGTGCTAGGAGGGCTGGCGCGCTGCCCTAGAAGTGCACCACAATCAGGCCTCTGAAGTTAAGGGGCTGGCGCCCTGTGCCAGGAATGTGCCAAGGTCACCTGCCTCCACTCTTTTTCCGTCGGTTGTCCCGTTTGAGTTCCTTTGGAGTGTATCTTCACACCTTTTGATTCCAAACACTCTAAACTACTTCTAAACATCTATAAATCATCCATAAACATGATCTAAACCTTGAATCCATAAATTCAAATTCAAGGTAGAGTTAGAAATCAGGTCTTGAGAGTTCTCGCGAAAATTTTGAGAAAGTCCCTTTGAGTCTTTTGAGGAGTCTTCTACAAATTTAAATAACTTGTTCCAAGACTCGAGCAAGTAAGTATAAGAATGAGGAAAATGTATTCATGAGTCTACTTTGTCATCACGAGATAGTTCATATCACAAACCATAACTCTTGAATTCATAATTCAAATTCAAGAGAGAGTTAAGAGTAGAGTCCAAGAATGTATTTGAGTTAAATTGTGAATTCTTGCGATCAACTATCAATTTGAACTAAGTTTTGAGGAAGTAAGTATAAGATGGAGAAGAGTCGTATACATAAGTTCCATATTATTAGACATACCCTTGAGTCGAGCCGTTCATGTCCAATAATTCTGCATGAACCCAATAAGTTGAGCATCTTTGAGAGGAGTTGTAACACCCCGTATTCGAAACAGACGAAAATGCAGATTTTGAGAAGTTGCAGGTGCAACTTACGGTCACCATCCACGGACCGTAGGTCAGACCACGGCCCATGCTGGTGGTCCGTGGTTCACCACTGCAACCCCTCCCCAAACCAGCTCAGAAAATTGGCTAAGTCTCGATTCACGGACAGACCCACGGTCCGTAGATCAGACCACGGTCCGTGGTCTGTGTCCGTGGATTGAGACTTCCCTTCCATTCCTCTGACACAACCTACGGTCGACCAGCACGGACCGTCATTCGATCCACGGTCCGTAGGTCTGACCGTAGATGAGGTTAGCAGCTAGTTAGATGAAAAATATTGATGGGTCAACTTCATATGGTCATAACTTTTAGAAAAAAATGAATTATGTGTCCCATGACCTATGGTTAGATAGATAATTGAATTATCTTTCCAACGCCACCAAGTTTACTAAATTCAAACCTCCGAGTAAAAAGTTATGCTTGTTTTAGTGAAGGCCTGTCGAGCAGACTCGACCTACGGACCCAATCTACGGACCGTAGATTGACCTACGGCCCGTAGGTCCAATCCGTAGATCACTCCGACAGCAGTTAATTCAGGGGTCTTTTGGTCTTTTCCTATTTCATTTAACCCCTAAGATACGTCGTTTAAACCCTAAATCATGAGGTTTTAATCAGTTTAAACCTAGGAACATAACTAGAACTTACCTAAGTCAAATCATTAATCAAACTTAGAAGAATTAGAAGCAAGAAAGGAGAAAAAGGTCAAGAACCCTAGTTCAAGAACGCAGCGAGGTTTCTTCAGTTCCAGCCCCGAAATCGAAAGATTTCTCCGTGGAATTCGTCACCAGGTATGTGGGATTTCACTAGTGGGTTCCTTTCGCCCATTAGGTCCCTAGAATTCAGTCAGATTCTTGATTCCATGATTATGAACAGACCTAGGGTTTCTAGAATTTCAACAGATCATCATGAATTAGTTATTTAAATGTTCCAAATCAGATTATTATGTTATTGCTCAGTTTCTTACATAAATTTCAGAACCCTAGCTATGTATTTCATTAGTTCTTGAATTACACATGCTAGGTCAGATATTTCAGTTATTCAGATATACATGCTCCAGTTTTATGCCACATTATCAGTATATTTCAGCATAAACCCTATTTTGAGTTATAAATTATGAGAAGCTTTTCTTTAAGACAACACTTGAGTTTTAAACTGAGTTTTTGAGAAAGTTAAAATGATTTTTGAGAAAGAGCTTCTAAAACATGATTAGTATGACAATTGAGTAGGTCATCAATGTATGAATAGTATGGTATCTAGATATACCATCAATGTTTATGCAGTATGACTTCCCAAGTCATCAATGATCATAGTATAATATAATGTTGAATTGTTTTCTAAAAAGGAGTTTTCAAGTATGAGTATATACATGTCAGTATTTTGAGCTATTCAGTATTCCAGTCATAATATATTCAGTTATACATGCCTCAGTTTATGAATGCATCATTATCAGATTAATTGTTGCATTCTCAGTTTGCATGTTCAGTTTCGAGCTATCCAGTGTTTACAGAAATTCAGTCATAACCAGTTAACCACTAAATTCATTGGGAGTAGCATAATATCGAGTTGGACTAGGGTTTCAGCGTACCCATATAGTCCCAGAACTACGAGCCACGTAGGTGTAAGTCCCCTCTGTGGGCAACATCAGTTTAGTGATCACGCCAGCATGCCTTTATACCTCTGGCAGGGTATATTGGGTCCTCTCGATGGGGCGTATACATCGGACTCCACATTTAGCTCATGTGGTTTTATGTCGGTTATTAGTAGCTCCCACAGTTCAGTCAGACTCTATTGCATTGACCATTTATCAGTATATTCAGTATTCAGTCTCAGCATGTTATAAATTGGTCATTGCATCAGTTAGCTCAGTATTTAGTATATTCAGTATCTATATCATGTTCAGATTATTTCATTGCTTTATTGCTTTGTTCAGTTATATGTTCTTTCAGCTTTACTCTATCCTGCATGCTCAGTACCTTTCAAGTACTGACGCATACGTGCGCTACATCTTCTCGTGATGTAGGTTCAGGTTCTCAGCATCCAGATCACGCGTAGATCGATTCTCGATCTTCAGTTCAGCAGCATCAGTGGTGAGTCCTCATTCTTCGAGGACTAGTGACATGTTATCTTTATCGCTTTTAGTCTTTAGTTTCAGTTTTGCTAGATCTAGTTGGGGCATGTCCCAACATTTCTAGTCAGTTTAGAGGCTTATTTCAGACATAGTTAGATTCATCTTAGTACTTGAGTTTGATATTTCTTTTGTATTAAACTCTCAGATTTGATATATTCAGTTATAGTATATGGGTATTCCCCATCTTTTCAGATTTATTTATGATTTAGCTTCCGCATCAGTTTATTATCTTTAGTATGCTCATAATCATGCCAGCAGGGTTAGCTTGGGATCACTTGTGGTCCTAGGTCCCGTGTCCACGTCTCGGGGGTAGCTCGGGGCGTGACAGGAGAAGTATATTCAAGTGCTAAGTCTTGAGTATCGAGTTCCTAACCATTTCAAGATTATATTCCTAATCACGGGGCTATTACATGTCACCCATGAAGTCCTCGAGTTCAGTAGTTCATGCCCATAATTCCGCATCGACCATCTAAGTCAAGTAATCTTGAGATGAGAAGTATCTTTGAGTCCTTGAGTAGAGTATTTCATGCCCATAATTTCGCATGAACCCTCTGAGTCAAGCATTCTTGAAATGAGGATTACCATCAAAGTTCTTGAGTTCTGAGTTGTTGAGTCTCGAGTATTGAGTTCTAGTTATGATTATAGAAAATCTTGAATTGAGTCGTTCACGCCCATAATTTGGCATGAACTTCATTTTGAGAAGTCTTTTACAATTTTTTCTAAAATTATTTTAAATCTTGAGAACTTGAGTTGAAAAAAAGTAGAGTCGAGTTCATTTTCTTTAAAATGATAAATGGGAACTAAGTATTCCCAAGTGTAAATGATTTCACATTTAAAAGAGGAGGAAACTGAGATTTTCAAAAGAGATTTGAGTAGTTTGGGTAACATCTCTTTTTAGAGAAAGATTTTGAGTAATAATCTCAAACCACAGAAAGAGTTATGTTTTTAAACATATGAGCTGAGTATATTTTTGGGAGTAGTGTTGAGCACCGATATGGGGACGAGTTCAGATAACTCAAGTCTCTGTAAACCATGTAGCCAACGTGGGTAGAATGGGTCATACTTTTTAGATGATTCCTTAGTGCTTTTTAGCATAGACTAGTTGATCCACTTAGTTGAGAGGTTCTATACCCTGGCAAAGTATAGGACAGTTCTGACAGCATGGGCGAAATGTTGTATCATCACACAGCTCATAGTGATGGTTGTCGGTTAGAGAAAATCCCACAGAGATATTTTGTATTCTTATATACGCATGTGAAGTGAACTTGTTTAATAGTCAGTAATCAATACACATGTGAAGCGAACCATCCTTCTTACGAACAAACAAAACTGGAGCACCCCATGGAGAGATATTTGGTCGGATGAAACCCTTATCCACAAAATCATTCATTTTGTTTTTTAATTCCTTGAGTTGTGTCGGAGCCATACAGTAAGGAGGAATAGAGATAGGTTACGTATCTGGAAGAAGGTCAATACCGAAGTCTATTTCCCTTTTGGAAGGAACATCGGTTAGATTATCGGGAAACACTTTCGAAAACTTAATTGCAATGGGGACCAACTCAAGAATAGGGGTTTCAGAATCCCTATCCCTAACCCTAAGAAGATGATATATCAAACTTTTAGAAACCATTTTTATAGCTTTAAGACAAGAAACACAGTGACCCTTGGACATAGAATTTCCCCCTTTCCACTCTAGGGAGGTCTCATTTGGAAACTGAAACTTAACAGATCGGGCTATACAATCAACCGAAGCATAGAAAGAATGGAGCCAATCCGTATCAAGAATAACATCGAAATCCAACATAACAAGCTCTAAAAGATCAATATTAGTGACTCTATGGTATTAGGAGATGGGACAATTTCTATAGACTCTCTTAGCCATAATAGATTCACCAATAGGTGTAGAGAAAGAAAAATGGCCTATTAGCACATCCGGAGAAACATAAAATCTCATAGTCACATATGGTGTCACAAAAGACAAAGTAGCACTAGGGTCTAGCAAAGCATAAACATCAAAATAAAGACTTTCAACATACCAGTAACCATATCAAAAGAACCCTCCTAATCATCTCAAGTTTGAAGTGCATAGAATCAGTTTTGCTTTGGAGCACTTGAACCCGAACAAATAGGTGAAACTTGCCTACCATTTTTTCTCTTGTTGATTGTAGATAGAAATCTATTGTCACGACCCGAGAGCACCCCCTAGTCGTAACCGGCGTACTCGACCTCTCGGAGGTCTAATACAAGCCTCTTAGCATTCATTCATCGCATAACACTAAAAACCATAATGAATTAAAAACTTTCTTTACAAAGAAGACATTTCATTAAAATAGTAAGCGGAAGACTTCTAGACTTTATACACTTATGTCTCAAACCATCTAATACTTTGAATACAACATTGAGATTAAGCCCATACAAAACTTAAGCATATACTAGAAAGACATTAAAAAAAGGGACATGTAGGGTATTGTCCTCGAATCTATGAGGACTCACCAAGTCTTCATCTTCAACACTTAGAAACCTATCAAGTAGCCATGACATGTCACCATCTCCAAATCCCTACACTTTAGTCAAAAAGGGATAGAAAGGGGGTTAGCACAATTAAGTACTAAGTATGGAGACCATGCAAGAAAATATGCACAACGGACACTTACAAGAAATGTATGCTTTCATATCATTTTGATAAAACCTTCACTTCACAAGTATAAGAGACATAATACACAAGTCAATGTTCTCATATAAAACCATAGCCAACCGTATACATACTCAACATATATTCGTATACAACCCATGCTTAACTTTAAAGGAACACATGTCATTTCATTACCATAGGACCTCTACCTAATATAACCTTAAGACACACTTGAGTAAGACAAGAAGTGACCGCCCATACAACCTCTTCAAGCACACTTAAGAGTTCCTCAAGATTACCTTAGATAAGGACATTTCCTTTACAACATAGCATCAATAGGCCAACATTCTTTAAGAAACCATTTAGGAGACATTCAAGCACATAAGGGGACTTTCATATAATAGTCGTTAGACTTAGGGAACTCACTTTAGAATCTTCAAAGCCTACTCGTGCCATGTGTAGATAGCATCCCATACTACTACCTACACGTTGTAGAACCTATCCAATAACTAGAGTGCACATCCCACATGATGGGAATAGGCATAACCGACATAGACCATACTAGCTAGGTATGGAATCCGGAGTCTATCCTACTCCGTGGAGGTTGTTCTACTTGCCAAAGGTAGAACTAGTAAGCAACCCATGTAGGCACATGGTTTAGGAGATGTCCAAGGAAGTTCATTGTGCCTAATCTCATACTCAACTAGGCCACCTTCCTAACCACATCCACTCGGTGCTAGCCTTGTTTCCCATAGAGTATTCAATCACATAGGTACTTAGAGAAGGTTCCTTTTCTAGTTCAACCAACTCATAGTACCTCTTCCCAAGAAAGGCCCCATTTCTTAGTCACGGCCAATCAAGGTTCATAAGGATAGCTCATTTGACTTTCTTAGATAAGGATTATCATGTCGTTCCATCTCCATCCATCTCTAAGCCTATCATCTCACTCAAGAAGGGAACTTCATCCTAAGGCCTATCCTTCAAGGTTATACATTTACTTAGGAAAGCTAGACTTATGAAAGGGCACCATTTCTTAGTTTTGCCGATTCAAGTCTTGGCCTAGAATTCCTCTTTTAGCATTTATAGAAAGGGCACCATTTCTTAGTTCTAGCCCACTTCACACATTCATGCATTCAAGACTTTAAGTAACAATGAGAGATACTTTAGTCTACCAACCAAGTCACAACATTATCATCTAAGGATACTTCATAATCCAACATCATTCCATATATATATCATGAGAAAAATCATACTTTAAATCACAATACTATCCACTTTACATAGGATCATCACAAGATCACATAAACTCATTCACATCATACCTTCACACATATAGCTTCATATAAAACTTTACATATAGCTTCATATAGGACTTTACATATAGCCTCATTTATATATAATAATATAACAATACAATAATACTCATATAATGCCCTTCATGGCCTCAATTCACAATAATACAATATTCCAACATTATGCAACAACTTCCCCCAATGCGTTCATGGCTACAATTCACAATAATACCACACAAGAACAAGATATAAAACTTCCACCAAAGGTGGATTCAACATACCAACAACAATCAATTCAATAAAGAGAGTTCAAGCTTTCTTACCATAATTCAAAGCCATAGCCAAAATCACCAAAATCCAAGCAATCACCAATACTTCACCCATAAGGCTTACCACCCTTAATTCACCCATTATCAACAATTAATCATGAATAAACATTAAAAAACACAAGAGATATCAATACAATTTACTTTACACATAATTCCATCAACTTTGAATTTATAGAAATAGACCCACTTCATAAACACATTTTAGGGTTTTGTAGAATACAAGGATTCATGGATTTTTTTCATCTTAAAACATCAAATAAACATCAATAATATCATAACTTATCATTTGAAATCATTTCATGCAAGAACCCTTGAGTTTGAGTAGAAATTAGGCTTTTTCACAAACTTTGGAAAAGTTGAAAACCATTTGAGATTGGCTCTAGGGTGATAGCTTGCCCTAGATAAAGAACTCCCACACCTTTACTAAGATTCCCCAAGAAATTTGATGAAGAAAACGTCTTGCATCCACAACCCTAGCTCCCACTTCTTCTTCTTCTTTTTCTTCCTTGAGTTAGAGAGAGATATAGAGAGAGAAAGAACTTGGGATTTGATTTGGGAAAATAATGAGTTAAAGGAATGTTTTAAGACCCAAAACCATTTAAAATCAACCCCACATAATAAACAATTAAAACGAAATTACATAAAAACCCCTCATAGAACCTCATTATAAAGTCAACACAAAGTCATAGGCTCTTGCTTAACCTATCATTTTTCCGATTCATTACATCTATTAAGCGGTGATCATTTTTAGCTTAACCAAACCAATTATCGTACCTATCAAACTTTTCCCAAAAAACTCTTACCACACTTTTGGCTTGCGGGAACCGAAGATCCATTTCCACCACCATTTCCTTCTTAAGGCTTAGGGTTAGAAACCATATCTTTGTTGGTTTTAGGAGTCAGGGTATTCGAGGAACCTTGACCGAAAAACCTTTGTCAGAATCAAGAATGACCATGTCTATCGAACCTTGTATGTGAAAAGTCACCATCACTGGTCTTTGTTTTCTTTTCCTCCCTAGACCTTTCGTTAAGCTTATCTTGTTCAATTTGTTGAAAATGAATCATTAGGCGAGAAATATACATTTCCTTAATGAGCATGGCAGTACGATGTTCCATAACCACCATTTCGGATACTCTTGAAATAAACTTGCTCATCTTTGACCTAGAATCGACAACCATGGAAGGATCATATACTAAGAAAATTGTGTGAATTTCAAGGCATATTCCTTTACACGCATATTCCCTTGACGAAGGTTAATGATTTCGAGTACCTTTGACCCCTCATCTCAAGGGAAAAGAACCTGATAATGCTCAAACTACTACTCAAAACCAATTTAAAGAGTAAGCGATCATCGTCACTAAAAAATACCCAACAAAGAGTCGGAGTGGAATCCCAAAGAGAATGATACATGGCTAGGATTTCTATCAGTAAATTTGGAATGTGAATTCATTCATTTGCAGCAATAAAACAAGTGGGTTGATTATTCCACCAAATTTAATAAAAGGATTTTATTGCCACAAGTCACAACTAAACCAAGAGTCTAGAAATTCAAATAAGTAACAAGTAATCTAGGGGTGTGGGGATTTAAAATCGATGTCGCATAGGGGTAATTGTGTTGCTCTATAGTGATGAACGTTCATAGATATGCTCAGTCATCTTCAATGACACTAATCTTCTTTCGATCTCATAGCATCATATCATAGAATCTTCTTTCCGTCTCATCTATGTTCTATATTGAACAACCCAATCAATACCTTACAATATTTTCTCTTTCGATGCATCAATAGGGAAATAGATCCAACACATAGCCTCTATTTTCATGAAAGCTACAGATATCAAGAACAAAGTTGAAAAACCTCAAAAACTAGAAAGTGTTCTTTAGAAGGTAAAGTTTTTCTCTCTCTAACTATTATTCAAAACTATCAAAATCTTCAACTCTTTTTCTTTACTCTTTTTTTCATTTTTCCTTTGGGCTATTTATAATTTTCCCAAATTTTGATCCAAAACTCAATGCATGACCCATTGGGTGACATTAGTCGGGCTCACCAATCTCACAAGGTGCATCACCAACATCAGCTCGCCTTTCTCTTGATCTAGACCTCAAGTGTTTGAACCTCAATAGATAAGCTCATTCGATTCTACCTTTCACATTCAGTGAATTGCTGAGTACCAACTTTGTTCTCCTTCAATTTTTCTCCTTGTATTGTTGCCTTCAGTGATGGTCAGTATGTTCACTTTTCTCGTTCGACACATTGCCATTTCTCTTTTTTTTAGCCACCTACCTAAATAAATTCATGTTTTGTGCATTGCCTATTTAGGTGAGTTCAAGATCATTGGGTGATCCTCTCATCTTGTTAGGCGATCAACAATATGGAGTTTACACTTCTTTTAATAATTTTGGTAATTCTTTCAAACATTCATCTTTTCCTTGTCCTTTAGCCTTCATAGCTGCACATAACCAAAACATCTTTAGTATAGGAAAAAATTAGGCATTGAGGACACTAATTGTTAAGCTAAATATGTCTCAAATGAGTGTAAATCTACCATTCATCAAACACCCTCAACTTAAACTTTTACTTGTCCTCAAGTAAATCAACAACACAATCAGCTCAACAGGGGTGTCTGCAACAATACTCAATGATATCTCACATGCAAGTGAATACTCTCAATAATATGCTACACTCAATCACGATCTAGAAACTTCAGATGATGACTAGACGGTCTCAACACAAACTAAGTATAGATTTTTTATAATGTAAGACCATGTTTCAACAAATGCATTCAAGTTCCCTCATATCAAGAATGATTACATGCTCTCACAAAGAATATCAATAAAGAAGTTAGGAATCAATGCAACTCTCACTCTCCCAAAAGAGAAATATATGAAAGCTTCATCTCAAAGGTTAGCCCATATTTTCCAATCATCACACAGCCTAGTTCATGCAAGATATCAAGGATCGTTTAGGCTTGTAGTGGGGCTGAGGGTTAGGGTATGGTCAATTTGGCTCAATGATTTCACCTTTTCAAAGCATTGTTGCAATCATCTTCACCTCTTCTCATGTTTTTTTCTTTCATATCATTTGAGAAATCAAACTTTGATTTGTCAATCAATTTATTTTGTATCCCTTTTTTACTTCACCAAACTTTCCTTTTCATTAATTTTTCAAATGTTGCTCATCACACATATTTTTTTATAACGAGCGATTTCATCTTTTTGTAACAAACTTCAAAGTTGAGTCTCCTTTCAACCTTCTTTTTCTTTCACTTGGCTTTCATTTCTCCTTTCTTTCCACACCCCCAACTTAGGTTTTTATCTTAAGTTGGCTATTCAAACATACCAATGCTTCACAAATGATTTAGGGTGAGAATTTAGGGACAATTTAACTCAAAAGGTTTAAATATGGTTGCCAACAAATGCTTTAAGCTCAAATGGTGCAAATATAGATGCACACCCTCACAAGGATACAGAAATTTGGGTTCACTCTCAAAATTTCTTCCCAAGATCATGCCTTACACTTACCAAGGCTAAGCAATTAGACTAACAAGGAAAATTATAAAATTCTACAAACATTCTTCGAAGTAAGATCTCACGACACATGTAAGACCATGTTTCAACAAATGCATTCAAGTTCCCTCACATCAAGAATATCTACATGCTCTCACAAAGAATATCAATAAAGAAGTTAGGAATCAATGCAACTCTCATTCTCCCAAAAGAGAAATACATGAAAGCTTCATCTCAAAGGTTAGCCCATATTTTCCAATCATCACACAGCCTAGTTCATACAAGAAATCAAGGATCGTTTAGCTTGTAGTGGGGCTGAGGGTTAGGGTATGGTCAATTTGACTCAGTGATTTAACATTTCCAAATCATTGTTGCAATCATCTTCACGTCTTCTCATGTTTTTTTCTTTCATATCATTTGAGAACACAAACTTTGATTTGTCAATCAATTTATTTGGTATCCCTTTTTTATTTCACCAAACTTTCCTTGTCATTAAATTTTCAAATGTTGCTCATCACACACATTTTTTTATAAAGAGGGGTTTCATCTTTTTGTAACAAACTGCAAAGTTGAGTCTCCTTTCAACCTTCTTTTTCTTTCACTTGGCTTTCATTTCTCCTTTCTTTCCACACCCCCAACTTAGGTTTTTGTCTTAAGTTGGCTATTCAAACATACCAATGCTTCAAAAATGATTTAACGTGAGAATTTAGGGACAATTTAGCTCAACAGGTTTCAGTATGGTTGCCAACAAATGCTTTAAGCTCAAATGGTGCAAATATAGATGCACACCCTCACAAGGATACAGAAATTTGGTTTCACTCTCAAAATTTCTTCCCAATATCATGCCTTACACTTACCAAGGCAAAGCAATTAGACTAACAAGGCAAATTATAGAATTCCACAAACATTCTTCCAAGTAAGATCTCACCGCACATGTAAGACCATGTTTCAACTAAAGCATTCAAGTTCCCTCACATCAAGAATGATTACATGCTATCCCAACGAATATCAATAAAGAAGTAAGGAATCAATGCAACTCTCACTATCCCAAAAGAGAAATACATGAAAGCTTCATCTCAAAGGTTAGCCCATATTTTCCAATCATCACACAGCCTAGTTCATGCAAGATATCAAGGATCGTTTAGGCTTGTAGTGGGGCTGAGGGTTAGGGTATGGTCAATTTGGCTCAGTGATATCACCTTTTCAAAGCATTGTTGCAATCATCTTCACCTCTTCTCATGTTTTTTTCTTTCATATCATTTGAGAAATCAAACTTTGATTTGTCAATCAATTTATTTTGTATCCCTTTTTTACTTCACCAAACTTTCCTTTTCATTAATTTTTCAAATGTTGCTCATCACACATATTTTTTTATAACGAGCGATTTCATCTTTTTGTAACAAACTGCAAAGTTGAGTCTCCTTTCAACCTTCTTTTTCTTTCACTTGGCTTTCATTTCTCCTTTCTTTCCACACCCCTAACTTAGGTTTTTATCTTAAGTTGGCTATTCAAACATACCAATGCTTCACAAATGATTTAGGGTGAGAATTTAGGGACAATTTAGCTCAAAAGGTTTAAATATGGTTGCCAACAAATGCTTTAAGCTCAAATGGTGCAAATATAGATGCACACCCTCACAAGGATACAAAATTTTGGTTTCACTTTCAAAATTTCTTCCCAATATCATGCCTTACACTTACCAAGGCAAAGCAATTAGACTAACAAGGCAAATTATAGAATTCCACAAACATTCTTCCAAGTAAGATCTCACCACACATGTAAGACCATGTTTCAACTAAATCATTCAAGTTCCCTCACATCAAGAATGATTACATGCTCTCACAACGAATATCAATAAAGAAGTAAGGAATCAATGCAACTCTCACTCTCCCAAAAGAGAAATACATGAAAGCTTCATCTCAAAGGTTAGCCCATATTTTCCAATCATCACACAGCCTAGTTCATGCAAGATATCAAGGATCGTTTAGGCTTGTAGTGGGGCTGAGGGTTAGGGTATGGTCAATTTGGCTCTGTGATTTCACCTTTTCAAAGCATTGTTGCGATCATCTTTACATCTTCTCATGTTTTTTTCTGTCATATCATTTGAGAACTCCAACTTTGATTTGTCAATCAATTTATTTGGTATCCCTTTTTTACTTCACCAAACTTTCCTTTTCATTAATTTTTTAAATGTTGCTCATCACAGACATTTTTTTATAAAGAGGGATTTCATCTTTTTGTAACAAACTTCAAAGTTGAGTCTCCTTTCAACCTTCTTTTTCTTTCACTTGGCTTTCATTTCTCCTTTCTTTCCACACCCCCAACTTAGGTTTTTGTCTTAAGTTGGCTATTCAAACGTACCAATGCTTCAAAAATGATTTAGGGTGAGAATTTAAGGACAATTTAGCTCAAAAGGTTTCAATATGGTTGCCAACAAATGTTTTAAGCTCAAATGGTGCAAATATAGATGCACACCCTCACAAGGATACAGAATTTTGGTTTCACTTTCAAAATTTCTTCCCAATATCATGCCTTACACTTACTAAGGCAAAGCAATTAGACTAACAAGGCAAATTATAGAATTCCACAAACATTCTTCCAAGTAAGATCTCACCACACATGTAAGACCATGCTTCAACTAAATCATTCAAGTTCCCTTACATCAAGAATGATTACATGCTCTCACAACGAATATCAATAAAGAAGTTAGGAATCAATGCAACTCTCACTCTCCCAAAAGAGAAATACATGAAAGCTTCATCTCAAAGGTTAGCCCATATTTTCCAATCATCACACAGCCTAGTTCATGCAAGATATCAAGGATCGTTTAGGCTTGTAGTGGGACTGAGGGTTAGGGTATGGTCAATTTGGCTCAGTGATTTCACCTTTTCAAAGTATTGTTGCGATCATCTTCACATCTTCTCATGTTTTTTTCTTTCATATCATTTGAGAACTCCAACTTTGATTTGTCAATCAATTTATTTGGTATCCCTTTTTTACTTCACCAAACTTTCCTTTTCATTAATTTTTTAAATGTTGCTCATCACATACATTTTTTTATAAAGAGGGGTTTCATCTTTTTGTAACAAACTGCAAAGTTGAGTCTCCTTTCAACCTTCTTTTTCTTTCACTTGGCTTTCATTTCTCCTTTCTTTCCACACCCCCAACTTAGGTTTTTGTCTTAAGTTGGCTATTCAAACATACCAATGCTTCAAAAATGATTTAGCGTGAGAATTTAGGGACAATTTAGCTCAAAAGGTTTCAATATGGTTGCCAACAAATGCTTTAAGCTCAAATGGTGCAAATATAAATGCACACCCTCATAGGGTAGTCACACAAGGATACAGAAATTTGGGTTCACTCTCAAAATTTCTTTACAAGATCATGCCTTACACTTACCTAGGTTAAGCAATTAGACTAACAAGGAAAATTATAGAATTCGACAAACATTCTTCCAAGTAAGATCTCACCACACGTGGCACTTCAAATACAATCAACTCTCTCAACTTGAAAAGATCAAAAGCTTAGGTTTGATGTTCATTGTCACGCCCTGAGACTACCCCCTTGACGTAAACACGGGACCTAGGATCACGAGTGACCCCAAGCTAACCCTGAGCTAGCATATCATAAGCAGACTGAATATTTCTATTACAATTAAACTGATGCGGAAGCTAAATCATGATAAAACTTAATAGTGGGGAATACCCAAAGTTTTTCTGATTAAATTAAGATACTGATGAGTTCAATAATATGAAAGATTAAACTTAATTCTAAAGTTGAAACTAAACTATGTCTGAAAAGAAGCCTCTACTGACTAAAGTTGTTGGTACATGCCCCTAACTAACTCTAGCAAATACTGAAAAGTAAAATGAAAAGACTAAATATAGAAACATGTCTATTGTCCTCGAAGTATGAGGACTCACCACTGATGCTTTGATGCTTATAATCGATATAAATCTTATAGGTAAATTGAAAGTTTTTACTTATAATGAATCACTGAAAGGTTGATTGTTTGTTCATATAACCATTGAACATTAAAGATATAATTTAGATGTATTGTTAGTTTTATTTATTTATCCAAAGATCAGAAATATTATTAATTGATACATTATTATTTAATTACGGTAAATTCACATTTAAGCATCATTATATCTAAAGTTGTATTTTTATGTTTCGCTCAAAGGAGGACATCAACATACATTTAAGAATACATAAATTATTTCTGAATCTAATAGTACGTGTTAAACTTATAGCTCAAAGTATTAACAAATGAGAATGTTCTATATGCAGCATTTGCTCTTCATTCACACTCTGCCTCAATTACGACCTTTAACGGTCTTAACTTTTTGGACTGGTGTGAACAAATCAAATTTCATCTTGGATTTTTAGATCATGATGTTACACTTTACAGTGGAAGTCAACTGCTATTATTGAAACTAGAAGTGTTGAAGAAAGGTCCTATTATAAGCATTGGGATCGGTCTAACAGGTTAGGCCTAATGTTCATGCGAATGATTATAGCCGGCAAAATTAAAACTACTCATCCCAAAATTGAGGATGAAGTTTTTTTATGAAACTTGTAGAAGAATCCTCTCAAACTATTGATAAGTCTCTTGCTGGAACACTAATGGGTACTTTGACCACTATGAAGTTTGATGGTTCTCGTACCATGCATGAGCATATCCATGAAATGACAAACATAGCAGCAAGACTTAAGTCCTTGGGAATGGAAGTGGAACAAATTTCCTTGTACAATTTATCATCAACTCATTACCATCTGAGTATGGTCCTTTCTAAATGAACTATAACACCATGAAAGATAAATGGAATGTGCATAAATTACACGGAATGCTGGTTTAGGAAGAAATAAAGCTGAAGAATCAAGGAACTCACTCCATCAACTTTGTAAGTCAACAAAGAGCTTGAGAGAAAGGAAAGATGCATGATAAGGGAAACAAAAAGCAATGTAATGTTAATGAGTCTTCATCTGAAGTACGTAAGAAAGAATATGAAGATGATAAGTGTCAGTTCTTTGGAAAATTTGGACACTTTTAAAAAGATTGTCAGAAGTGTAAGGCATGGTTCGAGAAGAAAGGTAAGTCTTGTGCTTTTACATGTCTCGAATCATATTTAACCAAAGTTTCTTATAATACTTGGTGGATTGAATTTGGTTGTACTATTCATGTTTCTAATACGATGCAGGGATTCATTACAACACAAATCATAAACCAGAATGAAACATATGTGTATATAGAGAATAGAGTGAAGGATCCATTTGAAGTTATCAGGACTTATCGTTTAATCCTTGATATTGGGCGTCACTTATATTTACTTGAAACCTGTTATGTACCTTCTCTTTCGAGAAATTTAGTTTCTTTATGTAAGTTAGATAAGACTGAATACTTTTTTTAAATTTTGGTAATGGATCATTTAGTTTGTTTAAGGATTATCATCTCATTGGTACTGGTACTCTTTGTGATAGCTTATGTAAATGAAATCTTGATAATCTGCTTGCCAGAATAATCTTAACTTTGTATCATAATATTGAAACTAACGAAGTTTGGTGAATGAATAATCTACTTACTTGTGGCATAAATGATTAGGTCACCTATCCTAAGAAACCGAAAAGATTAGTTAAGAATGAAATTCTTTCAGATTTGGATTTTACAAACCTTAAAATTTGTGAGGATTGTATTTAAAGAAAAACAAATAGAACATACAAAGAAAGGAGCCATGAGAAGCACGCAGCTTCTTGAAATTATACACACTAATATATATGATCCTTTTGACATCGCATCTTTCACTAAGGAAAAATATTTTGTTACTTTTACTGATGATTTTTTACGTTGTGGTTATTTTTATTTGTTGCATGAAAAATCTCAAGCGATAAATGCTTTTGAGGTATTTATTAATGAGGTTGAAAGACAACTAGAAAAAAAGGTAAAAAATAAACAGGTTAGACAGAGGTGGTGAGTATTATGGAAGATACGATGAAAGTGGACAACACTTGGATTTTAATTTGATAAATTCCTAGAAAAACATGGCATATGTGCTCAATACACAATGTCAGGCACACCACAAAAAATGGTGAGGCTGAAAGGAGTAATCGTACATTAATGAATATGGTTAGGAGTATGTTGAGTAATTCATCTTTACCTCTTTCTTTGTGGGTGTATGCTTTAAATAATGTCATTTACTTGTTAAATAAGGTTCCTAGTAAAGCACTATTAAAGATACTCTTTGAATTGTGGACTGGGAAAAAACCTAGTTTAAGGCACCTGCATGTTTGGGGTTGCCTGGCAGAAGTAAGAGTTTATAACCCACAAGAAAAGGAACTGGATTCAAGAACAATCAGCGAATTCTTCATTGGTTATCTAGAAAAATCAAAGGGGTATAAATTTTATTGTCCTAATCATTGTACAAGAACAGTTTAAAATAAAAAATACTAGGTTCATTGAGAATAATGAACTTAGTGGAAATGAAAAACCACGTAATGTAGAAATTAAAGATGTAAGGGAACAAATTCTTCTACCCTGCACTTCTTCTAAAACTGTTGTTCATGAAATTATTGTTCAACCTAATAATCAACAAGAACAACAAATTAATGCTCCTATTAATCATGATGAAGTCATAACTGATAAACCTACAGTAGCTGAACCACAAGAAGTAGCATTAGAAAATCTCAAAGACAAAAGAGATCTATTATTTCTAATTACTATTTGGCATATCTACACGAGTTAGAAATTCATTTGGGAATTGATAATGATCCATTCTCAATTTCACAAGCCATTGAAAGTAAGAATTCTTATCAATGGTTAGAAGCTATGAAAGATGAGTTGAAATCTATGGAACAAAATGAAGTTTGAGATCTTGTTGAATTACCTGGACATTGGAAAATAGTTGGGTGTAAATGGGTCTTTAAGACCAAATGCAACTCAGATAGCAATATTGAGCCTCACAAGGCCACAGTTGTTGCCAACGATTTTACTCAGAAAGATGGCATCGACTATAACGAAATATTTTCACCTGTTTCTAGAAAAGATTCACTTAGAATTATAATGAATTCAGTAACTCATTATGACTTAGAGCTACATCAAATCGAAGTGAAAACAACCTTTCAAAATGGGAATTTAGAGGAAGAAGTTTATATGAATCAACCTGAGGGGTTTCCTATCAAAGGTAAGGAACACATGGTGTGTAAACTTAATAATTCAATATACGAACCTAAACATGCTTCCCGATAAAGGTATCTTAAGCTTAGTGAAACTATTGTAAGCTTTGAATTTAAGAAAAACACTGTTGATCGGTGTATATATCAAAAGATGAGTGGGAGTAAGTTTATCATGTTAGTTTAACATCTTTCTTGATACTAATAATCTTGGTTTGTTATATGATATCAAGAAGTATCTCTCTAACAACTTTGAGATGAAAGACATGAGAGAGGCATCCTATGTGATTGGGACAGAAATACTTCATAGATCACAAGGATTATTGGGGTTGTCTTATAAAGCCTATATTAATAAAGTGTTATAGAGATTTAGAATGGAAAATTACTAATCAAGTCCTATTGCAATTCAAAAACGAGATAAATTTAGTCTCAATCAATGTCCAAAGAATGAACTTGAACGTAAGCAAATGAAATATATTCCTTATGCATCAATCATTAGGAGCCTAATGTATGCCTAAACTTATACCAGACCAGATATAAGTTTTATTATTGGGATGTTGGGCCCTTATCAAACAAATCTAGGAATTGACCACTGGAAGACTGCAAAGAAAGTGTTGTGATACTTACAAAAATGAAAGATCATATGCTCACTTATAGAAGATGTGATTATGCTGGTTGTGTGGATACAAGAAAATCTATATTTGGGTATTTATTTCTGTTAGATAGAGGACCAATATTATAAAAGAGTGTGAAGTAGTCTGTTATAGCTACATCCACTATAGAAGCTGAGTTTGTGGCATGCTTTGAGGCCACTGTTAGGCTAATTGACTGCGAAATTTTATTTCAGGACTAGTGCTAGTCGACAATATTTCCAAGCCGCTGAAACTTTATTATGATAATACTGCAGTAGTCTTCTTCTCTAAATATGATAAGTATTCAAAGAGTGCCAAGAATATGGAATTGAAATACTTTTCGGTTAAAGAAGAAGTCCAGAAAGATAAAATGACAATTTAACATATTAGCACCAAGCTTATGATTGTCGATCCTTTGATGAAAGGAGTACCACCCAAAATATTTGGTGAACATGTTGAATGAATGGTAAATATTGATGGAAATGAATGACTTTATATAAAGACTCTATTATGTTTATGCAGATTGACACTTTGAGGTCAATTATATAGGTTTCTGTTGTTACCAATTTTCTCTTATATACATAATTTTGAGAATGATGATTAGATTCTGACTATGATTAAGTATTCTAAGTATTATTGGTAGATCATTATAAATATGTAAAGGTTGTATTGGATAATAGACTAATATTGTGATACGTGAAAGAGAATACATCGGTTAAAGAATGTATAATTGCTATGACTCATATTAGTTGATTTATTCAATAACAACTAATGTTATTTTCAATTAACGAAAAATTTGGCATCTTAGTTGTGCAACAAATGAGTGATATATTTATCGAACCATTCTGTAAATACGATCACACGCCAAGTGGGAGAATGTAAAAAAATATGATCATGTGGGTATACTTATATTTTGTTTAATAACTATTGATTATCTATGTCTACTTGGATAAATATGGGAAGTTAATTTTCGTTATAACTCCCCACTATGAAAAGTTAATTTTGGGTTATAACTCCCCACCACCTACTTTGATGGAAAGTGTGATTAAAGTAACCGGTCCTCTCTCTGTCTTTAAAAACTGAAGAATATCGTATCTTTCATCAACACGTTTTCTGAAAGAAATCAATAAAAGAAAAGAGAGAGAGAAAAGAGACAATTTCTTTCAAGAACAAAGAATAGACTTTCGCTCAATTCAATTCAAGATTTTATGGCTAATTCAGATATGTTTTCTTGACTGAATTATTGTAGTAGTAGATTTATGTGAAAATCATGTAGTTCTACGATTATAAATAATTGATAGGATTTATGATTAAATTGTTTATGTTTTACAATATGAATTTAGATAAATTCTTACAATTCTAACATACCTTATTGTCACGATCCAAATTAGAGTCATGATGATATCTACCATAACCCACCAGTAGGTAGCCAACCCATATCCTAAAACGACAAGCAATATACATATTGAATATTATTTAATTGTTTTTGATATATTGAATTGGATTGTATAAAGGTGTTTGAGAGTGATAACTCTGATTTACTTTAGATCTCTTATGTTTCTTGTGAAAGGGCATTAGAGGGAGAAGAGATGGTTGATAGTGACTCAGTTAGATTCGTTTGACAGCTAAAGCTTGAAATAGTTTAGCTAAATTAAAGTATTAGATTTATTTTAGTGAATTGCTTGTTGGGTTTGATGAATATCCATATGATATGTGATAGTTCATTGACAAATAGCTATCATTAACTGTAATATAGCTTACATTGTGATATTGAACTGATTCTAATCATTATCAATACCCAAATAGCCAGATTATAGTTCATACTAGCATATTCCTAAGAGTGTGCATACACTTGTGATAATTGAGAAATAATTCAGATTCTACGTTCAAATTGTTACACAACACACCCCTCCCCCCTCCATTAACTCCTCCAGCATAAATTTTACCAGCGTACAAACCTCTAGTGAAATAAAACAATTGTAAGGTGAATTATATTCAACCTTTTCCTATGGGATCGATCTCAACTCTTAATTGTGTTATATTTTGCAAACAGTCGTTAAACATTTGTTTTTACTGTGTTGTTGAATTTTATCAGCATCACTCATCTTTAATCTCAAAAATAATCAAACCCCTAATGAAATGGAATAATGTAGTATTTATACAAATCTAGGATAGGAATAAATATTAATAATGATTTAAAAAAAATATATATCATCATCAATAAAATAACTTCTATGACAAGATGATTTGTGTCTTAAGAATATAAACTTTGAATCATTGTTTCTTTCTCCATTGTTCAAGTAATCTACCAAGTAAAGCTTGTACTTTTTATTTTCACATTTTCTTAATCTTCAGGTTATCATTCCAAGGATCCTTTAAAGTAGCAACTAGATAAAAATATCTTGAACTACTTACCTTTGCATAGCGTGCATGCATAAAATGTACAAAGGTAAGGAACAAACTACATAATGAGACTTTTTATTCTATAGTCAAATGAAAACTACATTAGTTTGTTGCACAATTTTATGTGAGTAATGTTTTTATACACGGTGAATTACAAAAGAAAGTCTACGTGAGATTTCTTGTAGGTTTAACTCCTCCTTCTCCTCAACATGATTGAATATTTAGGAAGTCTCTTTATAAACTCAATAAAGTCTCCAAGCAACGGTATACCATACTTTTTGGGGCTTTATATTTTAAGGCATTATTTATCCTCTATCAATCTCCCTATTTTTAAGTGTAGAGATGATACTATTATAAATTGTATCAATTTATGTCGATTAGATATTTATCACAAGTAATGATCGAATGTTATCACAGAATTAAAGTCACTTCAACCATCAATGTTTTGAACCTAGGATCTTGATCACGTTGGTTACTTTTTAAGCCTAGGGTACTTTCAAGGAAAAATATGAAATACATTATAACTCAAGGAAAGTTCACTTTGGGCTTACTCAATGAGTTGGAGTACTTCTCTAATCTTCAAGTTGTTTCTTCTCCTCTAGATCCTCAATTAATGACCTAATATGGATCACCTCACAATTAGACTTAGAATGTTACAATATCTTTGGTCCAACCTAGGCTAGTTATTCTCAATGCAAGAACATCATTTTCTCTTTTATTTTTTTGTGATACCAATTGTCCTTCTTTTTAGATTTCTCGCCAATACTTGAGCGGATATTTCATTGGTTTAGGGAGAGCTCCATTAAGTGTGTGTTTGGTCTGAAGGAAAATGTTTTCCAATTTTTCCATGTTTGGTTGGCTTAAATGTTTTGAAAAATATTTTCCAAATCAAGTTGTCTTCCTCAAATTTAAGGAAAATGACTTTCCCTTCAAAAATTAAGGAAAACATTTTCCAAAACTCTACTTAATCCTTAAATTATAATATTTTTTTCTTACCCTACCCCGTACCCGACCGTCTCCATCCAAAAAAAAAATTAAAACTTTCTTATTTTTAAAATTTCAAATATTGTTTTATCCCAAAACCACCACCACCACCACCACCCCGTCCCACTCCCCCAAACTAAAAAAAAAATTAAAAATTTAAAAAATCAAAAAAAAAATTAAATTTTAAGATTATTTTACCTCATCCAACCCTTACCACCCCTGCCCCCTCCCCCAACAAAAAAATTTATTTTGGAAAAATATTTCAAATTTTTAAAATTTCATTTTTTACCTCATCTCATACACTAAGCCCACGATCCTCCCCCACCTCCACTCCACCCCAATTTTTTTTTAAAAAATTCAAATTTTAAAAAAATTCATTTTTACGCCACCCCTACTCCCCCCCCCCCCTCCACCACCCAAGCCACCCACATCAAAATTTGGTTTTTAAATAAAATAAAATTTGCAAAGTATTTCAAATTTAAAAAAAATCATTTGTACGTCAACCCCCCGGCAACTCCATCATCACTCCTACCCTTAACTCCCCCCCCCCCACCCCGGTCAATTTTTAAAAAATATATTATTTTGAAAAATATTTCATGATCGAAAGTCCAGATCAAATCTCATTGTCCGATTTTAGAACAGTCGTTGGGATTGTGTCCTAGTTCAGATCCTAGATAAATTATCGGGATTGATGTTTGGGTCAGAAATTATTTTCCCTAAAGAGTATTTTCTAGTCTCAAGCCAAAAGTAAAAGATATTTTCTAGAAAAAGTTTTTCATTCACCAACCAAAAATTAAAAATATTAATGGTAATGTTTTGTCTTTTCTTTTATGAAAAAAATAAAGTTCAAATAAGGTAAGAAAATCAAGGAAAAATCCTAACAAATCCCTCTTTTGGCTGGATTTTCTTGACAAAATTTGATCCACCTTCTTCACATGCATTATAATCTTTATTCTTCACATAGTCTTCATCATTGCTGCTTGGCATGGTTAAAAATAAGGTTTAAAATATATGGGTTAAAAATGATTTTAAAATATTTCATTTTTATTTTTTAATTGCAGCAACAGGAATGTTGAAAAGATGGTTGAAACTTCTTCTCCACATGTAGCTTGACAAAAATCTTCATTATCATCAAATTTGTTGCGAATTGATTTGAAACCGCTTGAAACTTTCTTTAATCTTGTTGAGCCGTTGTATCATTGAACCATGTGATCTGATACCACTTGTTGGGTTTGCAGTAATTGAGGAGTCATACGGAAGCTTACAATTGCAAATTATATGGTTGATAAATCAGACAACAAAAACTTATACTAAAAACATAATATTATTATATAGTTTAGTCAATCAGCCTACATATGAAAAAACTAATAAAAAAGAAAATATTGAAATTGTTGAGAAAAATCTCCCCATAAACAAGACTCTCTAAATGACTACATTGTGGATTCTATTGTTGTGTTTGTTATGAGAATAGGGTTCTTCAATTTATAGGATTCCAGACTTCCCCTCTAAGGTAAGAATAAACCAACTATGGAAGAAAAATATATTTTCCTTTCATGAAAAGTAAAAATATTTATGGTAATATTTTGTCTTTTCTTTTAGGAAAAAATAAACTTCTAATAAGGTTAGAAAATCAAGGCAAAACCCTAACAAATACTCGTGTTCTTACGGATCTCTTAAATCATCATGAATCTTGTATTTCATGATTACCCAAAGCATGTTGAATAGGATTGTCACATCATACATCAATAATTCTCTTTGGGCTTATCTCACTCTTTTGTATTCCTTTGAAATCACATCTCATCGATTTGTTCACAAAACACTTATTGCTCTATTCCATTTTATGTGACACTATTTGACTTGGCAAGGTGTTTTAAAAAAAGGAAACTTATGTTCTAAAATAATTCTTGGATATTTGTATGGTTGAAAATCATTTCATTAAGGGTAAAAGGTATATTTTAAAGTTAAATTATTTCTAATTATAGTAAAGTAACATTCTTTTTGGGATGGACAAAAAAAGAAAGGATGCCACATGTATAATATATGACTGAGGGAGTACCTGTTTCCTTCACTTCAGTGCTACCTTTTCGTGATAAAATCATTAGAACATTTTACTCCCACAATTGTTAAAAAGAGGTTATTGACATTAGAAAGAAGACTCAAATACCTTTAATTTTTTAGCTAAGACTCGAACCATTCTTCGTAGTGAGTGATATTTTACCGAGGAATTTAAAGTTTCTTAAGTGTTAAAGTCACTAGATGTAGCATCTTTTGTTCCAAAAAGAACTAAAGATAATTCATTCAAGTCATTCCTAAGTTCTTCTAAGTTTTGGGTCAACTTCAAACGACCATAACTTTCAGTATAGGATGAGTTAGCAGACCCACAAGATATCAAATAAAAGATCTTTGAGTCCTCTTTCAATGCCACCGAGTTTGCTAATTTTTGAGCTCGTATGAGGGAGATATTCCCTTTTGAAGTCAGGCTGTCCATTTAAGGAAAGTTACCTAAAAAATAGGAGGGGTATTGTAGCCTTTTCCTTACGCAATTCAAATCAGTTTCATTCATCCCCAAAAGCATTTAGGGTTTTAGAGAGAGGATTCAAGAGGAGAAAAAGTTCAAAGTTTCAAGCGTTCGTTCAAGAAATTCAAGATTTCGCCAGAACCTAGTTCTTTGAGTTATGTTAGCTTCCATAGTGTTGGGTTTGTTCACCCACATGCCAATCATGAGTTTCTTTTGTGAATCTATCCATAAATATTGAGAAATTTAATTTATTGATGAGTTCATGATAAGTGCTCTTGAAGTTTCCTTATCGATTAAGGTTTGATGTCAGATTCTACTTGGGTCAACTTCAAATGACCATATCTCTTAGAATATAAAGAGTGAAGTGGCCCATAACCTATTAAATTATAGTTATTTGAATCTACTTTCCAAAGCCACCAATTTCTCGTCAATCCAATTTCCAAGTAAAAATTTATGACTATTTTAGTAACCTGATACAATGTTGTTACAAATTAGCGAACGGGAAAACATAAAAAGGGTCATTTTGTCTTTTTACCTCCAAGACAACACTAAATGAATTTATTTATTAATAAAAGGCTCAAAACAATCGGATTTTCAATGTTTAATCCATCATTTTCTTCTCTCTCAAACCCTAGGGCAAAACCCTAAGGAAAAATCAAAGTAGAAGACTTCATTCAAGATTATTTCAATCTTTTTCAAGATTCTTCTTCAAGGTAAGTCTTTCTCCAAGAATTTCATTTTTTTCAACTCAAATTCCTCCATACAATTATGAATCACTGGTGAAAATCATAATTCTTGGCCATAGAGATTTCAAGAAACTAATTCAAGAATCTCAAGAAAGGTTTTCTTGATCGTTTACCTTCAAGCTAGGGTTTCAAGGCTTCTAATCAAGTTCTTTTTCAAGATTCTTCAAAAACCTTGTTCTTCCAGGTATGTAAGGCTATCATAGTGTTGGACTAGTTTATCCTCATGCCCTACATATACTTTCAAATCGGTAAAAGAGTAATCTATGATTCTACCCCTAGATTTGAGCATTCTTAAGATAAGTTGATTTTGAGTTCTTGAGTTCATGGTTCTTTTAAAAATTCTATTCCTAGTTATTGAATTTCTATATTGTTATTGAAATTCTTGAGTTGATTTGTTCATGTCTATAATTCAGCGTGAACCCTATTTTAAGTTATAAATCTTGAGAAGTTTTTCAAAGCCAACACTTGAGTTTTAAAATGAGTTTTGAGAAAGTAAGTATGAGAATGAGAAGAGGCGTATACATGAGTTTCATATTGTTATTTATAGCCTTGAGTCGAGTAGTTCTTGCCCATAAATTCAGCATGAACTCCATCAGTTGAGTATCTTTGAGAGGAGTAGTATCTTCAAATTCTAAGTCTTGAGTATTGAGTTCCTAATCATTTTGGGATTATATTCCTAATCATTGGCTACTACATGTTACCCATGAAGGTCCTTGAGTTGAGTAGTTCATACCCATAATTAAGCATGAACCCTATGAGTCGAGCGTCTTGAGATGAGAGGTACCATTGATTCCTTGAGTTGAGTAGTTTGTGCCCATAATTTTGCATGAACCCTCTGAGTCGAGCATTCTTAAGATGAGTAGTATGATTGACTCCTTGAGTTCTGGATTTGTTGAGTTCAAAGTATTGAGTTCTATGCATGGTTATTGAAAACATTGAATTGAGTCATTCACGTGCATAATTAAGCATGAACTCTACTTTAAGAAGACTTTTTACAGATTGTTTTAAAACTTGTTTTAAAGACTTGAGCACTGAGTTGAGCAAGAGTAGAGCTGAGTTCATTTTATTTAAAATGATATATGGAAACTAAGTATTCCCAAGAGTAAATGTCTTTACATTTAGGATGAGAGGAAACTATGATTTCCAAAAATGTTTTGAGCAGTTTGAGTACCATCTCTTTTAAGAGAAAGATTTTTGAGTAATAATCTCAAAACACAGAAAGAGTTATGTTTTTAATCATATGAGCTAGTTACATTTTGGGAGTAGTATTGAGCACTGATTTGGGGACGAGTTCAGATAACTCCAGTCTCCATAAACCATATAGCAACGTAGAAAGGGTCATAATTTTTAGATGATATCTTAATGCCTTTTAGATTAGACTAGTGGATCCACTTAGTTGAACAGTCTTGTATCCCAACAAGGTATTGGACAGTTCTGGCAGCGTGGGTGAGACGTTGTGTTATCAAGTAGCTCATAGTGATGGTTGTCGGTTAGAGAATCTCCCACACAGTTATATTGTATTTTTATATACAAATTGAGTTATTATTGTATTCGTCAATACAATTGAGTTATTATCTACTATTTTAAAAGTTTTCCATATATTGCATATTTTATTGTTACTTTATCCTTGAGTATCATATCTTTGAGTTGAGTATCTTATTCTTGAGTTGAGTTTAGTTGAGTAAGTAAGTATGATTCCTTTTTATCAAGTTCAAGCTTATGTTTATGCTTTAGAATTCCCCTTACATACTCATATATTACATGTACTAAGCCATTTGGCTTGCATCATTTCATGATGAGGATACAAGTATTCAGGATCATCAACAGGCGCTTCGTTGCGGTCATGTGATATTCCAGTCAGCTTTGGTGAGCCTTTTCATATTTCAGAAGACTTCACCTTATCTTACAGTTAGTAGTTTTAAGATGTTGTGGGTCTTGTCCCGATATCCTTTTGTAATAGTAGAGGCTTCATAAATAGACAAAATTTAGTAGTTTTTGGTATGTATCTTCTTTGAGTTGTTTTTACAAACTCTGAGTTTATCTATTGAGCAGTTTTTTCAGATCCTTTTAAAGATTGAGTATTTGAGTTACTGAACTTAATTCAGTTTTTTTAAGCTTTTGTATGCTTGAGTTAGTCTTCCGCTTGTAGTCAGCCAGGATGAGGGTTCGCTTGGAGCCCAGCAATGGTGTAGGCTCAAGTCGTGACAAACATGGTATCAATGCACAAAGTTCAAGAGTCCTAGGGTGTCAATAAAGTCGTGCATGTAGAGTCCTAGTTATCGGTGTTAAGTGTGCCACATCTATAATTAGAAGGCTGCAACATTTAAGAACTATCTCACTTCCATTAATCGTGCAATAGAGCTATGTCATAGAGATTTATTCATACTCGTGCGTATCTCAGATTCATTCGACTACCCATCATACTAGAGGTGGTTGAAAAGAAAAGTCAGTCCTTTATCAATGATTTGCTCTTAGCAAGTCTTAAGGAACTCATGAGATTCTAGAGGGGCTTGAGAGAAGTTCATGAGTGAGTTAAGTGTTGAGTTTCAAGAAATGCGCTCATGTTCATATGAATCATGCGTTCGAGCTAAAAATAAGATGTACTCTCTTCTCTTAAACCTTGTTCTGATTGAGATCCTTATGAGGAAGTATGTCACATAGCTTGGGTAATATTTTCACCCGAAAAGGTAGCATGAGTTACGAAATTATGAGCAGTAGTAGTGATAGTGTCCAGAGTTAGAGGAAAACATGCAGAGGTATATAAATCTATGAAAGGGAGATAGTGATGGGGAAGATTATGTCATTGCAATTACGCACCCAGTCAGTTATAAGTGATGAGTTCCTTTATGAGTCGAAAAAGAAATAATAATGGCTACATGGTTTTTGGAGACTTGAGTTAATATAAACTCGCATCCCCATATCGGTGCTCAATACCACTCCCGAAATATACTTAGCTCATATGTTTGTAAAAACAAAATTCTTTCTTTGAATTGAGGTAATTACTCAAAACTTAGCTTAAAAGCTCTCTTGGAATCGATGTTCCCTTTCTTGCTCAAGTGTGAAAACATTTATAAACTCTTTGGGAATACTTAGTCCACTAATAACTTTTGAAAAATGAACTCAACTCTTTACTCTTTACTTTACTTGAAACATGAGCCTTAAAACGAAGTTTAAACGTTTAATAAAGACTCTTGAAACTTTGCTTTGACTTGCTTCTTAACTTCTAGACTTGACTCTGAACTTCTTTGACTTTGATCTTAACTTTCCTTGAATTGAATTATGGATTCAAGGTTCATGATCACATGTTTATGGATGATTTCATGATGTTTGAATGTACCTTAGAGTGTTGGAATCAACTAGAAAACATAGGTACATCGCTTAGGAACAAGTACGAAAAGGTAGGGAACGAATGGGGAGAACTGGCGTCCCTGGCGCTATGAGAGGCGCGGGGCGCCAGCCCTCAAACTTCAAAGAAGTCTGGCTGGTGCTCTGGTTGGCGCAACACGCTAGAGGCCAAACTTAAGAGAAGTTTTTGTGGCGCTCTGGCACGCGCGGTGTCCCAGCACTTTTGCCGAGCGACTTACGACTTTTCTCTTCTGTTCTTCCTCTCTAAACCTCCCTAACTTCCATAGTTCCTTCCCCTAACACTTAGGATCAATTGTACCCTCAATATACAACCAATTTAACTTGAAAAACAACTCAGAAACATAAATCAACTCACGCCCAAGCATCAACAACTCAACCAACAAGAATTCTACAATTTGTTCTTCAAGAACCTTACTTCTTCAACATGTAAACAGCTCAAAACAATTGGATTGAAACAAGTTGGGGTGTGGGTGAACTAACCCAACATAAAGAGATCTCACATACCTTAATAGGGATCACCCCCGATGAATTCCACTCCAAACGCTTGACGTTCTTGGCGAAATCTTGGCCTTTCTCCCTTTCTTTCTTCTTTTCTCTTTTCTCCAAGCCCTAAGCGTATTTCTCAATTCTCCAAACTGACTAATCATGTTTTTACCCCACTAGATCCCTATAAATGAATTAGGAAATTAATTAGAGAAAAAACTACTTTGCCCTTCCCTAAATCCGGATTGAGACTTTCCTCAATCCAGTAGCCCAACTTCCGAAAGGCATATCTCACTCATACGATGTCAAAATTGTGCAATATTGGCGGCGTTGGAAAGATATCTCCAAGATATTTCCAACCATATCTATAGCTGCTCCTAAATCCTCCTGAGCTAGGAGTTATGGCCGTTTGAAAATGGCTAAAACTCACTTTCTTAACTTAGACAAAATTTCCAGATTTCCTTATTCTTTCCAAAAATCAATATTTTCATATTTTAAGCTCTTTATAGTCGTTTCTAGGTGCGAGATGTTACAAGTAGAGTCTTGTGGAACGGTACGGAGACATTTGTACTTTTCTTCGATAGGCTATAGGACTTTAGGGAATCTCTCTGTTTTCTCTTGTCTCCTTTCGTGCTATGAATTTATTCCAATTTTTATCTATTGATTCGAATTAGTATCTAACCTCCTTCACTCTTCTGTCCACAGATGGTTAACACTAGGTTCAACGGTGCCAGGCTCTTAGCTCCCGTCAATGCTCCAATTGAGGAATCTGCAGTGAGAGGTCGCGATCGAGGCAGGGGTAGAGTAAGAGCTAGGGGTAGAGGTCGAGGAAGGGTGGCGCCTACTATGGATGGAGTACCGGTTGAAAATGCTCCCAGAAATGAGGCCTTTTTTGTGCATCATGAAGAGGTAGAGGAGAATATAGAGGTTAAGAATGAGGAGAATGTTGGACAAGAGAAAGAGGTGCAGGCTGAGACTACAGGTATTCCTCCTTTATACCCAGTGTTAGCTCAACAGATTATGCATTCCTAAAAGGCTTGGTTGGTCCTGGAGTGCTTCCCTCTGTTCAAGCAACTCAAGCTCCCGCCAATCCCCATATTGTTATCAGTGTCTCGAAGGTGGGTGGAACTTGAGGTAATGATGCTTTCTTCCATCCTTTGTTGGGTCCTGTTATGACTGGTAATGAGCATGAGATGTTTACTAAGCTCTTGAAGTTGAAACCACCTGTGTTCCATGGTTCTGAGAGAGAGGACACCTATGAGTTCATCCTAGATTGCTATGAGAGGCTTCATAAGTTGGGAATTGTCCATCAGCATGGAGTTGAGTTTGTGACCTTTCAGCTTCAAGCTGAGGCTAAGCAGTGGTGGAGAGCCTATGTGGAATGTAGATCTTCAGTTTTATCCCCACTCACTTGGACCCAGTTTCATGCTATGTTCTTGGAGAAGTATCTGCCTCGGACTTTGAGAGATCGTAAGAAGGATGAGTTCATGGCTTTGGAGTAAGGTGGTATGTCTGCTTTGAGGCCAAGTTCCATGCTTTGTCTAGATATGCTACTCAATTGGTGACTACGAAGGAAGAGAGGATCTGTTTATTTATTAAGGGACTAAATTCTGAGTTGCAGGTATTATCTGTTCATATGATTCTTCAGGAAAAAGCTTCAATGAGGTAAAGGATTTTGTGAAGAAAGTGGAGGGGGTGAGGCGAGACGGTCAGGCTAAGGCATTGGCTAAGAAATCCAAAAATTCAGGCAACTTTCAGGGATCTTACTCCAGAGGTTCAGGGAAGCCAACACTTGCAGCCTGGCCAATTCAATCCGCTATGTCCGCTTCTACAGGTAATTACTCCAGAACTTCACCTCAAAATTTGATTCAGGATAGCCAAGGAGTCGCACCTTCGGCGGGCAGCAGGCCATCCTTTGATCGTACTTGCTATAACTGTGGAGAACCTGTGCATGTGAGAAGAGATTGTCTCCACCCACAAGTGATGGATTCCGCACAGCAGCAGACTAGAGCACTGGTACCCGCGGGAAATGGTAATAATGGTCGAGGGTGTCCACAAGGTGGGCGAGGAGGAAATCTGCAAGGTCGTGGAGGTAGGGGAAATGGTAATGCATGCAGAGGTACAGTGCAGCCAGGCAGGGAAGTCGCATGTCATGATGACATGGCTCAATGTTATGCCTTTTCGGGCAAGACCGAGGCGGAGGCATCTGACGCAGTGATCACATGTACTCTTCTCGTCTATGACCGAATAGCTAATGTGTTATTTGATCCGAGTTCTACTTATTCTTATGTGTTTGTGCGATTTGCCTCATAATTTGCTATGACTTAGCTTGTGATATACTTGATGCCATCATCTATATTTCTACCCCAGTTGGAGAGTATCATAGTCACCCATATCTATCGTGCTTGTCCTATTTTGTTTATGGGTTTTCATACTTGGGCTGATTTGGTGATTTTGGATATGACTGACTTTGATATAATCTTAGGCATGACTTGGTTTTCCCCCTATTATATTGTTCTTAATTGTAATACTAAGTTTGTGACTCTAGAAATTCTGGGAAGGGAAAAGTTAGAGTGGGAAGGGGTATACAAGCCTAAGCAAGCTAAGATCATATCTTCTATTTGGGCTAGGAAACTGGTAGGGCAGGCTTGTTTAGCTTATTTGACTCATATTTTGGAAGTCGAGGTTGAGTCTCCTTCTATTAAGTCTATTACTGTGGTGTCATAATTTAGAGAAGTGTTTCCTACTGATTTGCATGGTATGCCTCCGGTTAGAGATATAGATTTCTACATTGATTTGGAACCTGGTACCCACCCCATTTCTATCCCTCTTTATCACATGGCTCCGGCAGAATTAAGAGAGGTTAAGGCTCAAATCCAAGAACTTCTTGATAAAGGATTCATTCGCCCTAGTGCTTCCCCGTGGGGTGCTCCTATATTGTTTGTTAAGAAAAATGATGGTAGTATGAGGATGTGTATAGATTACCGGTAATTGAATAGGGTCACCATTAGAAACAAGTACCCATTGCCTCGAATAGATGATCTTTTTGACCAATTGCAAGGTGCATCAGTTTTCTCTAAGATTGATCTAAGGTCTGGCTATCATCAGTTAAAGATTAGGCCTGAGGATATACCAAAAATGGCATTTAGGATCCGCTATAGGCGCTACGAGTTTTTGGTTATTTCGTTTAGGTTGACAAATGTGCATGTAGCTTTCATGAGTTTGATGAATGGTGTGTTTAAATCATTTCTTGATTCATTTGTCATAGTCTTTATTGATGATATCTTGGTTTATTCGAAAAGTGAGGAAGAGCATGTCGACCATCTTCGTATTGTTCTGGGTGTTTTTGGGAAACAAAGGTTGTATGAAATTTTCTAAGTGTGAATTTTGGTTGACTTCGGTTGCATTTTTGGAGCATGTAGTTTGAAAAGAAGGGGTAATGATAGATCCCCAAAAGATTGAGGTGGTTAAGAATTGGGTTCAGCCTAGCTCTATGACAGAAGTTAGGAGTTTTGTGGGGCTCGATAGCTACTATTGTCAATTTTTGAAGAACTTTTCTTCTATTGCCACTCACTTGACAAATTTGACCAAAAAGAGGTACCCTTTGAATGGACTGAAAAATGTGAGAATAGCTTTCAAAAGCTCAAGACTCTCTTTACTACAGTACCTAACCTAGCACTACCTGTGGAAGGTAAAGATTTTATAGTTTATTGTGATGCTTCACATTCTGGTTTGGGTGTTGTGTTAATGCATGATAAGAATGTTATAGCTTATGCATCACGACAGTTGAAGGTGCATGAGAGAAATTATCCAACATATGATTTGGAGTTGGCAGCGGTAGTGGTTGCTCTTAAGATCTGGCGGCATTACCTCTATGGTGTCAAGTGTCAAGTGTATACTAAAATCGTAGTTGCACCATGTGTTCACTCAAAAGGATCTGAATTTGAGACAGAGAAGGTGGATGGAGCTACTTAAGGATTATGATGTGACCATCCAATATCATTCGGGTAAGGCTAATGTAGTGGTAGACGCACTAAGTTGAAAAGTGGTGAGTATGGGTAGTTTGGCTTGCTTGAGTATAACTAAGCGACCTTTGGCTAAGGAAATTCAGACCTTTGAGTCTAAGTTCATGCAGTTAGGCATCTCAGAGAAAGGTGGGGTGTTAGCTAGAATTCAAGTAAGGGCCACGTTCATTGAGAAGATCAAGGCCAAACAGTTTTGAGGATGAAAATTTGAACGAGCTTAATAAGAAGACTGTGATTGGTAAGGCACAAGAGACCACTCTTGATGCGTAGGGTGTGTTCATATTTAAAGGGAGGATTTGTGTTCCTCAAGTTGATGACTTGATTCAGAATTTGTTGACGGAAATCCATGGTTCTTGATTTTCCATTCATCTGGGTGTGACCAAGATGTACCGAGATTTGAAGCCAATTTATTGGTGGTCGGGCAATGAAGAAGGATATAGTGGAGTTCATGGCTAAGTGTCAAAATTGCCAACAAGTAAAGTATGAACATCAAAGGCCTGCATGTTTGCTTCAGAGAAGTCCAATACCGGAATTGAAGTGGGAAATGATAGCTATGGACTTCGTGGTTGGTCTTCCCAAGACTTTGGGGAAGTTTGATTCTATTTAGGTAGTGGTTGACAGATTGACTAAGTCGGCCCATTTTATCCCGGTAAGAATAGAATATAATGTTGAACAATTGGCTAAGGTGTATGTGAAAGAGTTAGTGAGGTTACATGGGGTGCCCCTCTCTATCATCTCAGACTGTGGTAAGAAGTTTACCTCCAAGTTTTGGGGGAAGTTACATGATGAATTGGGTACACAACTCACTTTTAGTACCGCTTTCCATGCACAGACAGGCAGGCAGTCGGAGAGGACTATTCAAGTTTAGAGGACATGTTGAGGGCATGTGTGATTGATTTTGGAGGACATTTGGATAAGTTCCTACCTTTGTGTGAGTTCTCCTATAATAATAGTTATCACTCCAGCATAGATATGGCACTGTTCTAGGCACTTTATGGGAGGGGATGTAGATCACCCATTGGATGGTTCGAGGCTGGAGATGTGAAACCTTTAGAGGTTGATTTAGTGAAGAATGCTCAAGATAAGGTAAGGAGTATTCAACCTAAGCTTTTAGCAGCCCAAAGTAGGCAGAAGCAGTATGCAGACCATAAGGTAAGAGACATGGCATTTCAAACTAGTAAGAATGTTCTTCTTAAGGTATCACCCATGAAAGGGGTGATGAGATTTGGCAAGAAAGGCAAGCTAAGTCTGTGATACATTGGTTCCTTTCATGTTCTCGAATGTGTAGGGTCAGTGGCTTATAGATTGGCTTTACCTCCTAATCTATCAGGAGTTCATCCGGTATTTCATGTGTCCAAGTTAAAGAAAAATCATGGCGACAGGGATTATATCATAAAGTGGGACCCAGTTGTGTTAGACAAAGACCTTCAGTATGAGGAGGAACCGATTGCAATTCTTGATCGTGATGTACGAAAGCTGAGGACCAAGGAGATTAAGTCCGTGAAAGTTCAATGGAAGCATCGTCCAGTTAAGGAAGCTACTTGGGAAACTGAGAAGTACATGCGAGACAAGTATCCCCAGTTGTTCGTTGATTCAGGTACTACTACATTCTTTCTCTAGCCTATTTTTCCTAAATTTGTCACTCAGCGACGAGTGATGGGTAAATTGGTATCTATTGTAACGACCTGTTCCCATGGTTATAGAAAATCCAATGGGGAAAAATTTTGGGCGGAAAACTTTTTCGTAGTAACTTGGAATTTCCCAACCTAGTCCAGATTTGGATGAAATCGGAGTCAAGAAGGTCTAGGGAAATCTGGTAACAATTGTGTGATCTAATTATGATTCTGATCATATGAATAGATAGCAAAGACGTTAAGGAACCCGTACGATTTTAGGAAATTGAATTCGGGTGAGTAGAACTCCTGAAACTGATCTTGGTGTGAACAGGTAGTTTCTGAGTGTCATTGGTTGAAGGTGTGTTGTTAAATGGGGATAATGGAATTCTTAAATTTGCTCATTGTTTCCGTGCAAGCCGCTAAGGTGGGATTTTCCCGCTAGGGCGGGGCCGCTGTAGCAGGGTGAGGACCGTTGTGACGGGACAATCGCAAATTAAATCGTAAATAAACCCCAAAAATATTTTATTCTGCACTTTTAGACTTTGAGAGCTAAGGAACGACCCCATCTGTTTTGTTGACAGTTTTCCACCATTCTTGAGGCTAAAGGTAAGGTTTTAACTCCCCAAATCCATTTTTCGATCCGTAGAATGTAAACTAGTGGGTAATTATCGATGGGGGGAGTTTTGATCTGGAAATTATGGTGGAAAAAGCCCTAACCTGGGTATGGAGATCAAAGGTTTGACCTAGGATTGATATTAATGTTATTATCCGGGTAATTAGGTGTTATTTATTGATCCTCGCATTATTGTGATTGTTTGTAGACCAAGAACAAGGGAAACGAATTCGAAAAGGGAAGAATCAAGTTTCTTAGGGAATTCAAGCTTGTTCGAGGTAGGTGATGATTGTGATTTCATGTTGTGTGATGTATGTTTGTTCGTGCTTCATTATAATACATGTATGTATGTGAATGTTGCATTATTGATCACACTAGTTGTAAATGAGGATAAATGAATGATGAATACCATGAATCATGACTTGATTGTATGATTTTGAGAAAATAATTGTGATTGTGATTGTGATTGTGGCCTGTTGAATGGATCGGGTCTTGCGTTCCGACACACTAACTGGGATCGGTTTCCACGTTCTGGCATAAACATGGGATCGGTTGCCACGTTCCGGCATAAATATTGGATCGGGTACCACGTACCGATATGCTAACAGTTTGGGTGTGGATTTCATGAGAGGACCAACGACTTGACATATCTGTATATCTTGGAATTGTGAAATGCTCTTTTATTAGTAATTTATGTGGATATTGTATATGTTCGGTGTATGCATGTTATTATTATATTGTAAAGGCTTACATATGTTGCACTTAGTGGGATAATCGTGTGATCCTACCAGTAAACTGTGGTTGTGTACTGATACTGCACTTTCTCTTTGTTTGTTGAGTATAGGGCATCTTGAGGCGGCTATTGACAAACTTCGCTTAGTAGATCAGTGATTGTTCGAATTCAAGGGTGAGTCAGTTCTTCCGGGCTGCAATGAGTTTTCTTTCTGTTTATGTCCACTCTTCAAACTTGGACTAGTTCTTTAGATTTCTTATGATTAGTTTGGGGTTGTACCCCTTCTTGTTTAGACTTATGGTTGAATTTAGATGTTTTGGTACATTGACTTTTAGGTTCTAGGTGCTATTCCGCATTTGTTTTGGTTTTTAGACATTTGTTTGGAGTTTATGGGAACTCCCTATTTATTTCCTTAGCATTTAAACTTGCTTTCGTAACTTTAAATGTCTTAGTATTTTGATTAAGTTGGTTAGCTAATTAGTATAAATGGTTCTCCCACCGGAGAGTTAGTGTGGGTGCCAATCACGATGGTCTGGGTCATGACAATAAGTCATCGATTCTAGAAAGAAGATACTTATTTTTTTATAGTGATTTTGTTCAACTGGAGATAATCGTTACACATCCTAATGGTCCACCTTTCCTTTGAACGAAAAGAACTAGAGTACCCCAAGGCGAGATACTTGGTCCAATGAACCCTTATTAAGGAGATATTTTTACTCTCTTAACTTAGTTAGAGTCATTCTATATAGAGGAATAGAGATGGGTTTACTATCATGAAGAACGTCTATTCCAAAGTCTATTTCCCTATTGAGAGGGACTCCGAGAAGATTGTTAGGACAGGTTTCTACGAATTCATTAACAACTGAATGCACCTTTTAAAGACTAATTTTTGGGGCTTAAGGTATGAAATGCAACGACCTTTAGGTACTACGTACTGGACTACCTTTCCACATTAAGACTGGCTTATCTGGAAACTAAAATTTTATGACTCGATCCTTATAGTTAATTAAGGCATAACAAGTATACAACCAATCTATGCATAGAATAATATTAAAATTTACCATATCTAACTCAACGAAGTATGTTTTGTTGGGCTTATGAGGGATCGAAAATATAATAGCAACTATGTATTTTATTTATTGTGGAGGCATTTTAATAATTGATAAATGGAATAGTGTTTAGATAATTGTAGCATCCGTTCTTACATGGCTACCTATTTTGTTGACTTATTTATATCTTGGTGGTTATTAATAACACATTATTATTCTTACATTTATCTTTTTTATTCGCTTCCTATTTTTATTCTCTCATTATTGAATATTCTAAAGTCTGCCAAACGGCCAAACTTTTTACCTTGTACAAAATCTATTGTTGTGTTTATAGAAAAATCAAACTTGTTTTTTGGTGTATTCTTTAAATTGTGAGCACTGCAACAAATCAATACTATTTTAAGACCATTATATCAACTTATCAAATTCATCGCAACTATTTCAATATCATTACATAAATTTATTAAATTTTTGGGTCAGGTTTTTTTACTTTAACTCTATTATATTTTTTCATTGAAAATTTTCATAGTTTACATTCTTACTTCTTAAGGTTTTTGTACATCCTATGTTCTCGATACTTCACTTGTAGGATTATATTGAGTATGATATAGTTATTAAATTTAAGTATGACAAATTTTTTTTAAAAAATAAGGCCTCCCTACGAAGTTTGACTTTAGGCCGCCAAACTTGTTGAAGCATCCCCAAATATTTGTCTAGCATAATTTTGCATCTTGATTATCTATTGTGAGCATTCGTTTTAATTGTTAATGATTACGTGAAAGCTTGGTCAAACACAAAGAAGAATTTACAAAAGAAGACACGAATTGATTCAATCTAAGTGAGGAAGAAGCAAAATGAGGTTGAGAAAGAAAATGGGCTTTTTTTCTATTTGAAAAAGCCCTACAGGTATTTACAGACAAAAATAAGTGCCCAAGTTCCCGGCCAAACATGTGAAGAAAAAGGCCTAGAAGTCTTACTACCTTTGTAGTATAAATTTTAGGAATTTCATAGTTTTAAGATGAAATTACATTCTATCCCTATTTATTTTGTAATTACATTAATTCCTGAAAAAGTTACACAATTTGGATACATAATTTGAAGTTTGGATACATTAATAGTTATACGTTATATATATTTTTTTTTCGCTTTAAATGGAAAACAAAACGTAAACTCAAAAATAAAATCCCTTAATTAATGCTAATCAGTTTCACTCTTAATGTCAATCATAGAAATGTGATTCCTAAAATAAAAACCCAATTCAAAATTCAAAAATTCAAATCCTGATCATCTTGGTTCCTGTTTCAATGAAGAAACTTTCGAGTGAGATTCAAATTATTTGTTGTAAATTTGACCAGATACATAATGAATATCTCAATTTTATTGAGGCATTCAGGAGTATGGGAGAGTGAGGTTAGCTATGTAAGATACAGGAGTGATGGGATAGTGGTTGGTGAAAATATTTCCTTCATGAATCTAGTTTCAGCCATTGCGGCTATGTTGAACATTGATGAGTCTAGAAAAAAATTGATATTTGATACATCGTAGAAGGAAACTCCTCTCCACTGATTATAATAAGGAATGATATGGGGGTAAAACTATACATAGAGGTGAAGAAAGGTGAGGTTGGATTTTGTATGTGTCCCATATGTGTTGATACAACTGATAAGGATGTTGGCGAGATAGAAATTTTTGATTTGTCGACTGGTACAATTGTCCGTGTTGAAGGTGCTGAAAAGGACACACACGCTCTCAACTTGGTGGAATCAAAAAATGGTGATTCGTGTTATATACCAGAAATGGAGGTAACGAATTACATATATGATACGCATAGTACGAACGTGAAGGTGAATCAATTGTACAAGGATAAAACTCTAGTAGATGTAATGGCAAAATACAAAATAAAATATGGCTTCAATTTTCGAGTTAAAAGATCTGATAACAAAAGGTATGCAACTCATTTTTCAATTATGAATTTATATTTTGGTGAATAAATCATGATACATTACTGGTTGTAAGGGTTATACATTAAGCGTTTGACATATATATATTGAGGTATCAGATCTGTAAGTTACACTATTGTTTGTATAAAGTATCATATATATGTGACACTCTTCTTTTTGGATGTTTGAATTTATATATGCGCATAATAATCATGATACATTATTGCATTCAACTTGATACAATTATGATTTGATGTATATTTACTATTTAATGTGTTTTTATATCTATGACTCAGTGTAATATTAGTATAATGTGTCAGATATATTTGAACTTCTATTTTTATATGTTAATGTATCAATATATGATTATTTTTTCATTAATGTATCATTGTACTTTATTGAATCAATCATGATACATTACCGGCTATAAGGTTGATACATTAAACATTTGACATATATATTTTGAGGTATCAGATCTGTAAGTTACTCCAAAAAGACTTGACTTCAGAGCGGGGAATCTTCCTACAAGTGAGCACCAAGTCAAATGTATTCAAAAAGGAGCCTCGTAGTAGACATTGGATGTAACCAGCCTTCTAAGGCAGAGGAGTCAAAAGCAACTTTCGATTAAAATTAGAGAAATGTTGAGCTTTATCCGCATAAATTCATTAAGGTATTATTCTATATAGCCTACCGTTAGTATAAAGTAATAGATACATGTGACCCTCTTCTTTTGGCTGTTTGAATTTATATATGCATATAATAATCATGATACATTATTACATTCAAATTGATACAATTATGATTTGATGAATATTCTCTGTTTGATGTGTTTTTGTAGCTTTGTGTTAGTGTAATATTACTATAAAGTATCATATATATTTTTCATTCTTTTTTATAATATGGTAACGTATCAGTATATGAATTTTTTCACTATTGTAAATTTTGTAAAGAATATATTATTTTAATAAATCCATTATACATTTTACTAATGTATCTGAAAAGAATTGCAGCTATATATTATTGTGTTTATCGGATGACTGTTCTTGGAGATTGAGTGCATCTGTTAGAAAGAAAACAAATTTATTCAAAGTGAGGTACTTTAATAGTGAGCATACATGTCCATTAAGGGATAGGATATTAACAAAGGTTCAAGCTACAGTTGGGTTTATTAATGGTGTGATAGTGCCTAAATTGATAAATCATAAAAGAATTCATACTCCAAATGATGTAATTGATAATATCAGAGAACTGTATGGGATTGATATTTTATAACAACAAGCATGGCGTGCTAAGGAGCATGCACTAGAGATGATAAGGGATAAACCTACCTATGGATATAGACAGTTGCCTAGATACATATATATGTTGGAAACTGTGTATCCAAATTTTTATATAAGGATGCATAAGTCGGATAAAAATAAGTTCATGTATCTGTTCATAGCATTAAGGCCATTAATGAGAGGGTTTGACTTCTGTAGACCAGTAGTTGTTGTTGATGGTGCACATCTTGGTGGAGCTTACAAAGGAACTTATGTATCAATAAGTACGCTTAATGGTGCATGTATGATTACTGTATTAGAATTTATAAATTTTTATCTCATAACAAATATCAAGAAATTAACAAACATGTGCGCTATTTATGAGTAGGATGCATATTGTTGTAAGCTTATGGAGTGGTGGACACGAAAAATGATTGTTCATGGACATGATTTTTCCAACAGCTTAAAAGTGCATTTGGGGAGAGAGAGAAAATGTGTGTTGTATCATATACAAATGAAAGCATAATGAAGAGCGTAAATACTGTTTTTCCAAATATTCCTTATTTTGCATGTATATCGCACCTTTGGAAAAATGTTTTTTTCAAACTTCAAGAGAAGCAGAAACATACTAAGTGATGTGTTCTATTCAATGGCCAAGGCTTATAGAAAAGAGGATTTTGACAAATTGATGGCTAAAGTGGTTAAAATTGACAATCGGGTTAAGATGTACCTTGAGGATGCTGATTATGAAAAGTGGTCAAGAGTTCATGCAACAGAAACAGGGGGAGAATGATGACTTCTAACATAGCGAAATGTATCAATGGTTGCCTTGTTGAGGCGCGACAACTACCTATATTAGATTTTTTTTTGGAAGAAGTTAGAACTCTATTCAATTCTTGGAACTGTAAAAATAGAGAAATAGCATCCTATACAAAAGAAACACTAGGGAGGAGATTTGAAGAGTTATAGATTCTAAACGCTTCTAAATTTTCAAAATGAAAGTATGTATCAATAAATAAACTATCATATATCTGGAATTGATTGTCGTTTGGCTGTTGTGAGTATAAAATTGAGTTAATTGATGTGTTGTTTGTGTCTTAATGTTACCAGGTTGTACAATCTACTGAATGTATTTATTCAGTGTATGAAGGTGGGCAAAGATACATTGTTTGCCTTGAGAGAAAAATTTGTAGCTGTGGGAGATTTCAACTAGAAAAGATACCTTGTGCGCATGCATTTGCTGTTTTGAAGAAGAAAAATATTATAGATATACATCCCTACTATTTAGATTACTATAAGTCAACTACATTAGCAAACACATATGAAGTTCTAATGGTTCCAATGCCGAATAAGGGGATTGGTCAGCACCAGAGTTTGTTTTGAAAGAAATCGTCTTGTCACCTAGGTATAACAGAATGGATGGACGACTAAGGAAAAGAAGGAAGAAAAATCCAGATGAAAAGATAAGCGCAAACACAAACCGTTGTGGACGTTGTGGACAAGAAGGTCACAATCGAAGAACTTGTTCTTTCCGAAAGAAGGTTGACAAACTTCTTTGTTGGGGCTACTGTTATGTTTCAGATACATTATTTTAAGATTACATGTTGTCAGTGTTTTTGCTTTTTTCACTTTTACCTTGAGAAAACATTACAATCTACTATTAGTTGGTGAAATTTCGTTACAATAATTTAAAATGTTAAGATTTTCAACCTTATGTTTATTTTTGTAACACATTATATTTCAAATACCTTTTTAAATAATGTATCATTAGCTATTTGATAATAACATACAATTTATTGTGTTTGTGGGGATTGTATCAATCAATATAGTTTCAGATACATTTGTATATAGTGTATCGTGGTCTAATTGAATAATGATGTATCTTATACAATAAGATTGTTAAAAAATATAAGTATTTAAAATGAAATAAGAAGCATCAATAAATGTATCACAATAAGTAATAATTAATTTATCAATGTGACTGGATAAATGAATGAGCCAACAACTAATTACAAGAAATTGTCCAAATGAAGAAGCAATTAATTAGAACTAAGTTATAAACTACATTGCATTGGTTATGTGTCAAATTAACTGCTCCTACCAGAATTAATGAGAAAAAATAATGTTGTGTGTTTATGAATTAATGAATCTAAGACATAAAGGTTATCCAATTTTTGTATCAAATTATATACGACAAATGTGTATTACAATCCATATTGTCTATAACAGTTGAAAATATTGAAAGCTGGTGTCAAAATAAATAAGTTTTTAGAGAAACACTCTAATGCTTGGGTACAAATATCTGAAAACAAAAAAAATTAAAATTAGAGTTATTGTATCTCAAAAATAATAACATTGTAAAAAAATGTCTAACAACTGATAGATAAACTCTATTCAACATTGATCAAATCTTCTTGAGTTGGTGTTGTGAATTGATTTTTAGGCATTGTTGGGTCATGATTTTCACTAACGTATCCTGCCTTAGCCTTTTCAGTATCGTATTTTCATAATAGGGCTCAATATTGTGTACGGAGGTATTGTGAACGGAAACCATTTTTTGAAATAGGGATCCCATCGCTAAGGAACTCAGCAAAGGCAGCTACAAAAATTATGCAGTCCCTTAAAAACTGAGGAATATACGTTATAACAATAAAGAAGATACATTGTAATTCAAAGAAAAATTGTGCTAATACTTACAAGCTATCGCTTTCTTTTTGCATAATGTCTTGTACAAATTCAACTTCAAATTCATGTTGTGGTCCCAAAAGCATGCCGATTTGCTTGTCCTTGTAAGCATCCAATAATGACAAGTTGGTTCGCTCAAGTTGATAAAAAAAACCAGTGTCATGAAGGTAAGATGGTAGCATTGTCGCTAACTTTTTTATCTCACCAGACGGTACTTTTATTCTTGTACTCAATGATGAATCGTACACGCGTATGAGCCTCTCTTTTAAAGCAACAACAGCCAACATCCAATGGAACTTCCCATCTAAGTTCACTGGGATGTATACATCATCAACTAGATGCCGATAATACAGTCGGGATAGAAAATTATTTGATTATATTTTTAATTGACCTCTCGAATGTAGATACAACAGCCCCGCGGCCCATGTGCTCTTGTATACATAAACTATCATCAGGAGGGCTGCAGTAGTACCTTGTGTGTGCATCATTGATAAATGTCTTGAATAAACAATTGACTGTGGTGAATCTGTATTGATTGGGGCTGCGGAGTTTTGACTTCTTCCTAAAGTAGTATAAAACTACATCGATGTGTTGCACCATTAATGAAAAATAACACAAAATGTTAGTCAATATGATACAGCACAACAAACACAAGTTAATATAATGTATATGGTATGATTTGAGTTTGTATACATTATAAAGACTATATTGATACAAAGTATAAATGTATCATAAATATATTATTAATGTATCTTTTCTATCGTACCTCATCTATCCGGCATTTTTTTGGCTAAGATATGGAATAAAGCCAATTTTTATCTCTGAGAAAAGCAACTACAAAGTCCATGTGTTCAAATCCAAATGAAGATGATTTGGCTCTGTATTTATCATCTTTTGGTTTCCTATATATATATATATATATATATATATATATATATATTACAAGTCATACAAGTGAAAATGGTTTGATATTTTGCTATATAGAAATATTAAAGTGTTATTTACTTGTTATCATGAGTGTTAAGGAGGCCCTTAGAAATCCACCTGGAATATCCTTTCAATAAATTTGACGGAGGTTGGTAAGAAATGTCACATCCATCAAATGGGGAGATCGGACGAACATCTTGTTCAAACTTTTGTTTTCCTTTGTTACAGGACCCAAATTCAGTCAAATAGGGTGATTGAAAAATCTTTGATGGCATCTTATTTCGTTGAACATGGGTCTCTGATTGTTCATACAATACATGACAATCTCATTGCCCGATATTTCCATTGGTAACTTACTGTCCAGCATCGATTAATGTGTTTCAGTTAACACATCTGACTTGACAACACTCAATGGTTGAATATTCAAAGGAGTTTAAAGGCCAGAAAATAAGTGTGTCTATAGCTTCTTGGGTTCCAGAAGAAATGGATGTCGATATGGTGGAATCCTATATTGTTTTGAGCAATAATAAAAAGATTGTATCATTCAATAACTGATAAACACGCGACGAATATATTTAGAATTTACCGATGTATCAATATTGACTACACTTTGTCTGAAAATGGGATGTTATGTTGCAATTTATCAGCAACATCTTGATCCATAGTTACTTGTTCAGATTTTTTGGTGTCAACCTCTACTACATCATCCTGATTGGTTATAACAAAAAAATTTGCTATAATGATGCAATGAATGATAAATAGATTTATACATAAATTTGTACTTACAATAACTTCTTTGCATAATATGTATATTATGCATATTAGTATATAAGTCAAATCAAATAATAATGTATCAAAAGCTGGAACTTATACTACATCTGTTGTGAATAAATATTTTTTTGAAGTATCAACATAATGTATCTAAAAAAATTAAGAATGAATCATAAAATTCAAGCTGAAATTAGATGACTGAACTAATGTATCAAAAAAGTGTGAGATACTTTTAAAAAATATTGATACTTTAATTAAATGTATATGATACTTACCTCTACTCCCTCTACAACATCATCCTGATTGGTTATACAAAAGATTTTTTTATAATGATACATTGAATGTAAATATGTCATATATATAAACTTATACTTACAATAACTTCCTTATATACACTTCCTTCAACAAGAGCATCTCCTGGGGATGGAAGTTCTGATACATCCTCTTTGCCTCTTTGATCCTTTAATGTATCAACATTTTATGTAGATTATTATACCAATAAATAATAATGAGTCAACAGTTGAAACTAATACTACATTAGTTATGAATAATAAAATTTTAAGTTTAAACATAGTGTATCTAATACACTTATGAATGTATCATAAAATTCAAGGTGCAATTGGATGATTAAAATAATGTATCAACAAGTGTTAGATACTTTAATGAGTATTTGATACTTGAAATGAATGTATATGATTCTTACTTCTCCGACCTCGTGTTGTTGTACATGTGTTTGTTCTTCAGCATCTACATCAGCATTATCAATGAGGTCGTTGTTGGCAAACTCCATATCAATTGCAGACCTTGGTTGTTCAACAAATTGATTAGTAATTTGGGGTTGATTGACATTGGCTTCTTTGATTAACTCTTTCTCCGTGATTGGAATCGATCTGGCAGAAATTTTCTTCAGGCCAAAAAAATACTAGATAATGAAAAAATAGCTTTACAAATAGTAAATATTGGGTAAATAACAAGTACCTTCCGTTTTAGCTTCAAAATTTTTGCCAACCTTTAAACATACTTAAATAAGTTAATATTGATTTACCGTAGAATAAATAATAATTCAATAATAATTATGAGAATCACTTACATATTTCTTCAGATATTGCTTAACTTCTTCAATATCTGGAATATCTTTATTTTCTTTAGGATCAGATGAAGAACCATGAAGATCGGGAACATTACCAGCAGAATCTAGAATAGAGAATGACTATTTTTGTATCATGGGAGACTGTTTTGGTTGTTTCATTGCACTACTTTTTGGTTTGGCCAAATCAACTTTCTTTCTTCTCTTCGGGGGTGGTGTAGATAAGGTACTAGATACACGTCTAGTTCTCCATAAAATCTGATCAGGTGGTTTTGAAGAAAAATCCTCAAACACAGAAATGTCTTTTGATATAGCTTGTGTAGGTTTATCCATAGACGTAGAATGTTCAGAATGAGAGACACCCATATTGTCAGGCAAATCAAGTACCATCAATTCCTCGGAAGTTGGTTGTATATTAGTACATGCATTCTAAATAAAATTTGGAAAGTCAACATAACAAGCAGATTTGCAATTTGAGATATATAAAAATGATCGTTACCTCAGTAAAAATATTAGACATAAATATTTCAAATTTGGGCTTGACACCAACAACTCGCCAGTTGCTTATCCTATGGATGTAGTCTCCCTCTTTGACAGCAATTCCATCATCAACAACTTATCTACATTCATATACCCACACATTTAGAGCATAGGGCATGCCACCTAAACAATGCACCCGTTTACTTTGGTTCTCTCTTGCGTCCATGATTTCATTAACCTGGAAAATGCGTATTGTCCCCAAGAAAAATGTTGATATCTACCATCTTCAACCATCAGAAAGTCATTAGCATGGATAGATGCATCAGGTAGTTGTGAGAAAACAAATGTGTGGATGAAGTAAAGATTCCCATTTGGAAAGTATCATGATTGTTGTCTCAACTATCTTGTAGAAAACGTTGAGCAAATCGTCCCTTGCTCACACCATTATACTTTACTAAATCAGGGAAATATCTTTTAACAAGCCTGCTCTCAGTAGAATTTGAATATTTAAAGTCATCGAAATTGCCTACGCATTTCAGTCTGGTTATTATTGTGAATTCTTTTATAGTGAAACGCAATATGTTGTCATTTGCATGCCGAATATGGAGCTCATTAATATTATCTTGCTCAAGCTCAAGAAGCAACAAGCATTTTGATATTTCACCTTAATAATTGCAGGTATGAATGTCAGGGTATGACCCAAAAATAGAATTTGTAAATAACTCTAAACCCTCGACACCCATAGATGAAGAAGTTTAGCAGTCTTAAGCTTAAGAAGAATGTGCTAAACTTGTATTATGTATGTCGATAAGTTGTCAACTAATAGCCTCCCATTATATAGGTAAGAGAAGCTGTTATGTTGTGTTATACAATGCATAGGACTCCTATTACATATAGCTAACTACATACTTATGCTAAGAACTGTAACATACTACAACTAGGACTCCTACTCCTTATGAAACTCATTTTTATTCCCCCTGAAGCTTGAGGTTGGAAGTGAAACAACTCCGAGATTGCTTCGTAAAAATTGAAATTGCTGCTTCGTCAAGGCCTTCATGAAAATGTCAGCAACTTGAGTTGTTGATGGCACATATTTCGAAACCATTGCACCAGCTGCAACTTTTTCTCGCACAAAATGATAGTCTAGCTCAATATATTTTGTGCGAACATGGAGAATAGGATTACTGGTGAGATGTAACGCACTGATGTTGTCGGAATAGAGGACTGGAGGAGAAGCAAGTGATACCCCAAGATGTTGTAGCAAATGAAGAATACATGGGATTTCAGCTGCTAGAGAAGCAAGAGCACGATACTCAGCTTCAGCACTAGATTTTGACACAGTATGTTGCTTCTTAGAAGACCAGGAGATGTAATTAGCATCTAAGAATACACAAAGTCATGTTGTTGATCGACGAGTTATAGCACACCCTACCAATCGACATATGTGAAGCCAACAACCTGTAAGGAAGATCTGGAAGTGATACGAAGTCCAAAATTTACAGTCCCAGCGAGGTAACGAAGAATACGCTTCACCCCTTGCCAATATGCAGTTATAGGAGCTTGCATAAACTGACACACTTGATTGATAGCATGAGTAAGATCAGGGCATGTTAGTGTAAGATACTGAATTCCTCTAACTATACTTTGATAATCGAAGGCATCAACAGGAGGTCCAGTTGCGACATGAAAATCACTCTTCTGTGATAATGGTGTATGAATTGCTCTAGCACAGTGCATCATGGTTTTTTTGAGAATGTCCTTAGCATACTTCACTTGACTAAGATAGATTCCATCAACATATGGCACAATTTCGATGCCCAAGAAGAAATGGAGACTGCCCATAACTTTTAAGGCAAAATGAGTACTTAGTTGGGATATGAGGTTTTGCAAAAGCTGGAGATTGTTCCCAGTTATCACCATATCATCGACATATAAAAACAAAATCACGATATCACCTTTGTGACGAAGAACAAATAGAGAAGAGTCAGCATGGCTTCCTAGGAATCCTAGGTGAAGAAGGGCTTCACTAAACCTCTGAAACCAAGCCTTTGGTGCTTGCTTTAGTCCATAGATGGCCTTCTGGAGTAGAAAAACACGGTTTGGTGCAGTAGAGTCTTCAAAACCCGGAGGCTGTTGCATATAGACAATCTCTTTGAGTCGCCCATGGAGGAAAGCATTTTTTACGTCAAGTTGGCGAAGAGGCCATTTTCGAACTGTGGCTATAGTTAAAATCATGCGAATTGTTGTAGACTTCACTACTGGACTGAAAGTGTCTTCGAAATTGAGACCCTCAATTTGATTATATCCTTTTGCTACCAAACAAGCTTTATATCTCTCGATTGTGCCATCCGCCTTTATTTTTGTTTTGAAGACCCACCTTGATCCAACCACATTCATTTGAGGTTCTCATTGTACAAGTCTCTAGGTGTTATTTTGATATAATGCCTGCATTTCTTCTTGCATAGCCTGCAACCAGTGAGGTTGAGATAATGCCTCTTGCAGGTTCCTTGGTTCATTGGAATTAGAATTAGCAGCGACTAAGAGAGTTAAGAAATCTGGTGGTTGTGACATGGCTTTTGACTTTGTCCTTGTTACCATGTGATAAGTGTTCTCTAGAGAAGATTGTGATGTTGTTGGTGGACACTCGTAACAACTGAAATCAGCACATAAATCAGTCCATGTGGACTCACCAAGCGATGAACCTATAGGTGATGTGGTTAGCGGACTATTTGTTGGAGTTGTAGTCAAGACACCAACTGTTGGAGATTGCAGATTCTCAATAGGTGAGTTTTGTGATGGTGACATGGACGAAGCAATCACATTAGTAGTGGCATCTAAATCAGCAAACGGGAGAACATCTATCGTGACAGAGTGTTCATCAACAATGGCCTCGGGTATAGTAGCAACGTCTATATCATGTCCTTTATCTCCTGGGAAGTTCTTTGGTTCAATGAATTCTTTGTATGTAGACAAAGTGTAGAATTTATCCATTATGTCCTGTGTGGAATTACAAGAAAAAGGTAGACAAGACTCATCAACTATTACATGTCGTGATATATAAACTATTTTCGTCTGTAGATTATAGCATCTATAGCCCTTATGCAGAGAGTTATATCCGATGAACACGCAAGGAAAAGCTTTTGGTTTAAATTTATTGGTGTTAGACCCCTTCAGATATGGAAAACATCTACAACCAAAGACTTTCAAACCACTATAATCTGGTTTCCTTTTGTGTATCATTTGAAAGGGAGACTCCATCTTCAAAACCGGCGTAGGGAGTCTATTTATAAGATATACTACTGTCATAAATGCTTCAACCCATAAGTGTAGAGGGACACTAGCATTGAACAATAGAGTTAAACCAGTCAACCAAGTGTCGATGTTTTCTTTCAGTAACTCCATTTTGCTCAGGGGTGTGTGGACACAACACTTGTCTTTGAATTCCACAATGAGTAAGATGATCAATAAATTTCTGACTAGTAAATTCTCCGCCTCCATCACTTTGAAATTTTTTTATTTTTCTATCAAATTGATTTTCGACCAATCTTTGAAAGTTTACAAAAAAGGCAAAAAAATCTGATTTTCTTTTCAATGAGTAGAACCAAGTGTATTTTGTATGATCATCCACAAAAATCACGTAATATTTGATACCTTGAGGAGAGGTGACATGTGAAGGACCCCATAAATCGCAATGAATTTTGACAAGAATTTCAATTTCAACTTTATTTGATTTCTCCAAAGGTTGCTTACAACTTTTTCCCATTTGGCACGCGGTGCAAAAAGAAATTTTTTTATTCCGCATAGTCCTAAAATTAGGGTGTCCCAGTCTTTGATGTCAGACTTCATCTGATGCCTTATTTGAGCGTATGGCAACTAGAGCTTGATGCCCTGCTCCATCTGCATACTTGGGATCCAAAGCATATAGTTCTCCTTTCCTACTCCCCTTTGCCAGTGTATTCTTTGTTTTCTTGTCCTTAACAACAAATTCAACATCAGAAAATTCCAAGAAACATTCATTATCACTTGCAAGTTTACTTACTGACAAAATATTTTTCTTTAATTCATGTACAACTAGAACATCTTTCAATCGTAAATTTGTGCCAATATTCTTGTTGCCAACATGAGTAATTTTGAGTTGTTTTCCATCACCCACCATAACTGATTCTCTACCTTTGAATAAAGAAGGATTTTGTAAATTACATGTTGTTTGGACCATATGGTGAGTTGCTCCAGAATCCACATAGAAATTGTTGTCGGATGGCTCATTGATAGTCAAGGCCGAAAACCCTTGTGGAGTTTCTTGTTGGGTTTTGTAGGAGTAGTCCCACCTATAAAAGCAAGTGACAGTTGTATGATTGTTTCTTCCACAGATTTGACACGGATTTGTTTGGGATCGTGCATTCTTCTGATTATTCCTAATAAAGTCAGATTGTCTCCCTGCCGTGTCGTTATTGTACTTAGGTCCGAATTGACCTCTTGCTCGACCTTGTCCCCGTCCTCTATAAGAGTTTCCTCTTCCTCTACCAAAATTTCCTTGTGTTTTCTGGGCTTGAAAAGCCATGGCCTGATCGACGCTGTCCTTTTCACTGTCTTCTTCTCTCATGTCGAATTCTCTCAGTGCATTAACAAATTGAGTAAAAGTTGGATATGGAGGCTTACCCAACATAACAGTCCTCAAAATCCTGTATTTGTTTCTAAGACCCTTAGCAAAGTTTATAAATTTGATGTCTTCATCTAAAGGTTTATGTATGGCGGTAAGGCTATTACAAATTCCCTTGAATTCTTTCACATATTCATCCATAATTTTTTATCCCAACTTGATACTCTGAATCTGTTGTTTCAGTTGAAACTCCTTGTCTTTGCTAGCTTGTAGGGAACTGTCCTCAAGTTTTTGCCAAATTTGTTTTGCTGAGTTGCATCCGATGATAAGGAACATTGATTCCTCAATCATGGTTCCAGTGAACCAACTTCTAACCAAGACATCCCTCTCTTCCCATTCAAGGAACTTAGGGTTCGGTACCTCTCCTCCTTTTTCGTCTACTATGACAGAGTATGGTGGATCCTTTACAATAATCTCACCAACTTTCAAGGTTTGCATCAATTGAGTAATTTGGGTTTTCCAAACTAGATAGTTTGATGGCTTTAATTTTATAGGACATATGGCAATGAGTTGATGAAGGGAGGCTGCTGAGAGGGAGAGGCTCGAGGATGATGAACTAGTCATTGTGCGTGGTATACAGTTCAGGATACAAATTGATTTTGGATTAAAACCAAGCTTCTGATACCATGAAGAAGTTTAGCAGTCTTAAGCTTAAGAAGAATGCGCTAAACTTGTATTATGTATGTCGATAAGTTGTCAACTAACAACCTCCCATTATATAGGTAAGAGAAGCTGATATGTTGTGTTACAATGCATAGGACTCCTATTACATATAGCTGACTACATACTTATGCTAAGAATTGTAACATACTACAACTATGGCTCCTACTCCTTATGAAACTCATTTTCAACATATTGATTCAAATCTTTTATAAAATCAATGTTATATGTTAAACCAAACTTCAAAGAGTGAGTTGGAATTTGTTTGATCACATATATCAAAGACGGTAATGGACAAAAAATAACAAATAGTTAAATTTTATACAAAAATAACAACATGCTACTAATGATACAAAAATAACAAAATGTTACACTAATTGCCAACATCTATACATGATACGCTAATTGTCAACAATTTAATTTGATACAAACATTGCCCAACACTTATACATGATACAAAAAACTAATAAATATTTAATACTAATACAAACAATGACATACAGATAAATTAGTAAATTGTAATGTATCTTATGTGTAAATAATGTTTCCTATGTGTAAATTAAATAATGTATCTTATGTGTAAATCTGATACATTTTAATAAAATTTTGAATCATGTACCTATGAAACCATTTATGATGTATCTGATACCCATTGACTAATAGAATTTTAACAGATACAAAAATTAATATGAAACTAATGTTCAGATACACATAGATTTTGAATGATACATTATTGAATATTATTTTGTCTCAAATGACATGAGATCTAATGACTGATACACAACTAATAGTATTATAATACTTGATACAAAATTTATTATAACTTAACAGAATTAGGGTTAGTGTATCAATTGATTAAAGATAATATCGATACAGTAACTACGAAACATGAATTTAGTCGTTTATGTATCATCAATTGATTAACTAACAAAAAAAAAGTTTAAAAATCGATAGAAGAAGATCGAAAACCTAACCTTAGGTAATGAACTCAAGAAATTGCATGAGCAAATTTTTGACCCCTTTTATGAGGGGTTTTATGAACCTGCGCTTTCGAAGATGAAGGACCATCCTTTTTCAACTTCCCAACTTTTGCCTTCGCCATTATTAATGGATCGTGGAGTTTTTTTTTATTTGTTTTCAGTCCAATCAATATCTTCGTAATCATAAATACGATGAGTGTTAGTTGCTAGTGCATCATCCATGTGATTCAACAATTAGAAGAAGAACAAAAAAATGAGAAATAAAGTCACAAAACAGTTTGATGAGATGAAAGAACTACCGATTTCAGTTTAGATTAGGTTTGATAGAAAAGAGACTTGATTTTGAAAAGTAATAGAGAAATTAACTGTCAAGAGAATGGAGAGAAAATTAAGGAGTGAAATCAATAAGTGATAAACTTTGATTTTTGGAGTTGAGATTTATGTATCTGGCAGTTTAGATTTAGGAGTAAAATAAGGGATTTTAGAAGTTTTTAGAAATGGGAGGGAATATTGGAAATTAGAAAGAAAAAAAAGATGTGTATATTGATAATTTTTCCATTAAAAAATTAGTGACCCAAGTCACTAAATATGGGTTAAATGGACTCATTTCATTAATATGGGCTGAAATTGTCACCCCTATTTGTCTGTACATCATTTTTTGAAAATTTGGCGTGCTTTTGTCAATTTGTTATATTTTTTAATCTTTAATTACTGGTATATATTATTTACTAGTTCATATAGTAAGCGAAAGAAATAAAAATGTAGAAAATATATACCAATAATAATAATAAGGAAAAAAGTGGTGATGATTTAATTTTCTCATATCTCATAAACCTAGAAGGAAAAAAAATTATAATCGCCTCAAGTTTTATTTATTTATGTATTAACTCTTTCACTGTACCTAAAATTATTATTTTTATCTTCTGAAAAATAACTTTTGTTAATCTGAAGAAATGCTTATAACTTGTTTTCTCCTAAAACATGACGAAATAAGTTATAAGCTAGTCGCTTCCATTACAATCACATACGATAGTATCAGCATACAATAGAGTTTAGGATATTAAATTCTAGAGTATAGTGATTTGAATTCGCGAAAGGGAAATAACTTGATCGGCAAAACATAAGCATTTTATTATTTTTCGGAATTATAATTAAATTAAGAGTTTGTTTGGTATTGATGTTGGGAGACTAGAATTTATTTTGAGACAAAAAAACAGTTCTGTTGAAAAATAAGGCGTTTTGCAAATCAGTAAAAGTGTTTTTAAATGAAAGAGAGGAGCAATTTTTCTGTTGTTGGGAGGAAGCTAAAATTTTCAACTTCTTAAAAAAAGCAGAACCAGAAACAAAAAATTATTTTTCTTAATATTAAAAACATCCTTTCATATATACATATTTATCTCTTATTAATTAGTTAACATATCTCATAAGTTTGGTTAAATTTTATTTTTTATTTTTATATAATACATTTTTTATGTTTTTATATTATTATTTATATATTATATATTATTTTACAAAATTAGAAAAAAAAACAACAAAGGTAACAATGATATTTTTGCAAGATTAGAAAAAAAGAAAAAAAAAGTAACAATTAAAGATTTCAGCCTTCCAAAAAAGGTATATTATTTATTGAAAATTTAAATATGTTCATTTTAATTTAATAAAAATAATAATTAATTATTTTTTTAACAATAGACATTTAAAATAGTTTCTCTCTATAAAATAATCTTAATATTAAAAGTATAATAGTTATCTTTTTTTGTAATTTGACTCTCAAAATTTTTATTTTTTTAAAATTAATCAAACGCAATTTGCTTATAAAAAGTACTTCTCAAATAAATTAGTCAAACATAATTAAATTTTTTTCAAAATCACTTTTTTGAAAAGTCATTTTAAAAAATTATTTCTAAAAATAAGTTACTTTTAGTTGCAATGCCAAACAGGCTATCCTATATTTGTTTTACGGGTAAAGAAAGACAACACTATTTTACTTTGAAGAGATTTGATTTCTATTCATGATATGTTCCTTTGTCAACAAATTAAGATTCCTCCATTTCAATAAGGAAAGATTTAATTTAATAGTTACAATTTAATTAAGTTTAGAGTCGTAAATATATATATATATATTAGGATAATATTAAATGATAATATTTATGTAAAATAGTAAGGATAATGCATAAGTACCCCTAGACTATGATCGAAATTCTAGAGACACACATAAACTTAACTAGGGTTCTATTACCCCCTAGACTAATTTAAAATGGAATAAATACACCACAAACACTGACATGGCATAGAGAATGTGCACACTCTCTTGAAGGCAAGTGATGAGTGCACAAATTAGACACATGTTATTTTTTTATTGGTAACTTTATAATTAGTTAGTACACACATTTATTGATAATAAAACATCTATATATATATATATATATATATATATATATATATATTTTATTTCTTTCTTTGTAAAATATTTATTTTAGTTTCTTTTCACTTTAAACTTTTTTAAAAATTAATTTATTATCTTTTCACTTTTAATTATTTAAAAAAACTTATGTGTATTTTTTAAGAAAAATAATTTAAAAGTGTCCTTTAATTTTAACATCTTTTTTTATGTTTTATTTGGTTTTCTTCACTTATTTTGATATTTGTTCAAAATTAACTTATTTTAAATACAAGACATTTGAAATCAAATCAAAACGAAAGACAAAGAAAATAAAATCAATAGAAAAATAAAAGAGCAAAAACAGTGAATGTAGGTAAAAAAAAAAGTTTTGATACAAGGTAAAAAAATGTATTAACTTAATTTAAATACAAGATTCAAAAAATAAGAATATTTTTAAAAAAATTTAAAATGTATTTTTTTTATAAAAAAAAATTAAAAATATTTTTTAATTAAAAATAAAAATAATAATACTTACACACATGGTGGGCGAATGTGTGCAAACACAATCAACTTGAACGGTTAAAGGTGCCACATCATCACAAAAGGTGCGTAAAAATACTTTAAAAAAATGAGTTTAGAGAGTAATAGGATCTTGGTTAAGTTTAGATGCGTCTCTGAAATTTCGGTCATTGTCTAGAAGATACTTATGTCTTATCCCAAAATAGTACGTAAATGACAATTTTGTTTATTAAATTGTAGTCATTTAATAAACACCAAAAAATTTCATTAATATTTCTACACATCTTCATACTTTTATTTAAAGTAATACAAATTATCTATTCATCTAGTAGATTCAATGTGTATTACGATACTATATGTTTCAATATTTGTTTTGTATCTTGCTACTTTGCGTTGACTAGCTCTTTTATCATAATCTTACGTGGGATACTTTCGTTTTGAATCAAAGATCTTTTGAAAAATAACATATATATATATATATATATATCTTATCAAGATAGAGATATAAGTCAATAGACATCTTATCCTCGTTAGATATGAATTATATTTAGTATGTTATTATTGTCGATGTCGAACGTGAAACTTGTCAATTCTATGGATTACGAAAGGGCATTTCCTTGGTTGCCGACTTAGCTGATTGAATTGTTAATTCCAGCAATTCTAAATAAGCTGGAGATGAAGAACAAACTGATTGAGAGAGAAGAAGAGATTCTGTATAGATTGAATTATCACTATTTTGCTTAACTGAAAAAGATGCTTTACAATGCTTTATATAGAAGTTACTAGCTATCTAACTGAATAACAAACTCTAACTAACCTTCACGTGTTAATTAAAACTAATTGACAGCTAACTAACACTAATCGATAGCTAACTAACACTAATCAACAGCTGTACACATAACCAGCTGCTCAACATCCTCCCTCAAGCTAGGTGTATGAAAAACATTCTTCATTCCTAGCTTGGTAAGTAGATAGCTATGCTGCAAACATGTGAGTCCTTTAGTAAGCAAATCTGCAGGTTGTTCTGTTGTATTTAAGTACACTGGTTGAACTATTCCCATTTGAACCTTCTCCCTGATGAAATGACAATCAATATCTATATGTTTAGTTCGTTCATGAAACACTGGATTGGCAGCTATCTGTATGGCTGATTTGCTGTCACTGTGTATGTGTACTGGCAACCTCACTTGAACCCCTAGTTCTTTGAAGAGACCAACTAACCACACAACCTCCGCCACTGTCGAAGCTAAGCTCCTATATTCAGCTTCAGCTGAACTCCTTGAAATGGTCTCCTGCTTCTTGGCCTTCCATGAAATTAGTGAGTTCCCATACACAACCATGTATCCGGTTATGGACTTCCTATTGTTTGGGCATGATGCCCAATCTGCATCACAGTATGCAGTAAGATGATTGTCAGCAGTAGATGCCATAAGTATCCCTAAGCCTGGTGACTGTTTAACATATCTCACCACTCTTAACGCTGCATTCATATGGGATGTCTTGGGGCTGTGCATAAATTGACTTAGTAGTTGCACTGCGAATGCAATGTCTGGCCTTGTCATTGTCAAATAAAGCAATCTTCCAACCAATCTCTGATAAATTTCAGGCTCATTCAACAACTTATCCTGCTCATCAGTAGGAGGGAAATGTAAATCAAATTCTGCAGTTGTGAGCTTCTGATTCAACTCAACAGGAGAACCTACAGGCTTTGAACTAGATAACCCCATATCTGAAATCAGTTCAAGGCAATACTTTCTTTGATGCATAAGGATCCCATTGTTGTTTCTAGCAAATTCGATTCCTAAGAAGTATCTCAACTCACCTAGATCTTTAATCTTAAAGTTGTCTTGAAGAGTCTTCTTTGTTTCCAAGATCAACTTGTGGTCATTACCTGTGATCAATAGGTCATCAACATAAACAAGTACCATCACTAACCTTTTTTCTTGATGTTTTGTGAACAAAGAATAATCATAATGACTCTGCTGAAACCCTGAGTTGGCTAATGCTGTGGTCAGTTTGATATTCCACTGTCTGCTTGCCTGTTTAAGTCCATAAAGTGACTTTGTAAGCTTGCATACTGTCCCTGTCCCCTTCCCACTTTGATGGACAAATCCCAAGGGCAAATCCATGTAAACCTCTTCAGTCAAATCTCCTTGAAGAAAAGCATTGAATACATCCATTTGGTGTATCTGCCAATGCTGTGCAGCTGCTAAGGCTATGACTGATCTAACAGTCACCATTTTTACAACAGGAGAAAAAGTTTCCTGATAGTCTAAGCCTTCCTTTTGATTGTAACCCTTGGCTACCAACCTTGCTTTGAACCTATCAACTTCTCCGTCTGCCCTGTATTTGATCTTGTACACCCATTTGCACCCTATGGCCCTCTTATCCTTAGGCAGGGTAGTAATCTCCCATGTATGATTGTCGTCTAATGCTTGTATCTCACTTTGCATAGCTGCAATCCATCTAGGATCTTGTATAGCCTCCTGATAAGAAGCAGGTTCCTTCTCTTGTGAAAATTTAGTAACAAAACTTCTATAGGCAGGTGTGATGCTTTGGTAGTCCAACACATCTGTAATAGGATAGGAGCAATAACCCGCAGCTTTGTTCTTTGACAGAATGTAATCTGTATGCCAGATTGGGGGCTTTGCAGGTCTATTGGATCTTCTAGTAGCAACAGGTAACTGAGGTGTTAAAATGCTTGGTTCAGGAGAAGAAACCAAGGGTACTTGATCTTGAGATTCAATGGCTGAATCATGACAAAAAAAGTCAGTGACAACAGTCTGTGGAGTTACAGTTGCAGGGGCATCCACTGTATTTCTGAATACTACACAAGGAGTAAGCTCACAATCTTCCATACGTGAATAGGACAATGAAACACCTTGATCTTTGTCTTGTCCTGAACCTGAAGTTTGAAAGGGGAAAACATCCTCATGAAACTTGACATCTCTGCTGACAAAATGTATTTTGGATTCAATGTCCAATAGCTTATATCCCTTTTGACTAGTAGCATATCCAAGCAACACAGCTTTCCTTGCCTTTGGGGCAAATTTATCATTCATGTTCAAGTTTGTAGCAAAAACAAGACAACCTATCACCCTGAGGTGTGACAAGGAAGGCTGTTTACCATAAAATACTTCATATGGTGACTTGTTTTGCAGAACAGACAGTGGGATCCTATTGATAATATAGGTTGCAGCTTCTATACACTCTCCCCAGAACCTATTTGGCAAATTGCTTTGGAATTTGATTGCCCTGGCAGTTTCTAATAAATGTCTATGCTTCCTTTCTGCAACTCCATTTTGTTGTGGAGTGTGTGGGCATGATCTCTGATGAATAATCCCAAGAGACACAAACAATTCACAACAGCTGGAATTAAAAAATTCACCTCCATTATCAGATCTGAACACCTTAACACACTTTCCAAACTGATTCTTTATCATAGCCAAAAATTGTTTCAATACAACAATTACATCAGACTTCAAACAAAGCAAGAATGTCCAGGTCCACCTAGACTTATCATCAACTAGGGTGAGAAAGTATCTCATTCCATTGTGAGTAGCTACTTTATATGGACCCCATACATCCATATGCACCAAATCAAAAACATCATCTACTGTAGTACTGCTCTGAGAAAATGGAATCCTAGTCTGCCTAGCTTGTGGACAAACAACACAATGATCAATAGTAAAACTACTACTAGCATTAAACTCATTTATTCTTCTAAGTACTCCCATAGGAACATGTCCTAATCTCTTGTGCCAAAGTTCTGGATCTGTAGTTGCCTCCTTAACTGCAGACATTGTGTGACTCTTCACATTTGGTTGCATTTCTGGCCAGTGCATCACATACAATCCATCTTCTACTTTACCAATCCCCTTGACCTTCCCAGACAAGAGATCCTGAAAAACACAGTAAGTAGGGAAAAAAGAAACATAACAGTTTAACTCTTTTGTCAGTTTGTGTACAGACAATAGGTTAAACTTGAATGTTGGTATGCACAGAACTTCACTAATCATGTCAAATTCATTTAGCTGTACACTTCCAATGTGTGAAACTACAGCAGATTCTCCTGTAGGCAGCTGCACCTTCCCTCTACTATTTACTATGTTCTCATTAACCAAATGATGATGATTGTTTATCATGTGATCTGAGGCCCCTGTATCTATAATCCACTTCAACTTCAAATGAGAATTGGAATTACCTGCCATGTTGACACTGCTTTGAGGATTACATCCCTGTAATGTCTCAAGCATGAGTTGAATTTGTTGTGGTGAGGACTTGTGTAACAGTTCTAGCCACTGCTCCTGTGTGTTCTGTGCACCAGGTGTGTGACTGTCCTGTTGTTGCATATAAGAGTGACTGTCCTGTTTTTGCATTGATCCTCCTTCGATAACTGCATTAACCTTCTTCTTTCCTTTGAAATTGTCAGGATATCCAATTAGCAAGTAGCAATTCTCCTTCACATGTCCAGTTGACTGGCAATGATCACGTTTTTTCAGCTTGTTGCAGTCTTCCCTAACATGTCCCCTCATGTTACAGAAGTCACAATAAAGAGACTGATAATTCCTCTTTGGATTTTGCCTATTGTTGAATTGTTGTGGTCGACTTGTCCTGTTCGTATACATTGCCAAGGACTCAATTCTTTCATTAATATTCCCAGCAATTCCCTTCTGACATTCATCCTGTACAACTAAAGCATAGGCTTGGTTCACATTAGGCAAAACGTGCATCATGAGAATTTGACCTCTTGCTTGTGAATAGCTATCATTCAGGCCCATCATGAATTGAAGTAAACGCTGATATTGCATTTGTTCCACATATTCCTTAGACTTAGAGCAATCACAGCTAGGTGGAGGCAAAATAGAATCATACTCATCCCACAAATTTTTCAATTTTGTGTAATAAGCAGAAACAGATAAAATTCCTTGTGTAAGCGTAAATATACTTCTATGTAACTGATACAACCTCGATCCATTGACCTTATCAAATCTCTCTTTGAGATCAAGCCATACCTGATGTGCACTGGAGGAATAAAGGATTCCACTAAGCAGTTCTTTACTCACGTTATATGTCAGCCAAGAGATAACGATAGCGTTGCAGCGATCCCAAATCTTCTTCAATTCTCCTTCGAAATCATTGCGCAACACAGATCCATCGACAAATCCCAATTTGTTCCTTCCAAGCAGTGCGATCTCCATTGCTCGACTCCAAATTGTGTAATTCTCCATTCCGGTCAATTGAATCCCAATCGATAAAGCTCCTGGTACATCAGAAGAACTCAAGTATAACGGATGATTATGATCAATAGTGACTGAGCTTCCATTAATGGCGTCTCCTGTTGCTCTGCCGCTCGATCCTCCTGCAGATGCATTCTCGATCGCCATGAATTAATTCCTGTAAACTTTGTTGTAGCAAAACTGTAAAATCCTCAGAATTAAACCCTCAAAATCGTTCCCAATAGCTCTGATACCATGTTAATTCCAGCAATTCTAAATAAGCTGGAGATGAAGAACAAACTGATTGAGAGAGAAGAAGAGATTCTGTATAGATTGAATTATCACTATTTTTCTTAACTGAAAAAGATGCTTTACAATGCTTTATATAGAAGTTACTAGCTATCTAACTGAATAACAAACTCTAACTAACCTTCACGTGTTAATTAAAACTAATTGACAGCTAACTAACACTAATCGATAGCTAACTAACACTAATCAACAGCTGTACACATAACCAGCTGCTCAACATGAATAAATTTGTTAATGACAAGACATTTCAGTACTACCAACATAAACTAAAAGTTAAACTTTAGTCTCTTTCATTTCTCATTAACCACTAAACCAAATCGTGCTACTACAGATTAATCACCTCCTTTTTCATGGATTTAAACATTATTTATTAGCTTCAGATAAAGTCAAAACTTCTGTACTGCATGCAAAATTCTTAAAGTCTTAGAAATGACTTATAGTTCCCTAAATAATATGTTTTTATATCCAAATACTATACTTAAATTATATTCCTCCATCGACCGTGAAGAAAATAATGTGGAGACAAATTACATCACGGTTTTATGCAAGGACCATGCATATTTTAAAGGTGGCCAGTTGCTAATTGATTTCTTATAATCAGAGGCGGACCCACATATGTATATAGGTAAGGATACGCATCCACCGGTTAACTTCAAAAAAATCTATATTGAAAATTTGACATAAATTAAATATAATAAATAAATTATGCATCTATGGAAAGGATGGGATGTCACTTGGTACTGTTGGTACTGGCCAATGCATCTGCCCTTGTGACGTCTGTTCAATCCTAGCAAGAATCACATTTTATTGTTTTGTTTTTATTATAAGTTTTGAATTTAGAGGTTACAATCGCTAAATAAGGGATTAGAACCAATGATTTTGTGGTAAAACCCACCCACCTTGACCATTAAAAGTCGGTAATATTTATTAGTGTACCCTAAAATTTTAAATCATGTGTTTGCCTCGTGATCATTCAATTAAAATATGTTAAAATGATTGCAGGATGAAATTAACTAGGTCAAACATGACATCTTTAAAAGTTGGGTGGATTTTTGTTTTTCTCTCTGGAAATGTACAATGTTATAATTTGGCCATCATATGATTAATCTTGAGCCTAAAAAGGAGGTTTGTGGGCGTGAGCTTTTCAGTTTACAAGATAAGTATCAGTCCACATATATTCAGTAGTTGCTTATATTTGATGCGAAAATAATTATTCCCTCGGTTCCTATTTATACGTCTTTACAAAAATTAAATGTTCATTAATACTTGTTTCACAAAATCAATACATAAATGATATTATTTTTTTCTATTTTAACCTTGAGACTTATTAGTCTTGAAAGTATGAATTTGATCAACATAGAAAAACTAAATAATTAATTCATGTTCATTGGTTAGTTTGATTAACCAAAATAAATCAATTCATGTTCATTAATTGAAAACTTAGTTCAAGATAACACTAAATAAGGGTAGAATGATAAAGTACTTACCCTAATTTCATAAAAGACTTGAAATCTAAAATGGTCACAACTAAATAGAAATGGAGGGAATAAAAGATTTGAAATAAATAACAAGTCGAAATTGATATGTAATTCAGATTTAATATATAGTTGCTGGTTCTTTAAGAGAATATTCATTTTGCAAAAGAATTGTTATCTCGAAACTTTCAAAACATAGGAAAGTTACTCCTAATAAGATGAGTATAAACAGAGAACAAGTTCGCTCTCTTGTTAAGAAATTGATCAGTTTATTGAACTTTGAAAGAAATTACATGTCTAATATTCTCTCCATTTCATTTTATGGGGCACTTTTCGGATTTCGAGATTCAAACAAAACTATCTTTGACAGTAAGTTTGTTATAGATCTTTTAAACATTTTGAACTATCAATTATTGTGATTTATAGTACTTTTTATGTAGTTTATAAATATATAAATTTCATTTCAAAAAAATTGAAGATTTCATATACAAATTTCTAATCAAACTTTTATTTAACTCTAGAAAAACGAAAAGTATCACAGGAAAGTATAATACAGTAACATTCACACTTTAATAGAAAGACAAAACTGAAAAAAAGAAGAAGATAATTGTACTTTATTCTCATACTTGATACTACTAATATTGTTTGATAAATTACTCCCCGAGTTTCTATTCGATAACTGAATAGAAAATAAAGCTAATATAGGTATACTCTTTAATGGGAATTTTTGACCAAAGTAAGCCTTTATTAAAATTAATTTATTAAAATAATATATTTTTTAAAAATTTTACAAAACTAGTATAAACATAATTCACAGTAACGTTTTCGGTTATATTTTATTAAAAAAAATTCAATAACAAAAAAATAAAAATCTAACAGATTAAACAGACATAAACCGTTATTGTCAGTAACGTTTTATAATTCGTTACTCTGAGACACGTTTTACAGCTAAAACATGACTCACAGTAACGTTTTTCTGGAATGACTGAAAATTAAAAAAACAATCTTGTACATGCCTCATTCAACTTTATTAAACTTTCCACTATTAAAATGAATATATATATTTTACACATATATATTCACATATATAAATTTCTCTTTTCTTCTCTTTTCATACATAAATAATACTTTTGCAAGGAAAATAAGTTGTGAGGAGGCTTTACTACAATATCAATTAATTCCTTTGTCTCTTCTATTATGATGTAGCCATTATATTTTTTTTAATAGTTGGTTTGCTTACTTATTACATCAATTTTAATTCAATAACTTCTTTATTGATAGTCTAATATTTAATAATGATAAGAAACCGATTGGTCTAATATTTGGAAGGGATGCTATCTTAGGCTTGAATTAAGAAGATCTCTCATATATATGATTTATTTACAAATTTTGAAATTGAAATGATACAAGACAAGCTCCAATTTGTGTAAGTCATCCTCACTTTTTTTTTCCTTTTGTTTAAAAAATGTATTGTCTATGTGAAAAGAGAAAGAAAAGAGAAAATCATATATATTTCAAATGAAGGTATGTACAAAATGTATTTATCCATTTTAATAGTGGAAATTTGAATAATGAATGAGAGATGTACAAGATTGGATTTCAATTTTCACCATTGAGAAACGTTACTGTGAGTCACGTTTTAGCTGTAAAATGTGCTTCAGAGTAACGAATTATAAAACATTACTGACAATAACGTTTTATGTCTGTTTACTCTGTTAGATTTTTGTCTTTTTGTTATTTAATTTTTTTGGATAAAATATAACCTAAAACGTTACTGTGAACTACGTTTATACTAGTTTTGTAAAAAATTTAAAAAAACGTATTATTTTGATAAATTAATTTTTATAATAGCTTACTTTGGTCAAAAATTCCTCTTAACGGTGTGAAACCTTGCGTATTTTAAAAAAGTACTCATATCATCTCATATTAAAAATATCTTCAAATCAATATATATATATATATATATATATGGTGTACGAAAGTATACTCGTATGTGTTTTCTTTTGTTACGACTTTGCTGGATTTAGCATGAATGAATCTCCATTTTATCCAAAATGGTAAAGGGATTGCAATTTCCTATGACATGATCAAGTTCATCCCCCATTTCCATTAGTGGAGGCGTGGAGCTACGTTGGGTTTGGATTTAAACGAACTCAATAGCTTTATGGCCAGAAAATTTAGTCATAATTTGGCCAGAAATTTAAAAAGTCTATAATATCCTAGTTTTAAAAAAATAAACTGATCTTTTTTCATTTTTTAATTAAAAGGTATTAAAGTTAAAAGGGTAAAAATGTTCAAAAAGATAAAATAACATAATGTGAAATATGTTATTTTACCATTGTGGCCAAATTTTCTGACCAAAAGGATTTTTCCTTGTATATATATATATGTACATTAATTTGTGAACCCGTTAGACCATAATAAAATTGATGGACAAATATTTTCTCACTCTAGAGTAGTGTGTTTCCAACCTCACTATCATCAAAAGTTTCTTTCTCTTTTTTTTTTAAAAAAACATGCATTCTGGCTTCGCCTCTATATCCAAACCACGAAACTAACAGTGTAGCCTTGACTTACTGGAATCACAGCAGATTACACAATTACATGCAAACAAATATAGTAAATATTTCACACTAATAAAAAAAATATAAACTCTTTACTTATGCAAACATTACGAATAATAGAAACACTTTCTTCCTCCATTCCTTTGGAGTTCAACATATTTAGGCAAATAATATTATATATATATATATAAATATAAATATGTAGCATGTTAAATTAAAGTGATATTATAGGTATTTCATTACATTATCACGAATATGTACAAAAATAAATCATTCATTTTATATCTCGAGCGGAAAATTTCTTGCCCATTTTGCGATTGGGTATTTTGAAGTGCACAAAAGGCAAATTTAAGGGTTCATTACAACAACAAACCGAGGCAGATCTATCAAAATTTTATGGGTTTTGAATTGTAGGACCAAGTACTATAATTGAGTTCCAAATTTAGTTTTTTGTGCATATCTAGTGGAATTTTAAACACAAAGAAGGTTTGAGCCATAATTACTAGATTTTATTAAAATTCTAGACTCAAAGCGTACCTACGCCTTAATTCCAAATAAGCTAGGATCGAATATATAGATACCTAGTGTCCATATAACTTATCTTAATCCAAACAAGTTAGGGAATGATTAGAAACATGGAGAGAAAAGAAGGAATGAGAAAGGGAAAAAAAGTAGTATAATTGAGTTTTTCTTTTGAGATTAAAGTTAAAGACGGATAAGATGATTTAATTTAAAGAGAAAGGTAGAAGAATATTTAAACTTTTAGAATTTTCCCACAAGAAGAAATTTAATTATATTTATCATTATAGCTTTTTCAATGACTGGTTTTTATTTTTACAAAAATAATTTAGAAGGAATACTTTTGATTCTAAAGAAAATTGTGTCGTTAAATTAGCCGGAACCACATAATTAGCTTTCCTAACAACTGGAAGTGGGGACAGGCTAATATAATACCTTCCTATATATGAACTGTACTTGCGCCAAAGTATCGAACCACATGTGAGTTTTACTCATACAAAACAATTCCAAACACTAAATTAGCTACTTCAAAAAAAATAAGAAAATATTTAACATAAAATTAAAATTGAGGTAGAATTCTAACAATTATGTTATGTTTTAAGATGTTACCATAATGCTTATCGTTAAAAAATTCATCACTAATAAGCAATATAGAGACACATCTCAATTTCATACGTACTATTTGCGACCAAAATCTAACCCAAATATCTCTAGGACCGAAATAATTAGGTGTCATACGAAAGCTAACAAAGCAAATCTCGATAGACCATGGGTAATAAGACAAGCAAGAAATATAGGCAAATACCAACACCCTCCTCTCCCAAAAAAATGGGGAAAAAAGAAGTAGATGAAGTAGAGTGAAATATTTATGTATATGTATATCTATATATATATATATATATATATATATATATATATATATATATATATATATATATATATATATAAGCAAAATATAAATATGATGATCCTTGACATCATCAACAGATATTGATAAATACATTAGTTCAAGATTTATTTGAAGCTAGTGCATGATGAGGAGGAGGCACTATTTCTTTCAAGTTGAAAGTAGATTAAGAATATTTTTCATAACCTGTACCTGTGAAGTAAGGCAGTTGATATAATCAGCAGTTTCATCTAATAAATTGTAGAAATTCATAACTTGACCACCAGGTACAATTTTTCGAAGTTCACGAAACCCACTCTCCTCTGATGATCTTCTCTTCTTCTTCTTCTTCTTCACCAGATTTGGATTGAGAGATCTGTTACGGATCTTTGAAAGCACGGCCCGACTCCAAACTCTCTTTGACCCGACAACAGATGCCATGGATACATAAGCAGCATATTTTACCCTTCGTGAATTGGTTTTTTCCTGCTGGTTCAGTTTTCTAAGGGAACGAAGAAACCGATAAGCAAATCTAGTTCTGATGATAGAACTTCTTGTAGTCATAGAATTAATTTAGGGTTTGATTGGAAAAGAAACAAAAGGAGAAGATATGCTTTCTGACACAAAGGGGCCTTGTTGTTTGATCACAAGGACGTTAAAAAGAAAGCTTAAGTTTTCTCTGACTTCTGACACACACAATATACTTTTATAACAAAAAAAAAATGCAAAAGAGGGGTGAGTTGGGTGGGTAGGAGAAGGGAATATGAAAGGAAGGAAAGAGAGAAGGGCAAAATGGGTGGTGAGAAGATGATACGGAAACAGAGGGCCTTTCTCTGAATTATTTTTGTACACTCATACTCTTTCAATCAAATATTTTCTAGTTTGATTTACTTATTTTACTTCTATTTTTGACTAAATTTAGAAAAGATAATATTTTTTTCTATTGTATCCTGATCTTATTAATATCAAATTAATATTTTTGAGAAATGTAGTGAATAAATATATTTGAAATTCTACTACTTAATAGAGATAACATGATAAATTCATTATATCAATAGAGCAACTTTCATATATAGCAAACATAAAAATTATATTTGTATGTTATAACTATAGTTTGCATAATTGTGCTTCATAGCAAATTTTATGTTTGCTATGGAACTTTTGATTTGTATAATTCGCTATAAACATCCAATTTTATGCAAATTGTTCAGTTTTGTATAAATTCATTTATACATTGTAATTTGTATAATTATAAGTGTATAAGACGAAAATATATGTATTTGTATTTGCATTTACACTTTTCTCTCGTTTTATACAAACACAAATTCATTTTATACAGTTTATGTAGACACGTAATTTTTGACCGAATTTAAGGTATTACACCATTTTTAGTACATAAATATTGCTTTTATATATAAATTAAATATTTTATTTTTCATCGTATTTTAGTAAGTTTATTTTAAAAGATTGAAAAACTACAAAAAATATATGTTTTCATTTAGATTTAATAAATAAGCTAGTGTTTCTTAATTATATTTTTAGACTAGCTATTTGACTTTTCTCATATTTTATTAATTCAAAAAAATTAATTAATATTTTTATTATTATGGTTTATATATATATATATATATATATTTAATTTAATAAATATAATAACCTAAACTACCCACACTACCTCACTACCCCACTACACCTACCCTCACCCCACATACTCCTCCACTACCCCACTAATCCCCCCACTATACACACACATACACACTACTACTACTACTACATATACCAACATACACACACAAAAAAAGGACGGAGGAAGACGGACAGAAACAAAAAAAGCAACACACACGCACAACATTCCGAAAAAAAAAAAGAACCCACAACATACGATCACATACTCCAAATACACAACCATCAGCAACCAAAGAAAAGAAAAAACAATATACATCCACACAAACAAATATTTGTGGGTGTTTTCATCGAGCTTCGATTAAGGTTTTGCGGTACTTATTTTCTTCATTTGAGGTATAACTTTGCCTTAAATCTTTAATTTATTCATGGAATTTGATGTAACTATTATATTTTGTTACAATAATAATTTGATTGAAATGAATATTGACATCTTGAGTTATATTTATGTTATTTCCTAGTGCAAATACCTAAAGATGAATAAAATCCTATCATTATGCAAGAATTGTTGTTGTTTAATTTTATCGTGCCTAAGCTATTGTTTTTTATAGTATTGTCATACCTTAATGTTTATATCAATTGTCTATTTAATTTACCTATAATAAATGGGTCATTACCCAATAAACACACAAATATGTTATGTTGTTAAACTGGAATTTACTCTATTTAGATTAGTTGAATTCTTTGTCATGAGAACTATTTAATTAAAAATATCATCGATTAATATAATAATAAAATAAAAGATTAGTTGTCTAGAATTCACAAAAATAAGACTAAGTATTTTCTTTTAACATTAGACAAACTTTTAGGTACGTTAAAATTATTTGTTTCGATTAAGAATGCGGTTGCGCATCTTTTTTGAGACATAAAAAATAATGATCAAGGATGTAGTGATGCACCTTGTCCAATAATATAATTAAATTTTATTAATCTAAAGTAGAGACTTATAGAAAAATAGATTATTAGATGAGATGCGAAGAAGACAGTTATGTCTCTAAATGTCAAGACCAAGAATGCGGTTATGCATCTAGGTTGAGACCAAATAAAAGTTCAACAATAAAGATATGAGTGAAACTGTAGCATATAAAATATATCCAAAATAATTTAAAAGTAAGTAGAAGTCAATAAAAGCGACCGTGCTAGAACCACGGGACTCGAGGGATGCCTAATACCTTCCCCTCGGTCAACAGAATTCCTTACCTGAATTTCTAGTTCGCAGACCAAAATAAAGAGTCATTTCCTTTTGGTTAGGGATTAAAAAGAAAAAGGTGACTTGGAACACCATAACTCAATTCCAAGTGGCGACTCTGAAACGAAAACAAAATAATCCCTAAATCAATACCGTCACTTAAATTGGAAAAACCCACCCGCCGCCTGTCGTGAAAAGGGGTGTGACATCTCTGGCGACTCCGCCGGGGACTAACCAGAATTCGAGCTTTGTTATATTAACTTTTACTTGATTTTATTTATTGGATATATTGTGTTTGATGGCCTAATGTGCTACTTGCTACTCATTTATTGCTTTTTATATTTATATTGTTGAACTATACTAAATTATTTTCTCTCACGCACATCTTATGAGTCTTTGAATACACTTAACACACGTTCACAGGAATGCAGTTATGCATCCTACTTTCCCTTGAGATAAAGCTGGAGTGTCTTGACACCCAGTGAAGGATATTTAGTCACACATTTTAAGCGGGGTTGGACCAGCAATGAAGTCGGAATAGCGCTGCTACCGATAAGTTGCCTCTCCCTGGCTCGAGTTGTCCATTCGAGTAAGCCAGTCTAGATACATATCTCCTTCAGGTTTGAACCTAGTAAAACTGTATCATAGATATGCTTATCCCTAGAAGACTCCACTTATTTGCATCATTTGCATTTGACTTAGTGAGTTTCGAAACAAGAGTTGGGTCAGCTTAGGACAAGTATCCCTCTTTTACTTGACCACTTAGATCATAATTATATGTTAAATGAAAATGCATTTATTTAGAAGGTAGACAAGTTGATCCATGTTAGTATGATTAGTGGAATGAGAAAAAATATTATCTTTCGATTTTTACAAAATGGAGAAAACATAAAAATATTTCTTCTTTTAGAAGTTATTATACATATTTCTTAAAAAATGAAATGAAAGATTTTTCAATTTATAACAAAAATTACAAAAAAAAAAAGAAGTAAATAAATTATTTTTAGTTTTTTTTGTACATTAAAAAAAAAAATAAAAAAAAAAATCAAAAGATTCTACTTTCATAAAACTTTGGAAAATAATGCATTTGTCAAGTCAAGTCAATATCTTAAAGTTTTTTTTACTGTCCAATCTGGACGAACTACGCACACCTGATTCTCACCTCAATGAGATACGTAGGCAACCCACTTTGGGTTCGGTGATCTTTCTTCAAAAATGAAAAATAAAAAATCGTTTTTCAAAAGTTCAAAAAAAAAAAAAAAAAAAAAGAAAAGCAAGAAGCTTTAATCTTTATCAAAAACAAGTTTTTATTAATTTTCTTTTAATAATTCAAATAAAAAAAAAACTAAAGAATTTTATCACATAGCTCTAAAATAAACTTAGTTATGGAGTTTTAGAAAGAATATGCAAAGAACTTAGTCATGTTTGCAAGCATGTTACGTACGCAATCCCAAACGGATTTGATCAATGCATTATGAAATTATTTCTTTATAAAAAAACAAAAAAAAACAACTAATGATTAAGAATTACCTAACCCTAACAAGCATTATTATCCATGCACAGTTAAATTAAGGTGGTTGATTTGTGGTTAAGCTGGCATCCCATCCCTATAATACAAGGTCAAAAGGGAAAAAGAAAATGACTTACAAAGACGGAAATGAGTCGGACAATGACGAGGTCCAGAACCAGATGATGTCACAAGAAATGGTGTCAACCGAAGAGGTAAAGATACTAAGACAGCAAATGACGGAGATGTACGAAGCTTGGATGAGTGGACAAGCTCCACCGCCTTCAATCCGTGACTATCTAAATACAAATATGTCACCCCCTATCCAAGTATCGATAAGTGATCCAATTTATCCACCTGGATTCGGTCCCGCATCCAACGTAGCTGGAACTTCTACGGTACGCCCTTTGAGTACGCCTATGACAAGTAATCCACTATTCATTCCAACTGCGCCGATTAATGTCGTTCAACAACCTATAATGGAGCCAAAATCCAACAACGATCCTCTACCCAAAGTTCAATATGACCGAGATTATACTCCTGAATTGACTTTTAAAATTCCAAGCTCTTACCCTCACACTCATCAGTATAGTTCCCATGTTGAGGCTGAAAAGGCTGTTAAGAATAAGGAACATGAAGAAATGGCTAGAAAAATGAAAAGTTTGGAACAAAGTGTAAGAGATATGCAAGGATTGGAAGGTCACAAAAGTGTCTCGTTCAATGATTTGTGCATGTTTCCCCACGTTCATCTGCCCATCGGTTTTAAAACTCCAAAGTTCGAGAAATATGATGGACATGGAGATCCTGTAGCTCATTTAAAGAGATATTGTAATCAATTGAGAGGGGCTGGAAGCAAAGAAGAATTGCTCATGGCTTATTTTGGGGAAAGTTTGATGGGAATTGCCTCAGAATGGTTCATAGACCAAGATACTTCTAGCTGGCATACATGGGATGATTTGGCTCGATGTTTTGTTCAACAATTTCAATATAACATTGACATAGTTCCAGATCGCACTTCACTTGTCAACATGAGGAAGAAGACCACTGAAAATTTTCGTGAATACGCTATTAGGTGGAGGGAGCAAGCTGCTAGGGTTAAGCCGCCAATGAAAGAATCTGAAATGATCGATGTTTTCCTTCAAGCGCAAGAACCAGATTACTTTCATTATTTACTTTCCGTTGTTGGTAAAACATTTGCTGAAGTTATTAAGATTGGTGAAATGGTGGAAAATGGCGTCAAGTCTGGAAAAATTGTAAGTCAAGCTGCATTGAAAGCTACAACACAAGTGATTAAAAATGGATCAGGAAATTTTGGGGGAAAGAAAATGAAGGAGGATGTAGCAAATGTTGTGTCAGGCACACAAAAAGGTCTAAGGGGTCCACCTTATCAATCTGCACCACCTCAATACCATCACTATCTCCCTATGCAAGACACACAATATTCTGTTGTTCCACCTCAATATGCGGTTTACAATGCACAACAATATGCATACCCACCAAACTATCCTCAATGGCGAGCGCCAACATATCAAAATGTTCACCCTTCTTCTCAAAATTTTCGAGCACCTTATAATCCCCGTCCAAGACAAGGATTTGAAGGAGGTAAAAGGCCTAGAAACAATTTCACACCAATTGGAGAGTCTTACACAAGTGTATTTGAGAAATTGAAACGTTTGAATATGATAGAGCCAATTCCTCAAAATTATGTGGATCCACATGCAAAAGGTTTCAATCCTACAATACGGTGTGCATACCATTCTGATGCTCCAGGGCACAGTACTGAAGATTGTCGAAATTTAAGAAGAAAGGTGGAAGAGATGATTCAAACAAAGATGATTGTGGTTCAAAATGATGGGCCCCCAAATGTTACTAAGAATCCTCTACCGGCGCATAATGATGTACACTTTATTGAAATGATATGTGATGACAAAGAATATGACAATTCTCTCAATTCTCAGGAAAAGACAATTGAAATTGTTGGAGCTTTCATGAAGGCTAGCGTGCAAAGTAGTGGCTAAGAAGTTAAGCTTGGTGATTGGGATACACTCTTCTTTTCTCTCAAAAAAAGAGTGTATGGATAGTTTATTTTGTCATCATTTCTGCTATGCAATCATTTTTATTTTTAGTAAGTCAAATCTTTCTATCATTTCTCTTATGCGTTTGTTTGTTGAGTCGTGTCGTAATTTGAGTTATTATAGAGTTGTGACCTAAATTTAGTTTGTTGTCTTGTCACCAAGTTTTTTTTTAGATCTTTAATATAATATTTATTATGTGTCACTTTGATCCGTTCTATTTGGCATTCCACATATACATCTCTTTTCAGTTCAATTTTGTGACATGATATGCAAAAAGATTTGGTCAGATCTTAAGATTATATCTAATCTTGAAATGAATACGCCAAAAAAAAATCATCTAACTTGACATGTCATTTGTTGTCAAGAAGGTATTACTCAAATGGAGATTCTCAGCTGACAAACATGCAACAAAATGATATACATATTCATCAATACATATGTTGCAAAGAAATATTGTATGATTTTCACTTCACATCTTAAAGGGAATTGCTTGTATTTGACATTTTTAATAATTGATATGACGAAGGCATTTCATTCTACTATCCAAACACTGTGTAATCCTTTGCTATCCCTTTTGAGCCTTAATTTTATTTTCTTTCATACACCTCTTTTGGAATCAAAATACAGTAAAAAAAAAAAAAAAAAAAAAGTCAAGAAAAGAGAAAAGTGAAAAAAAAAAAAAAAAGAGAAAAGAAAAGATGGAGTGAAACAACAAAAAACAAACTTCCTGAACTACGTTCGACCTGATTCTTGCTTTGACAAGATACGTAGGCAACCTTATTTTGAGGTTCGGTCCAAACAAAAAAAATCTAGAAAGTCCTCATCACAAAAACTGGGGCAAAAATAATAATAATAATAATAATAATTATTATTATTATTATTATTATTTTATTGTATTTTTGTAAAAAAAGTCGATTTCAAAAGTTGTAAGTCTTAACCATGTTACGCAGTATCTTTGAGCTTTCATGTCAATCCTTTCATTTTAACCCTGTCCAAAAGCCACGTTACAATCCAAATAAAGACCTTCTGATCAATTTTTAACAATGACAAGTCAAGCAAGCTTTCAGTGTTGATTATATAAGGAAAACTGTTATGCCACTCGCATAAGGAGTGAAAAATTAGGGAATCTTATCGATGAAAATCCTCAAAATCCCTATAGGAGATCATTTGAGTCGAGAGAAAGTAAAAAATGAGAGAGTCTTATTGGTGAAAACCCTCAGGGCACCGTAAGACGATAGTGAGTGAGAGATAAAAAAAAAAAAAAAAGACTTGTTAGTGAAAACCTTTCGAGGCACCACCAGTCATAAATCTAGTGCAAAAGTTGGATTATAGAAGTCTGACTTCAAAGTTGAAAGTTTGACAAAGATAAAGTTTAGATTGATTTGACAGACCAGACCATTTAATCTAAAAAGCATGTCATGATCATTACAATTGACCACCACTATCAATGGAATCCATTTATTTTTTTATTTTTTTTCTTATTATTATTATTATTATTTTATTTTATTTTATTTTTTATTTTTATTTTTCTTCTTAAAAGGATCAAATATTATTTCTTCTTATTTTGCGTCTCGCTCAATTCAATCTTGAGATAGTCTTTATTAAGCAGGCAGAAAATGATTTCAAAATTGCTACCATCTCTTCAATTGTACAAAACAAAGCTTGATTAGCCCATCAATCGTGACATAATTCAAGAAATAGTGATATGCATAGTAACTTGTCAGCAATTGACAATTTTTGAATACAAGGTTCAATTATTGTTGGAGGGTGGAAACAGTATAACAAATTTGAAGTTGGAAGTTCTGAACAACTAGAAATGTTTTCAAGATTATTAAGGTGAGCTGACTAGCAAACAAAAGCAGTCAATTTCAAGCTAAAATTAGCTTCAAAATGGCAACAACAGGAGCAACTATCCTCAAAGCTAATGCCACAAATCGACCACCATAAAAAAATAAAAAAATAAAAAAAAATAAAAAAATTATTGCATTGTTTCTCCTATGATAAACGTTTTCTAGTGTGAGACAATTATTTTTATTTTATTTTATTTATTTTTTATTTCTTTACTAGGATAAACATTTCCTAATATAAGACATTTAAAAACTAAAAAAAAAAAAAAAAAAAAAAAGGGATAAAATATTGTGGTGATTTTATTTGATGATTCTGTTAATTGAGATCTTCCTAAGTACTGAGATTTAGTTTAGCAGGACCCTCCTGAACAATGGGACGTAGTATAGCAAGGACCCTCCTGAATAATGGGACGTAGTATAGCAAGGACCCTCCTGAATAATGGGACGTAGTATAGCAAAGACCCTCCTGAACAATGGGAAGTAGTATAGCAAGGACCCTCCTGAATAATGGGACGTAGTATAGCAAGGACACTCCTGAATAATGGGACGTAGTATAGCAAGGACCCTCCTGAACAATGGGAAGTAGTATAGCAAGGACCCTCCTGAATAATGGGACGTAGTCTAGCAAGGACCCTCCTGAACAATGGGAAGTAGTATAGCAAGGACTCTCCTGAACAATGAGACGTAGTATAGCAAGGACCCTCCTAAACAATGGGAATTAGAGTAGCAGGACCCTCCTAAACAATGAGAATTAGTGTAGAAGGACCCTCCTAAACAATGGGAATTAGCGTAGCAGGACCCTCCAAAAATGGGAATTAAAGTAGCAGGACCCTCCTAAACAATGGGAATTAGAGTAGCAGGACCCTCCTAAATAATGGGATTAGTGTAGTAGGACCCTCCTACATAATGAGATTAGCAAGACCCTCCTACATAATGGGATTTAGATTAGCAGGACCCTCCTACATAATGGGATTAGCAGGACCCTCCTACATAATGAGATTTAGATTAGCAGGACCTTCCTACATAATGGGATTTAGATTAGCAGGACACTCCTACATAATGGGATTAGCAGGACCCTCCTACATAATGGGATTTAGATTAACAGGACCCTCCTACATAATGGGATTTAGATTAACATGACCCTCTTACATAACAGGATTTAGTTATTTTCTCCTAGGTAAACACTTCTTACTCGGAGACGTTATTTTTTTATTTTTTCTCCTAGGATAAACACTTCCTAGTCTGAGTTTATTTTTGGAAATTTACATTTGCTAATAACTCACAAAAATTTTCCAGTGAAAACTGGGGCAAAAATTTTGTTTATTTCTTTTGTTTGTGATGGTTTTCAGGGTTCTTCAAGCGAAACATGGATTGGAAATTCAAGAACAAAGTTTCAACTCTTTTTCAGAATGATCAATTTCATGATAGTCAGAATCAGCTTCTTCAATGCATATAACAGCCTGACTTCCTGACAGCTATTTCTATTCAGCTTCTGATCAAGAAAACATACAGTCATTCAAGAACATATTCAGATTGTCATTTTGAAGAGTGCCAAAAACTCACTCTAAGCAGCAAGTTAAGCCTCAATCCAATTCAAGATCAAGATACTCACCCAAAAATCAAGGTGATATCTGAAAGTAAAGACACAAGTGAAGACTCAAGAGAAGCTGTATAGATAGGAGCTTGTACTTTTATTTTCCATTTGACTATTAGCTTTCATTATTTTTATGTAAGGATAGGAACCGCAACTTGGAGCCTCGATAAAACCTCACTTAACTTCAAACTCATCACCTCATCTCTTTGAACTACATGTGACCTGATTCCCCTATAACCCGGGATATGTAGGATGTCCAAAACTAGGACTCGGTCGCATATTTTTCTTTTCGAATAAGAGTCCGTTCAAAACTTGTCACGTTGTCTACTTCTTTGTCTAAAAACTCTTCGCATTTCCAGTCAAAGAGGGGCAAACTGTAGACACGTAGTTTTTGACCGAATTTAAGGTATTACACCATTTTTAGTACATAAATATTGCTTTTATATATAAATTAAATATTTTATTTTTCATCGTATTTTAGTAAGTTTATTTTAAAAGATTGAAAAACTACAAAAAATATATGTTTTCATTTAGATTTAATAAATAAGCTAGTGTTTCTTAATTATATTTTTAGACTAGCTATTTAACTTTTCTCATATTTTATTAATTCAAAAAAATTAATTAATATTTTTATTATTATGGTTTATATATATATATATATATATTTAATTTAATAAATATAATAACCTAAACTACCCACACTACCTCACTACCCCACTACACCTACCCTCACCCCACATACTCCTCCACTACCCCACTAATCCCCCCACTATACACACACATACACACTACTACTACTACTACATATACCAACATACACACACAAAAAAAGGACGGAGGAAGACGGACAGAAACAAAAAAAGCAACACACACGCACAACATTCCGAAAAAAAAAAAGAACCCACAACATACGATCACATACTCCAAATACACAACCATCAGCAACCAAAGAAAAGAAAAAACAATATACATCCACACAAACAAATATTTGTGGGTGTTTTCATCGAGCTTCGATTAAGGTTTTGCGGTACTTATTTTCTTCATTTGAGGTATAACTTTGCCTTAAATCTTTAATTTATTCATGGAATTTGATGTAACTATTATATTTTGTTACAATAATAATTTGATTGAAATGAATATTGACATCTTGAGTTATATTTATGTTATTTCCTAGTGCAAATACCTAAAGATGAATAAAATCCTATCATTATGCAAGAATTGTTGTTGTTTAATTTTATCGTGCCTAAGCTATTGTTTTTTATAGTATTGTCATACCTTAATGTTTATATCAATTGTCTATTTAATTTACCTATAATAAATGGGTCATTACCCAATAAACACACAAATATGTTATGTTGTTAAACTGGAATTTACTCTATTTAGATTAGTTGAATTCTTTGTCATGAGAACTATTTAATTAAAAATATCATCGATTAATATAATAATAAAATAAAAGATTAGTTGTCTAGAATTCACAAAAATAAGACTAAGTATTTTCTTTTAACATTAGACAAACTTTTAGGTACGTTAAAATTATTTGTTTCGATTAAGAATGCGGTTGCGCATCTTTTTTGAGACATAAAAAATAATGATCAAGGATGTAGTGATGCACCTTGTCCAATAATATAATTAAATTTTATTAATCTAAAGTAGAGACTTATAGAAAAATAGATTATTAGATGAGATGCAAAGAAGACAGTTATGTCTCTAAATGTCAAGACCAAGAATGCGGTTATGCATCTAGGTTGAGACCAAATAAAAGTTCAACAATAAAGATATGAGTGAAACTGTAGCATATAAAATATATCCAAAATAATTTAAAAGTAAGTAGAAGTCAATAAAAGCGACCGTGCTAGAACCACGGGACTCGAGGGATGCCTAATACCTTCCCCTCGGTCAACAGAATTCCTTACCTGAATTTCTAGTTCGCAGACCAAAATAAAGAGTCATTTCCTTTTGGTTAGGGATTAAAAAGAAAAAGGTGACTTGGAACACCATAACTCAATTCCAAGTGGCGACTCTGAAACGAAAACAAAATAATCCCTAAATCAATACCGTCACTTAAATTGGAAAAACCCACCCGCCGCCTGTCGCGAAAAGGGGTGTGACAGTTTATACATTTGTATACCGAATGTGTAATTGTATACCAAAAATGACTAATTGTATACCGATTCAGATGACAAAAAAATGGATGTTTGCTGCAAATTACAAATAAAATAAATTATGGCTATAGCATTTAATTTGAATTAATAGTTTGTCATTTCATACAATTTTCCCTAATATCAATCATTGTTATCTTAATGTAGGGGTGTACAAAACCGAACCGAAAACCGAACCAAACCGTAAACCGAGTAAAACAAAAGAAAAACCCGACTAGTGATGTGGTTTGACTTGGTTTGGTATTGGATAAAAAAACCCAACTATATATATTGGGTTGGTTTGGTTTTAACTAAAAAAAACCAACCCGACATTATATATGTAATTTTAAAATTTTATTTTATACATAATTTTTTTTACTTTGATATAAGTTTAAAGTGTTTCTTATACTATTTCATAGTTTTTATCTTTTAATATATTATTTCAAGTTTAAAACTTAGAATTCGGAATGGTCCAATAAAGATTATAGTTCATAGATGTTGATAATTATAATAAAACTTAAATCAAAATCAAATTAATACTAATGCAAAAAGAAAATCAATTCAACACTAAGAATGACAATAATATTGAATTTGTTCTTTAGTTTTACATTGGTATAGACAATTAAAATACATAATCTAATTTTAATTTTCCTTAAATATTTAGTAATGTAACTAATACTTATTAAATTTATAATTTTAGCATGATTTAGTACTTTTAAATTATGATCATTTTCATTATGACTTTGCAATATTTATTTTATATGATGATTTCATTATTATTTTTTATTGAATATTTTTGTGTCATATCAGTACTCATCTCATATTTTGTGTTATTTTTTTAAGAAACACCTTAGATAATTGTATTTTGGTTGGACTAAAGAAATTTTTTGGAGCACAAGTTAATTATATGTTTGTATGCAAACTTTACCGAAAAAATCCAAAAATCTGAAAAGAAATCCGAGGTTTATTATTTTGGTTTGATTTATAAATTTAAAAATTCGACACAATGGTTTGGTTTGGTATTTGAAAAACCCGAACCAACCCGAGGTTGAAAAACCCGAAAAAAATTGAATTTTATTAGTTTGGTTTGGTTTATAAATTTAAAATTTTTACACAAATGGTTTGGTTTGATATTTGAAAAACCCGAACCAACCCGATCATGTACACCCCTATATAGATGTATCAAATCAAAATTTGACAAGTAAAAAAAACAGAGAAAGTAATTTTTTTTATTGTTTTCTGAGAAAGAATATATTTACAAATATAACTTCAAATTTCACAAATCATAATTTCAAAATCCCAAAGTAAAATTTCTAACTACCGAAATTATGCCCAAACAAGAGCTAATGTGTGTTTTAACATAGTACAAGAATGATAAGAGAATTACGTGTGTGCGCCTTTTATTTTGAATGATTTTTATAAAGAGCTATCTACATATGATGTGTTATTTCGATACTCCCAACATGGAGTACGTACTGACTACTGATGTTTGATTAAATATTACGAGCATGGAATTTACTAAATACTAGAACTCTTTTTAATGCAGAAGCTAAATACATGCAAAACATTGAATTGTCTTAATCATAAATAATTAAATGAAACATGGTGAGAGTTATACATATTTTTTTAGACCAAATTTTGGCACTCTATTTCAAGGTTTTTATTTTAATCCTCCAACTATATTTTTTCATGTATTGTTTAACTACAAAAAATATTATTCGGTGTGTAAATTATTTAAAGCATGTTAAATTGTTAATAAACATAAAAAATAATAATATGAAACATCCAATTTAATATGTTACGTGTTTTTTTTTGTATAATCTGGTTTTAACCTAAAATATTCACTTTCTAATTTTTCTCAGCTTCAATATAGAAAAACAAGATCAGTATCTTCAATATGGATAAAAAGAAAGACTTTGATTCATTGCTAATAATACTATTAAAAAAATAAATTTGATGGCGTTTTCGAGTTGTCAATGACTTTTCTAAAGAATACCGCGACATACTTTAAAAGAACTACTGTACTTTTATCAGCTATTTTTTGCGAAAAAAACACAAAGATAGTATAAAAGAAAGTCGATATTTGTCATCAGAATTGTTATTATTATAATGAAAATTAATTGACATTTGTCAATTTTTGAAGTGTAAAATTATATTTGAAGAGTATAAAAAAATAATAAAATATGAAATTTGTGTTTCAAATTTAAATGGTACATAATAATAAAAATAAGGAATTAAAATAGAACAAGTTGACATAAGTGTCGAATGAAAAATAAGGCAAGTTAAAGTTGTGTATATGTATTTGGCCATCTTTTACTTAGTTCTCCTATTTATTTATACACTAAAAGTATCTTGACAATTATTCCCTTTGTCATATTTTATTTGATATTATTTTTTGACTAATTTATTTTTAAAATAATAATATATTTATTTTATGTAAAAATTAAGTATAATCATACAAATATCATGATATATTTAAGAATATAAATATTATATGAAAGAAATTGAAGGGAGGAAATATAAAGGGGAGGATATTAATTAAGATTAGATAGAAGAGATTAGAGTTGGGAGGAGGGACGGTAGGCTTAATTTGGAGAAGGAGAAGTGGGGCCGTAGAAGTGCCAACCACCATATGATGGCACATGGTTGGATTACCCACTTGGATGGTGGCCCTAGTCCCCCATAGCTAAGGGTATTTTTCATTTTAATTCACCTTCCATTATTGCCAATTTTCCATGTTTTCAAATTCCTCTCCTTTTGTCCTCACTAATCTCTCTATATACATAATAGGGAAAAGGGTCAAAAATACCCTTAACGTATAGAAAATGGGTCAAAAATGCCCTCCTTCCACCTATTAGATCAAAAATGCCCTCCCATCCACCTATTTGGATAAAAAATGCCCTCAAAGTTAAAAATTACCCTTCCTTTTAACAAGAGTTGATGTGTCATAAATATTTCTTTAAAATTAAATATGTGGCATATTTTATTTATCTACATGCAATTAACTAAGCTCAATTTCATTCACAATCATACCCATTAACCCAAACCCATTTCTAATTAAAAGACCCAATACTTTCTTCATTTTCCTTCGCCAAAACTATTTGGAGGAATTAATAAAGTACTGATTTTCAAGATATGTTGAATTTTACTTGGTTTTCAATATTCTACAGTCCCGTTTTCTAGCACAGCCTTGTACATTATACTTGTTCCACTGGCTCTCAAAATGTAAGCAGATGCTGTTAGATGTAAGTAGTGTTTCTAATTCGAGTTCCCTTTCTCCATCAACGTAACTAATTCACATGTTTTCTGCTATGTATGCACTTGGATGCTTCTGATAACTTGTCGACAAGTCAGATTTTGCTGATGATGATGACCCAATTGAGATTTTCCAGTTTTTTGACTTGGATGCTTCTGATAATTCGTCGCCATCTCCATGCTTTTGTTTTCTTAAACAAGTTCATGACCTTAACCAGTTATACTCTTCCGAGGATGATGCCCAACACTTTATTAATTTTCACCAAATAATTTTGGAAAAGGAAGATGAAGAAAGTGTTGGGTTTTTAAGAAATGTGTTTGGATCAATGAGTATGATTGTGAATGAAATTGGATCTAATTAATTACATGTGGATCAATAAAATAATACCACATATTTAATTAAAAGAATTTTTAATGCCACATCAACTTTTGCTAAAAGGAAGGGTAATTTTAGGCTTAAACTTAACCTTTTAAGGGTATTTTTTATCCAAATAGGTGAATGGGAGGGCATTTTTGATCCAATAGGTGGAAGAAGGGCATTTTTGAGCCATTTTCAATACGTTAAGGGCATTTTTGACCCTTTTCCGTACATAATATCGTGTGAATATATATATATATATATATATATATTTATTTATTTATTTATTTTAGGACTTCACATTTGAGAAATACATTTCAAATCAAATATTATGTGATGATGTGTATATTACACTTTCTCTTTTCTAAGAAAAATTATCACATGAATTATCACGTAGAAAGTAATTTTATCGTACCAAAAAGTTAAAATTAAAATGAAAAACAAATCAAATTAAATTATAAAAGAATAAAATGAAGAAGGATGTTGATAAATATATAGAAGTAGAAGAAGAGGAGGACGACGATGAAGTAGAAATAAGAGGAAGAGGAGGAGGAAGAGGAGGAGGTTAAAAAAATATATGCAATAGAGGTGAAGAAATGAAGAAAAATGGTTGAAAATGATAAAGAGGAAGGAGAGAGTTCAAGATTTAAAAATCAATTGAAAAGTATATAAAAAAACAAAAAAATGTGTTAGCAAAAAAAAATATTCCACGTAGAAGAAAATTCAATGTCAGACGCGTTCAAGTGTGTATACAAATTTTATATTGAGATTTGTTTTTCAAACTAATGACCGATAGTTTAGATGTGTTTCTCACATGCTCAATAATTTAGGTATGAAACACAAAAATAAGAAATAATTTAATTAAATGTATTTTTTGTTAAGAGTTTTGCACTGATTTTCATGCCATACTTGAGTTTTACTATTCTTTTGATGAAAAGACAAAGTATTATCAAAGTTATTTGTGTTTTTGTGAAAGGAAAATATAATTTTCTTCCTTATGTAGTTATTCTTTTGTACTCTACAAATTGAAAACGATCTTCTCATACCAAAAAACACAATAGTATCCACAAACCTCAATATAGTCATTTAGAGAGTTTTGTTTAGAGGGAGATTTTCTCCCAACATGTTTATGCTTTTTTAATATTAGTTTTATAACATGTTGATCGCTTGGTCAAATCATATTAATAATATATTTTTAATATATTTTTCTTTGTCATTCATAAGTTTGAGAAACACACCTTTAGTAATATATGATGGTGTGTATTACACTCTCTTTTTTTTAAAAAAATCAAATGAATTGTCATGCGAAAAATAATTCTACTGTGACAAAAAATTTTAAAAATCAAATTAGATTATAAATAATAAAATGGAGAAGGATGTTGATAAATATAGAGGAGGAGGAGGAGGTGGTTGAAAATAATATATAGTAGATGTGAAGAAATGAAGAAAAATGGTTGAGAAATGATGAAGAAAAGAAGGGAAGAGTTTAAGAATTTTAAAATCAATTGAAAAGTATATATAAAAAAAGTGTTAGGAAAAAAAGTTCTACGTAGACGAAAATTCAAGGTCAGACGTGTCTAAGTGTGTGTATACACATTTGGTCCAGTTTGCATCAAGATGTGTTTCTCACACTCGCAATAGTTTAGGTATGAAGCTCAAAGATAAGAAATAATTTAGATGTATTCTTGACACTTAACTCTATATATAAAAAAAAAAACCTAGACTCGGTGATATTGTAGCGTTCTCTAGGAATTCCAGTTTTTTCCCTCTAATTATTGGATTTTCTTTATTTCTTCATATTATATTACTTATTTAAAAAAATCAAATGAATATCTTCAAGGTACATTTTCACGATCTAAAGTATTCCCTAAGTGTGATATGGCGAATGGAACCCCGAGAGGCCCTAAACAAGCCAGTTGACATAAGCATGTCGTAATAGAAATACAACAAGAGAGAATATACAATAAAGTCTCATATCATATAAGGAACCTGAACATAAGTGCGGAAATCTAAAATGTGTCAAACATAGCCTTTCTAACATCGTAAAAGTGGTTGGGACGTAACCCATACACCACGTACAAGTCTAAAAGGAAAAAAACTAGTATAAGAAATAAAGCATCGATGGTCTTTGTCCGCAAAGCATGAAGATTCACCAATCCAATGTAACAGCAAAGCAATCCAAGCTAAGCACGAGAGGGAGGAGGAACACCGGACCCTATATTATAAGATAATATGGGCACAAATATGCATTAGTACGGTGAATGTACTAAGTATGGAGAAATGCATAAAAATGTAAAGCATGATGAGCTTAAACATTGTATGCAAGACATAGTAAAACATAGTAAGAACCTTTAAAGAGAAATCATAAATCATATACAAGGTCAATGCATACGTAAAACCTTTTAAGAAGTTTTCATAAATACTTTGAGAAAACAAAGTTTATTTGTGGAATATTTACCGTTAACCAACAATAAGACCATGTGAGCTATAACATGGAATCCGACATGACGCCAAAAAGAGGACTCTACTTTTCAAGGTATAATTCTGTCAAATTCATTCACAATTGCTATTATGGATCCACTAGCCAGATCATTTAAGACCATCCTACATGGGAACGTAATTTGGTACAAGGAAATTTCTTCTAGGGATCCAACTTCTATTAACGGTAGAGCTTCCATCTCAAAGTCCTCACAATGCTAAGTAAATTCCAACAGAAAATACATAATTATATTATCACGATCCAAAGTACACCCTAGACATGACATGACGTATGAGACCCCGAGAGGCCCTACATAAGTCACTTTACATACATTTTACAAAATAATAGACAAAAGTAAAGAGTCTCATATTAAGAAAAATAATTTGACATTTCAAAGCGAAAGTCTAACATAGTCTTGACAAGCCATCTATTACATCAAAAGGAGTGCTCAGGACGTAATCCATACACCACATATAGTATTCAAAATATAAATACATAAGAAAATCAACACAGGTGACATGGTCCTCGGAGTATGAGGACACACCAAGTCTTCAAATCTCTAGGTGCTCACTAGCCACGAACGGAGGGAGAGGAATCGGCAAGCCCTACATTAGTGAAACAATGCAGGCACAAGTATGAATTAGTACATGAAATATATTAAGTATGAGGGATATGCATAAAAACGTGAAAAATTATCATAAGAGGATATAATCGAAAACATGAAATGCATGACCGAACTAAACATAGTAAAATCTTTAAAGAAGAATCATAATCATGAACATAGTGCATCTTGAAATCATAAAGGAAGCCTCATAAAACATTTGAAAGTAACTTAGTTCATTTTTTGGAATATTAGCTTTAATCGATAATAGATCATGAGAACTATAGATGGAATCTGAAGTAACTCCCACATCAAAAAGGGAGAGTCTACTTGCCAAGGTAGAACTTTGTATTATGTCATACGTTGTATGTGGATCCACTAGCTAGGCCATTTACGGCAAAACTACATGGGCACATAGTTTGGAACTAGAGGTTGCTACTAGAGACTAACGTATTTGAGTCTCGACCTCAAGGTTCTCTCGGTGCTAAGTTAAATTCCAACGGAATAGTCATTTTCATAAAGTCATCGTCATACATGGAGAAACACAATTTAAGTAGTAATCCAATCTTAAAACATCATATAGTAGCTCATTAAATCATGAATCAATCTTAAGTGAAAAAACCCTTCATCAAACCACGATTCTTTAATTTATAAAAAAATCCTTTCACAACCTCATTGATGCTCATTTTAAAGCAACCTAGATCACAAAACCTTCATTTTCATAAATCGTGCATAAGTTCGTAAAAAATGTCATTCATAGATTCATAGCTTCTCTTACAAATTCATGAAAAAATAGGATTATCATGATCAATGCATGGATTCACATAGAATTAATTGAAAAGCATGTAATGTAGTCAAAAACAATAATAAGATCAAAATTGAACAGTTGAATCAACACCAATTGAACCCAAGAGGAACTGAATGAAAACCTTAATAAATTGAATTGAAATTTGACTTGGAGAATTGAGAAACCTTGGGGATCAATGGGTGAATGGGACCCACTAATGAAGCCCTACATACATTAATGATCAAAGCCTAAAATCAACGGTGCAAAGGAGGCTTGAACTTGAACCCTAGCTCCTTCTTTCTTGCTCCTTGATAGAGAAAAACTTGAGAGGATTTTGGGGATTTTTGGGAGCATGATTTGGGAATGGGTAGATTAGGACTAAAAATCAGTTATATGGGCTTATTTATAGGCAAAACGACGTAGTATAGGAATTTGGTCCATATTAAAAGACCAAAACATCCTTTAAAATAAGTGTCGATCAGTCCTACGATTGCGACCTACTGTCTGTAGGACTTTGTATGAACCGTACTGGTCAACCGTAGACCAAGTACTGGAGCCTAAAACTTCATCCAATTAAAAATAAAAATAATATTTTCTAATCTAGGAAGAAGATATAAGAAAATAGGTGACAATCTAAGTTTAATGTTAGAAAAAGAAACGGTAAAACTAGAAGATAGTTTAACTGCTATGATAAGAATAACAAAAGAAAATGAAGAAATAGATAGAAAAACGGAAATAGAAAAAATAAAATAACAAGCAAAAAAGGAAGTACAACAATTAGAAGAAGTAAAAAATACTAAAATAATAGAACTAGAAAAAGAGCTGGCAATGTTAAAAGAAATGTATGAAATTAAACAAACAGAAAAAGAACAAAAAACAAAATTAACAAATGAGATAATTAAATTTAAAGAAAAATTGCAACTAGAAGATGAATTAGAAGAAAAAGAAGAAAATAACCAAGATAATCTACCCGAAATAAAAATTGATGAAATAAACGATGATGATGACCATTTTACGGCCCGTAGGATTTCCTACGGTCCATAGACCCAAATTGTAGAACTCACTTTAACCCCAAAACTTCATCAAGTCTGGAGCCTTTCTACAGGACCTTCCTCCGGTCCGTAGAATATTTGACGGATCGTCTTGGTCAATCGTCTAATTAGTTACTAGGTTTGATTTTAAAAATAATTTTCTCACTTTCTATGAAACCGGTCTACGATCTATAGAACTTCCTACGAACCGTAGACTAGTCACATGGAATTTAACCAATAGCTCTTTTGGCCTTATTTCCTTTTCCAAATTTTGAGATGTTACAATATCTCTCCCTTGAGAACATTCGTCCCCGAATGAGACTCAAACTAGAATGAATAGAGTAGAAGAGAAACTAACAACCCAACAAGCATGCAAATTTCATCAAAATGCACATAAACATAGAGAATAACTCTAAGCTAAATCATAACATAGAGATCAAGTTTTCATGAACATGCATACATATAGAAACATCAGAATGACTAAAACACATGAATCCATCAGAATGAACCATGAGGGGCTAATGCTTCAAGCAAGAGTATGAGCGGAGGAAAAGAGATGAGGATAACAGAACATAATATTGACTTCGGCCTCCTAGGTAGCACCCTCAACTAATTGATTCCTCCAAAAAACCTTCCTGGAAGCAACTTCCTTAATTCTCACCTTCCGGACTTGCCGGTCAAAAATATCAACCCGAACATCTTCATAAGAAAGGTTCTCTTTTAACTCTTAAACCTTCCAAAAGTACAATAGACGTCAGATCTCCAACATATTTTTCAACTAATAGACATGGAAAATCGGATGTACTGATGCTAAATGATTAGGCAACTCAAGTGTATAAGAAACCTTGCCAACACGCCTCACAATTTGATATGAGCCCACATAACGGAGACAAAGCTTCCCTTTCTTTCCAAACCTCATGACACCATTCATTGGTGAAATTTTCAAGTAGACCCAATAATCAACATCAAATTCTAGTTCTCTTTTTCTAACATTGGAATAAGACTTTTGTCGACTTTGAGCCGTTTTCAACCTCTAACGAATATGTTGAACATTTTCCATGTCCTCATGCACCAGCTCGGGCCCTATCAAAGCGACCTTACCAGCTTCAAACCAACCAACATGAGACCTACATGTACTACCAAAAAGAGCCTCAAACAGTGACATCCATATACTAGAATGATAACTATTATTATAAGAAAACTCAATCAAAGGCAAATAATCATCCCAATTACCCTTGAAATTGATTACACAACCTCTTAACATATATTCTAAAGTATTAATGGTGCACTCAACTTGTCCATCAATCTGAGGATGAAAAGTCATGTTGAGTTTCCCTTGGGTAGCAAGACCTTTCTGAAATGACTTCCAAAACGAAGATGTAAATTGAGTACCTCAATTAGAGATAACGGACAAAGCCACTCCATGCAACCTTACCATTTCCATAATATAAAGTTTGACATAATCCTTCGATGAGAATGAAGTCTTAACGGGAAGAAAGTGAACCGATTTTGTCATTTATCCACAATAACAAAATTCGAATCAAATTATCGACGAGTGTGGTGTAAATTTTTGTTGAAGTCCATATTCAAATCTTCGCACTTCCATGTAGGAATATCAATGTTTCGATCTTAACCGCCCGGTTTCTGATGCTCAACTTTTACTTGTTGACAATTCAGACATTAGCCACAAATTTCGCAATATCCCTTGTCATCCCATTCCACCAATAGACCTTCCAAAAATCATGATACATCTTAATGGCTCCTGTGTGAATAGAATACCGAGAACTATGAGCTTCTATTTCTCACCTCATCAACATTTGGAACACATAACCGACCTTGATATCGAATGACATCATCTCCTCCTTCGGAGAAGCCTCAATGGATTTTTTGAAATCCGACTTCTTCAAGTCAACTAATACTGGATCAAGATCTTTTTTTAGCCTTCACATCTAATACAAAACACGATTTTAAACTATTATGAATAACTATACCACCTTCATTAGAATCAACCAACCGGACACCCAATCGGGTCAATCTATGAACATCGTTAACTAACTCTTTTTTATCATCCTCAACATGAGCAACACTACCCATCGATAACCGACTAAGAGCATTTGCCACCACATTATCCTTTCTGATATGATATCGGACACTCATGTCGGAATCATTTAACAACTCATGCCACCTTCTTTGGTGAAGATTCAAATCATTTTGAGTGAACACATACTTCAAACTCTTGTCGTTGGTAAACACATCTACGTGAATGCCATATAAGTAATGTCTCCAAATCTTTAGAGCAAACACCACCACCCTAACTCCAAATCATGAGTCGGCTAATTATTTTCATGCACTTTTAATTGCCTCGAAGGATAAGCAATGACTTTCCCATGTTTCATCAAAACACAATTAAGACCAATTCGTGAAGCATCACAATAAACTACCAAACCATCTGATCCTTTCGATAACGTTAAAATAGGGGTTGAAGTGAGTCTATTCTTCAACTCATGGAAACTCTTCTCACAAGCTTTTGACCATAGGAATTTCACCTTTATGAGTCAATGTCGTCAAAGGTGAGGCAATAGAGAAAAAATCCTTCCACGAACCTTCTATAGTAACCGGCCGAACCCAAGAAACTCAATATATCCAAAGCGGACAAAGGTCTAGGCAATTCTTAAATACCTCAGTTTTCTTAGATTCGACTTGAATTCCTTCACCAGAGACATTATGGCCATAGAAAGCAACAAACCTCAATCAAAACTCACACTTGCTAAACTTAGCCTATAATTCCCGATCCTTGAGAATTTTCAATACAATCTTCAAATGTTCAACATGTTCATCCTCACTCTGTGATTAAATCAAGATACCATCAATAAACAAAATCACAAACATATCAAAATATTTCTTAAAGACCTTATTTATCAAATGCATAAACTCCATCAGGGCATTAGTCAAACCAAACGACACCACCAAAAGCTCATAATGACCATAGCATACTTCGAAAAGCTATCTTTGGAATGTCATTTTCTTTCACCCTCAATTGGCGATAACTCGACCGGAGGTCAATCTTAAAGAAGTAACTCTCTCCTTGGATTTCATCAAACAAGTCATCAATCCTTGAAATATGATACTTATTCTTAATGGTAATTTTATTCAATTGCCGATTGTCGATTCATATTAGGAGAGAACCATCCTTCTTTCGAACAAATTATATTGAAGCACCCCATAGAGAGATATCGGTCTAATAAAACCCTAATCCAACAAATCCTTGAATTTCTCCTTTAACCCCTAAGTTAAGTCGGGGCCATACAATAATGAGGATTAGAGATAGGCTGCGTATCTAGGAGAAGGTCAATACCAAAGTCTATTTACCTTTCGGAAGGGACATCGGGAAACACTTCTGGAAACTCATTTACTATCGAGACCGACTCAAGAGCAGGGATCTCAGAAGATGATAAATGCAACCCTTAGAAATCAATTTTTTACTTTTAGGCAAGATACAAACTGACCCTTCAGAACACAATTTCCCCCTTCCCATGACATGATAGGTTCATTCAGAACCTTGAAATTGACCAATCGGGTCCTACAATCTATAGAAGCATAACATGCATGAAGTCAATCCATCCCAAGAATAACATCAAAATCTAACATATCAAACTCTATAAGATCAACATGAGTGATTCTATGAGATATGGAAATAGGACAATTTCTATAGACTCTCTTATCCATAATACCATCACTCACAAGAGTAGAGACATGAAAGGGATTAGAAAGGATTTTGGGACAAACATCAAATCTCATGGCCACATAAAGAGTAACAATCAATAAGGTAGCACCTAGATAAAGTAAAGCATAAACATTAAGATGAAATATTTTTAACGTACCAGTCACCACATCCAGAGAACTCTCACGATCCTGTTGATTCTGAAGAGCATATAATCTATTTTTCTTTGGAGCACCCAAACCAGAACCACTAGGCTGAGCTTGCCTACCATTATTACCCTTGCTAGCTTGCAATGGACAATCCTTCACCTTGTGGCCACTCCTGCGACAACCAAAGCAACCATTCGTACCGGCTAAGCACTTCCCCAAGTGACTCTTAGCCACCTTGGGAAAGAGGGGATAGAAGACCCATTACCATCATTTCCTCCTTGAGGCTTATGGTTAGACACCCTATCTTTATTGAACTTAGGATCCATAGCATTAGAAGATTCTTGACCCCAAAAAATTTCCTGAATTAAGAACGTCCATGTCCACCGGACCTAGAATGAAAAAAGTCACCATCACTGGTCCATTCCATCTTTTGACTCTTCTTCCCTTTACTTGAGCTTTTCCTCTTCAATTTATTGGGCATGTGTAATAAACGGGGAAATATCCATTTCCTTTATCAACATGGTAGTACGATATTCTTTGAACACCAAGTCAAACACACCCGACATAAACTTACTCATCCTTGCCCTAGAATCGGTAACCATAGTTGGAGCATACTTAGAAAATTGAGTGAACTTCAAGGCATACTCATTCACACTCATATTGCCTTGATAGAGATTAATGAACTCAAACGCTTTTGCTTAACTCATTTCAAGAGGAAAGAAACGATCAAGAAAAGCTCCCTTGAATTTCTCTTAATCAAGAGAACCTGCATCAACTTCCCTTTTGCTCTTCCATTTTTCAAACCAGACTTGAGCAGCACCCTTGAGTTGATAATCGACCAATTCCTCTTTCTCAACCGTAGACAATCCCATAATCCCTGCTACTTTGTAATTCTCATCAATGAATTCTTGAGGATCCTCATCAACCTTAAACCCATGAAATTATGTAGGATTCTTCCTATTGAATTCCCTTATCCTTCTCGCCGTCGTACCCACATTTGGGTTCATGGGAGCATTATCCTCTCTATTGGCTTGGGCCGTCATATCTTGAGCCAACACTTGGAAAGTGACTTAAAAGTCGGAATGAGTAACTTTCTCGGCCAAAGGATCAACCGGAACTTGAGGAACCTCGAGCTCCACATTGTCATTGCCCACATTCCTTCTCATGTAAGCTCTTCGAGGGGTAATATCCTGAAAAGGATCATACAATATTTAGGAGAAGGATTTTTTTATAGAGATAGACTCTATGGAATGACTTTAGAGTAATGACATAAGTGGAGTTTCCTAAACGTTTTGTCGCCTCCTATTTATAAATGTGGCGCGTTTGACACTGTAACACCCCGAAAATCTAATGAACTAAGCTAGAGCCTAACATGTAAATTAGTATCCTAAATAGGGTAAACGTAAAGATTAGAGTCCTAAAATGACCTCCCTAAGTTAGTACTAATGTTTTAGTCCCTAAATGTCAAGGCATGGCTCCCCAAGGAACCCCCCCCCCCAAGGGTCCTTGAGGAGGACCAAGGGACTACCCAAAAAGCTGTCAAAAATAGCTTGACTCACGAAATGGGCACCCACGAGTCAAGATTCCAAATCCCCTAAACCTAGGGTTTTCAATCTATTTTCATGGGTCTTCTTCCAAAACGTTTTCCATTGTTTAATTATGGTTTGTTATGGTTGATTATGATGATTTATGATTGGAATGTTGGAGTATTGTTGAATTAGGATGAAAATCTCCCTTGGACCCATGATTTCCCTTTCTTCCTAAATTGTGAACTATGGTATGGCTTGATTGATGATGGGAGCTTGACAATTGATTATGTTTACATTGATTATGTTGTTGAATCATGATATCTCTCTATATAATATGGTAATTGTAGATGTTAGGGTTGATCTTGATTCTTAGCCTTGAAGGGAAACTTGTTAGGGTTTGTACATGTTGATGAGGATTGTATATGAACTTGTGATTCACTTAGATAGTGATGAGCCTATGAGTATTGTGTAATTGTGGTATTGATGCAAGATCCTTCTTCCCTATACCCTTACACTTGATTATGCATGAAGTATGTATGTATGTTTATGTTAAGCTTGTTGTGTTGATTGAAAGGTCATTCTCATGATCACACTATGAATATGATGTGAAAGGTTTAGTCACATGTTAATGATTCTATGGTTGAAAGGTCATTCTCACCTAGTGAATCTATAAGCTATCATGATGTATGTTGGTTTGAGTGCCTAGTGCATTCTTTCATGAACCTAAACTTAAGTAAAGACTTAATGTGACTTTTAAAGGGAATTATGCTTAGCACCGAGTGGATATGCATATGAGATGGGTTCCTTCACGCTAGTAGTTGGGTTCCCAATATGTCTATCTCATGAGATGGAAACCTCCACGTTAGTAGTTAGGGTTTCTAGTAGCAATCTCCATATCCCATAACTATGTGCCCACATAGGTCTTTAGCTAGTAGATCCACCTAAAAAGCTAAAATGTATGTTCTACCTTAGGCAAGTAGGACACCTCTTTTTGGCGTGGGGGTAGAACTCCGGATTCCATGTCGCTCACATGGTTTAAGTCGGTTAAGGTTATTATCCCTATATGATACGAATATGAACTATGATAAGAACATGGACTTTAATTATGACTTCTTAAGAGGTACTACTTAGTATGAGTGGGGGTATGGTACTTCACTTATGCTTTGCACAAGTAGACTTTAAGAGGGGTTATGGTGAGGTTCTCTTATATTATGAAGACTTATGGATTATGTATGTAAGATATGTATGGATGTTAAGGTTGACTTTACTTGTTACAAGTTATAATCATGAATATCTCCTTACTTATGTATATTGGCTATGGATGAACCAAAAGTAAGATATGTATGTTGTTGGTGACCTAAATGTAATACTTAGCATTTGGTAGGGTTATGGGATCTTACCTTTGCATTGCCCTAGTATGACTTTGGGTTACTTATATGTTGGTTTGACTTATGTTTCTTCATAAATGTGCATAATGGCTTTTAAACTTGATAAAGTCATTATTTCAACTAAATGTCCCTTTTATGCTTGTTTCAAGGATTTTTATGCATGGCATCCATACTTAGTAATTTATGTGCTAACCCATATTTCTACTTTTACTATGAGTGTAGGTTCCGGTCGTTGAGACGTTCTTCTTCTTTCAAGTGAAGCTTGGGTTGACTATTCTGTAAGTTTGGTAAGTCCTCATGGTTCGATGACAAGTTATTACTCATTTCTAGTTTCTATTGTACTTTCTATTTTGAAACTTTATTGATGTAAAGGGATTTGACCCTAATTGTACTAGATGGTGATTGAGACAAGGTCTAGACTCTTATTTTCATTTATGAAAAAGAAGTTGATTTCGATTGTAAAAGTTTTTAATTTTTCCGCATCATTTCTATGACTTTATGTGTATGATTATGCTAAGGTATTATATGCGACTCCTTCGGGGTCAAGTACGTCGTGTTACATCTAGGGGATACCCCTGGGTCGTGACAAACTTGGTAATCAGAGCACAAGGTTTATAATGATTCTAGGATGATGTCTCATGAACCACGTCTAGTAGAGTCTTGTTCATGAGTGTGAAGCGCGCCACACTTATGAATGAGAGGTTATAAGATGCTTAGGAACTTTTACTTCTTTCACTACTCTTTAGTCGTGCTATAGAGTTTTAACTCTATGAAGTTCTTTTTCCTAACCCTTCTCTTGTGTATATAGGATATGAATACAAGAAGGGCGAACATAAGAGGAAGGGAAGAGGAGAACGTGAATGAGGAAGTTCCTCCCCAAGGTCCTCAAAAGCCTCAAGTTCCTCAAGCTCCTAATGATGAGAGGGCTATTACCAATGTGGAGATAAGGACGACTCTCCAAACATTAACTCATGCTTTAACGACTCAAGTCACTAGGGATGCAAGAGTTCAAGTGAACCCCAATGTGAGTACAACCGCTTCAAGGATAAAGGATTTCACAAGAATGAATCCTCCTATGTTCTATGGATCCAAAGTGGATGAATATCCACAAGGGTTTATTGATGAAGTGCTTAAAATGTTTGATGTTATGGGAGTGTCTTCCAAAGAGAAGGCGAAACTAGTCGCTTACCAATTGAAGGATGTGGCTCAAGCTTGGTATGAGCAATGAAGGATGAGAGACCCGTAAGAGCAGGCCTGGTAGATTGGGGATTGTTCAAGTTGGTCTTCCTTGATAAGTTCTTTCCCCTCGAGTTGAGGGAACGAAAGATGCAAGAATTCATCAACCTTCGCCAATGAGGTATGAGTATGAAAGAGTATAGCCTTAAGTTCACCCAATTGTCTAAGTATGCTCCAACCTTAGTGGCAGACTCTAGGGCCAAGATGAACAAATTTGTTATGGGAGTATCCGACTTGGTAGTCAATGAATGTCATTCGGCAATACTCATCCCAAGTATGAATATTGCACGTCTTATGGTACATGCCGAACAAATTGAGGAACAAAATCTTAAGAAAGTGAATAGAGAAGTGAAGAGGGCAAGGGCCGATGATGGATATTCTTCCAAGGGTAAATTTGAGGTTCAAGGTAAACCAAGGTTCAAGAAAAGGTTTTCCAACCAATGCTCTTCTAGTGCTCCAAAGGGCAACAAAGATAAGGTGTCTAACCCTATGCCACGAGGAGGTAATAGTGGTTCTTATGTTGAAAGACCTAGTTGTGCAAAGTGCGGCAAAAAGCATGATGACAACTGCTTAGTTGGCATGGATGGTTGCTTTAGTTGTGGAAAGAGCGGACATATGAAGAGAGATTGTCCCATGCTAAAGACTCAAGGAAGAGAGGGCAAGCAAGTCCCTCCTAGTTGTTCAAATTCCGATGCTCCGAAGAAGAACCACTTTTATGCTCTTTAATCCCGAGGTGACCAAGAGAGCTCCCCGGATGTTGTAACAGGTATGTTGCAAGTCTTTTCCATTGATGTTTATGCATTATTAGACCCTGGTGCCACCTTGTATTTTGTTACACCTTTTGTGGCTATGAAATTTGAAATACTGCACGATGTGTTAGAAGAACCTTTTTCGGTGTCTACCCCGGTTGGTGACTTGGTTGTGGAAAAAAGAGTCTATAGGAGTTGTCCTATTTATTTGTCTCATAAAGTCACTTTGGTTGATTTGGTAGAATTATACATGCTTGATTTTGATGTAATTTTGGGCATGGATTGGCTGCATGCATGTTATGCATCAATAGATTGTAGAACCCGAGTGGTCAAATTTCAATTTCCAAATGAGCCAATTTTAGAGTGAAAAGGGGGGGGGGCAATTCTATTCCTAGAGGTCAATTTGTTTCATGTGTAAAAGCTAGGAAAATGATCTCCAAGGGGTGCATTTATCATATTGTTAAAGTCATGGATGTTGAGTCCAAGGTCCCTTCTTTAGAGTTGGTCCCCGTGGTGAGTGAGTTTCCGGAAGTCTTTCCCGATGACTTGCCTGACATTCCTCCTGAACGGGAAATAGACTTTTGCATTGACTTTTGTCGGATACACAACCTATATCAATCCATCCCTATAGAATGGCACCAGCCGAATTGAAAGAGTTGAAGAAGCAACTCAAAGATTTCTTAGACAAAGGATTTATTCAACCAAGCATATCTCCATGGGGTGCTCCGGTATTGTTTGTGAAAAAGAAAGATGGGTCCCTTAGGATGTGTATAGACTACCGCCAATTGAACAAGGTGACTATTCAAAACAAGTATCCTCTCCCTAGAATTGAAAGATAAACTCACCTCCGCTCCGATTTTGACTTTACCGGAGGGTACCGATGGGTTTGTAGTATATTGTGACGCTTCTCGAGTGGGTTTAGGTTGTGTCCTTATGCAACATGGGAAAGTAATTGCCTATGCTTCAAGGTAACTCAAGATACATGAGAAGAACTATCCGACTCATGATCTCGAGTTGGCAGCAGTTGTATTTGCTTTGAAAATATGGAGACATTATCTATATGGGTTACATGTTGATGTGTTCATCGACCACAAGAATCTCCAATAAGTGTTTAGCCAAAAAGACTTAGATCTCCGACAAAGAAGGTGGTTAGAACTTTTGAAGAATTATGATATGAGTGTCCTTTACCACCTCGACAAAGCCAATGTAGTTGCTGATCCCCTAAGTCGAATATCCATGGGTAGTGTGGCTCATGTAGAAGATGAGAAGAAGGAATTGGTTCATGATGTGCATAGGTTGGCCCGGTTAGGTGGTGTCATGGTCCATCATAGTTCCGAATCGTCTTTTGTTGTTGATGTGAAGTCTAAACAACACCTTGATCCCATATTGATGTAGTTGAAAGAATCGGTACTCAACAAGTCTGTTTAGGCTTTCTCCCAAGGGGGAGATGGGGTGCTTAGGTACCAAGATAGATTATGTATTCTGGATGTTGATGGCGGAAGAGAGAAAATTTTAGAAGAGGCTCATGGTTCGCGGTATTCTATACATCGAGAGCCACCAAGATGTACCGTGATCTATGGGAAGTCTATTGGTGGAATGGCATGAAGAAGGATATAGCGAGTTTTGTGGTCAAATGTCTGAATTGTCAACAAGTTAAGACCGAACACCATAGCCGCGAGGTTTGTTCCAATATATAGATATTCCCACTTGGAAGTGTGAGGATGTAAATATGGACTTTGTTGTGGGTTTGCCTCGTACTCGAAGGCAACATGATTCTATTTGGGTCATTGCGGATAGGATGACAAAATCAACCCACTTTATTCCCGTCAAGACTTCATTTATGGCGGAAGACTATGCCAAGTTGTACATCAATGAGATAGTGAAGTTGCATGGGGTTCCCTTGTCTATCATTTCAGATTAGGGTACTCAATTTACTTCACACGTTGGGAAGGCATTCCAAAAAGGGCTTGGTACCAATGTTAAGCTTAGTACCGCTTTCCACCCTCAAACGGATGGTCCAGCAGAATGCACCATTCAAACCTTAGAGGACATGTTGAGGGCATGTGTGATAGATTTCAAGGGTAGTTGGGATAAACATCTTCCATTGATAGAGTTTGCCTACAACAATAGTTACCACTCAAGTATTGCCATGACACCATTTGAAGCATTGTATGGTAGGAGGTGTAGATCTCTGGTTGGGTGGTTTAAAGTAGGTGAAGTTTCTCTATTTGGTCCCGAATTAGTTGATGAGGCCATTGAAAAGGTCCGCCTCATTAGAGAAAGGTTGAAGACGACCCAAAGTCGGCAAAATTCTTATGCCGATGTTAGAAAGAGGGATCTAGAATTTGAGATTGGTGATTGGGTCTACTTGAAATTCTCACCTATAAAAGGTGTGATAATATTTCGTAAGAAGGGAAAGCTTAGTCCCCGGTATGTGGACCCATATAAAATCTTGAAGCATATTGGGAAGGGTGCCTATGAATTGGACTTGCCAAGTGAGTTGGCTCCGGTTCACCCAGTGTTTCATATTTTCATGCTTAAGAAGTGCATTAGTGATCCGGTATCCATCATTCCTTTAGAGGATTTAGGAGTTGATGAGAGTCTTTCGTATGATGAAGTCCCGGTAGAGATTTTGGACCGGCAAGTTAAGAGGTTGAGAAACAAGGAAGTAGCTTCCGTTAAGGTTTTATGGAGGAATCACTTAGTTGAGGGTGATACATGGGAGACCGAGGCCGATATGAAGTCCCACTATCCTCATCTTTTTCCTTCTACTCCTATTCAAGCTTGAGGTAAGTAGTTCCTCTTGAATTTTAGTGTTTTGGGAGTCATGTGTATTGTATGAGTTTTCCATGATTTCCTTATGTTGTGCATGTTCTTGTGAGAATTCATGTTTAGCATAAATGGAGTTTTCATGATTTATATGTTCCTCATGATGATTTGCATTTTTGTATGATGATTGCCTATGTGACTTCATGAGGTGAATTGATGAACATGCTTAGTTATGTTTTGATGAAATGACATGTTGGCTCCATATTGTTGTGTTGAGCTTCCTTTGAGTTGGAGAAGGTAGTTCCTCCCAATGTTTATATGAAATGATAAACTTTGTGCATAATGGGTTGTAGATGTAGTTTCCTACTTCCTTGTGTTGCATTGAGCATGTCTTGTGATGGAGTTGTCATGACCCAGGGGTACCCCCTAGACGTAACATGGCGTACTTGACCCCGATGGAGTCTCATACAACCCCTTAGCATAATCATCACATAAGATACTAGAAAAGTAGGAGAAAATTTAAAAGTTCTTTAAATTTTACAATCGAAAACATTTTTCATAAACAAGCAGAAGTCTTTACTACAACTTTGTCTCAAACCATCTATTTACACTCTTGAATAAAAGACTTGGGACGCAGCCCATACAATGTCTAAAACATAAAGAAAAGACATAAAAGAAGCATAATGGGTTTCTCCTCAAAGCTATGAGGACTCACCAATTCTTCAACTCTTCTTGCTCCGTATAAACCTAGCCTTCAAGCAACTCAATCTCCGAAACCCTACATTTGATTAGAATGTAGGCAATATGCATTAGTACAAAATGTACCAAGTATGAAAGCTAGCACAAAACATAAGAGCATCTCAAAATGGTTAGTCAACATAAGAGACAATAACATAATCGTAGCATAATCTCCAACATAAGCATCATTTAATCATAAGTCAACAAAAGACATAATAAATTAAAATAGGAGAAGCATCATAATCATATAAGCATAATTTGACTCTTAGTCATTTATACCACCCTAGCACCATTCTCAAGTAACCTCAAAGGAATATATGTGCAAAGCATGAATATCATCCCATAATACCACCCAAGCCAAGTATCCCTTTTTGGTCATCTTAATCATAGTCTAAATTCATGGTCTAAGTCTTTAAGCTTTTCTACCATAAGGGCACCATACTCCTAAGTAACCTCAAAGCACACTTGTGCAATATATGAAAGACATCCCATATTACCCTTCACACTAAGCATAGCCTTAAAGTCATACTAGTCATATTCTTCATATATACAAGGGAACTATCACCTTTAGTGAATCATATCTTGGGAGGAAACTATGGCACAATCCTATCTCAATTCTCTTCTTTTAAGAACCCTAAGTCATACTTGTGCAATGCGTGAATAGCACCCCATAATACTACTCATGCTAAGTACCACTTTTAGGTCCTCATACTAATACTTTTTTACTTGGAACCTAGTTCCTCTCCTTAACTTTAGAATACTAGGAGGTACTCTCTTAAGCATATCTTAGTTCATTATTAGATTGAACCCTATGAGATACTTCCTTTAGCATGTCTAAGTTCACTCTTCACATAGACCCTATGAGATACTACTTTAAGCCTGTCTAAGTCCACTTATACTCTTGAACACTATGAGGTACTTCATTAAGTAAGTTTTAGTTCAATTATGCTTTAGAACACTATCAGATGCTTCTTCAAGCATGTCTAAGTTCATTGGATATGGAGATTGCTACTAGAAACCTTAACTCAACTATGTGAAGGCTTCCATCTCATGAGACCTACCTTTGGGAAAACCCATACTCTACTACGTAAGAGTTCCCCCTTTTTCTTGGATAGTCCTCACATCAACTAGGTGTGGTTCTCCTTTCTACTTGGAGCCCGGACCCTATCTTGTGTGACACTCCATCTCTTCTTCAATATCCACTTGGGGCCAAGCATACACCCCAAGGTTTACTTGTTAAGCCTTGCTTAACACTCATATCTCCTGGAAGGATGTCCTTGACAACCCATCCATGTTCAAGTGATCTATCACTTCATACTTTCAAGACTTCATAAGGTAGGTTAGGTGAGTATAGGCCTTTCACCACAATCCAACCTATTAGACTCCTATTCTCTTTTAGACTTTACTCTCAAAGCATTAACACTTATAGTTGTTCATATTAGCTTCCCTCTAAAGCCCTAGTGATCAACATTCATAACTAAGAGTCTTCACTCTTAGCAACTCTACAACATAGCAACATCTTATAAACCTAGATTAAAAGGCATTCAATCACTTTATTCATTACTAGGTGATTCTAGCCATAATTCACCTTAAAGGTTAAATTCCAACTTTACAAGTCAAGATCAATCATGTTCAATTAGGTCTAGTTCCATTCATGATTACGTGTTCCTAACCTTGAAAAATTTCTACTCTTGACATTGAATCAAGAAGATCACTCATGAACCTTCAATTTCACCTCTAATGGCATCAACCCACAAATATCACATTCATCAATTTAGACTAGGGTTTACATAGAAATCATATGAATTCATCATAATATCACTAAATAAAGCTTGTAAATCTCGAAAAAACCAAAAGCTGAGAATATTTGAAACTTCGTTCTTCATTCCAGATAAGACGAGATTAAAACTAAAAATGACCTAATTAATTCAAATAAAGTGTTTTAAAAAGAGTCCTACTTGAAGTAGGACTGAACTATCAGACACATCACGACTGCCTCCACGACTCTTCAAGGGCTTCACGGTCCGTGAAGCCCTTCGTGGTCTTCACTTGCACGCACCCAAAATAGGTTCTTCAAGGCATGTACACTGAATCATCACCACGAACACCACCACGACTCGTGATAATGACCACGGTCCGTGTAGTTGTCCGTGGTCTTCACTTGATCAATTCCCTCTTCAACTTTACAATGCCCCTTCACTGGATCATCACCATGAATACCACCACGACTCGTGAAAATGACTGTTGTCCGTGTAGTTGTCCGTGGTCTTCACTTGGTCAATTCCATCTTCAACTTTTCATTTCCCATTCATCGGCTCATCTTTACAACTCTCACCATGGACCATTGTGAGGACCATGGCCCATGAGGTTGTCTGTGGTCTTCACTTAGTTCAATCTCCTTTCAGCTCCTTCAACCCTCAACACTGGTTCACTCTACGAGCATCTCCATGATCAGTAGGGAAGACCACGGCCCGTGAGGTTGTCCGTGGTCTTTACTTCCACTTTCACTGAATTTTCTTCTTTTCTACCTTCTTTCACTTCCACCTATTTCACCTATACAAACACTACCAAACACATTATATCCACATAAATATACTCAATTCTAGTATTAATACTTATTTTTCATGCATCAAATGTGCAAAGATTTCGCGGCACATCAACTGTCAAGATAGACAATCAGAACTCCAAATGGCGATCCACCGAAGAGCATTAAGCGGACTCCATCGGGTCCGTCGAATTAGCCTTCAGGTTTGGTGTTTGTTCATGAATGTTCGGCGAGCTTAAGCTCAAATAAGAAATTTACTAAACACGTTTGGAGAAGTTAGTCATGATCGTCGAATGGGCCAAACATTAAAAGGCCAAGGGTCTTTTCTAATTCAAAACTCAATACCTTTTAAATCTGAGAGCTATTCTGATTCCTTTCTCTTGCTTCATGAATTTTGAGTGTTTGTCAGTCTAGTGTGAGTGTCTTGAAGGTCTTAGGAGTGCATTTACTTGGAGTTTGTGTCAACCCAACCCCGATCCCTAAGTTTCTTAATTATTTCAGCTTTAAGGTTGGTGTTTTGACTTCTTGTTGATGTTTTTGAGTTTAGAAGGCATATAGGGTGTGGGCTTAAGCCCCTTAACTGATATTAAGTGCCTGATTTTGATGGGTTGCATTGTATTATTGAAATTGAACTATGCCCATGTGATTTTACTTGTGAATTCCTATGCAAATGATGAATCGTGCTTGTGTTGGTTAAATTGCAGATTTAAATTATTTATTTTGATGGGTCTGTGCCTAATTTGAAGTGAATGAGTCTGAGTAGCTCAGTATTGACCCAGTTGCCTGATTTTGCCTAATGATAGACATGTGACTACTTTCTTAAGGGAAAATTGTCAATTAGTGCAATTCTTAGTGAGAAATAGAAGAAATCTAAGTACCCATAGGTAGAAAAGCATCTAGGTGGATTGTAATGTAAGGGGGGGGGACTAGTAATTTGTGTGTGTGTTGGTTTCTATGTGAAAATTTTGCATTGGGCTGAAACTTCCTATTCGGCGAGCTTGTCTTAGCTCACCAAGGAAGTTAGGTGAATTGTTGAGTAAAACCTAGCTCGCCTTCTTTGGCATGCACATGGCCTGGGTATTGTTCCATCTTGCGGGATTGTCTTAGCCTACCAAACCCACTTGGTGAATCGTCGAGTGGGAGAGGACATCACCGTTGATGCCTGTTACTTTCCCTTTTGTACAGTCAATTTCGATGGACTTATCTTAGCCCACCGAAACCAACTCAGGGAATTTTTGAGTTGGCATTGACTTCGCTTTTATGCTTGAGACCTGAGTAATTTGACACTTTCCAATTCGGCGAGCTCATCGGAGTTCGCCACTCCTATTTGGTGATTCGCATTCCCGTTAGGAGAGCCTCAGGAGTATTTTTGAAATGTGTTTTAATTCGTGTTCAAATTCAACTAACCTTCAAAAGTTCATTGTTTGAATGTGTGCTTTGCAGGTGATGGCAAGAACCAAAGGTAAACAAGTTGACTCATCCAATAATGAACAAGAGAGAGAGAGTTATCCCCTTCTCCTTCTTTTCTTCCTTTGAAAAAGCAAAAAAAAAAGTTTCATGGAACGAGCCTTCAGGGGCCTCTCAAACACAACAGTCCAATCGTCATACCCCTACCAACGGGGGTAAGAAATTATGGAAGCACATAGCTACAAAAAATGTGAATATTCGATCAAAACTTGTATCTCCCCCACAAGATCTAAATCCTACATCTCATGTTCTCTGAATTATAGCTCAAAGGGCTTTGAATAGGCTCAAGGCAGAAGGGGAATAAACCATTTTAAATGAGAGCCGATTCTCAACTAATTGAGTAATGAGCGAGTATCCAACAATATGGGAGGCAATCAAATACCACAAATTGGAGCAGTTCACAAAGGTCAGGCAACCGTATGTACCAAAATAGGACAAAAGTTGTATGATACCTATGCCAAGGAATTGTCGTAAAAGACTAACTACATAGTTTGGAAGCTACTCCATGATGTTGAAGTGCGAGGAAAAATGGTTTAGTGTCATGCCGCTGAAATTAACAATATACTGGGCACCCCGGACAATAAAACTGATTAATACAAGAACCGAATGACAAAGACATTGCATGCACTGAAGGGTTAGTTGTCCCATCTTATTTTATGTGAATTTGCACCTTCTTAGATGGCTGAAGGTGCTAAGATAGAAAATAAGGACCTGAAAATCGTAGCGAGATACTGGTTCAGGTTTGTCAGTAGCAATGTGATGTCGTCCCAGAACGAATCAATACTCTGGCATCCAAAGGTGGTATAGGTTATATTATTGAGGGTGAGAATATAAATGTTGGGGCATAATTGTGGAAGATATATTAATCTAGGCTAGATAAGAGCACATATCTCTTCTCTTCCCGATGCTCATTACTCATTTATGTGAGAGAGCGTGAGTTCCCTTTCGAGAGAAAACTGATGTCAGGATTACACAAGTCTCCCCCAGTCAAATTCGGAGGATCGAGGCTGAGTGTCTGAGAGATTATACGACTCAGAGAAAGCCGTCACAACCAAAATCCACTCCAGTGGTTGACCCTTCTACTCTGGCACAAGAGACCAACAAAATTGCTCCTTTTGTGGAGTAGGCAAGTATTTCTGCAGCCTCATCTACTGATGTCAATTCTGTTGTTGCACCTGTACAACCTACTACTGCTACTATTACTGTTGTGAGGCCTCCTCCCTCTCTTTTGTCCCGTCCCTCTTGACCCAAGCACTAATATATTAGATGGGCAACCTTGCCGACCATCAAATCTAAGAGCTGCTTGGTTGAGAAGGACTTGCCCTAGCTCATCGACCAGGCCATCAAGAACGCCTTGTCTCCTATGATTGAGAAAGTGGGAAAGTGTGAGGGGACGATTGCGAGCGATACTTTGAGGCTTGATTACTTGAATGCTAGGATAGAGGCTCGAGAGAAGGTCGAGGGTAATTCTGGTGCTTTAGACACCTTGAGGACTGAGGTTGCTACGTTGAGGGCGGAGGTGGTCCAGTTACAGTCTATGAACATCTCTATGTTTTAGGGCGAGGTTTCCGTTCCAAAGGTGCTCGAGATGCTTAGTGTTTTACCTTCATCTATTGTGCATGAGGTTGTTGTGGATGTGGGGATTGTTGCTGATGATAAGAGTGAGAAGGCCGAGGAGGAGTTGGCTGAGGAGAGTAATGAGGAGGAAATGAGAGCTGAAGAGCACGAGATTGCTGAGACACTGACCGAGTTGCATGAGATTGAAGAGGTTATTCTTGAGGCTGTACTGGAGAGATCTCTTTGAGAGTCTTTAGAGGTTAGGTCTAGTGGAGTCACTCCATACTCTACCATACCTCATGTTGCTGAGACGGACACTGATCCCCCGGTTGAGCCTCACATGCCACCTCTAGTGATCCTATTGTAAGGCATCGATTCCCCTCTTAAGACTTCACCTCCTAAGACTCCAGATGAGAGTGCTCCATAGGCATAGCATGTCAGAGGGATCCTTTCTCTCAGCCTCCCACTACTTTTATTTATATTTCATTAAGGACACTACATTCTATTTTGGTGGGGTGAGGGCTGTCATGCTAATACTCCCCTTTTGATTGTATTTTGTTATTTCATATTTCGATCAAGTGTAGTTTAATGTTGATATTAGAGTGATCTTTTGGGAAATTGTGTTTCTTTACTTCTATCTCGTTCTCCCTTTGATGTTGCAACCCCATGAATTCAAATCATGAAATGCTTGAAGTTTTCATTGATAACAATTTGAGAATTGATTCTGTTCAATATTGATGTCTTTAATAGTACTCATGATGAGCATGATGTGTATTGTAGGTTTTGCGTGAATGAAATCGATATGGTTACACCTTTGATGGATCACTTTGAATCTTTTGTTGACTAGCTACGTTTTGGTATGACCCTTGCAATGGACATTGCACGTACACTTTTGATCTTTTTGGTATGTGCTAAATGAATGTATTTCAAAGTGCCATGTGTGGTGGGGTTTTACTTGAAATCATGCATATGGAGTTCTAGAATTTACCTTGTTAGTCCAATTGTGTGAATCTTTGTGAATGTGAGACATGATCTTGGGAGAAAATTCAATGAGGAACTCAAATTATAAATCCTTTTGTAACTACCTTGTGAGGGTGTGAATCCATGTTGGCACCAATTGAGCCTATATTATTTGTTGACAACCAAAAGAAGCCTCTTGAGCCAAATTATCCCTACCTTCTCACAAAACAAAATCATTTTTGAAACATTGCGATCTTTGAACAACTACTTAAGCCAAAAATATAAGTTGGGGGTGTGGAAAGGAAGGATGAATGAAACCCAAGTGAAGGGCAAAAGGAAGAAAAAGGAGACTTAAATTTGAAAGTTTTGCAAAAAGAAGGAACTCCTCCTTATAAAAAAAATAAAAATGTGTGCATACATCATCAATTTGATTGAAATAGCTTGGAAAAATGAAAATGAAAAAGAGAAGTGAATGAAAAAAAGGAAAGTTCTGAATAAATTGAGTGGAGAGTCAAGATTTGAGATCTCCAATGAAAAAAAAGAGAAGAAAATGAAGTTGAGAAGAGGTGAAGATGATTGAAACAATGCTTTGAAAATGTATAAGTCACCAATCCAAATTGACAATGCCTTAACCCTCTGCCCCATTACAAGCCTAAAATACCCTTGAGATCTTACATAAACCAGGTTGTGTGATGATTGGAAAATATAGGCAAACCTATGGGACAAAGATTGCATGTATTTCTCTTATAGGAGAATGAGAGTTGAATTGATTCCTATTACCTTTGTTTATTTGCTTTGTGAGAGCATGAAATCGTTCTTGATGTAAGGGTACTTGAATGCATTTGTTGAAACATGTTCTTGCACTAGACAAGAAGCTAAAGTGAGCTTGAGCTTGTGTTCAGACTAGCCAGTCATCATTAAAAGCTTTTTGATCATGACTTAGGGTAACATGTTGTTGAGAGTAATCTTGCTATGACTTTTGCATGCTAGCTTTCATTGAGTACTATTGTAGACACCCTTATTGAGCTTATTGTGTTCTTGATTTACTTGAGGAAAAGCAAATATTTTAGTTGAGAGTGTTGATGAGTTGTATATTTGCACTCATTCAAGGTCCATTTAGCTCAATAATTAGTGTCCTCAATGCATAACATTGACATTTTCTAATCAAATATTAATGATTTGCATCTATGAAGGCAATTGGACAAGGCAAGGACTGAAGTTTGAAAGAATAGCCAAAAATACAAAAAGAAATGCAAAGTGAACATTGTTGATCGCCTAAAATGAAGTGTGGCTCGTGAACTGAGCATGACCTCGCACAAATTGACAGTGCATAGCACTTGTGTCTACCAAAGAAGGTCGGTGAACTTTAGTAGAAAAAGTGATGTGCTGAGTTAGAACGACGATCCTGATGCACACCTCCCAAAGTGACAGTGTGCAAGGCAAAGCTTTAATGCTCGAACGGTGAACTAAGGTAGTATTCGTGATTGGCTGAATGTAAAAGGTTTACTCGATCGAGATCTTTGACTGAGGTTCAAATACCTGAAGCCTAGAGCATCACAAGACGAGCTTAGGAGCGAAAGGTGAGTCACCGATCAGGTTTGGCGAACCTGACTAACGTTGCCAAGTCAGTTACGAAATGGATTTTGGGACAAATTTCTGGAAAGTATAAATACCCCAAAGAAAATAATTTTTATGGAGTTGGGATATTGAGTTCAGTTAATAGAGTTTTGAGTTAGAGTTTGGAAGAACACTTTACTTTTGAGAGAACACTTTTCTAGTTTTTGGGGTCTTACAATTTGAAACTTGAATTTGATAAATTGAAGTTAAATCCAAAGTGGGTTTACTCTTAATTGCTTGATTTGAAGTTACCCATTGTTGCTTTCATAGAAGGTATACTTTCTTTACTTTTTGTGATGGGTGGCTAAAACCCCAAGATCTTGGGGTGCTAAAATGGTGTTGGGTGTTGATTTAATGTAGTGGGTATTGTGCTATGCTCTATTTTGTTGTTGTTCATGCATGAATTTGGTCTAACTACCATGAGGTTAACTTAAGGGTTAAGGTTGCAAACTTTATTCCTACTTTCGATCTTTAATTGATGCTCGAAAGAGATTGATTGTAGTGGGTAATTAGGTCAATACAAGAAATTTAGGTTTGATGTATGTAGCTTTCTTGAAAGAGAGGTTATGAGTCGGATCTATTTGCCTTGTTCTTTAAAGAAAGGATAGAGTAAAGTATTGGGTTGTTTAGGATTGACATTTAGATGAGACCAAAAGGAGATTATAGGTGTCGCACCCTATTTCGAACCAGTCGAAACAGTTCACAACATAATATGGACGACACTCTAATTTTGAAAGAAAATTGTTTTTGTTTTTGTTTTAGAGTTGCCACCTAAATTTTTAAGGAAAATATTAGGAAAACTGTTTTTTTTCTATGTAAATGTAAACTCTGTTTTGATTTGCAAAACTAGTGGGATTCTGAGTAAGGGTTTTGGTTACTCGAAGGGAAGGTATTAAGCATCCCTTAGAGCCTATCCGAAGATAGTCCTTAAACTCAATTTAGGAAGATATAATATAATTAGGAAAACTATTTTATTATTTTGCCTTAAAATCAATGATAAGTAAATTTTATTAGTTTTTAAAAAAGTAAAATACAAGGTACGACATATATATGTCTATTAGATAAAATTGTAGTAGTATGTTTATTATACGGTAAGAAAAATAAATAAATAACTAAATGCGCTAAGAGTGTATGACAATTTCTTGTTAAAAAATAATATACATATGTCTTATATAAATGTATCCAAAATATATGTTGAGTTTAAATTTTTTTTTTTTTTATTTATATATAGAATTAAGACGTAAAAGAAAATAAATAAAATTTGGTGTAAATATGTAGTAAAAATAATGTATATATTAAAGTGTAGAGATTTATAAGTTATAAAAAGAAAGGTAACATTTGTAAAAGTGATAGTAGATATGAGAAAAATAATATGAAGTGTAACAAAGTAATAAGTTACGTATTAAGAAATATAGAATTTGTACCTTTATGCGTATATATATGTATGTACCTTGTATTTTGAACCTGTTGGCATGTCTAACATCTTGAAATAACATGTTAAAAAGTTAAAATATTTTTGCAATATGTGATTTGTAAAATAGAGATAGTAATAATAGTAAATATAATTTCTTCATAAATGGGTTGATCTAAAGAATATAAAAATAGGCATAACTAAGTGACTTATTCTATAGTTACATTTATTTTGTTAAAAAAAAAAATGTAGGCCTACTTCCCTACTTGTTTTCTAAAAAATATATATGTCTAAAGGTAGATATCTTAGCCATAAGTAATCTCTATAGGTAATTATTTTAGCCTTTAAACTAGTTTCAAATTTATTTGGAGGTCCTAAGCGATGAGTAGGCCTAAGTGAGGGTCGATAAGTAAAGCCAATAAATATTTTGGTCCTTCTCGAAATAAATAACTTAGGCCATACATTCTTTTTAAGACTAAAATAACAACAATTCTAACAAACTATAATACTTGTTTTGCGCTCTTAGAAATATGCACTTTTAATCTCTCAAACTATAATGTTTTAGTTTCAAAATATGCACTTTTAGGTCCTAAGAGAAATAGGTTTCAAATTAAGAAAAATGGCACATTTTACACTTAAAAATCTGCAAAATGAAGTTGTTAAAAAGCTGCAGTTTTTATTTTTTTAAATATGTATTTTTTCGAGCATAAATTTTGCACTTCAAAGCCCACAAAAGGGCAGTGTTTTGAGCTTCAAAACCTGCAATTTTTACACTTTGCTATGTACATTTTGAGCTTAAAATCTGCACCCTTTTGAGCTCAAAAAGCTGCATTTTTTGAGACTCAATATACCACTCTTAAGCTGTCAAGAAAGTGATTTATTTAATCATAAAAATTTGCACTTCTCTCAACCTTAAAATCTGCACTTTGAACCACCAAAATCTGCACTTTAGGCTACTAAAATCCGCACTTTGGGCTACCCAAAGTCACACTTTAAGCACTTAGTTTATCAAACACAAATCTGAAATAGGTACTTAACATTTTGAAAAGATTGTTCCCTAGTTCCTTTCTTTGAAAAGAAGCGTCAAGTAACAAATAAAACTTAATTGGAAAATATTATTATAAGCTAAATAACTATAATGAACCCAATATCTAGATGGAAGCGAGGTGGGCAGCTGCGTCTTACCCATCGTTCTAAGTCGATTCGTACAAACCCAAACAAAATAAAAGCAAGCTTATATAAGAGTGAAATACTAATGTGTAAGATGCTAGTCGAAAGACAACACTATAAGTGTAAGTATATGTAAGAAAATATGAAGCGTTGGAGCAAAGAGAAAGCGCTGGACACTATTTGACGCGATAAAGGCTGCTAGACACGAGCTTATGCGGCTATTAGTCGCTTCTCTGGTTTGGGCAGAGATGGAGTCATATACTAACTCAAAAAGCGCTCCCGAGTGTACATGTGACAAACAAAGAAGAAGTGGAATTAGCACTGCATTTTAGGTTCATCAAAGACATGTAAAAATAAGTATCATATAGTCATAGGCAATACTAGAAAATATACTCAGAAACACATAATACTATCCTGGCAATTTCTTGACGACATTTAAGTAATTAGTATACCCAAAACTTTAATCAATCTAGAAAGAAACATCACAAGAAGATTTGGGGAATGAGGTGAACACTTATATTGTTTTTTTATCTTAGCATACAGTTAGAGGAAGAGCCATTGGAAAGCTGATCAATTCGATTTTTTTTTCTTTTTTTTTACCGTAAGGTACTACCTTATCTCTAAAGTCAAAAAATAAGGGCTGAAGGGAAATCACCTTAACTGATCATAAAAAAAAAAAACAATCCACATCACTATTAGATTAAAACTAGTCCATCGAAAATTCCTTGAATTAGTTCTCATAAAATCAACAACCAAATGAAGGATATGTATAACCAGAATTTTCACAAATCTCGAATAAAGGATTACATTTCAGTTAACTATATAACGACCAGACATTTATCATACTCTTATATTTTTCAGACCTTTAAAATGCGGAGGGGGGTGGAACGAAAGGATACCAATTTTGAATCCAAACATATTCATGTTGAGAAGCTTAGTTGTTCTAGATTTAATCGTGTAGGAATACTGTTCAGTTACTAACCAGAAAGGAGTATTCAAACCAGGCGTCAATGAAGACGAGATTGAACTAAAACAAGTAAACATAGAAGCTAAAACTTGACAGATACAAAAGGGGAGTTTTAAAGGATCACGAACTTGAAGAAACCAGCCAGTTAAAGAGCCAGCCATACTAAGTTACTAACTCAAAACAATATTAAATTCACTTACCAAATAGATATTGAATTTAGGCTAAATAGAGAAGCAATTTGAGACAAGGTTTCAGTTGTAGCTGTATAGGAATTTCACTTTGTATAACATTATTATCATTTAAGAACCATCCAAAGAAAGGAAAACACCAACATATATTCAAGCTGAGTTACTCATATTTAGCAAAAAATAAGAGAACCGACAAGACAACGAGATATGATTAATATAGAAAAAAATGAAGATGAAGATGAATATGCTTCAGGTTATGCGAAACAGACTATACGAGAGAGTATCCGAATTTAATATCGAATGTGAACAGTCTTGAGCCAGCATTCCGTCCATATAAAGAAACCACATAACTTAAGAGGAAGCATCTGAAATTTAACTGATTGTCAACGGAGTAAAAGACAGGCCATTAGTCATTTTTGAATTCACAATTCACAACTCTAAACAGATACAAATATCACAACTTCAACAAATTATTTACAGGCTGATTTTAATCAAAGCTAAATGAGGTAATTCTGGGAACCATTTAGAAATACAAGATTGAATGAAGTGAGGATATTCAAACAGCCACAAAGTTTCAAAAATTGAAAGTCAAAATATATAAAAGATAATGATGACTACTGGCCTTGTATGAAGCAGCAAACAAGGGCTTCGACGTCAAGAGAATTCAATTACAAAGTGAAAGGAGTGTTCTAGTCATTTGTAGAAGTAGATATTTTCGAAACAAATAAAGTAAATTGCAGGGGTTTGACAACTAGTGTCAATTTGGGGGGATTAGAGTGATAGTTAACAACTACGAAAATAGGGGAGTAATCAAGTAGAGAGGGATCCTTTGGGACGTGATCGATTAAATGTCAATTTCATTGTACGGGTGATTATTATTTACTAAAAACCGTTGAATCTTAGTGGGTAGGCTAGGCTTTAAGTGTAACAGTCATTTCCCAATAAACTATTACGAATCAAACGAGTTCTCTCGAACCTCGACAAGCCCAACAAATACGAACAACCCGAAACCTCAATTAATCTACTCTCTCGAGCAAGATTGGTAGGATCAAATTTAGACCCACTTTCTCAAGCTGAATCCACAATAATCCAATCACTACAATCATCAATTGATAACTATAATTCTAAAACCTCTTTCTCAAGTAAGCATAGAAAACTATGCTAGAACTGTATTTGAAACTTCAATTCATCAATTAAAACTCAACTATCAATTGAACCCACTTCAAATCAACAATTAAATCAGTAAATACTAACACTCATAAGCTAATTGAGACAGTTAATCATATAATAATAACACCCCCAAGAATGGGGGTTTCAGCCAAATATTATAAAAAACAAGAAAATGTTACCAACTATGTTCTCCATTAGTTTGGGTAACAAATTGCAGGTCTTCACAATGCTCAAAATTAGTTCAAAATCCAAACCAAACTCTAAATTTCAACTTAAAACTCAAAGAACAGTGTTATGGATCAAAAATCCAGTGTAGGAACTCTCAAAAACTCAAAAAATTCACTCAAAACTTCAGAACTTTTTTCACTCTCTTTTAAAAATTACATTTATATGTTCCCAGATTTTTTGCTTTGGAGCCATTCAGTGGAATTAGTTGAGCATCACCGACCAGGTCGGCAATGCACCAAATTTCCCTTCACATCGCCTTCTTGACTTGACTCTTCACCATTCCTCTTTTGTGACTTTAGGCGATCAGAATCTCCATCGCCATTCAGTCGACGCTTCGCTGAAATGCCATTTTCCATCGCCGAGTTGAATTTTCCCAGGGCTGGACTGCTCTAACTTTTGACGAGCTGAAGAGCGACTCGCCGAGTGGTTTTAGCGATCATCAGCCTTTCTTGTTTTCAGCTTTTTCGCTCCTGTTTACCCAGTAATGTCCTTGCGTTGCTCTTTTGCCTTCTTAGCTGCAAATTTGCATTTAAACATTAGTTTAGAGAATAAAATATGCATTGAGGACACTAAAAGTCTAGATATCTAGCCCTATATGAGTGAAAATCCCTGACTCATCAACACCCTCAACTTAAACTTTTTCTTTCCTTCAAGTAGAACACAAGATCAATCAGTTTAACAAAGATGTCTACAAATAGTGCTACTCAAGACTCAACATGAATGCACACAAGAGGTTCAAACTACCCATGGAATGTTCAATGGTGCACTACAAGTTTCAAACTGTGACTAGCCATCATCAAATAGAACTCAAGCTCACAATGCTTGCTTCAAATGCAAGTTCAAAGTCAACAAAAGTATTTGAATGCCCTCTCACCAAGAATGAGTCCATGCTCACACAAGGTTCATGAAAATTTCAAAATTAAGGAATCAACAAAAAAAAAACTCTCACACTCTCAAAGATAAACACATGCATGATTCTACCTATAGGCTTGCCCGTATTTTCCAATCAGCATGGCATTAAGCTCAATCAAAATCACAAAGGTCTTTCAAGGCTTGTAACGGGGATGAGGGTTAAGGTATGATCATTTTGGCTTAGTGACTTCTACCTTCATGAGGCATGGCTTGCATTTCACCTTTTCTCATTTTCTTTCACTCTTTATGATTTTTCACAATCCACCCTATGTTCTTTTATGCATGATTCATTGGACACCCCATTTCTTTTCTCCATTGCACAAACTTTATTTCAACAATTCTTTTATTTTTCGATCTTTTTCTTCTTTCGCTTTTCTTCTCTCTTATTTTTTTTTTATATGGAGTGGTTCCATCTTTTTGAACATGATTCCTCAAGGGAGAATTTCTCAAACTTATTGACTTTCCTCCCTTTTTTTTACCACACCCCTAACTTAGGCTTTTGGCCTAAGTTGGCTTACTCAAAAGGACCAATGCTTCATGAAGATTTTTGGTGGGAAGGGAAAAGGTCAAATGTGCTCAAGTTTCATCCAAAGAAAGGGATAGGCTCAAACGGTGTCAAGCAAGGTTCACACTCTCACAAGGTGGTCACAAAGAGGTATAATAACAATTTTGGTTCACTCTTCACAAATTGTGCCTAAGATCATCTCTATCATTCGCCTACATTAGTCAATTGGACGAATGGGGCAAGTTCTAGGTATTATCACACACACATTTCAAGATAACCTCAACACACATGGCATTCAAAACAATCATCAAACAAGATTCTATAATTTTAGCTCGTGTGCAACGATCATCACAAGATTCATTTCAACAACCGGCCAGTCAAAATGAGATGCTAAGAGTTGACATATGACTTATGCAACTCAAATTTGCCTCATTGGAATCGCGCACACATATCGTTCAATCAAGAGCACTATTCAAGTCATCGTTATTGATCGCAACCGACACTCAAATTTGTAAGAGAACAACCATATTCACGAACATCAAGAGGTGACAAATTTTTAATTTAGGTCAAAATCAACCTTCACATTACAAACCAATGGATCAAAAACCAATAGTCATAAACAAAATCAAGCATTCAAAACAAGCAACATTATCCATAAAAATAGCCCAAAAGAGGTAGGTATGAATATACCTCACCCCGCCAAACAAAACTAGTAATTGTCCTCAAATGCAAAAGAAATAAAAGTTTAAACAAAAAGCTAAAAAATAGTCAAGATCCCCATGTCAGGCTAAGCATGAGGTGAACTCTACATATCAGTGACTCCCTCAGTCTGGGCATCAGTGCCTGGCTCAACTCCACCATTTGCTCCACTGGAGCCCACCATAGATGTATCCGGAAGAGACACCTCCACAATTGTATGCACCATCGCGCCCTCGAGGTCCTACAGGTCATCATAAATAGCAACATCTATGGACGATCATAATCCCCTCCCATAAAGTGCTTCCAATGGTGCCATGTCAATACTAGTGTGATAGATATTGTTATATGATTATATACATAGAGGTAGGAACTTGTATCACCTCAAATTTCAAAAGGGAAAAATATTTCATGAAAATTGGCTACTTGTTCATGTCTACGAGACCAATGTATGGCTCGTAGAACTTTCTACGGGTCGTAGACTAGGCTCATAGAAAGGGGGAAAATTATTTTGAAAATCAACTCCCAGTACCTCCTCTTACGGTTAACTAGGATGGTCCGTCAAATGGTCTATGAGTCGTAGATGGGTCTCGTAGGTTGGTCCAAGACTTAGTGAAATTTTGAGGTGCAAGTTGAGTTTTATGGTTAGGGTATATGGACTGTAGGAACGCCTACGGAATTTAGAAGGGTTCCGTTAAAAGTAGGGTGATTTTAATGTCACAATAATTGGTCTACGGTTGACCAGTACGGACCGTAGAAAGGTCACACCCATAGACTAGTTCTACTAGTTGTTCCTTAAAGGTTGTTGAATCTTTTTATAACTATTTTAAGCATATACTATGTCATTTTTGCTTCAATCCTAGGCCCTATATATAGCTTTTAAGTCCTAAATCTACCCATTTTACACCCATTCTCCTAATTCCCCAAAACCTAACCAAATTGATTCTCCCAAATTCCCTCCCAACCTAAGGAAGAGAAGAAGCTAGGGTTCATTCAAGGGCATCAATTCACCATTCATCTTGGGATTTGAGTAGCAAGGTATGTGGGTATTCACCCATGGAGTCCATTCCTCCATGGGGTCCCATGGCTTTCAATTCCTCAATCTCAAATTCAATTGAACACATTAGGGTTCTTCTTAATTCTACATGGGTTTCATTCAATTATGATTTTAATTGTTGATAAGATCTTCTAATGCATGATTTAATGTTAATACGTGATATTTATTTGAAATTCTATGGACCAATGCATGATTGATGGTTTTCAACTATGAATCTATGAAGAAGCCATGAACCTATGAACTGTGAATTTTGGAAGGTTATGCATGTCTTATGAAAATGATGTTTATCATGATAGGGTGCTTTTAGATGGAAGTATCAATTTTCTTGTGAATGGTTTTCTCACATACGAATATGATTATGATTTTGAAAAGTATTTATCACATATTGATTCACATTAGGGAAAGGTTTTCTCACCTATGCATGAATTGTAATTTAAGGAGCTATTCTACGTTTTGACTTTAAGGTGTGGATTGGTATTGATCATTGCCTTTCCTATGTTAGCATGATATTTGATTTTTATCTATTTGTTGGGATTTTGAATTAGCACCGAGAGGGCATTGAGGTAGAGGCTCAAATAGGGCAGTCTCTAGTAGCAACCTATAGTCCCAAACTATGTGCCCCGATAGGATTGTCTTAAATGACCTAGCTAGTGGATCCACTTTAGAGAAAGATGATATGTATGGACTCTACGTTGGCAAGTAGAATCCCCTTCTTTCGGTATAAGGGATATACCGTATTCGATGATATAACTCTCATGGTCTTATTGCCTGTTAAAGCTAGTATCCCACAAAATGATTATGTTTCTTCAAAGCTTTCTTATGTCTCTTATTTCAAATGCATTGACCATATCTTATGATTTATATGTTGTTGTTTCTTCAATTAAATGTTCAAATATTGTTCATGCATTTATGTCATTCATGCTACATGTCTATTTTATTCTTATTTCCCCATACTTAGTACATTTCATGTACTAATGCATACTTGTGCCTACATTGTCTCATAAATGTAAGGTCTGACACTCTCACTTCTCACACTCATGGCTAGTTTATCATACTATCTGATTCAAGAGTTGGTGAGTCCTCATGTTTCGAGGACCAAGACACTTTTACTTGCTTGATGTCTTTCTAGTTTTCGAATGATGTATGTGGTGTATGGGTTACGCCCCAAACACTTCTTTTGAGGTCTTAGATGGCTTGTTGAGATTATGTGAGACTTTCACTTTGTCAAACTCTTTTATGATATAAGACTGTTTATTTTCAACTCTTAATTTCTATTATCTTGTGTGATGTATGCTAAGTATCCTATGTAGGGCCTCTCGGGGTTCTATAAGACATGTTATGCCTAGGGTGTACTTTGGATCGTGACAGAACTAGTCCCAATGTCCCCTAAAATATATCACACAAGCTGTAAGCACGTCCTCTGGTACCTCAATTGTAATCTCCGACTGATCAATTATTTAAGGGTGAAAAGTTGTGCTAAACATGATCTAGGTGCCCAACTCCTTGTGCAACTTTCCCTAAAACTTAGAAGTATACAATGTACCTCGGTATAAAAAGATGGAAAGGGGCACCCCCTGCAACCTTACTATCTTCTTGATATAAATCTTGGCCAACTACTGGAGTTGTAATCCACTCTAACCAGAATGAAATGGGCTTATTTAGTCAAGTTATCCACAACAACCCAAATTGAAACATATTTCCCCTATGTCTTAGGAAGACCCACCATGAAGTCCATGGCTATCCTTTCCCACTTCCACTCAGGAATGAGCATCCTTTGAAGCAATCTTGTGGGCCTTTGGTACTAATATTTCACATGCTGACAAGTTTGACACTTATACACATATTAAGCTATGTCCCTCTTAATTCCAAACCACCAATAAAGTTGCCTCAAATACCTATATATTTTGGTTATGCCCACATGAATAAAGTAGTGCGGGCTATAAGATTGTTCCAACACATTCTGAAACCAAGTCATCAACCAAAGGAACAAAAATATGTCGTCTGAAACATAATACTCCATACGCGTCTAGTTGGCATCCCGGGACTCACCAAACACTACCTTGTTCCAGAGCTAATTTAATTGCTCATCCTTAAATTGTTTGGTCTTGATTTCTTTCAAGAATGTGGGCTTAACTTCAATACTGGCCAATACTCCAGCCCTTTCTTAAAATCCAACTTGCATAAATTCATGTGCTAAAGTTTGGATCTCTCTAGCCAAAGGTCACTTGGACACTTCAAAATAAGCTAAACTTGCCATGCTACCCATTTTCTATCTCAATGAGTCTACCACAACATTAGCCTTACCTGCATGATACTGGATGGTTATATCATAATCATTCAATAACTCCATACATCTCATCTGCCTCAGATTCAAATCTTTATGTGTAAACACACGGTGCAGGTTGCGATAGTCATTGAACACTTCACACCTAACACCATAGAGATAATGTCTACAGATCTTAAATTCAAATACTACAAATTCCAACTCCAAATCATGGGTGGGGTAGTTCTTCTTGTGAGGTTTCAACTACCTTGAAGCATAAGCTGTAATATTCTTGTCCTGTATTAACACAACACCCCAACCCAAATAGATAGCATAAAAAATACAATGAAATCCTTACCTACGACTGACAATGATAATAGGAGTTGTAGTCAGGAAGGTCTTGAGCTTTTAGAAGCTTTCCTCACACTTATCAATATGAATAATACCTATGTCTGAGCCATCCTTGTCAAATGAGTAGCAATGGAATAAAAGTTCTTGATAAACATGTTATAATTTCTAGAAAACCCACAAAGCTCTTAACCTCCATCATAGAGCCATGACGGACCCAACTCTTAACTTCCTCAAACTTTTGAGGATCTACAATCATCCATTTTTGTGAAACCACATGCCCTAAGAAGACCATTGAAGTTAACCAAAATTAAGACTTTGAAAATTTAACATACAATTTATGTCTCTCCAGGATCCCCAGAACAATACAAAGGGCCCTTTATGCTCATCCTTACCCTTTGGAGTAGATTAAAATATCATTTATAAACACAATCACAAAGGAATCTAGAAATGGCTTGAAGACACTATTTATCAAACTCCTGAAAGTCAATAGCAGATTGGTCACCCCAAACGACATTACCAAGAACTCATAATGCACATATCGAGTCCTAAAATTCATTTTAGTTATATCCTCATGCCTAATTTTCAATTGATGGTACCCTAACCTTAAGTCAATCTTCCAAAATACTAAAGCACCCTACAACATTTCAAAGAGATCATCCATCAGGGGGAATACATACTTGTTTCAGATTGTAACCTTGTTCAATTTTCTATAGTCTATACACTTCCTCATACTACCATCCTTTTTTTTACAAACAAGACCAGAGCACCCCCAAGACAAAGCAGTGGGACAAGTGAATCCCTTTTCTTGGAGTTCCTAGCTGAGTTTTGAGTCCCCTCAACTTTGTCGAAGCCATACGATAAGGAGGAATAGAGATTGGGCAAGTGCATCAGTTCCAAATCTACAAAAAAATAATCAAGAGTCATACTAGGTAGATACCTAGAAAATACCTCCAGAAATTCTAAAACTAATGAAATTGACTCAAAAGAAGGGGACTCCACACTAACATCTCGAAGATGGCTAAGAAGGCAAAAAACCACTCCCCACTAATCTCCTAACCCAAGTAAAGGATATGATCTTCATTGACCTAGGTCTATACACACCTTCTCACTCTAGTATATTCCTACACGAAATCACTAGAGTTACTATCTTAGAATTATACTTTAATATAAAATGATAAGGAGATAGCCAAGTTATACCCAAGATCATATCAAAATTCAGAATATCCAAAGTAACCAACTCTACCTAAGTACGGAGACCCGAAAACACCACGGAGCATGAACGATACATATGGGTCACTATTACAAACTCCCCAACTAGGGTCGAAACATGAAAAAGAGCATCAAGATTATCACAAATCAATTCAAGACCCAAGGCAAATTTCACAAATATGTAAGAATATATGGACCCCAAATCAAATAAAACAAAAACTTTCGGTCACAAATGAGAATAGTACATGTTACCACGACGTAAGACACCTCAATCTCAGATCTATCTGCAAAGGCATAACATTGGACTCTATCCTTAATCTGCTTGACACCCTCAACTAGTTGTGTCGTCCTCCTTCCCGTGTTACCATTACCTTTGTTTCCATGGCCTCCCTGGTTATTACCTCACCCACATTGAGGGCGTCCTCTTCCATTGCCAGCCCCACCTGTTGGAACTATAACTCTAGTTTGTTGTTACATCTAATTACCTACCAGTCTGAAAGGGAACTTCCTCTTAAAATCAAGAAAGTTACCATAATTAAAGCATCCTCATTAAAGAGATGTCCTACATACAAAAGTATAAGAAGGTCCTTGGCTGCTAGGATCCGAAGATTGCGGAATACCCCCTTAATGGCCACCCTCAAAAGCTGGAAAACCTGACTGAATAGGACAGGCTGAATACATCTACAAACTAGGACCTATGGAGTAAGAACCACTAAATTTACCCATACTCTTGGGTTTCTTAGCTAGTACCTTAGCATTTCTAACCTGCCTAACCCCTCCAATTTTTTTACATAATGTGTCACCTCGTTAAAGCTTTTCACTGTAGAAGTCATGTGCACTGAAAAAAACTTTAACTCAGTATTCAAACCCTTAACATACAAAAAAAAATACTCTCTTCTTTAGAGCACAAATGTTGGGTAGCATAATGAGATAAAGCGTGGAACTTAGCCTCATAGGCTACAACAGACATGTTGGTCTGCTCAAGGGCCAGAAGCTCTTTTTTTTTTGCAATATCTGGGTGTGTGAGATACATATTTCTCTAGATACAGGGCGTTAGACTAGGCCCAAGTAATAGGAGATAAAACTGACAAATGACACCCCTTATGAGCCTTCCACTACTACTTGGCATCGCTCTACAATTATAAATAAACAAACTATACTCTATGCTTACTGTACAATACCCAACTTATGCAACCTCTCATAAGAATCTAGAATGAACTCGAAGGCATCCTCATTCTTGGAACTATGAAATAATGGAGGCTTCTGCAAGAATATGATTAACTTATGCTTTGTCTCGATCAGGATAGGGCCTAATAACAAACGAAAGAATGCATCAGTACCCGAAACTCCATCCATCCTTAGGGATGTGGTAGCAACAGGATGAACACCTAGATCCTAAGTATGTGACATAATGGGAGTGGTTCTAGTATTTGCTAACAAACTACGAAATGTCAGCATCTTCTAAACAACCGCAAAAATCATAGGGGGAAGGCCTACATCCCAACATGTGTCACCACCTTTGGCTTTGCACCCTCTGATGAGTGGTAGATTTACACTCATTTAAGGTCCATTTAGCTAAATAATTAGTGTCCTCAATGTCCAACTTTGTCCTTTTCTAATCAACTATTCATGATTTGTAACTATGAAAGCAATTGGACAAGGCAAGGACTAAAGTTTGAAAGAATAGACAAAAACACAAAAAGAAGTGCAAAGTAAACATTGTTGATCACCTAACATGAAGGGAAAATCGCCAAATGATCATGACCTCACTCAAATTGACAGTGCATAGAACTTGTGTACCAAAGAAGTTCAGCGAGCTCCAGTCAAAAAGGTAATGCACTGAGTTAGAACAGCAGTTCTGATGCACATCGCCAAAAGTGACAGTGTGCAAGGCAAATATTTTATGCTCAAATGACGAACTAAGGTGGTATTCGGTGAATTGTCAAATATGAAAGGCTGGCTCGATCGAGTTTACCAACTAAGGTTCAAATACCTGAAGCTTAGATCATCACAAGGCGAGCTGAGGAGTGAAGGGAGATTCACCGAGCGAGTGGGGAAAACCCGACTAACGTCTCCGAGTTGGATTATGAAGTGGATTTTGGGCCAAATTTTGGGAAATTATAAATAGACAAAGGATATAATTTTTATAGAGTTTGACTACAGAGTGTAGAGAAGAAAGTTTTGAGTTAGTTTTTTGGAACACTTTACTTTTGAAAGAATACTTTTTTCTAGTTTTCTTGGGGATTTAAAATTTGAAGTTTGAATTTGATGAATTGAAGTTAAATCCAAAGTGGGTTTACTCCTAATTGCTTGATTTCAAGTTACCAATGGCTGCTTTCATGGAAAGTATGCTTTCTTTACTTTTTGTGATGGGTGTTTAAAACTCCAAGATCTAGGGGGTGCCCTAATGGGGTTGGGTGTAGATTTAATGTATTGGGTATCGTTCTATGACCTGTTTTGTTATTGTTTATACATTAATTTGTTCTAATTACCATGAGGTTAACTTAAGGGTTAAGGTTGCAAACATAATTCCTACTTTCGATCTCCAGTTGATGCTCGAAAAAGATTAATTGGAGTGGGTAATTAGTTCAATACTAGCAAATTGGGTTTCATATCTATAGCTTGCTTGAAAGAGAGGTTATGGGTTGGATATATTTGCCCTATTTTTGAAAGAGAGGATAGAGTAAGATATTGGGTTGTTTAGAATTGTCATTTAGATGGTATAGAAAGGAGATTCTAGGCATAGATGCTTTGAGATCGAAAGAAGAGTAGTGTCACTGATGATGACTTAGCCTATTCATGTATGTACATCATTATAGAGCAGCACAATCACTCATATATGACATTGATATCCAATCTCCGCACCCCTAGATTGCTTGTTAACTCTTGATTTCTTTCGTATTTTAGTTTGATTGCGATAATTGATATCAAAACTTTATATTAAGTTGGTGGTACTATACACCCAATTGTTCTTAATATTTCAAATTAGCTAATTTATAGTTCAAATCTCTCGATAAAAAATTCTCTATGATATATCATTCCTTGTGAGATTCGACCCCGACTCTTCGTAGGTTTTTTACTGACTACAATCGCTCACTCTTTTAATTAGTTTTGGAGGGTGATTTGAGCATTATAAAAAATGGTGCCGCTTCCGAGGAGTGATGGTTGAGAATTATAATTGAGAAATTAGATTTTAATTTGATTTATTTGTAGTAGAGTTGTTCTTTTGTGTCGTTGTTCGCTGATTTGCGGGTTGACAAAATGAGGGACCATGGGAGTGACAATGATAGTCACTATGGTCAGAATGACAATATGGGTGACTTAAATGGCATTACCATTAATGTCCTTCAAACCACAAGGGCAATATGGATACCTTTTACAACCGGGAGGACTATGTTTCACATCACCAGAACTATGATCATATTGCTTCAGATGAAAGGAATTTTGGGGGGTCTAGCTCATGAGGATCCCCATGAGAACATTAGGAATTTCAGAGAGATGTGTAGACCCTTTGTGTTCACGAATATCTCTCAAGAATCCATAAGGTTTAGACTATTCCCGTTTTCTATAATGGGAGAGGCTACAAGATGGTTAGCAGAGTTGCCAAATGATTCTATTACTTCGTGGGATGAGCTAACTGAGGCATTTCTAGAAAGATTCTTTCCACCCTCAAAGATGGTTAAACTTCATCTCCAAATCAAAAAATTTAAAAGTGTTGGAGGTGAGCCCTTGCATGAAACATGGCTGAGGTTCAAGAAGATACTCTTTTAATGTCCAACGCATGGCATCCTGGACAATTTATTGCTGCAATACTTTTATTGCATCCTTGATTCAGTCAATAAAGGTGTGGCTGATTAATTAGTCCATGGATGATTGAGGAGACAACCGTATGATGTGGATACAATGTTGCTAGATGATATGACTAAGGTCAACCGAGCATGGCACACTAGAGAGGACCAAGTACCCCTTCTACAAGTGGTTTTGAGCAAAGAAGAAGTCGAGAGGGACCATGAAAGAGATGAATACATGGCCAAAATGATGCCCCAAATCAATTTATTATCCAAACATGTCATGGGAGGTGCAACCAAGTCGGTGAACGCGGTTGGAACCAACAGTGGGCAGTGCCCAGATGATGATAAATTTGAGGCATTATATAATGAAGAAGTTCAATACTTGGGAAATCAAAGGGGGGAGGGTTCTCACAAAAATTACCAACGACAAGGTGGAAACCAAGGTTGGAAAAAGGATAAAGATAGTGGTTGGAAATACTAGTGGGGTCGAAATTAGAGTGATAGGGAGATGGACAAAGATAGATACGTGTCTCCCCATGATCGTCCACCCCCAAAAGATTTATCTGGGCTAGAAGGAAGCTGGACAAAAGATATGCATGTAAGGATCTAGACAAGGTTGAAGGGTCTGATAAGGTGTTGAAGGATTTGAAGAATTACTTCTCCATTTTATCTCAAACGGTAACTTCACACTCAGTTTCTATCAAGCATCTAGACGCCCAACTGGGTCAAATTGTGACTCACTAAATCAAAGGAAAAATGGAACTTTGCCTAGTGACACTGTCCCGAACCCCAAAAAATGATTGTTAAGTTTGAGCAATATGTCATGCCACGACGTTAAATAAGGCACTTCTTGGGAGGCAACTTACGTCTTTATTTGTTGTTTTATTGCTTACAAATAACGTGTAGTGCAGGTTGAAAAGAGGTTGGACGATTTCAAATGGCAGCACAGAAGATGCAAAACCCAAACGACGATATACCGAAGGCATTATGCGAACTAAGTCTTGTCCGCCTTTTGATTTTGAAAAGATGGAAAGGTGCATTGTCAAGATCGGTGATCAGAACTTCAGAAGGTGATTCACCGAAGTGCATTTTACAAACTCCATCGAGTCCGTTGAATCAGCCTTCAAGTTTGGTGTTTTCTCTGACATGTTCAGCAAACGTAAGCTCCAATTGGCGATTCACTAAACATGTTCAGCGACGTTAGTTATGATCACCGAATGGGCCTAATATAAAAGGGCCAAAGGTCTTTTCTAATTCAAAAGTTAATATCTTTACAATTTTAGAGCTTTTCCGATTCGTTTCTCTTGCTTCATGTATTTTGAGTGATTGAGAGCCTTGTATGAGTGTCTTGCAGGTGCATTTTGTTGGAGTTCAGATCAACCTAACCCCAATCCTCAGTTTATTGATTATTTTTGGTTTTAAGGTTGGTGTTTTAACTTATTGTTGTTATTTTTGAGTTTAGAATGCATATACGGTGTGGACTTAAGTCAATTTACTGAGATTAAGTGTCTTATTTTGATGGGTTACATTATATTGTTGGAATTGAGTTGTGCCTATGTGATTTTAATTGTGAACGCATGTGCAAATGATGAATCGTGATTATGTTTGTTAAATTGCTGAATTGATTTGTTTATTTTTCTAGGTGTATGCCTAATTTGATGTGAGTGATGTCTGAGTAGGTCAGTGTTGACCCAATTGCATGATTTTGCCCAATGATACACAGGGTGACTACTTTCTTAAGGATAAATCATCAATTAGTGCAATGCTTAGTGATAAATGGAGGAAATCTGAGCACCCATGGGTAGAAAAGCTTCTAGGTAGATTGTAATGTTGGGGGAAACTAGTATTGTTGTGTGTGCTTGTTTTTCTGTGAATATTTGGCACTGGGCTGAAACTTCCTCTTCGGCGATCTTGTCTCAGCTTGCCAAGGAAGTCAGGTGAATCATCGAGTAAGACCCAGCTCGCCTTGTTTAGCATGTGCATGGCCTTAAGTACTATTCCATTCGGCGACTTTGTCTTAGTTCGCTGAACCCACTTGGTAAATCGCCAAGTGGGAGAGTACATCGTCGTTGATGCTTGTTACTTTCCCTTTTGCACTGTCAGTTTCGGCAGACTTGTCTTTGCCCGCAAAAAACCAACTTGGTGAATTTCCGAGTTGGCATTGAATTTGCCTTTCATGCTTGAACACTGAATAATTTGACACTATCCATTTCGGCGAGATCACCAGAGTTCACCGAACCTATTTGGTGATACTCCTTCCCCTTAGGCGAGCCTTATGAGTAATTTTTAAAATGAGTTTCAATTCGTGTTCGAATTGAACCAACCTTCATAAATACATTGTTTGAATGTGTACTTTGTAAGTAATGGCAAGAGCCAAAGGAAAATATGTGGTTTCTGCTGATACAGATTATGATAGAGAGCTCTCTTCTCCTCCTCCTCCATTGAAAAGACATCGGGTAATAACAATAAATGAGCCTTTGAAGGTTTCCCGACATCACCAAACTACCGCTACACAATAATCAACTGCAGACACGGTATAGCCCAGATAGGGAGCATTAAGAAAGAGGAAGATATCCGATCCAAATTGGTGCAGTTCCATCCGTACAAGCACCAACTTCCAGAGTCCTAATGATTATAACTCCAAGAGCCTTGAATAGGCTCAAGGCTGCAGGAGAATGAACAATCCTCGAGGGGAGAGAGGTCTCCACATATTGAATTATAAGTGACTAGCCAGCCATCTTGGATTTAATACAATTCCATAAGTTCGAAGGTTTCACTAGAAACAAGAACCGTACATCCCCTCTTGGGTTAGGGAATTTTACACTGCATATGCTTAGACCCTTCATAAAATGTGAAAGGACAGAGTATGGAAACCACTCAAAGAAGTGGAGGTTAGAGGTAAAAAGGTACGGTGTGATGATGGGGCTATTAATATAGCACTAAAGATGCCAACGTTTAATTCTAACTTGTATTCACTCTGGATGCGCCATGATTTGGATTCTCTGAAGCATTAGCTAGCACCCTTAATCTCTAACTCTTCTCTCTCTTGCATGGCTGATAGTGCCATCGAGAAGAAAGATTTGAATATCGTCGCTCAATATTATTTTGGATTCATCAGCAATAATCTGATTTCATCACAGAACGAGTCCATTCTTCACCATAACAAGGTGGTATTGGTCGTCACCATCATCGCTCAAGAGGACATACCTATTGGTGCCATTATTGCTAACGAAATATTGATGAGGGTGAGTAGGAGCATACATCACTCCCTTTTCCAATTTTGATCACGCAATTATGTGAGCGAGCAGGAGTTCCTTTTCGGGCTGCAACAGATGTGAGAGTCACACCAACCTCATCCAATGACATTTAGAGGATCGAGGCAGAGTGTTTGAGAGATAATGCAGCTCAGAGGAAGCCGCCACCACCAGACTCCACTTCAGTGGTTGACCCTGCTACCCTGGCATCTAAGACCAACACACCTGCTCCTTCTGTGGAGTAGGCAGGTATTTCCATGCCTTCCTCTATTGCTGGCTCTTCTGTTGTTGCACCTATACAGCTTGCTGCTACTACTATTACTACTATAAGGCATCCCACCCCCACCACCCCCCACCTTTTTCCCATCACCCCTTGACCCATACATTAATTTATCAGATGGGCATCCTTGCTCGGTCAGCAGATGTGAGAGTTGCTTGGGTTGATAAGAACTTGCCCCAACTCATTGACCAGGCCATTCAAAAGGCCTTGGAACCTGTGATTGAGAGAATGAAAAAGTGTGAGGAGACGGTAGAGAACCATACTTTGAGGCTTGATGATCTGACAGTGAGGATTGAGGCTCAGGAGAAAGTCGAGAGTAGTTCTAGTGCTTTAGACATACTGAGGGCTGAGGTGACTACTTTGAGGGCGGAGGTGGTCCAGATACAGTCTATGGACATCTCCATGCTTTAGGTGAGGTTCCCCTTTCAGATATACCCGAGATGCCTAGTGTTATGCCTTTCGCTACTGTGCTTGAGGTTGTTATGGATGCTGAGATGGTTGATGATGACGGGAGTGAGAGGGCCGAGTAAACTAATGAGGAGGAGCTAAGAGATAAGGAGCACGGGATTGATGTGACAATAACTGAGCTGCATGAAACCGAGGAGGCCATTCTTCATGCTGCACTAGAGACATCTTTTCGAGAGACTTTAGAGGTTGGGTCTAGTGGAGTCACTTCAGACTCTACCATACCTTCAGTTGCTAAGGCAGGCATTGATGCCCCTGTTGAGCCTCACATGCCACCTCTAGTGATCCTATTACCCGGCATCGATGCCCCTCTTGAGGCTTCACCTCCCGAGACTCCAGATGAGAGTGCACCAAAGGCATAGCCTATCAGAGGGACACTTTCTCTCAGCCCCCAGTATTTTTATTTAATTTACATTAAGGACGCTGCATTCTATTTTTGGTGGGGGTGATGGCCTTTGTGCAAATATTCCCCTTTTTGCTTGTTTTTTTTTGTTATTTCGTATTTTAAAAAATTGTAGTTTAATGTTTATATTTGAGTGTTCTTTTGGGAATTGTGTGTTTCTTTACCTCTATCTCGTTCTCCCTTGATGTTGAAAACCCCCCATAAGTTTAAATCATGAAATGCTTGAACTTTCCATTGATAACAATTTGAGAATCAAGTTTGTTCACTATCGATGTCTTGAATAGTACTCATGATGATAATGATGCATAGTGTTTGTGTTGCAAGAACGAAATTGATCTGGTTGCACCTTTGAGAGATCTCTTTGAATCTTTTGTTGACTAGCTACGTTTTGATGTGAGCCTTGCAATGAACATTGCATGCACACTTTTGATCATTTCGGGATGTTCTAAATGAGTGTATTTCAAAGTGATATGTGTGGTAAGGTTTTACTTCAAAGCATGCATATGGAGTCCTAAAATTTGCCTTGTTAGTCTAATTGTGTGAATAATGGTTAATGTGGGAGATGATCTTTGGCGAAAATTCAATGAGGGAACCAAATTGTCCATAAAGCCTTTAGTGACTACCTTGTGAGGGTGTGAATCCATGTTGGCACCAATTGAGCCAACTTATTTGTTGACAACCAAAAGTAGCCTCTTGAGCCAAATTATCCCTATCTTCTAACCAAAAATCCATATTGAAGCATTGCAATGTTTGAATAGCCAACTTAGGCCAAAAGCCTAAATTGTGGGTATGGAAAGGAAGGATGAATGAAAGTCGAATGAAGGGCAAAGGAAGATGAAATGAGACACAAATCTTAAAGTTTTGCAAAAAGAACGAACCCATCTGTATATATATATGTGTGTGTGTGTGTGTGTGTTGTATCGTCATTGGGATGAAAATAGCTTGGAAAAATGAAAAATGAAAAAGAGAAGTGAATGAAATAAAGGGGAGTTCCAAATAAATTGAGTTGAGAATCAAGATTTGAGTTCTCAAATGAAAAAGAAGAAAATGAACATGAGAAAAGGTGATGATGATTGCAACAATGCTTTGAAAAGGCATAAGTCACCAATTCAAATTGACCATACCTTAACCCTCAACCCCATTACAAGTCTAAAAGACCCTTGAGATCTTACATGAACTATGTTGTTTGATGATTGGAAAATATGGGCAAACCTATGGGACAAAAGTTGCATGTTTTTCTCTTTAAAGAGAGTGAGAGTTGCATGTATTCCTATTACATTGTTTATCTTCTTTGTGAGAGCATGGAATCGTTCTTGGTGTGAGGGCATTTGAATGCATTTGTTGAAACATGTTCTTGCATTAGACAAGAAGCTAAAGTGAACTTGAGCTTGTTTTGAGACTAGATAGTCATCATTTGAAACTTTTTTAACATTATTTAGGGTAACATGTTTTTTAGAGTAATCTTGCTATGGCACTTGCATGCTAGCTCTCATTAAGTATAGTTGTAGACACCCTTATTGAGCTTATTGTGGTCTTGATTTACTTGAGGACATGCAAAAGTTTAAGTTAGGGGTGTTGATAAGTGGTATATTTGCACTCATTTAAGGTCCATTTAGCTCAATAATTAGTGTACTCAATGCCTAACTTTGTCCTTTTCTAACCAAATATTAATTATTTGCAGCTACGAAAGCAATTGGACAAGACAAGGGCTAAAGTTTGAAAGAATGGCCAAAAACACAAAAAGAAGTGCAAAGTGAACATTGTTGATCTCCTAACATGAAGGGCGGATTGCCAACTCAACATGACCTTGCCCAAATTGATAATGCATAGGACGTGTGTCTATCAAAGAAGGTCGGTGAACTCCAATCGAAAAGGCGATGAGCTGAGTTAGAACAACGGTCCTTATGCACATCGCCCATAGTGAGAGTGTACAAGGCAATGATTTAATGCTCGAATGGCAAACCAAGGTGGTATTCAGTGATTGGCCGAATGTGAAAGGCTGACTCGATCGAGTTCGCCAACTGAGGTTCAAACACCTGATGTTTAGAGCATCACAAGGTGAGTTGAGGAGTGAATGGTGACTCACAGAGCCAGTTGGGCGAGCCCGACTAACATCATCGAGTTGGATTATGAAGTGGATTTTGGGCCAAAATTATAAATAGCCCAAAGGATATAATTTTGGTAGTGTTCGACTACTAAGTGTAGAGGAAAAAGTTTTGAGTTAGTTTTTTAGAACACTTTACTTTTGAAAGAATACTTTTTTCTAGTTTTCCTGGGGTTTTACAATTTGAAGTTCTAATTTGATAAATGAAGTTAAATCCAAAGTGGGTTTACTCTTAATTGCTTGATTTCAAGTTACCCATGGTTGCTTTCATGGAATGTATACTTTCTTTACTTTTTGTGATGGATGGCTAAACTTTAAGATCTAGGGGTGTTTGGGTTTGGGTGTTGATTTAATGTAGTGGGTATTGTGCTATACTCTGTTTTGTTGTTGTTCAAGCATGAATTTGGTCTAATTACCATGAGGTTAACTTAAGGGTTAAGGTTACAAACTTTATTCCTACTTTCGATCTTTGGTTGATGCTTGAAAGAGATTAATTGGAGTGGGTAATTAGTTTAATACTAGCAATTTATGTTTGATATTTATAGCTTTCTTGAAAGAGAGGTTATGGGTCAGATCTATTTGCCCTATTCTTTAAAGAGAGGTTATGGGTCGGATCTATTTTCCCTATTCTTGAAAGAGAGGATAGAGTAAGGTATGAGTTGTTTAGAATTGGCATTTAGATGAGATCGAAAGGAGATTCTAGGCATAAATGCTTTGAGATCGAAAGAAGATTAGCTTCATTGAAGATGAATTAGACTATTTATGTATGTACATCACTATAGAGCAGCACAATCACTCCTATGTGACATTGATATCCAATCCCCGCACTCATAGATTGTTTGTTAACTCTTGATTTTGTTCAAATTTTAGTTTGATTGCGATAATTAATAACAAATTCTTTATATTAAGATGGTGATATGATCCACCCAATTGATTTTACTATTTCAAATGAGCTAATTTAAAGTCCAAATCTCCCGACAAAGAATTCTCTACGATATACCATTCCCTGTGGGATTCGACTTTGACTCTCCTTTGGGGTGACTACGATCACTCACTCTTTTAATTTGTTTTTTAGGGTGACTTGAGCATCATTACCCTCCTCGTACTCTACCTCAACATCATTCTAAACACAATCTTAAGGTGGGATAAGGGTCGTTGGTCTTGTCCTAATCGTTGTCTTAGCTCCACCTCTGGCGGGGTATTTCCTTTTCTCTGCACCCCCCCACCCCTTTCTCACCCTTGTACTTTCGTTTTAGTTTGCTGGAGTTTGTACCCTTACTTACACCAGGTGTCAACCATATGTAGACAATAAATGAAAGAATCTTGATACCAATTGGGAGTGCCGAATACCAATTGGAATCAAGTCATAGCATGAAGGAAGAAAGAAGAGATCATTCCCTAAAGTCTTATAGCCTCTTAAGGAAAGTAGAGACATCTTTGTACCATTCCACGGGATTCTACTAGACCTGTTTTGGTATGGTGAGATCAACGGACCTAGGTCTTTGATACCATCTTTGTCATGACCCAACCCGCTCTAAGAGGCACCTACAATAAATCCCTGGTGGGAGAACCAATTACCCAATCCAACATGTAACCAACTAAAAGTTAAAAATAACATTTTTGATAAACAAATCGAGGTTTATAGAAAAAATCATTATTAGAAACATTTGCAGAAATAATCCCCTCCTAGAATTCAAAAGTTGTGTATGAAAACATCTACATAGTCTAGAAAATGGGGATGCAACCCCAAAATAAAAGAAAACTAAGTCCAAACAATGGACTAGGAAAAATGGATGAATTTATGGCAGTCCGAAATAAGTAGCTCACCCTTAGATCAAGTAAATGTGGGACTCAGAACTGAGGTCACTTAACAACCACTAGAATATGTCATGTACTCAACAAAAGAAGAGCAAGTGCAGTATCACTTTACAAAATCAACACTGGTAGGATCATCTTCTAGTTCCAAGTATACAAAATATGAACAAGTAATTGAAACTTTGTAAGACAAGACAACATACATATATCACCCAAGTCGGTAAACATAACATGACTCCTAGTCCTCACCCTGTCTTAACAACCGCAAAACAAATGTCCAACAACTTTACAATAAATAAACCCGGTCCACTCATGGAACCAACACATAGCAAACCAATCAATAAGTATCAGGTGTGGTACCTAAGCCAAATGATATAAAACCTTTACTAGGCAAGGTACCCGAACCAACCAAAAAGAGATATCATGTACTAGGAGTGGTACCTCAGCCAACTGATAATATGTACTAGCCGTGGTACCCAAGTCAATCAATAATATGTACCAAGTGTGGTACCCGAGCGAACCTAAAATCACCACAACGCTAGATACAACCACATTTGCAAGACCACAAACATTAAGTCAGATTCATGGCATGGGATTTTACAACAACAAATATATCATTCACATTGATTCCCCTAACTCCTGAACATATATAATACAAGCATTACTGATGCAATAGTTAACATGCACACATAATGTAAATTGGAAAACAATTCAACTATAACCTACCTCGAATCAAGCCTGAATGCACTACTAAACCGGAGCCTTTCCCTTGTTATGAAATTTAGCTTGCTCTCGGTCTAAAAACAATAATACAACACAAAATCAACCCAAAATGTCCTAACTATTTCCAGATTATATTCTAATTCCAAACATCAGGTCAATCTCATGATCATTCTACCCAACCAAGGTCTTTCCACCATTAACCCACCTAGAACTATCAATTTTATGGTTCACCTTAGCGAATTATGGCAGTATAATCACAAATAAATAGTTTATGGACAAAACCCTAGGTTTTTATACCCACCGATTCTTTGTGCACCATATGTCCACTCTAGTTCAAACCAAACCCTCCCAAAGGCCTGCAACTATCGATTCTAAGGCATAGGAATCAAAGTAACAGTTGGGGAAATTAATTACTTACCTTAAAAAGATTCTAGATGAAAACTCAATGAAAATTTCCCTAGGTCACCTATGAACTTCTCCAACACGTTCTTGCGTAATAATGAGTAGTTTTGAAAAAAAAAATCACATTTACACTGACTTACTCTGCCATAGCGACCCAATCCCGCTATAGCGGCGCCGTAGTATCATAATTTCCGCTATAACGGGAATTAATTTGGTTGATGTAGCAGAGTGTCATCAAATGTAGCAGCTTGCACGAGGTAGAAACTTAGAAATCTTCCCAAAATTTCCTATTTCACAACACACCGTCAAACATTGATGTTCCAAGCCAACCCTCTCATGCCAAGTCCAATATCACGAGTTCTACTCACCCAAATTTCATTTCAAAAAGTCCTACGGACTCCTTAACGTCTCAGCTAAAAGGAAACCTAACTTTACTTAGGCGTTTTACGTAGTCCTTTCCCCGGATTGCCCTAGACTTTATCTTGCTCAGATTTTTCCCAACTCTAGCCTAGCCTGAAATTTTCAACTCAGTACCCTAGAAGTTCTCTCACTCGATTTCTTTTGTGATAGTTCCTCCGTAAAGAAAGGAAGGGTTGTTACCAAAGTATATTATGAGTACCTAAATACGGGGTACTCACTAGGCATCATAGGTCGACCGATCTATGATAGAAACTATATAAATAAAAGTGGTATGATAGTGTCAACCCTATGATACAACATCTAACTAGAAACACACATACCACTATAGAAAATGCAGATAGCAATAATAATAAGCATCCGACATCCAAAATATATCAACCACGAAGAGATACATAATGTAAGATAAATGCAATGCATGTGTGCTCAATGCCTAAAACTAAAAACTTAGCAAATATCTCATGGGCCAACCAAAGTTCTTCCTAGTGCTTAGCAATGGTGTAATGCAAGAAATATAACCCGGAATAGTATCTCAAGCCACCCGGAGTGCTTTCTCAAACTTATTAGTATAAAAGTAAACTTGAAATAATCCTTCAAACCACCAAAAGTGCTTCCTCGAGCTTACCTTTCAACTAAAAAATTACTGAAATTAGTATGTTTAAAGCAAACTTCCCTTTTTGTCCCAAAAACTCTTATACAATTTTTGTGTTTCCTCGAAATATCATGTATTGAGAGTAAAATAAATCAGTTCATAAAGAATAGCTTTTAAAAATGAAAACCCTATGAGATTGATGAAATTCCTTTAAAATTTTGAAGTTTCCTCGAATAAATAACAAAGCAGTCTCTCGGGGCCCAAAACCAATAAAAACTAAGGCAAAAATGGTTAGGAGTCTCAAAAACACATTTCTCAAAGCATACCAAAAGTAGATGTTGTGCGTGTGAGTTCATACCAAACACAATCAATTCATTTGCAATACATTCACACCAAACAAACAACATGGTATTCACCCATTACTATACAATTGTACTAACTTGGAACTCCAGTCAATCCCTAAGACCTCGGACCCACTAAAAAAGATAATCATACAATAAAAGCACAAAATGATTTTAAAAAATGGCACACAACCATGCTAAAACAACCAAAACGCATAAATCTAAGTCTAAGTAACCTAGAAACACATTAAGGACCCTATTTCCTCAATCAAGACTAAGGCTAATCCTAATCTAAAGCCTTACAGCTAAAGTACTAGCTAATGTCCAAAAATGGCCAAAATGTGACTAAGGATCATGCAAGCCTGAGTTCTCATCATACAACCTTCCTAGAAATCCTGAAACTTATTTTATATAGTACCTAACTAAGCTAAGTCAAAAGGGGAAGACCTGTAACACCCCTCAAAATGAAGTAGGATAAAGTAGAGCCTCACATGAGTTTTATGCATTAATAACTTGTTAAAATAATGAAGAATAGTCTTTTTAGTCAGTTTTAAAGAGTTTGTAAGTCAAACGTCAAGGGACGACCAAGACGTTAGGAAACTAGTCTTTTACGTGTTGGTGTGTTCTAGTATGTTGTTCATGTTTTTATGTGTTTTTTGGAGTCTAAAATCAGTGGAGGTGACCCTAGTGTCTTAATAAATATTTTTAGGGTCAAAACGTTCGGGTACAACTCCCCGGGACCACCCTATGGGTCCCCGAGGAGGACCCCCACCCTTGGCCAAACAAGCTGCCAAGGCAGCTTGAAGTTGTTCTTGGAGGGAGTGGCTCCGCGTCGTGGACCTGCTCCACCAATGGACAAAAAGTAGCTCCGCGTTGCGAAGACACCACGGACTCGACTATGTCAAAATTTAATTTCCAGAAACTTATGGGAACACCTCCGCGTCGCGGACTTGTTTCCTAACGAAATCTGCGAAAATAAAACTTAAGTTTGACTTGTTTAAAAGGTCCAACTAAGTGAGGGGTAGTTTGGGTACTTTGGGGACTTATTATAAACGATTATTCTACCTATTTTGGGGTATTTTAAGTTGATTAAAACCCCAAGACCTAGAATTAGGCCTCATTATCCAAATTGAACCTTCCCTCTCAAATAAATTCTCTCTCTAGAACTCCATGGAAGACATTGATGAAGCTTCAAGTTAGGGGATGGGTTCCTACTGATTTCTCCTTCAAATTCCTAAGGAAATTAATCACAAAGGTATGGGGATTTTATCTTTGATTCTCCTTTCAATCAAAGAGACAAATCAAAAGTGATTTCAATGTTTTTCAAAAACACTAAAAACCCCAATTTCAATTCTAAGCTTGGGTTCTTGCATGAAAGTATTTCAAATGATGATTTATGTTAATATTGATGGTTTTAAGATCAAAAACTCCATGAACCCTTGCATATCTTGAAATCCTAATTTTTGGGTCTAAAGTGGGTCTATTGATTATGAGCTAATAATGTTATATTAATGTGTAGATTGTTATGGGCTATTGATTTATGTATTTTTCTATATTGAATTATGAGGAATTGATGGTCAATTGTGTTATATTGGATGTTGGCCTTGAATGGGCAATTGTGACCTAAGGTTTATGATGATGATGAAGTTGTGAATAGATTATTGATTCTAGTATTTTATATATATATATATATATATATATATATATATATATATATATATATATATATATATATATATGTTGTAGATGTTAGAATTGTAAGGTTTGATCCCTTGAAAGTGGGGAGGTGTTTACTTTATAAGCATGTTGTGATCATGGCCTTGTAGGCAAAGTTGGATGATTGTTGTTTTGAGTAATGTTGATTATGTGAAGGTAATGTGATATGATGTGAGTATGTGTATGGTCTAAGAGCATGAAAGGTGACCTTGTGTAGAGACCTTATGTGTTATGCTTGGTTGTTGTCTTTTTTGAATGACTTATAATGAAGGTGAGGCTAGGATAGACTATGTTTACCTACTCTCACACCTAGTGAAGAATGAATGAAAGAATGTGTGAATGAACGAAAAGAATGGGAGTTAATGCTAATGAATGAAAGTTGGGTCTATTACAAGGATAGTCTCATAAAGTACTCCTTTAAATGAATGGGGTTCCTAGATGAAAGGTTATCTCATCTTTGAATCCAAGAGCTTCCTAAATGAATGAATGTGGTCTAGGATGGGTACTCCTTCATGAGTTGAGATGAGAGTACTTAGTAGCAATCTTTATCCCTAAATGAATGAATGAAATGAATGTCCAACTCCGTGGGGGAGTAATTTCTAGCACCGAGAGGATATGAAGATGGGTGGATATTCCTTCGTTAGTTGACATGTGAGTATTTAGTAGCAACCCTTAAGATGGGTGCCCCTTCGTTAGTTGAGATGTGGGTACTTAGAAGCAATCCTTCTATCCATTAACTATGTGCACACATAGGACTAGCTAGTGGTCTCTACCACGTAAAGGCTAAAAGAATGACCCTACCTTAGGCAAGTAGGGATCCCTCATCCGGTAGGGGTACTACCGGGATACCATGTCAAGCTCCATGGTCTATGTCGGTTAAGGTTTTTCCCCCACATTAATGAATGAATGAACTAGGGTCTCCTAAGGGTGTACTACTTAGGATAGGTGGTGGAATGGGACATCATCTAGACATTGCACAAGTAGACATTTAAGGGAGATCTTGGTGTGTCTTAGTAATGATAATGAATGAATGAGTCTCTTTGGGCTAATTAATGAAAGTGTTGGTCTTTGAGCATGCTACTGTGAAAGTGATTCATAATGAATTGAATGTAAGTGCTTATGTTAAATTGAATGTATGTGATGATCTTATGTCATTAGTGAATGAAGTTGTCTAAATGAATTAAGTTGAATGAACGATTTATGTTGAGATGTGAATGGAGCTTGTCTTGTGTAGCCTTAAGGATCACTTGGGTGTGGTATGGAGAGGTAGTATGGGCTGCCTCACCATGTCTTACTTAGGTGAGTCTTGGGATGACATTTGATTAGTTTTCTAGTTTTATGAAGTGACTTGTTGGCTTATGTGCTTATATGTCTTATGTGATTAATTGGTGAAGGTTGAGGTACGCATGGTAAGTGCACTTTGTGTGACCTTAAGGTGGTGCCTTAGTGTGGGTGATGGTATGGGACGTTGCTCATACATTGCACAAAGGTATTGCTTAAGGGTTACTTAAGGTGGAGGTCCAAGGCGAGAAGGTAAACGTAAATGGGTTATGTATGTTTATGAGGTATTGTGAAGCATATGACTTTGTATTGTTGGCTGTGACTTGTAAGGTGCCTATTATGTTGATGTTCATGAGATTTTATCAAAATGGCATGAAAGCATAACTTCCAAACAAGTGTCCTTTTTAGCATGTTTTTCATATCCTCATACTTAGTACGTGTGTTGTACTAACCCCTTTAATTTCTTCTATTTTACTACAAGTGTAAGTTCTGGTAACTAGGAGGAGATTGTGCTTTGGAGTTGCTTGGATTTCCTCACTCTTCCAAGTCTTTGTTATGTCCTCAAGATTCGAGGACTATGTTTAGAAGTTTCTTAGTCATTGTAATAGACACTTAAGTTTCATTTCATTTGTAAAGGGTCGTGTCCCTTAGTACGTTTTAAGTTCTTGTCTAAGATTGGCTAAAGAGACTTAGTAGTTCCGCTTGCATATTGATATTTTCAAATGTTGATGACTCTTGAAGTCTTATGGTTTTATTGAATAAAAGTTTTAAATTCTTAGTGATTTTTATTATCTATGCAATGAATGAATGCTAAGGCTTGTATAAGACCTCTGAGAGGTCGAATACGCATGTAACGGTTAGGGGGTGCTCTCGGGTCGTTACAAGACCATAATCTACCTCAAGGCCAAAACTTCACATGAACCTCAATTCAATAGTTTTATCCTTTTGAGAAGCCTCCAAATGATACCATCCTATCAAATTAGCAATGTAGATATCATTACAAGAAAATAGATACCCAAATTCCTATAAAAAGACTCGGATCCAAAAATCGGGTCAAACTAGGACTGTGTAACCCGTGTGTGGAATCACAAAATGGATTATGTCACAAGGTCTCAACCAACATGAGGAACTTGTGCCCCAAAATGGGCACAATCTAACCATAATCAAAGGATAAACAACCCACACAAAAGAAAGCTCAATAGTGATCAAATTGGGAACTAGAGAGAGGAAATCGATGGAAACTTACAAGTTAAACGTGCGAGTAATGACCCTTCTAACATACCCAAGCTATCCATCACCAAATCCAAGCAATACCTTTTGACTTCTCCTTAAATTACAGCTCCAAATCACAACAATGGAGTTGGTCTTAAGACAAACGCATGTTGAAAATCGTGAACTAAATATAACTGTCACTTAGTTACTCATTGTGATCGCAGGAACCATAGGGTCTCTATCATGATTAATAACCATTGAAGGGATTCACTAACCCTTCATTGCAATCATGATGGTCAAGGTTTGCCACTGCATTGACTAAGGAGGTTGGTCTTCACGATCACAATGCCAAGCTTGCGATTGCGAAGACCATTTCACTAGCCTTCGCAAACGTGGATCCAAGCAGGGGGACATGTTGAGAAAATATTGGGTGCACCAGCAATAGTTGCATCAGCTCAACTTAGAGTTCAAGAAATGCGTTGACAAGGGCTCGAGATTAATTCAGAACTTCGTGCACATAAACAAACTATAATACACACCAAAATAAATATTCTAGACTCAATGGAATCAACGAAACGAAAAACATAGGTCCTCTCGATAAAATGTTGATCTAAATCAACACTCATGCAAAGAAACCATAACAACATATCGCAAAATACCACAACATTATCCTGATCACCTTGGGATCTGAACCAAAGGTTATTCTAGACCGAACTGAATGTACTTGAGCTAACGACAGCCGATAGAAATCTCATTTGAGCCCGTTGACAAAGAATATTTACCGAAGTCAACTCATTGTCAAAATTTCCCAACATCTCAACTAACGGCTCAAACTCACGCCAAAGGCCTCGGAATCCAAACCATCAACGCTACTAATCCAAAATGGACCTTTTGAAGTTGATGGAATTGACGAAAATCTTATACGATGAAAGATTCTTCCTATGTTGACCTAAGTCAATTTTTTCAACATATAAAATTCAAAAATGGAGAAACTTACCCAAAACTGTCTGACCACCTTGGGAAGCGTGCCACCCATCTCTACACACCAAAAATACAACATACAAAAGCTATGAAAAGGGGCAAATTAAGAAATAAATATGAACGCAGGCAAATGATCGTGAGAGTCATTATACTAGATCTTCTTCAAAATAATAAAATCTAAAAAAGGTTGTAAATCTACCATTTTATAATTTTAACTTCTAAAAATTTAAACAAATATTCTTCAATAAAGTCGTTATAGTACAAAATTCAAAATCAAAAGATATGAGTAAAGAACTTTTAATTTTATTCTCATTGCAAGAAATTTGTTTATTTTTAATTTAAATAAATCTCTCCTCACCCCTAATGGGTTAAAACTTTTTTTCTTTTTATTATGAATTCAAGCATATTCAAGTCATAAGCAGCAATAATATGCTTCATTTTATCATCCGTTGAATAAAATTATGACTTATATATTCTTCTTTCATGAATTTTATTTTGATCTGTAGAGGTTAGGATTCTATGCGTAAGAGTAATTTAAGAAAAGTTATGGGGAGAGAGAAACAACTGAAAAGATAGGTAAAAAGTATTGATTTCATGGAGACATGAACTCTGTTAATATAAACTTAAGTTGTTTGTATAAAAAATTGAAAAATACCAAACTTGATAAGTTTTTGAATACTTAAAAGACTAAAATCGATAATTGTATATTTAAGAGATCATTTTAGACCTACTATTATAAATAGAAGACTATTTATGATATTTTCTTTTTAAAAAATTATGATGGAAATCATTTGACCCTTAACTTTACTTAAAAATTAATTTTTTTTCCTTAATTTTGAATAATAAGCATTTTCCCTCTTATTTATGCAATATCTATTTTATTCTTGACATTTTAATTTCTTCATCTATGTAATAAATATCTCTTTATATTATATATAATATTTTATTTATTAATCTAGATATTTATAAATTCTTTTGTAAGTTCATCAACATTATACGTGGAATTATCCTTTTATAAAAAAAATTTACAAAATCTAATGCTATTTTTTATGGTTCTTATTTTAATATTACATGCATTACGTATGTATGTGTTTATGTTCACGCATGCGTGTGTACATATTAAGTTTCACTTATCTCTTATATATATATTCTCTATTGTCTATTTGGATAAATGAATTTTGGTGGTCAATTAAAGAAATATTTTCTAAATTATAGTTTAAAATTTATTTACACTATAAATATATAATTATATAAATTTCTTACTATAATTTATACATCTACATTTTAATTATTTTATTTGTTACCTACATGGAGATACTTGAAGTATTACGAAAGACCTGAATAAGAAACAAAACATAATATACCAAATTTTTAGCACGTACAACCATCAAACCAAAGATTAAAACAGTATGTTTAGAAAGTTATCACTCTCTATTATTTTCAATTGTGTAAATAGATATTCTAATTTTCATTACGAATAATAAAATTATTTTTATATAATGCTGATTTATTTCATAATTAAACATCATTATCTTATATACTCGATTAATATTTCTCACATTTATTTATCGTATCGAAAAATATCAACTTTTCTCAGAGAATGTTGTTGCATAAGGAAAAAAATTGAAAAAATATCATAATGTAACTTTTAAAAAATAAAGGCTGATAATATGTAAAGGTAAAATAAGCATTTACAAAATTCAATTAGCATAAGGAGGAAGAATGTTTATTTTTCAAAGCTGAAGAAAAAATTGATTTTTAATGCAAAGTTAAGGGGGTAAATGAGTTTTACCCAAAAAAAAAAAAATCATTCTACTTTTTTTCGGTCCATATAAACAAGAATGCATGTTTCCTTTTGTAGTAATAGTACTGATGAGTAGAGCTAATAAAGCCAACTGTAAGTGTATTCTGAAAATAATGAAAGACTTCTGCGAATCCTCTGGACAAGTAGTAAACACGAGAAATTAAAACTAATATTCTCCAAAAACTGTCCTGACAATACAAGCAACATGATAACCAAGAAGCTGAACATAAAAAAGGCAATCATTTTGGAAAATACTTAAGCTTCCCAATTATGCACAAAAGAAGCTCAAACAACGACTTACAATTCATTATTGATAACCTCCAATCGAAACTAGCAGAATGGAAGACAAAATTTCTTAATCTAGCATGACGCACTACCTTAGCGAAAGCCTGTTTAAATAATATTCCCACTCATATCATGCAAATGATAAAATTACCAAGAACTATCACAAAAAAATTGATCAAATACAACGTAATTTCATCTGGGGATCCACTAGTGAGAAAAAGAAACTACATATGGTTAAATGGAAAGTAGTAACCTCCAAAAAAAAAATGAAGGGGGATTGGGAGTCCAAAGATCAGAAACAAAAAATTTAGCCCTCCTATCCAAATTAGCTTGGAGAGCTTTTCAACAACCAAATTTGCCATGGGCCTCAGTTTTACTAAGGAAGTATTCCAGCAATATGAAATTAGATAAGGATACCAAAGCTAACAGTACACATAGCAAACTCTGGAAAGATATGCTAACAGGCTGGAATATATGCAGAAAAGGCATGGGATGGGTTCTGGGAGATGGGAAGTCGACATCCTTCTGGCACGATGTTTGGCTACCAAATGGGAAAACAATTAGGGAACAAATACAGGGTCCCCTTAGAAAATAAGAAAATAACATTAGAGTGGGAGAAGTAATCCTAAAGAACAACATTCTGAACTTACACGTAATAACCTTTGAGGTGTCGAAAGGTATCCTCCTCCAAATAAATTGTACATACATATCCCATAACAGAAAAGATAAGGCTATGTGGAGGCCAAGCCCTCGTGGAACACTATCAACGAACTCCGTATATAAAATGCTAGCAGAACAAGATAAGACCATTACTTCTGATAGCTTCAGTTGGATATGGCCCCTTTACTGCCCAAACAAAATAAAATACTTCATTTGGCTATGCCAACATAAAAGACTACCTACTCGAGAGTATTTACATTCTATAGGAATAAAGATTGACCCACTATGCCACATATGTAACAAAATGGAGACAATTGAACATATTTTTGTAGAATGCTATACCGTAAGAAAAATGTGGAAAAATCTCAAAGTGCTACACTCCATAAATCAGATTGAAAATACCCAAGGGAGTGATTGGCTAAACATCATTAAAAACCTTCAAGTACTTTTAAACACAAAATACATTAGCTGGAAAGAGGGATTCCCCTTCTTCCTATGGAACATATGGCTCAAGAGGAATGAAAATTACCACCAGAACACTAAAACTAACATCTGCACGAAAAAAATTCTTAACCAAGCCATCGAGTTCTACACCCTTACGGGAAACACTTGCCTAAAGGAAAATCGATCAAAACTTTGATCAGATGGATTCCTCCTATACAAGGCTACAAGTTGAATACTGATGGATCCTCAATAGGAAACCCAGGCAAAAGCGGAATAGGTGGAGTCATAAGAGACACCAAACGAGAATGGATAGTAGGCTTCTTAGGAATTCTCCATCTGGCAAATAACTTTAGAGCAGAATTAACAGCACTTATGTAGGGGCTCAAATTGACATTAATCAGAGGTCTAATGCCATTAGAGATCAACACAGATTGCAAGGAACTCATAAGCATCATAAAAACTGATCACCCTTCCTACACTAACATGCTTCTTGATTGCAGGGATCTGCTGCTCAGGCTGGGGAGCCCCCCAATCCACCACTCGTTTAGGGAGACTAATAAGGTGGCAGATGCACTAGCAAGGGAAGGATCATAAACAGTCCAAGATAACTCCTTTTTGTGCTTGGATGTTCCTCCAGTGTTTGTCTCAGAAGCGCTGGAAGCAGACAAGGAAGGAACATTTTTTGTTAGGTTACAAAAGCCAATATTAGCTTCTAATGTATGTAATAGCTACAATGATGCTGAATCCTCCCTTACGTTACTAAGCGAGCGTACTGCTCTGCCCATCCCATGTAATGATGGATATTAAATTGTTAATATAAGTATCTTGTTTTACCAAAAAAAAAAAAATCTTAGTTTTAACTTTTCACATGATATTTTTAAAATCACAACCTTAAAAACTATTATTTACTTTTTCAAATTTCATGTTAAGTTAAAATAGGACAGACAAATTAAAATGATGAGACTAAATCGTAATGTAGCTCTCGCATATCAAATTGAACCGTTCATGGACAGAGAATATATAATATGAAATGGGTTATACTTTATTAATTTAAAATTAATTCTCGACAGCGGAAAAAAGATTTATCAAAACAGTATTGGTCCCTCTATCATATTCTATTTTGACTATTCAGGTGTGTTTAGTCGACTCCGTACTCAAGAGGATTCAAACTCCAAGACCTCTTTGTTAAGGATGAAGCAGTTCTTATCACTCTACTACAATTCTTGTTGGTTCATTGATATTTGTCAAAGACATTAACTTAATTTTAATAAATTGAGGATATAATATATAAAAACCAATTATCCTTTCTTAATATTTCAAAAATGACAAGTGAAAAGAAAACAATAGACAAGTAAAAAGGAACAAGCCGTACGAAGAAAAATGATTCTAAAAAACACCTTAATTTCTCAACTACATAACTTGTTGGGTTCTGAAGGGTGATTAGGGCGTCATGCGGAAACTTACAATTTGCAAATTATATAGTTGATAAATCAGATAACAAAAAACTTATACTAAAAATCAAAATATTATTATATCAAAAGTAATATAAAGAAAAACATTGAAACTTTAGAGAGAATAAATCTCCCCATAAACAAGACTCTTAAACGACTACATTGTGGATACTATTGTTATTGTGTTAGAAGAAACAAACCTATATTTATAGAGTCCTAAAATCTTTCCTCCTAGAAAGGAGTCCTAAAATGAGAGAATAAACCAAATATAAAATAATATGATATTTTCCTTTCAAGAAAAGTAAAAACATTTATGGTAATGTTTTATTTTTTCTTTAAGGAAAAGTAAATCTTAAATTATGGTAAGAAAATCAGGGCAAAACCCTAACACATAACTCAACTTATCTATTATCCCATGCTCATGTCACAAGTCTATTTTCCAAACAACCTATCAATTTTTATGTTTCTTTTTTTAGGGTAAATAATAATTCTACTACATACATGCATCTTAATTTCTTTTTCTTCCCTAGAAAATGAGAAAAACATGCATGCCATTATTGAACTAAATAAACAAAATCATCAACTAGAAAATTGCATAGTATATATAGATCACATATTACTATATTCAAGAACAGAATAAGACCATATCAGATTATTAGAAAAGTTCATACATATTATCACAAACTCTAGAATAAGTCTAAGTAAGAAAAAGGCAGAAATAATGAAAAATCAAATAGAATTTTTAGGAATACAAATAGATAAAAATGGTATAAAAATGCAAAATCATATAGTACAAAAAATAATAAATTCTGAAGAACAGATAGATACTAAAAAAAAATTACAATCATTCTTAGGACTGATAAATCAAGTAAGAGAATACATACCTAATCTAGCAGAAAATCTTAAGCCTTTGCATAAAAAATTAAAGAAAGATGTAGAATATCATTTTGACAAAAAAGACCAAGAACAAATACAAAAAATAAAATTACTATGTAAAAAATTACCAAAATTATACTTCCCAGATGAAAACAAAAAATTCATATACATAGTAGAATCAGATGCAAGTGAAATTAGTTATGGAGGAATATTAAAATATAAATACGATAAAGAAAAAATAGAACATCACTGTAGATATTACTCAGGAACGTTTACAAATCCTGAAATAAAATGGGAAATAAATAGAAAAGAATTATATGCACTATATAAATGTTTATTAGCTTTTGAAGCATTTATCGTATATAACAAGTTTATTGTGAGAACAGATAACACGCAGGTAAAATGGTGGATTACAAGAAAGATACAAGATTCAGTTACAACAAAAGAAATACGGAGACTAGTATTAAATATACAGAATTTTACATTTACAATAGAAGTAATAAGTACTAACAAAAATGTTATTGCAGACTACATCTCAAGACAAAGCTACTCAGACGGATCTAGACAAAGATACTCTTGAAAAGATATTCAATGCCATGACGCTACTTTGTACAAAAGTAGATAGTCTAGATAAAGAAATACAATTATTGCTACAGAATAATTGGCACTTATTATGAATTTAAATTTTTGGTATATCAAATTTCCTTTTACTGCACTTATTATGCTTCTTTCTATTGGTTCTATGATTCTATCATCGGCTAAATGTATTTCTATTGGTGTATCTATTCCTTCTCTAAAACAAGCTTTTATTAATATTTCTGTTCCTCCAAAGTGTACGTATTTTATGGGATCTTTAGCTTTAATCTCTTGTATTTCTTTATTTATTATTCTTTTATTTATTATGGGTATTCTTGCTTTTCCTTGGGTATACTTACAATCTATTATATGTTCTTTTTGGCTTACTACGTAGTATTCTTCTTTTTGTCTTTTAAATATATTTCTTATTAATGGTACTTGAAATATTTTTTCTACACTAAGATCTAACTCTTTTCCTTTTATCTGTTCAAATATATTGAGATCAAAGATTACTTTTTGTTCTGTAGATTCTTCATCTGTATATTCATCTTTTTTTATTATTTTTACTTCTTTTTCAGTCATTATTCAGTTGGTTCTATTTCATCAATCTCAAGTTCATATATACTATCATCGCTTTCTAATTCATAATCTATACATTCTATTTGTGTATAAATATCTTCATCAATTATTATTTCTGATATTTGTTTTTGCTTTGGATTTTTTGGTAGTTTACAATCTTTAGCTAAATGTCCTAGTTTTCCACAATTATAACATGTACATTCCGATATTTTTCTTTTTGGTCTAAAAGGTCTTTTTTCTTTAGTATTTTTTACATAATATCTTCGTCTTGGTCTTTTATACTTATATTGGGATTTAAATTTTTTATATTTTCCTGGTTTTCTGTATTTCTTTTTATAGTAATTATCATTACATCCAAATTGAGGTTCTATCTTATCTTTACAGCATGCTAAATTTTTAATTATTGATTTTTCCATTTTCATTTCTTCTCTATATTTTTCACATATTGCTGAATACCATTTTTGTAAATATCTCATCCTTGCTCCAAGTGTATCTTGTAATCCTGCTTCATTCCAATCTTTTATTATTTTAGAACTGAATGGTTCTGGTAATTTTGTAAAATATAATTTTCTTATTTCTTTTGCTTCATCTGCGGTGTATGTTCCTTTATAATAATATTCCCTAAATACACATGTATATTCATCTATATAACACATATTACATATAGCTAATTTTAACATTAAATTTCTATTTAAGTGTTTTTCTTTATTCTGCTCTTCTATTTCTGTAGTGGTACTACTGAATTCATTTCTTATAGCTATTTCGTATTTATTTAGTATATCAATTGGTGTAGTTGCAATTTCTCCATCCATTTTCTTATTATTTCGTAATATTTTTGTACTTTCTTCTTCTAAATTTTGTAGCCATAATTTTACCGTTCCTATAATTGTTCGCTCTATATATCCTGGTACTTGGGTTAGCGCAATTTTGTTATCTATTAGTTGTTTTGATATATAGCCTATCCATAATTGTATTGTTTTATTTATGTCTGCTACACAATCTAAATCTAAAAAACCATTATTTCGTGTTGTTGTAGATGGCGTCCATTTTTTATTTATTCCTTTGTTTAATCTTTTATTCCATAAACTATCATATCTATCAGATTCTTCATAACTGACTGTGTAATATTCAGGACTCAATGTTTTTGGATTTTTTATGCTTGTGCTCGTACTTGCTTTATCTTTTATTTCTTCTGTGTTTACTTCTATGGTGTTATCAACTATTTCGGTTTCTTTTATTTTTTCTAGTATTTCAGTATATGTTTCACTTATATCTGAGCCTTGTTCTGAACAATTTTCATTTATATCAACATTATCAACTCTTATATCTGGATTTACTTTTTCTTTAAATTTTTCTATCTCTATTTTTAATTCTGTTTCTACTTCTTTTTCTTTTTGTTTAGCTGCGTATAATTCTGTAAGCATAGTTAGTTCTCTTTCTAATGCAATTATCGTATCATTTTTTACTTCTTCAATCTGTTGTATTTCTAATTTTGTTTGTTGTTTTATTGCATCTATTTCTTTTTTTCTGTCTATTTCTTCATTTTCTTTAGTTATTCTAATCATTGCAGTTAGACTATCTTCTAATCTTACTGTTTCTTTTTCTATCATTAAATAAAGGTTTTCGCCTATTTTTTTATACCTTCTTCCTAAGTTTGAAAATATTATTTTTATTTTTAATCCTTCTGGATTCTCGTAGATTTTTTCTTCTATAGCAAATTCTTCTTTATTCAATTTAAATTATATTTTAATTTATACTCTATTCTCTGTATTTCGTGTTGTAAATTAAATATTATTTTTCTTTGAGCTAGGATAGTTTTTTCACATACTCCTGCATATATGTTGTACTGTAATCTTTCTTGTCTATTCCTTAACTCTTGTCTGTTAGATATTACTGTTCTAATTAATCCGTATTTATAATTTTCTTCATTATCCATTTTAATTATTTAGCTCTGATACCATTTTTAGGTTGCGGAACTGGATTCATTGGATTCATGGTAGTAAATAATAATATTTATCGTAATATTTTTCTGCTATTCGTTTTAGCCTGAATAATTCATTAATATTATTTATGATGTATTCTAAATATAATATATCTTGGGTTCTTTGATACATATATAAATTTCCTTCCATTAATTGTTCTACCACTTTTATATCTTTCATGGTTTCTATCCAATTTTGTAAGTATTCGTATTTCATTTCAATCTGAGTATTGGATTTCTAAATCACTTAAATTAAATCTTAACATTTCAGTTTCTACTCTATCTATCTCACTTATATCATACCATTCTTGGTTTATTAATTTCATTTCTTCTTCTTCATGTATCTTCTCCCATATTATTCTTCTTATTTCTACTGTTATGTTCTTAAGTATATACAGGATCAATATCTTATTTTCTAGTATCATTTAGTTATGTAAATAAGTCATAATGATTGGATACAATAGCAGTTTAATACAATTCCTTCATATCATAATCCTGACGAATATTATTTATATTAGATTACTATAAACTAGATTATTTTCAACCATGTTTTCCTGTCACTATTAACATCGTACTTTCAAAGGTACTCTCTTCCTAACAACGCCTCAACTATGTTTACTCCCCTCACAGCTTCCTTGCCTATGGTTTCAACTTTAGGATGGCATAGTCTGGAAGTTTTTCCTTTTTTCCTCATGTTAACAAACTAGAAAACATGTCGATAATAATTCTAGTATATAATAACTAATATAAATTTATTCTATCATTATTATGATATTCAGGAATCAATAAATTTAGCTATGCATAATCATAAATATATGTACCTGTGTAGTATCTGCATTTTGATCCATAGCTTTAGCTTTGAAACTGATATTTTTATTGAGAGTATTTTGATTACAAAGAGAGGCTTGCTTTCCGTGTAGAAAGTCTTGCCCTAGATTTGCCCAATGGCCTTCTATATATACAGATATAAGTAACCTTACTAGGGTTACTTTATCCTATACTATGGTTACTTTACACCTAATTTACATCCGCACTAAAAGATTCCTAATTCCACTAACTATACAAAGAGACAAACAACTTTTCTTACAAAATATTACTAACCTAACACGTTACTACTAACTTTACATAAAGATGTTTCCACTAGCTCTTTTCTTTACATAAAGTAATCTTCACTTAGTTTGTCCGCGTAGCTTTTTCTTTTTATCTTGTCAGCTTTTGCTTCTTTTTACTCCAGCTGTACGTCTGGGATCACGTTGTCTTCGCCTTGACATTTGGAACATTGATGATCTGGATATTTCTGGCCAATAGTTTTGCAATATCTTGTAATTATTTCTGATGAGATAAAATCTTTCCTTATAGCTCTTGTTGTTGGTTGTTGCTCAGGTTTTAGTAGACTTAGTGCCCATTGCCTGAGTTCTTCCATATCTGCTGCTCTGAATTCTCGACAATTTGAATATATCATTGTTTGTTCCCTTGAATAATAGCTCCATATTGAATTGTTGTTTAAATAATTAGATGTTAACTCATTCAGTATAGTAGCTATTCCAATAATTCGTTTTCCTGCATAGAATGCTGGTATCTCTACTTTTTGTATTTCGTCTTGTTCCTCTATCTTTTCTGGTATAATCATTTCTCTGGTTAATCCAATTTTTATAACTTGTATAATTAGTTTAATTTCATCATAAAGTATCTCTGCTGGTGCCGAGTAAAACCTTATATAAAAAAGAGTTCCCTTAGTTATTCTTTTGTAGTTCATGAATGCTTTATGTAACTCCGGTATCGTAGCTATTTCATCTCCTGTCTGGGTATATACTGTGTTCAATAATCCATAGTTATAACAAGTTGCTACTAGCTTTGCATTTGTTTTTGGTAAAGCAATTAGTTTATTGTATCCTTGTAGGTTTTGGGTAATATAATCTTCATGTGGATTTTGGGTAGTTTTGAATCTGGGATTTTTATTTAAAAAGGTTTGTATTTTGTGGATGTTTTCTATATATGCTCGGGTTATATGGTTATAGATTTTCTTGTCTTGTCCTAAACTGTCTTTGTAGGTATTTATTTGTGGTGGTACAAATAAGGGGTTTTGATTTCTGGGTACAAATGGTTTTTCAAATATCTTATTCATATTTACATTAACATATCTTTTTTCCTCTTTTGTAGATGATGTGCTACCTGTAGCTGCACGTAACAAATTGTTAGCTTGGGTTTTTTGGTGTTTCCCATCGTCACCTTCTAGCTCTGGAGTTTTTAAGTCTTCCAATCGACTTAGCTCCACATATTTACCGTCATGCTGCTGACTTTTGATTTTTTTTATTTCTTTATCTAGACTATCTACTTTTGTACAAAGTAGCGTCATGGCATTGAATATCTTTTCAAGAGTATCTTTGTCTAGATCCGTCTGAGTAGCTTTGTCTTGAGATGTAGTCTGCAATAACATTTTTGTTAGTACTTATTACTTCTATTGTAAATGTAAAATTCTGTATATTTAATACTAGTCTCCGTATTTCTTTTGTTGTAACTGAATCTTGTATCTTTCTTGTAATCCACCATTTTACCTGCGTGTTATCTGTTCTCACAATAAACTTGTTATATACGATATATGGTTCAAAAGCTAATAAACATTTATATAGTGCATATAATTCTTTTCTATTTATTTCCCATTTTATTTCAAGATTTGTAAACGTTCCTGAGTAATATCTACAGTGATGTTCTATTTTTTCTTTATCGTATTTATATTTTAATATTCCTCCATAACTAATTTCACTTGCATCTGATTCTACTATGTATATGAATTTTTTGTTTTCATCTGGGAAGTATAATTTTGGTAATTTTTTACATAGTAATTTTATTTTTTGTATTTGTTCTTGGTCTTTTTTGTCAAAATGATATTCTACATCTTTCTTTAATTTTTTATGCGAAGGCTTAAGATTTTCTGCTAGATTAGGTATGTATTCTCTTACTTGATTTACCAGTCCTAAGAATGATTGTAATTTTTTTTTAGTATCTATCTATTCTTCAGAATTTATTATTTTTTGTACTATATGATTTTGCATTTTTATACCATTTTTATCTATTTGTATTCCTAAAAATTCTATTTGATTTTTCATTATTTCTGCCTTTTTCTTACTTAGACTTATTCCAGAGTTTGTGATAATATGTATGAACTTTTCTAATAATCTGATATGGTCTTCTTCTGTTCTTGAATATAGTAATATGTCATCTATATATACTATGCAATTTTCTAGTTGATTAAAATAATTATCCATAAAATGTTGGTATCTTCCTGGTGCATTTTTATATCCAAAAGGTAGTACATTCCATTCATAGAATCCTTGTGGTACTGTGAAAGCTGTTAATTTTTTAGATTCTTCTTCTAACTTTAGATGATAAAACCCTGACTTGCAATCAAATTTACTAAAATAGTTATATCTTTGTATCTGTCTTACTTTTAATACTTTATTTGGTATAGGGTAATTGTATGTTTTTGTTTTTGCATTTAGATTTCTATAGTCAATAACCATACGGCTTTTACCTCTCTTTTGTTCACTATGTTTATTTACTATAAATGCTGGGCTAGTATGTTTACTATTGCTTTCTTGAATATATTTATTTTCTAGTAATTCTTTTATATGTATTTTAAATTCTGCTAAATCCGCAAAATTGTATTTTAATGGTTTTTGGGTAATTATACTATTTTCATCAATTAATTCAATTTTTATTTTTGTTTGATGTTTTTCCCATCCTTTTAAGGGATCTTCACTATATAACATATCTAATTTTTCTTGGATTAATTTTAATTTGTCTATCAAAAATATTATTAATTCTATATTAGGGGTACTTTCACTAATATTTTCTAATTTTTGGGTTATTTTTTCACTTCCCTTAATCCATGGTGTAGGTTTTCTATTTTTATTATTGACTCTTTTTGCTCCTACCTTTTGTTTACATGGTGTGGTAAACCACCAATGTGTTTTTGTTATTATGTGTGGATATAATTTTTCTAAAAATGGCATGCCTAAGAGCATATCCTTGTTTATGAATTCATAACTATATATATCTTCTATAGTCAATATTTTATCCCATATTTGTAATTTTATATTTTTTGCCTTATATGTTATCATACTGCCTTCATTATTAAACCTTGTTACCACTATAGGTGTTTTTAATTTTTCCCATTTTTCGTCTGGTAGACAATTATGTTTACACATATTTGCTTCTGCTCCTGTATCTAACATTGGAGTATAGTATCTATTGTAATAGTTTTCTACTATTATTTTTGCAAGTATATAAATTTTCATATTGCTCTCTTAATTATAATCTTTTTATTTTTATATGTTATTGTCAATTGTGTATTTTCTAGATTATATGGTTTCATTTCTTCTAACCATTTTATTCCTAGTATTATATTATCCTCTTGATATATTTTGAAATCTATTAATATCATTATACCTCCTATGATTATTTCTTTTTGAGCTGTTTCTTCTATATGTAATAATTCTTTTGGTAATTCTGGGCATACTTGTTCTTTAGAGATTATTTCTTCTTCTGATACTAATTCTCTAGATATTAAATTTTCTTCTTGTCCAGTGTTTATTATAATAATATGCTTTCTTTGCTCTATTATTCCGGTTATATAGTAATGGTATGGCTCAATTGCTTTTATCCTTTGATATTCTACCGATTTTCTTGTAGGTTGGGATATTTCATTGTCTTTATCTTGATTTTTTATTCTTTTTGATGTACTTATTCTATCACTTACTATTTCTAAATCTTCTTCTATGTCTATCTCCTTATAGCTGTAATCATTGTTATCTATTACCGTAACAATTTTTTCAAAAGGATTTTCTATTTTTATTTCTTTTATTTTATTTTTTGCTGTTATTTTGTGTTTTGTTGTTAGTACATATAAATTTTTACAGCGGGCTGTAAATATTTTACTTCCTGGGGCTAACTCTACAATCTTTAGCTAAATGTCCTAGTTTTCCACAATTATAACATGTACATTCCGATATTTTTCTTTTTGGTCTAAAAGGTCTTTTTTCTTTAGTATTTTTTACATAATATCTTCGTCTTGGCCTTTTATACTTATACTGGGATTTAAATTTTTTATATTTTCCTGGTTTTCTGTATTTCTTTTTATAGTAATTATCATTACATCCAAATTGAGGTGCTATCTTATCTTTACAGCATGCTAAATTTTTAATTATTGATTTTTCCATTTTCATTTCTTCTCTATATTTTTCACATATTGCTGAATACCATTTTTGTAAATATCTCATCCTTGCTCCAAGTGTATCTTGTAATCCTGCTTCATTCCAATCTTTTATTATTTTAGAACTGAATGGTTCTGGTAATTTTGTAAAATATAATTTTCTTATTTCTTTTGCTTCATCTGCGGTGTATGTTCCTTTATAATAATATTCCCTAAATACACATGTATATTCATCTATATAACACATATTACATATAGCTAATTTTAACATTAAATTTCTATTTAAGTGTTTTTCTTTATTCTGCTCTTCTATTTCTGTAGTGGTACTACTGAATTCATTTCTTATAGCTATTTCGTATTTATTTAGTATATCAATTGGTGTAGTTGCAATTTCTCCATCCATTTTCTTATTATTTCGTAATATTTTTGTACTTTCTTCTTCTAAATTTTGTAGCCATAATTTTACCGTTCCTATAATTGTTCGCTCTATATATCCTGGTACTTGGGTTAGCGCAATTTTGTTATCTATTAGTTGTTTTGATATATAGCCTATCCATAATTGTATTGTTTTATTTATGTCTGCTACACAATCTAAATCTAAAAAACCATTATTTCGTGTTGTTGTAGATGGCGTCCATTTTTTATTTATTCCTTTGTTTAATCTTTTATTCCATAAACTATCATATCTATCAGATTCTTCATAACTGACTGTGTAATATTCAGGACTCAATGTTTTTGGATTTTTTATGCTTGTGCTCGTACTTGCTTTATCTTTTATTTCTTCTGTGTTTACTTCTATGGTGTTATCAACTATTTCGGTTTCTTTTATTTTTTCTAGTATTTCAGTATATGTTTCACTTATATCTGAGCCTTGTTCTGAACAATTTTCATTTATATCAACATTATCAACTCTTATATCTGGATTTACTTTTTCTTTAAATTTTTCTATCTCTATTTTTAATTCTGTTTCTACTTCTTTTTCTTTTTGTTTAGCTGCGTATAATTCTGTAAGCATAGTTAGTTCTCTTTCTAATGCAATTATCGTATCATTTTTTACTTCTTCAATCTGTTGTATTTCTAATTTTGTTTGTTGTTTTATTGCATCTATTTCTTTTTTTCTGTCTATTTCTTCATTTTCTTTAGTTATTCTAATCATTGCAGTTAGACTATCTTCTAATCTTACTGTTTCTTTTTCTATCATTAAATAAAGGTTTTCGCCTATTTTTTTATACCTTCTTCCTAAGTTTGAAAATATTATTTTTATTTTTAATCCTTCCGGATTCTCGTAGATTTTTTCTTCTATAGCAAATTCTTCTTTATTCAATTTAAATTATGTTTTAATTTATACTCTATTCTCTGTATTTCGAAGCAAATGGGACGTGAAAGTGAAGCATTTATCATGCCTAAACCAACCATTATTGAAATTGACATGTTGTTAGTTTCCGCCCCTTGTAATTATTTCTTAAACCATATTGCCAAGGGTGGATGAGGGATAAGCAAAAAAATAAAGTGGTTAGACAAATTTTGCATGACAATTAATTATTGATTACATATTGATATGATGGAATTATTGAAATGATAATTGAGAAGTTGCATTGTGCCCTCACATTTCCTTTCATAACTAATAAAGAATAGTGATTTTTTTGATTTTTTCTTTCTCCCTCGAAAGGTTTAGCTTACCTAATCCCCGCGCCGTAGCCTAATAGCTTACCTTGTTAGTTAAGACCTCATTAGCACTGCCCACTCTAAATTAATTCAACTACCAAAACAACTTCCATTTAATTTCTACAATGCCATACAAGGACCATAGCTATGTGGTCTTTTGTTCAGATGTATAAAAAAACAATTAGTATAATATATAATTTTACTCGGTGTTGATTATAATTTGAATTATGTATGACTGGGGTCGTTTGGTTGGGAACCAGTTATCCCAAGATTAGTTATCCTAGGGTTAGCTATCCTATAATAACTTATCCCACCATGTATATGGGATAACTGTAACGAACTGTACCCGTCGTTATACAAATGCCAACGGGGGGAAATTTGGGGCCGAAAAACTTTTTCGTAGTATTTGGATTTTCCCAACCTTGTCCACATTTGGACGAAATCGGAGTCATCGAGGTGTAGGGAAATCTGGTAACAATCGGGTGAATTATTTAAGGTTTTGATTACATGAGTGGTTAGATAACTCGTTAAGGAATCCATACGACTTTACGAAATTGAATTCGAGCGAGAAGAACTCCCGGAATCGATCTTAGCGTAAAGAGTATTTTCTGAGCGTCGTTGGTTAGAGGTGTGTTGTGAAATGGGGATTTTGGAATTCTCAAAATAGCTCTTTGTTTCGTTCCTGCCGCTTTGGCACTGGATTTTGCCGCTCTGGCAGGGTCGCTACAATGGGACAAGGGTTGTTGTGGCGGGCACGACGCGACTTAAGGTCGTTAATAAACCCCTAAATGACCTTATTCTACACTTTTCAACTTTTAGAGCTAAGGAATGAATCCCAGGCGACTCATGCTCATTTTTTACCATTCTTGAGGCTAAAGGTAAGTTTTTCACTCCCCGAATCCATTTTTTGATCTATAAAACGTAGTAGAATGGGTTAATATTCATGGGGGAGGGTTTTGTTATAGATTTTATGATGGAAACAACCCTAATTTGGATAATTGGGACATTGTGTTTGATCTAGGGTTCATAGAATTGTTAGTAATTCGGGTAATTAGTGATTGTTTATTGATTCCCGATTATATTGATTGTTTGTAGACCAAGAACAAGCGGAACAAATACGGAAAGGGAAGGATCAACAGTTTTTTAGGGTTTCAAGCTTGTTTCGAGGTAGGTGATGGTTGTGATTCTATGATTGTGTGACGTATGTTTGTTCTTGCTTCATTATGATACTTGTATATGTATGAATGTTGCAATGTTGATCACACTTGTTGTAAATGAGATAGATGAATGATGATTGCCATGAAATCATGACTTAAATGTATGATCTTGATGATATACTTGTGATTATTATTGTGGTGTGCTGAATGGATCAGTTGTCACGTTTCGGCATAATTAACTTGGATCGGTTGCCACGTTTTGGCATAACTATGGGATCGGTTGCCACGTTCCGGCATAATTATGGGATCGGATACCACGTTTCAGTATGCTAACTATTTGGGTTTGGGTTCCATTAGAGGACCAATGATTTCATATAAAATGTGAAGTTGTTCATTGTTCGTAAATGTTGATAATATTATATATGTTAATATATATGCATGTGATTATAATGTTGTCTTGACTTGCTTATGTTGCACTTAGTGGGATAGCCGCATGATCCTACCAGTACATTGTAGTTGTGTACTGATACTACACTTGCTCTTATTTTTGTTGAGTACAGGGCATCTTCAAGCGGCTATTGGCAGACCTCGCTTAGAAGATCAGTGATCGTCGCTTCGAATTCAAGGGTGAGCCAATTCTTTCGGGATGCCATGGAATTCTCTTTCGTTTATGTCTACCATTTCCGGACTTAGACATTTGTTTAGCTAGTTGATTAGTTCATTAGATTGGGGTAGTATCCCTTCTTGTTTAGACTTGGTTCATTGTAGATGTTTTGGTACATTGACTTTCAGGTTCTAGGCTTTACTTCCGCAATGTTAGTTTATTATTGTTAGACTTGTGTTAGAGTTTATGGGAACTCTATTTCTTTCCTTAGTATTTGACTTGTTTCGTATCCTTAAATGCTTTAGTTTTTAGATTAGTTGCTTGTTTTGGGTTGTAGTAGTGGTTCTCCCACCCGAGGGTTAGTGTGGGTGCCAATCACGACGGTTTGGGTCGTGACAATAACTTATTCCATCACTATGCTATAAATGGCGGGATAAGATATCCCAAACATGGCAACCAAGCAAGATACAAAAAATTTACCCATCACTATTTTCTTATCCCATCACTATTTATTTTTATCCCTCACATCAAACGAAATGTATTATTTTATACCATCACCAATAGAAGCGAACTCATGATTTGAAAACTCTGGATGCACCAATATTAAGCAAAAAAAGAGGTTTTAGCTGGGATAGAATCAGGTTGCGTGGGTGGATGTATTAGCATTACAAGCAGTCCAAAGCACCCTTTTATTCATTCCATGGGGGTGTTGTTAATTATATTATACGTGCCTAGATTATTGCATATAGGTCCGCCTCTGATCACCAACCTAAAATAACTAATCAATATATAAGTTATATAGAATAAAGTAGCAATAAGACAAAACTCTTTATTTTTTCCCCATAAATCAATGAATATTAAAGAGTATAATTATAAACACATTATTTTTTAATTTAAATATAAATAAATATTTTAAATTATATCTCTTATATGATCCAATGTTGTTGAATTATCAAATCACGTACATTTTCTTCTAGCCGGCTTATAATTGGATTTGTCTCAATACAATTTTGACCCAACAACATTTGACCAATATTAATCAGCATGGATGCATGAACGAGTTAATTATTTGTCCATAATCCATATATAGCCTAGAGGGAAACATAGTTGTTTTTTTTTCTCAAATATTTGAATCGTACGACAAAAAGAAGAAATAATTTGGATTTTTCTCCTCTCTACTTTTTTTTCTTTTCATGATAGATACATATCATAGATTTAAATCAATGGTTGAGATCTAAGTATTAACTATAATTAAGATAATAAATATTTTATACAATTACTACCAAAATATAAGAAATCCCACAATTCTAACTACTACTTTTTTTTTCTTTTTTCTTTTTTAAAGCAGTGCCAGACAAAGGCGAATCTAGGATTTCGAGTCACTGGGTGCCAAGCAGAGGAGGACCCACATGATTTGATAGGGGTGCATCCATTAACTTCGAAAAAACGTGCTTGAGAAACGTATAATCAACAGTGCACCTATAAGAAGCGTAGGGGTGCCCTTGTGTAGTTGGTACAAGCCAGAGGAACCACTCGCGAGAATACAATTCAAATCTAGCTAGAACCCTATTTCATTATTTTTATTTTAAGTTTAGCTTAGAGATCATATTTGAGCCATTAGTCACCAAGAAAATACTACATTATTCGTTAATTGTAGTAAAAGTTTCGCTAACTACCTAAATTAAGAAGTATTGATGCACCGAAATATTCAAATTTTGAATTCGCCTCTAATGACCAGTAGACTCAGATTAAATCAACTTTAGATTCATATAGAATTATTCGTCTTATGGACAGATGGGTGAGCGGGATTGGGCGACGGATTGAAGGCTGAAGGCTGAAGCTTTGATTAATGGCAGATTTTTGTTGTTGAAAAGTTTAAAGGAACATCCAGGGTTTCAATAGTGAAGAGAAAAAAAAAACTTTTCTTTATGTTTAAACAAATAAAAGAAAAGTCAAAATTAAATTAAATTAGTTAAAAACTAATTATTGATTAATACTTAATTTTTATTATTTTTTTAAAAAAATTGATTAATACTTAATAATAATAAGTTAACAAGTAAAAAAAAAATCAAAAAAGCAAAAGAGAATGTTCCTTGTAGGTTAAAAAAGAAACGCTGCAGTTAAAAAAAAACAAAAAAAAGGCAACCTACAGTTGAAAAAAATTAAAACAAAAAGCTATTAGTGGGGTTCGATCCCGCGAACTTAGACACAAAAATTTGATCGCCTACCACTGGCACCAGAGAACACTTTTGTTTACTGGGTGGCACGTTTATTATTTATACATATGGTGTATATAAATACTTTTATATAAATAGAGTTTCCGTCGAAACGTGTGGGTGGCGTGGCACCCCCACGGGTCTTAGTAGATCCGCCCCTAGTGCCAGAGAACTTTGAAGGTTTAAAATATGCATTTTCAACGAGGGCAAAAAAAAAAATTAAGTATACAAATTAAGTATCTTAATAACCTACTATATAGCAACATTTTATATTTTTCACCAACATAGAAATAGTTTTTTTTTTTTTTATCAAAAATAGGAATTTAATTTATATATATATCCACAATTTTCTCCCATTTTTTTATTTTCTCCAATTCTTTTACCTTCCACGATTTACTTAGATTGGTTATATATTCTCTCCCATCAAAAAAAGGTTTTTAACCAAAATAAAACTCTCTTTCTCCCCATTCTGATCGATTGTTCTATTATGGATACCAACTGTTTTTCAATTCTAATTCAACACAACGGACGATGGGACACATCAGGTATTTATCATAAATCACTATTGAATTTGTGTTTTTTTACGTTATTATTTTAATTGTTTTATTTAATACATTTGGTGTTTTTTTTCATGATCGTTATCTTGTAATCTATTAGGTTGGTATATGTTTTTGTGTTACATATTAAATTAGGTGTTTAGTTGTTGAATTTTACTTCGAAATCTGACCATATTAGGATTGAATATGATGGTGTATTTAAGGTCGTTTAAAAAATAACTTTTATGGATTGAATTTTGGTAGATTGAGTGGTATAATTGATAGTGTATATTACATTGTTACTCCCTTTGTCCAACAATATTTGTTGACTATTGACTTTACACACTTCTTAAGAGCTATAACTAGAAGGGTAATTTTACTATATCACCCTTTGAATATAATAACTTCATGTCTTGAAAAATGTAATAGAGAAATAAATATAATCAATTATAAGGATAAATTAGAAATTAAGTGTAAAATTATCCATTAATTTCATAAAGTGGACAACTATTGTTGAACATACTACACCAAATCTGTGATTATTTTTTGGTATTTGTTTTGGTTTAATTTGTAGGGTTTTTTGGTTGATTATAAAAATCAAATTTCGTGATTCTATTTTGGTATATGATATCGATGGTCTATTTTGATTCGTGTATAAACGTCAAATTCCGTGAATATTTTTTGGTAGATTATTAGGTGTAATTGATAGTGTACTTGGTGTAGATCATTTGGTGTAATTGATATTGTATATTATGTTTTTAATAACCAGAATTTGTTGATTAAACTAATATTTGAAAAATTATAGAGATTCCACATTTTACTTTACTTATTACCATTATCCCCTATAAGTTTTACAAATCTCCAAAATCCCTCATTTTTGCGCATCAGATTAGTATATCTCGCGCAACAGATTAATGTATCAGTGCTTATATTATTGTATCTCGTGCATCAGATTAGTGTATCTTGCGCATCAGATTAATGTATCAACGCATATATTATTATATCTCGCGCATCAGATTAGTGTATCATGTATAAAATGTACATCAAATTAGTGTATCATGTATAAAACATAATGTATCTTACTTAACGATTAATGTTTCTCGCACATCAGATTAATATATCAGCGCTTATATTATTGTATCCGTTTGAGGGATTTCTGTAATTATAAACTTTTAAGGGATAGATTGTAATTTTGCCTTAAAAGTATGTGATTTCTGTAATTTGCCCAATAATATTTGAAAAGCACAGTAAAAACTGTAATTGGAGAGATAAAATAAGAAAATTTAATACCATGATTATCATCCCCCAAAAATAGGCACAGAATCCCAAAAAGAGGAGATACGAAAATCGAAAATAAATAATTAATTAAAATCAAAAAATAATTTATTCTGCTATGTTTGTTATTTAAAAATTACGTTTGTAATTAAATAGAAATATGTGTATATATTGTTAATTAAAGTCTCAACTAGTATATTTTTATAATTTTCACTTCAATTATTCTTTATTATGCTAATATTTGTTTTGTCAAATATTCAAATATTTGATTGCTACATTATTTACAATACATGTCCAACTGAAAGAAAAATCACATAAAATTCTAGTAATATATATTTTTAAAGTAGAGGATCCTAATTTATTTTCTCTTTAAACATTGTAATTTTCTTCCAATGCATCAAAATTAGACTAAAAACTATTTGAGATGAAAAAAGGGAGTAAAAAGTTAAATAAAAATAAATTAAAAGCAACTAAGATTATTTTTTCCAAAGACAAATAAGAAATTTTTTAAATATATTTAAAAAAGATATCATTCCAACTAAAATTGTGGGGTTTATAAAAATATTTAAAAAATGAATATATGAACGTAACTAATTATCTTTATCATCGTTAAGACTTTTATTAAATTTTTAGATCTCAATCATTGATTTAAATTCATTCAAATAAGAACTTGAATTTGTAAAATGGAGAGGAGCCAAATCAAAATAATTCACTCTCATCTTACCTCGATCATTATTTTTAAGTTTTCTTACCCAATATTTAATATTTATTTTGAGATTCAATTAATTCAGATTAACATAAAAAAAAATCACTCCTTAAAATTTTTAACTATTAATTAATATTTAATCTACATCTTTTGTGGTGCTGTCGATACATAAAAAAAAACAAGAAGAAAGAATTAAGAAATGCAAATTATATAAATTAGTAACGCACGTTTGATGGAACTAATGTGATCAATAGGAAAGGAGGAACATGGGTGGTAGGACCAAGTTTACCCTATACGTTGACATACGCATATATTTACAAAAAAATAAAAATAAAATGAAGACTTGTTAACTAATCTCATAATTACACTTATTTTTCAGATAACAAACCTTCCACATGCTTCCTTCCTCTCCCCCCTTTTTCTTCTTTTTTTGGACCACTAAATTCCTTATTGACTCACCTACACGTGTCCTCCTTAATATATATTTCCTTTTTTTACTATTTGTCCGTTCTTTTTTTTTTTCACGGTATTTTTTTTTTTTGATGTTCAATAATGCTTGTTTAGTTTATAAAATCAATAAATAATTAATCATGTTATGTCTATTTTATTATTGCTATTAAATACTATTCATTTTTTAATATTTAGATGACTTATATTTAATAAAGTGATTTGTAAAATTGTTTTATCATTTACGGCTTCTTAACTCATACTCCCTCTGTCCCTAATTACTTGTAATTTTCTTTTTTACTTTCCATTTTAACAAATCAAGAAATGACAATTTTTTTTTACCTACTATACCTTTAATTAATTAATTAATTTGAAAAATGTAAAACTTCTCGAAAATTTTAAATTTCTAATTCATCCACTTCATAATTAATAGGGGTAAAATGATAAACTCACTATGTCAATTATTATTTTCTTAATAGGTGTGCGAATTCAAAAGTGAACAAGTAATTAGGAACATAAGGAGTATGTTAAGTCAATAATGAACAATTATTTTTGGACAGAGGAAATAATATTTTTTTTGTTTTCGCCTTTAAACTTTTCAACTTTATTTTAAATTTATGTAGTAATAACATGCTCATACTATCAAAAACTTTAATCTATAAGAGTACTATATATAGCCAATTTGCACACTTTTGGACTAATACATATAAACAATGTTATCTGGATACGATTAATAATATTGTTCTTGACCATGAGTCCACGACACTGATATAAATTAATTAATATTCCAGTAGATTTTAAAACTTTGCATGATGATTGACACATAGCTTGTTTGAAATAGTAACACACACCATTATTTCATGTTGGTGAAAGTATAATGCATAATTGAAAAATGATATACGACCAACTCTTCAACTTAAGTTGCATATATCTTAAATATTCATTATTCAATTAATTAATTGACAAGATATTTTTCTTAATTGATTTGTATGTAACACTCTTATCTTATCCCTTCGAAATATAATAATGTAACAACGTCATGCGATACAAATAACTTGGGACAGATAATTAAAGCCCTAACATCACCATAATAAGCATATCTCCATCACAAACACTATTTTTTTCATAAACCATCTAAATGAGAAAAATTATGACTTCTAGTTTTAGAAAAGTCTTCGCGGCATTTTGAGTAGGAGTGTGCATATGTTGATTTGGTTTGTCTTTTCATGAAAAAGTAACTAAATCAATTATGTCAGTTTTTTAAATTTACAAATCAAATCAAACCAACAGAAAGACAGATTTTTAGTTTCGATTTTATCAATTTTTTTTTTTTTCAATTATATCATGATTGAAAAATAAATCAAATTGAAAATCATGTGATTTAATGTAGCACTTGAAGTTCCCGTAATTAAAGAGACATCTGATACCATTGACAATGAGTGAATAATTATATTATTTCTCCAAGACACTTGAATAAATAATATAATAACAAAAAAATGTACAATGGTATCTTCAAGACATTGTGTTAGGGAAATAATAAATCAAAAACTTACAAAAAGACACAACACATGTCAATATTTAGTCATATTACAGGACCAAATATAAATTACTATATCTTAACATTGAAAGTTATAAACTAATTCAAAAAATACTTACATAAAGTATATTATAATAAAAAAAATTGTGTATAAAAAAATTAAAATTGTACATATATATTATATTTGTTTGGTTTAAGTTTGATTTGCCTTTTTTTTTTCCTGTTAAAACCAAACCAAACTAAGAATGATCGATTGTTTTTTCCCAACACCCAATCAACAAAACCAAAGCACAAGTTGATTTTTTTTATCGATTTAACTTGATTTGTTGGTTAGATTTAACTTGATTTGACATGTACATCCTAATTTTAAGCACAATTTTATGTTTTGTTTGTTGTTTCATTTATCTCTACATAATAATAATACTTATTGATGAACTTTTTGAAAGAAAAATCGATGAAAGTTTTCTGTATATTGAATCAATAATCACTATACATCTTTTGTGTATTCATTGAAGAATTTCTAGAAAGAAAATAAATAAATAAATAAATTTCTATACACTTGTACTAATTGTATTGGAAACAGCATAATTTTATCTAAACAAAATACAAATGTAGTAAGACTTCTATGCCTTTTTCTTCACGTGTTTGGACGGGAACTTGGGGCCTTATTTTTGTCTGTAAATACCTGTAGGGTTTTTTCAGATAGAAAAAAGCCCATTTCCTTTCTCAACCTTATTTTGCTTCTTCTTCACTTAGATTGAATCAATTTGTGTCTTTTTTTATGAATTCTTCTTTGTGTTTGACCAAGCTTTCACTAATCATTAACAATTAAAACAAATGCTCACAATAGTTCATCAAGATGCAGAATTATGCTTAGACAAATGTTTAGGGATGCCTCAACAAGTTTGGGGGCCTAAAGTCAAACTTCATAAGGGGCTTTATTTTATTTTTTTAGTTGTCATACCTAAATTTAATAACTATAACATACTCAATATAAAATCCTACAAGTGAAGTCTCGAGAACGTAGGATGTACACAAACATTAAGAAGTAAGAACGTAAACAATGAAAATTTTCAATGGAAAAATATAATTCAGAGTTAGAATAACAAAACCTGACCCAAAAGTTTAAAAAGTATAAGATTTTGTTACCTCTCCAACTATCTCTCCATTAGGCAGGATTTGTGTGGCCCAATCACTTATTTATTGAGGAGAAACTGATCCAATTCGGAGCTATTGATGTTTATATCGATCAATCATAGAAGAGAAAATATTATTCATTCTTATTAAACTTGCTTCTTATTAATTTGGAAGTTCTTCTCAGATACAAGGAAAAGATTCAGTTTTAGAGCTAAAGATTGTAGTTCTCGAACGAGCAATCGAAAAGATTCTGGAGCATCTTCGGGATTAGGTATTGTTCCCCAATGATAGTAGAACCAAGTACTTCCTGGTGAGCTCTAATATGATCTAATTTATAAGTAAGCATCTCTTGTAAACTATGAGCAACCCCAAACCCTTCTAAAGCCCAAACCTCCATTTATCCTACCCGCTTCCCCCTAGTTTGGCTCTTCCTCTAAGGGGTTGTTGTGTAACAAGAGCATAATGTCCACTGCAACGCCCATGGATGTTATCATCAACTTGACGAATTAATTTCAAGATATAACGCTTTTCTATTATAACGGGTTGTTCAAAAGGATTCCCCGTCCTTCCATCATATATTCTGCTTTTTCCTAGATATTCAGGTTCAAATACCCATGGATTATATGTTTGCTTACTGGATTCATATGATTCAGAAAACACTAGTTTTCTCGACGCTTCTTGTTCATATCACTTATCAAAAAATGCTATTCGATAATGTCTGTCGAGCAGACTCCCTACTAACCCTAGTAAACATTCAAATATTTGTCCGACATTCATTCATGAAGGTACTCCTAATGGGTTAAAGACCATATCAACAGATCTTCCATCTTGTAAATAAGGCATATCTTGTCTAGAATTTTTTTTGGAAATGATACCTTTCTTTCCGTGTCTTCCAGCTACTTTATCGCCTACATTTCATGTTTTTGTGAAATATATACACGAATTGTTTTGGGATTATAACTAGAGCCACCCTTTTTCTGGATCTACCTCACATAAAAAACCCGACCCTACCACCTCTATGTAATTTTAGACAAGTTTCTTTTGAAGTAGATGCCTGAATACCAAGTATAGCTCATAACAATCTATCTTCCGGGGCATACAAAGATTCTTTCATGACTTGGGGTGTTAATTTACCTACTAATATATCACCCGTCTCTACCCAAGATCCCAACTCTTTTTTTTCTCCTAAATTGCCGAGTAAATGGGCTTCTGAATGCGGTATTTCATTAGTTACTTTTTCAGGGCCGTGACTTGTCACATGAGTATGAATTTCATATTTCCGTATGTGAAAAGAAGTATAAATATCTTCATATACCAAACGCTCGCTAATATGGACCAAGTATCTCACCTTGGGTGCTCCAGTTCTTTTCGTGCAAAGCAAAGATAGGTCCCCTAGGCAGTGCATCGATTATCACCAGTTGAACAAAATTACTACAAAGAATAAGTATCCCTTTTTTATAATCGATGAATTGTTCAACCAACTTCGGGGTGTCACTTGTTTCTCTAAGATAAATCTCAAATACGGCTATCATCAGTTTAAGGTTAGAGAAAGTGACATCCCTAATACAGTTTTTAGGACCCATTATGGTCATTTCGAGTTCCTTGTTATGTCCTTCGATTTGCCTAATGCTCCTGCAACATTTATGGATCTCATAAACAAAGTGTTTATCTGCCAGTCACCTTAGAAAAGTTCTTCAGACTCCTAAAATTGTGAGTTATTTCTCATGTTTCCAAGTGTGAATTATTTTTAAAGTCCATGGTGTTCCTAGGCAATATTGTATCTAGCAAAGGTATCAAAGTTGATTCTCAAAAAATGGAAGCATTAAAGAATTGGCCCAAACCGATGACCCCAACTAATATTACGAGTTTCTTGGTACTGGTTGGTTATTATAAAAGGTTCGTAGAGCGGTTTTCATTTATTGCTGCTTTTTTGACTAAGTTGACCTAGAAGAAGGCTAGATTTCAATTGTTTGAGGCTTGTAAGAAAATCTTTAGAAAATTAGAAACTCATTTGACTAATGATCCAGTGTTGACCTTGCGAGAGGTTATAGAGGATTTTGTTATGTATTGCGATGTATCTAGAGTGGTACTTGATTGTGTTTTGATGTAGAACGGTACAGTTATAGCTTATGCTTCCACAAAACTTAGGACTCATAAGAAGAATTATCCAACTCAATATCTTGAGTTGGCTATTGTAGTATTTTAATTGAAGATATGACGTCATTATCTCTACGGAGTGCTGATAAACGCTCAACTACACTTCATCCAATACTAAGTGTAGGCGATCACAATCTAGTATAAACCCAACAAAGAGTTGGGGTCGATCCCGCAGGGAGTGTTACAGTAAAAAAATTCAAATACAAAGTTATACACGTATTCTAATCGATTGTAGGAATATAAATTATTGAAACCATTCAAATAAATCAAAGGGGTTGACAACTAGTGTCAAATGTGGGGTAAGGTTTGTCAATTAACAACTACTAAAAACAGGGGAGTCATCAAGTAGATAATGGGTACTTGGGGATGTGATCGATTAATTGCCAATTTCGTTATACGGGTGATTATTAATTACTAAAGTTCGTTGAATCTATGTGGGTAGGCTAGGCTTTAGATGTAATAGCCATCTGTCAATCAACTACCACGAATCAAGTGAGTTTTCTCGAACCTCAACACACATCATACTATGAACAACCCACAACCTCAATTCTTCTACTCTCTCGAGCTAGATGGGTAGAATCGTATTAAGATTCATTCTCTCGAGCTAAACCTATAACAACCCAATCACTACAATTATCAATTGGCAATCTTAACTCTAAAGCCTCTTTCTCAAGCAAGCATAGAACATTAAACTAGAACTACATTTACAACTACATATCTTAAGTTAAAACTCAATTACCAATCGAACCCACTTCAAAACAATAATTTAATCAATAATTACTAACATCCATAAGCTAATTAAGACAATAAATCACATAATCACACCCCCAAGAATGGGGGTTTTAGCCACACATCATAAAAAGTAAGAAATCAATACCAATTACGTTCTCCATAGCTGGGTATTAATCTCCGAATCTTTACAATGCTTCATTTCGGCTTCAAATCCAAAACCCAACTCAGATGCTACTAGAAAACTCCTAAAAACTAAGAAAAGTAATGTTCCAGATGAAAGCTCCAAGTTCAACAATGGTAAAATTACTCTGGAGAATAACTGGATTTCTCTTTTCTCTTTTTGAAAAACAATTTATACATTTTTAGATTTTTGCCTATGGGGTCACTCGGCGGAGTTAGTCGAGCATCGCCGACCAAGTCGGCGATGCACCAATGGCTCCATTCCATCACCGATTTTCCTTGACTGTTCATCCTTCAGACTCTGTAACTTTAGGCGATTAGAGTTTTTATCGCCGAACCATTCACCGGTTCGCCGAAGGTTCCTATCCATTGCCAAGTTGGCTTCTCCCCAAGGCTGGCAGTCTGGAACTTTAGGTGAGCGAAAGTGCCACTCGGTTATTCGCCGAGTGGCTTTTGCGATCTTCAACTTTCACTATCTTCAGCCTTTCACATCTTTTTTCGCTCCGTTTTGCCCGATAATGTCCCCGCCTTGCTCTTTTGCCTTTTTATCTGCAAATTAGCATTAAAACATTAGTTTAGAGCATAAAATATGCATTGAGGACACTAATTCTATGAACAACAAGCCCTAAATGAGTTGAAATCCCAGACTCATCAACACCCCCAACTTAAACTTTTGCTTGTCCTCAAGTAAAACACAAGATCAATTAGTTCAATAAGGATGTCTATAAATAGTGCTACACAAGACTCAACACGAATGCACACAAGAGGATCAAACTACTCATGCAATGTTCAATTAACTATAAGTTTCAAATTGTGACTAACCATCATCAAATAGAACTCAAGCTCACAATGCTTGCTTCAAATGCAAGTTCAAGCTCAACAAAAACATTCAAATGCCCTCACACCAAGAATGATTTCATGCTCACACAAAATTCATCAACAATTTAGAATATCGGAATAAAAAACAACTCTCACACTCACAAAGATAAAAACATGTATGACTCTACCCATAGGCTTGCCCTTATTTTCCAATCAATATTATTTTCAGCTCGCTCAAGATCACAAAGGTCTTTCAAGGCTTGTAACGGGGCTGAGTGTAAAAGTATGATCATTTTGATTTAGTGACTTCTATCTTCATGAATTATGGCCTGCATTTCACTTTTTCTCCTTCTCTTTCACACTATAAGATGTTCACAATCCACCCTATTGTTCATTAAAGCATGACTCATTGGATACTCCATTTCTTTTGCTCCTTTCACAAGCTCTTCTTTTTTTCAATATTTTTCGTTTTTCTTTTCTTTCTCTCTTTGTTTTATATGGGGGGTTCCATATTTTTTAACATGATCCTTCAAGGGCGATTTTTTTACACTTTTTGATTTTCCTCCTTTTTCACCACACCCCCAACTTAGGCTTTTGGCCTAAGTTGGCTATTCAAACGAACCAATACTTCATGAAGGTAATAGGTGATGGGACAAAGGGTCAAAGTTGTTCAAGTTTCTTCCAAAGAAAAGGATAGAATCAAATGGGGCCAAGCTAAGTTCACACTCTCACAAGGTGGTCACAAAAAGGTATAAGATCAATTTTTGGTTCACTCTTCACAAATTGTGGCTAAGATCATTTCAATCGCTTGCTTACATCAATCAATTGGGCTAACGGGGTAAGTTCTAGGTATCACCAACCACATATTTCAAGACAACCTCACCACACATGGCATTTAACACAATCATCAAACAAGACTCTATAATTTTCAGCTAGCGTGCAACGATCATCACAAGAGATCAACTCAACAACCGGCTAGTCACATCGAGATGCTATATGACCTATGTAACTCAATTTGTCTCATCGTAGCCGCACACTCATATTGTTTAACTAAGAGTACTATTCAAGTCATCAGTATTATCACTACCGACACTCGAAATTGCAAATAAAACCATGATCCGCATTCACAAAAGAAGCCCAAAAGAAAGTAGAGTATCCACCAAAACAGGCCAAAAAAGTAGGTATAAAAATACCTCATCCCGCCAACCTAAACTAGCAATTGTCCTCAAATGCTCAAAAATATTCAAACAGTCTAAAACTAATAGAAATAGAGTCAAAAGGTTGATCCTGCCAGGCTATGCCTTGGGTGAACTCTACATGTCGATGACTCCATCTGTTGGGGCATTAGTAGCCGGTTCATCAGCATCCTTGGCTCCACTGGAGCCCACCATCGAGGTATCTCTCAAAGATGCCTCCACAATCGACTGGACGATCGCACCCTCAAGGTCCTTCAAGTCATCATACATGGCTGTATCACGAACACCCAGCTTCTCCTCATTGGACTAAGCCTCAGACTCAGCACAAACCTCATCCATAGCAACATCTCTGGTAGTAGTAGCCGGAGGGAACCTCAGAAATGGCTGGAACATTAGTGCTCGAAATGTCGGGGATCTCTACTGTGCCGAATAACATTGATAGATCAGTGGACTTCAACTCATCCATATTCTTCCTCAGCCCAACAATATCGACCTTCAAGGCGGTCACGACATCAGAATCACCCCGACCTTGCTCACAAGCCTCTACCCTCACCGTAAGGGCATCCAAAGCAAATCTGTGGGCCTTTATAAACCCCCTATGCTCTCTCAGCTCAGCCCTAATCAGAGCCAGGGCAGTAGCAATAGCCCGCTTAGTAAACCCAGGCGCAAGGGCCTCTACCCGGGAGGCACACACATCAGCATATTGAGCCAGATAACCCAGCTTGTACAATATCGCCTGGGTTATAGGGGGCCGAGAGGCAACAACAACATTAGTAGAATGAGGGGGTATAGTAGATGAACTAGGAGAAGCAGAAGCAGAGGGACCAGAGGTACCTGTAGGCTCACAAGCCTGAGGGGGAAGTATTGCCTCAGTCGGTAACATATCAACATCCACTATCGGGGACGTATCCACCGATGCAACTCTTCTCCGGCCAACCTCATTCATTATATACTCGGCCTCGATCCATCAGATGCCAGTGGAGGAAGTGGGAGTCACTTCCATATCCATCTTCTCAATCATTGGAACATGGGCCCACCTACACAACTCAGTAATTAACATAGAAAAGGGGAGAAAGGCCTGACTCTACTTGTCCCTTATGCCTATCTATTGCTCGACGATCAGACCAAGATTAAGATTATCCATGTCCATGATACAACCCAAATACACAACTTTTGAATGTCGAAGTATTGATTCATTCTACGATGATATCAATAGGAACACTAATCTCAATCCATTGTGGTGTGGTGTCAGAAATTTGTGGCGCTAACCAACCCTTCAAATCATTGAGGGCCTTCTTCTGGATTTTGTCAATATAGTAGTGCATGAAGTTCCTCGTACACCCAAGCACCTCATTGATTTTAGTGTTGTTATACTTCATCTTCCGGACCTGCACTACCACATAGTCAACTGACTTGAAAGTGCTGGGCTTTTTCTTGCTCTTTGGAACCAGCTCCTCGTATGCCGAGTAGAACTCCCAGACCCAAGTAGGAATGTATGAGTCATGGGGCTTAGTGAATACTCAAACTTATGGAACTTTATGGTGTTCCATACCTCTGGGTACCAGTCTACAACACCGTCAGTAGACAACCACTTCTTTTCTAAAATCATCCTCAAACCCTCGGCCTTTAATATTTTGAGTGACCAGGGAGGAGGAATCTGAGCTGGTGGGGGAGCCTGCACTACTACCTGAGCTGGAGGTGGAGGAGGCGTAGGAAGCACCGGGATCCAATCTCTCTTACCCTCTTTCGGGGCGGTTGATTTCTTCCGGCAACCTTTGGTCTAGCCATTCCTGCAAAACATAATCACATACATTAAATGCAATTCAACAAAAAAAATTCAAAGTTATAAACTGCACAGGAAGGCTCGCTGAACCGATCGACGAGTCGCCGAACCGATCGGTGAGTTGCCAAAATAATCGGTGAGTCGCCGAAATGATCGGCGAGCCAAGTCGGGCTCGCCGAATGTTACAAAGTAAAATCTATAAATATTCAGAACAGGTCGGCAATGTTCATGGCCTTTCGGTGAATCGCCGACACCATTCAGTGAACTAGAAGTAGCTCGTCGAAAGTTACTGGATAATTTTAGAAAATTAGGTTGCAGAAGGGCAATTAGAAGGGAAATTTGCCGAGCTTAGGCATATCGCTGAATGTTAAAGAACACAAATCACAAAAATGCAAGATAGAAAGGCGATAAAGGGGTCTTTAGGCGAATCGTCGAACCACTCGGCGAGCTAGACCCAACTCGCCGAATAGTCCAATCTGCCAAATTTTACCCCGACCTTCACTTTCCCTCATTTCTAAATATCGTACCCTATCACCCAACTTTTGATCTACCATATTTTATTGCTTTTGCCCACATTTTTATGTGAATTCGTGCTTGGAATTGGATTACCCTGCCGCCTAGCTATTCAAACTTGAAACTCGGCACAAAAGTTGGTTGTTTGAAACCCATTCTTTAAGTTTGTGGTTGAAATCGAATGCAATAGGTAAATTTGGTGTTGTTTGATGTTGGGTAGTTGCTATAATCGTGCTTCATCTGTTGGTTTGCCCATTTTGAATTGGAATTTGTGCTTAAATGCTTTAAAATGTTTGATTCCCGTGTCTTGTTTCATGAAATCGATACTAAATTATTGGGTTGCGGTTTATTTGTGTTGGGTTTAGGGGGGGGTGAAGTCTAAGTAACCCTGAATTGTGCAAAATGACATAATTTTCCCAATGATGGAGCATTTGACGTCATTTTTAAGGGCAAAAGTCATCAAATGGCCAATTTTGGCCAAATCGGGGGATGTCTGAGTACCCCGAGGGCATGGTGGCAAGCTATGTCAAGCTCGTTGAGTGATTCAGCGATTTGCCGATGTCTCCCTCAGATCGCCCTTGATTTCAAATTATAGTTGAGTTTGTTCTGTAACTTTCGGTGAGATTCCTGAGCTCGCTGAGTGAACTCGGCGACTCACCGAAAGGTTTTCTTGATCGCCCTTTTTGCTCCCCTAACCCTTAAAATGCACTGTAACTTTTGGTGGGCTACTTTTAGCTTACCGATTGGTGTCGGCGATTTGCCAAATGGCCTTGAACATCGCCGACCTGTCTTGATTTTAGAATTTTTTTATGTCGATACTCTCAGCAAGCCTGATCTGGCTTGTCTAAGTGACTCGGTGACTTGTTTGGTGGGTCTTTCTGCAACTTAATGTCTGCACTTTTCTTGGACTGTTTCGAGCACTTTTCTATGTGTTTTGCAGGTATGGCTAGAATAAACTTGGATGATAGTGGCATGCTACCCCAAAAGCGGGCACGAGGGATCGTGATTAATGAGGAAGCACCTGCTTCCAGTGCAAAGGGCAAGAACTTACCTCCGAAGAGAGGCAAAGGAAAGGGCAAAACGCCCATAGCTGAGACACCGGAGCACAACTCCGGCAGCGAGGGAGAATTATTTGATTCTGAGGCTTTATTCTCTGAGCCTGAAGATAATTGGTTTCTTCCCTCAGGGCTAGCAAACTGGAACTTTAGGCAACAACATCATGCCATCCAAGAATGAATCTATCATCTGGCATCCCAATTCAATGTTAGTAGGAACCATCATTTATATGGAGAAGATAAATGTGAGGTCCATTGTTGTCGAGAAGATATTACTAAGGGCCAAACAAGAGCAAACCTCACTTTCTTTCCAAGTTTTGATCACAAGATTATGTGAGAAGGCTCGAGTTCCCTTTTGAGGGGAAAACTGATATACCGATAACCCTGGCCTTCTCCAATGATATTCCGAGGATTGAGGGTGATTATTATGGGATAATGTGGCTCTGAGGAAGCCTTCACCACCAGAAACCACACCAGTTGTTGATCCCACTACTGTGGTTTCTATGGCCACCACATCTGCTCCTACTATGGAGTAGTCATGTATACCTCCATCTCCTTTATTTCCCTCCACTTTCACCACTGCTGCTACTACACCTCCCCCTGCTCCTACTTCCCATCCCCCTTGACTTAGGCCATGATCTACCAAATAGGCAGTCTTACCTGGTCTGTGGATGTTAGAGATGCGAGGGTTGAGAAGGACATACCCTCATTAATTGATAGGGCGATTAAGCGGTCTATGGATCCATTGAGATATAGGGTAACCCGATTTGAAAGATTGATTGACCCACATGGGTGAGGTTAGATAATGTCACAACTATACTAGAGGCTCGGGAAAAGGCCAAGGATAGTTCAGAGGTTCTTGCTACTATGAGGGGTTAGATTTCTACCTTGAGGGAAGATGTAGACCAACTGGGGTCTATTGTTATTTCGATGTTATGGGTGACGTTGTCCTATCTGATATACATACCTTGATGCCTAGCAGTGAGTCGTCTTTAAGTGTGCAGCTGAGTGAGGTAGGTGAGAGAGTTGCTGATGATGTTGGTGAGGATGATGAAAGGAATGGCTATGATTTGGCCGAGAAGAGTGATTAGGATGAGATAATGAGAGAGTAGGATGAGCAGTGGATTGCACTAAAATTCACAGAGTTGCAGAACACAGAGCAGGTGATGGTCTAGGCTAATTTTGAGAGATCCCTTCATGATACCTCTTTATTTGGCACCAGTGGAGTCTCTTTAGACTCTACCATCCCTCCTATTTATGTACCAGACACTAATACTCCACTTTATGCTACATTGCTTCCTCATGTGATATTACAGCGGGGCGCTGATGCCCCAAATGTTGTTCCTCCTAAAACTCTTGATGAGAGCACCCAACATCCATAGCCTATCAGGTCCTGTACTCTTTACTTTTGCATTGAAGACACTGCAATTTACTTTTTGGTGGGATGAAGATACATGTGCCAATATTCCCATTTTGCATTTATTTTGTTATTTTTAGTTTTGGATAATGTAGTATTTTGTTTTAGTTTATATGATAGTGTTTCAATTGGTTTGGTTTATCTCTTTTGGTCTCTTTTGTTTTCTCTCACACTTGAGATTACCCCATGAGTTTTGAAATTGTGGAATGCTTGAGTTTTTATTGTAATTATTCGAGGATCGATTGTGTCATATCAATGTGTTGAATAGCATAAATGATAAACATGGTGTATAGTGTTGGTATTGCAAGAAAGAAATCGATTTGGTTTCACTTTTGAACAATCTTTTTGAATCTTGTATTGACTAGCTGTGTTTAGATGTAAGCCTTGCAATGAACATCAAACCTAAGCCTTTGATATTTTCAAGCTGAGAGAAATGATTGTATTTGAACTGCCATGTGTGGTGAGATCTTACTTGGAAGCATGTTTGTGGAATCCTAGAATTTGCCTTGGTCTAATTATTTAACCTTGGTAAGTGTAAGGAATGATCTTGGGCAGAAATTTTGAGAGTGAACCCAAATTTACGTATCCTTGTGTGACTACCTTGTGAGGGTGTGCATCTATATTTGCACCATTTGAGCCTAAACCATTTGTTGACAACCATATTAAAATCTTTTGAGCTAAATTGTCCCTAATTTCTCACCCTAAATCATTTTGAAGCATTGGTATGTTTGAATAGCCAACTTAGGCCAAAAACCTAAGTTGGGGGTGTGGAAAGAAAGGAGGAATGAAAGCCAAGTGAAAGAAAAAGGAAGATGAAAGGAGACTCAACTTTGAAGTTTGTTACAAAAAAGATGAAACCCCTTCTTATAAAAAAATATGTGTGATGAGCAACATTTGAAAAATAATGAAAAGGAAAGTTTGGTGAAATAAAAAGGGGATACCAAATAAATTAATTAACAAATAAAAGTTTGAGTTCTCAAATGATATGAAAGAAAAAAACTTGAGAAGAGGTGAAGATGATTGCAACAATCCTTTGGAAAGGTGAAATCACTGAGCCAAATTGACCATATCTTAACCCTCAGCCCCACTACAAGCCTAAACGACCCTTGAGATCTTGCATGAACTAGGCCGTGTGATGATTGGAAAATATGGGCAAACCTTTGAGATGAAAATTTCATGTATTTCTCTTTTGAGAGAGTGAGACTTGCATTGATTCCTTACTACTTTATTGATTTTCTTGGTGAGAGCATGGAGTCGCTCTCTATGTGAGGGCACTTGAATGCATTTGTTTAAACATGGTCTTACATTATAAAAAAGCTATACTGAGCTTGTGTTGAGACTGTCTAGTCATCATCTGAAGCTTCTAGATTGTGATTGAGTGTAGCATGTCGTTGAGAGTAGTTTTCTAATGTCACTTGCATGTGAGCTATTGTTATGTATTGTTGCAGACACCCCTGTTGAGCTGATTGTGTTCTTGATTTACTTGAGGGCAAGTAAAAGTTTAAGTTGGAGGTGTTGATGAGTGATATATTTACACTCATTTGAGGCATATTTAGCTCAATAATTAGTGTCTTCAGTGCCTAATTTTGTCCTATACTAAATATATTTTGGTTATGTGCAACTATGAAGGGTAAAGGACATGGAAATGCTGAATGTTTGAAAGAATGGCCAAAAATATGAAAAGAAGTGAAAACTCCATATTGTTGATCGCCTAACAAGATGGGAGGACGCCCAATGAGCTTTACCTCACATAAATAGGTAGTGCACAAACATGAATTTATTGAGGTAGGTGGCCAATACAAAGAGAAATGGCGATACATCGAACAAAAAAAGCGAACATACTAGCCATTACCGAAGGCAACAATACAAGGAAAAAAATTGAAGGCGAACAAAGTTGGTACTCAAAAATTCGCTGAATGTGAAAGGTAGACTCGAATGAGCTTGTCGACTGAGGTGCAAACACCTGAAGACTAGATCAAGAGAAAGGCGAGCTGATGTTGGCGATCAGCCTTGTGTGATCGGCGAGCCCAACTAATGTCACCCAATGGGTCACGCATTGAGTTTTGGATCAAAATTTGGGAAAATTATAAATATCCCAAAGGAAAGAGAAAAAAAGAGTTCAGGAAAAGAGTTGAAGATTTTGATAGTTTTGAATAATAGTTGGAGAGAGAAAAACTTTACCTTCTAAAGAACACCTTCTATTTTTTGAGGTTTTTCAACATTGTCTTGATGTCTGTAACTTTCTTGTAAATAGAGGTTATGGGTCAGATTATTTTCCCAATTGATGTATCAAAAGAGAGAATATTGTAAGGTATTGGGTTGTTCAATATAAAAAATAGATGAGACCGAAATAAGATTCTATGATATGATACTTTGAGATCGAAAGAAGATTAGTGTCATTGAAGATGACCGAGCCTATCTATGAATGTTCATCACTATAGAGCAATACTATTACCCCTATGCGACATCAATTATAAATCCCCGCACCCCTAGATTACTTGTTACTTATTTGAATTACTAGAATCTTGGTTCAATTGCGACTTGTGACAACAAAATCCTTTTAATTAAATTTGGTGGAATGATCCACACACCTGTTTTATTGCTGCAAATGAATGAATTTACATTCCAAATTTCCTGATAGAATTCCTAGCCCTGTATAATTCTTTGTGGGATTCGACCCTGACACTTCGTTGGGTATTTTTAGTGATGACGATCGCTTACTCTTTAAATTGGTTTTGAACTGTAGTTTGAGCATTATAAGGTTCTTTTCCCTTGAGATGATAGGGGCAAAGGTACTCAATTTCATTGATCTTCGTCAAGGAAATATGAGTGTAAAGGAATATGCCTCGAAATTCACATAATTGACTAAATATATGCTTCTTCCATGGTTGCCGATTCTAGGTCTAAGATGTGCCAGTTTATTTCAAGAGTGTCTGAAATAGTAGTTATGGAACATCGTACTACCATGCTCATTAAGGAAATGGATATTTCTCACCTAATGATTCATGCTCAACAAATTAAGGAAAGGTCTAGGGAGGAAAAGAGAACAAAGACCACTGATGGTGACTTTTCACATTCGAGGTCTGATAGACATGGTCATTCTTGATTCCAACAAAGGTTTTTCGGTTAAGGTTTCTTGAATGCTCCAGCTCCAAAATTCAACAAAGATAGTGTGTCTAACCCTATGCCTCAAGAAGGAAATGGTGGTGGGAATGGATCTTCGGTTCCCTCATGCCAAAAGTGTGGCAAGAGTCATTCGGGAAAATGTTTGATGGGACGGATAATTGTTTTGGTTAAGGTAAAAATTGTCACCGCTTGATAGATTTCCATCTAGAATCGACAAGGGAAAAGATGGTAGGAAAGTTTTGCCTATTGGTTCGGGTTCAAGTGCTCCAAAGCAAAACTGATTCTATGCACTACAAATATGACATGATTAAGAGGGTTCTTTCGATGTGGTTACTGGTATGTTGAAAGTCTTTATTTTGATTTTTATGATTTGCTAGACCCTAGTGCTGCTTTGTTTTTTGTGACACCATATGTGACTATGAGAGTTTATGTTTCTGCAGATCTGTTAATAGACCCTTTTTCTATCTCTACACCTATTGGTGAATCTATTGTGGCTAAGAGAGTCTATAGAAATTGTCCTATCTCCTAATCCCACAGAGTCACTTATATTGATCTTTTAGAGCTTGTTATGTTGGATTTCGATGTTATTCTTGGTACGGATTGGCTTCATTCTTTTTATGGTTCTTGTGATTGTAGAACTCGAGTGGTTAACTTTCAGTTTCCAAATGAGCCCTTCCTAGGGTGGAAATGGGGAAATTCTATGTCTAAGGGTCACTATGTTTCTTGTCTTAAAGCTAGAAAATGGTTTCTAAAAGTTTCATATATCATCTTCTTAGGGTTAGGGATAGGGATTCCAAAACCACTATTCTTGAGTTGGTCCCCATTGTAAAAAAAGTTTTTGTAAGTGTTTCTCGATGATCTTGCCGGTGTTCCTTCCAAAAGGGAAATAAACTTTGGTATTGAACTTCTTCCAGATACGCAACGTATTTCTATTCCTCCTTACTGTATGGCTCCGGTACAACTTAAGGAATTAAAGGAGAAATTGAAAGATTTTATGGATAAGGGTTTCATCCGACTGAGTATCTCTCCATGGGGTGCTCCAGTTTTGTTTGTTCGTAAGAAGGATGGTTCACTTCTCATGTGTATTGATAACCGACAATTAAACAAGGTTATAATTAAGAATAAGTATCATTTTCCAAGGATTGATGATTTATTTGACCAACTTCATGGTGAAACTTTCTTCTCTAAGATTGATCTCTGGTCGAGTTATCACCAATTGAGGGTGAAAGAAAGTGACATTTCAAAGATGAATTTCCGACCGCATTCATGGACTTGATAAATAGAGTATTTAGACAATATCTTGATATTATTTTAATTGTGTTTATCGATGAAATCTTGATTTACTCGAGGAGTGATATGAGCATCCGATCATTTGAGGATTGTGATACAAGTCATCAAGGACATAAAATTATTTGCAAATTTAGTAAGTGTGAGTTTTGGTTGAGATCTACGGATTTCCTTGGTCACATTATTTTCGATAAGGATATTAAGGTAGAACCTAAGAAGACAGATGTGGTTAAGTGTAACCCCTCAGAATTGAAAAGAATGGAAAAATGCAGTTTTTGGGTTGCAGGTGTGATCTACGGCTCCCACCTACTGTTGTAGAAGAATCTACTAACCATAAATGGCATCCATAGGTAGAAGGGAAAAGAATGAAATCTTTAGGACCTATGGTGGCAATATACAGTCCGTAGGTAGACCTACCAATCGTACATGGCCCATCGATGGATGGTCCAAATTCAAGCCCATGAACCTAACCTACGGTTTACCAGGACGGTCCGTAGTAGGACCTATAGACCTTAGGTCTGAACCGTAGATGAGGCTCGATAGTTATATTAAAGTGCTTTTTGGTCTTTTTTGTAATTGTTTGAACCCAATACAATGTCGTTTTACCTTCTACCCTAGTCCCTATATAAAAAAAAATTTAACCCCCAAATTTCCCAATTTACTCATTCTCATAATTTCCTAAAACTTGAATAAGTCCTTCTTCCCAAATTCTCTCAAGTCTAAGGAAAGAGAAGAAGAGCTAGGGTTCCATTCAAGTCTCAAAATTCTCCACTTTTCTTGGGCTTTGGTATCAAGGTATGTGTGCATTCACCCATGGAGTCTTTTCCTCCCTGGGGTCCCTAAAGATCTCAAGTTTCCAATTCAATTCTCCAATTATCAAATTAGGATTTCAATTCATGGAATGTGGGTTTCTTCCAATTATGATTTATTTTGATCCATTAAGTTTTCTAATGCAATATTTGATGTAATCTATGATATTTAGTTGAAATTGCACTTCCCCATGCTTTAATTATGCTTTTCAGCCATGACATTATGATAAAACCACGAAGTATGAATTATGAAATTACACATGTTTTTATGGAAGCAATGTTTATGACTCAAGTAAGCTTATAGATGAAGGTATCCATATGTTCTATGAAGCTTGGCCACATGACATGAATGACATCTAGATTTTCCCTCAATGCGTTTGGGCTATTTTCCTAAATTATGTCTTGATTAGTATGGTATCCGGATATGCCATCAATGATTATCAATCACGCTTCTAAAACTATTTCCATTAGTAGTAAGGCATTTCTAGTATGAAGTTAATGATTATGGGCCTTATAAAGCTATTATGTAAAGATGATGGTGAAAGGTTTTCTCACGCATGGTCTAAGGAGCTACTCTACGATGTCTCTAGCTTGGATTGGTTGCTTAATTGTACCTTTCCATGGATGATAATGTGCCTTTTTCTTGGATTGGTTTCTTTATTGTACCTTTCCATGGATGATAAAAAGAATATTATTAAAGACTGTTTCGTGGGATGTTTTCCTTAGTACCGACTGGACTAACGGCGTTACACATGTCCCATAAACTATGTGCCACCATAGGATGTTGTCTCAGATAGAAATTAGCTTATGGATCCACCTAAGCTAGAAGTTCATGGTCCTTACCTTTGAAAGTAGGACACTCTCTTGTCGGTGTAGGAGCAGTACACTGGATTTCATATTCTAGCTCACATGGGCAATGTTGGTTAATGGAGAACTTCCCAGAATAATGAACTAAGGTTACTTCTAAAAGTACCTCAAATGTGTTTTTAAAGATGTTTAGCTTGTATTGACCTTGATTAGGACATATTTTCTAACATGTTTCCTTATGATTTAGCTTGGTCATTGCATGTCATGTAAAGTCCTTTCTAGCATGATTTCATAAATCGTATGCATTGCTATCATATTTAGTACATTCCATGTACTAATGCATACTTTTACCTACATTGTTTCACTAATGTAGGGTTTGGCAGTTCCGGTCTGCACACTAGTGACTAGTTGATCCCTTTTGAGCTTTGAAGATTGGTGAGTCCTCATATTTTGAGGACCAAGACTCATTTTTTGCTTTATGTCATTTTCGTTTCAGACTTGTATGTGATGCATGGGTTACGTCCCAATCCTTTCCTTATGATGTAGTACATGGCTTTGAGACTTATGGTAGACTTCTGCTTTTTGTCAAACTCTTTATGATATAAAACTATCTTTTGAACTCTTTAAATTCTTTTATCTTGTATGATATATGCTAAGTTGCTTGTGTAGGGTCTTTTGGGGTCCTATACGTCATGTTACGACTATGGTGTACTTAGGGTCGTGAAATTAAGAGTTGGCTTAGACCCCTATCCTCTTCGGATATTCAAAGCATCTTATGTTTGGCCAGATATATATATTATAAAAGGTTTGTGGAAGGTTTTTCTTTGATTTCCTCTCTATTGACTATATTGGCCCAAAAGAAGGTTAAGTACTTATTGTCAGAAGCATGTGAAAAGAGTTTCAAGAGTTGAAAGATAGGCTTACCTCTACTCGGGTGTTGACTTTTCTAGGAGGGTTAGATGGCTTCGTTGTGTATTTTGATGCGTCAATGATTGGATTAGAGTGTGTTCTTATGGAAAATGAGAAAGTTATTACTTATGCTTCAAGGCAACTCAAGACTCATGAAAAGAACTATCCTACCCATGAGTTGGAATTAGCAGCGGTTCGTTTTGCTTCAAAGATTTAGAGGTATTATTTAAATGGTGTCCATGTTGATGTTTTTACCAACCAAAAAAGTTTACAATATGTATTCAAGCAAAAGGATCTAAATATTAACCAAAGGAGGTGGCTTGAGTTGCTAAATGATTATGACATGAGTGTCCTCTATCACTCCAGTAAGGCGAATGTAGTAGCAAATGCTCTTTGTCGATTATCAGTGGGTAGTGTTTCTCATGTTGAAAAATTTAAGAAGGAATTTGTTCGTGATGTCCATAGGCTGGTTGATTCCGATGGGGTGGTGTTATTGTTAAAAAGGGCTTCGCATAGTCTTTTATGTCGGATGTGAAAGCCAAGAAAACTCATGATCTAATTTTTGTTGAGTTAAAGGGAGCGGTGCTTAAGAAGTATGTTGAGGCGTTCTCCCAAAGGGACTGTGGTGTGCTTCGATATCAAGGTCGTTTGTGTTTTCCCTACTGATGATTTGAGGAAACAAATTTTATCGGAAGCCCATTGTTCTTTGATATCAATTCACCCGAGATCCACAAATATGTACCGCAACTTGCATGAGGTCTATTAGTTAAATGTGATGAAGAAGGATATTGCAGAATTTGTGGCTAAATGTCCTAATTGTGAACATTTGTCCCAAGATATTAGTATTCCTACTTGGAAGTGGGAAGATTTAAATATGGACTTTATTGTTTGATTACCCGCACCCGGCGGCAATATGACTCGATTTGGGTTATTAAAGATCATATGACAAAGTTGGCTCCTTTCATTCCCATCAAGGTTTCTTACTCGGCGGAATATTATGCCAAGTTATATCTAAGGGAAATGGTTAGGTTGCATGAGGTGCCCATATCTATTATCTCTGATCGTGGTACCCAATTTCCTTCTCAATTTTGGAAGTCTTTCCGAAAAGGTCATAGTACTGGTGTCAATCTTAGTACAACCTTTCATCTTCAAAATAATGGGCAAATATAGCGTACTATTCAAAATGTGGAAGATATGTTAAGAGCTTGTGTTATTGACTACAAGGGTAATTGGGATGATCATTTGGTTTTAATTGAGCTTGCATATAATGATAGCTATCATTCAAGTTTATGTATGGCCCCATATGAAGCTTTTTATGGTAGGAGGTGTAGATCTCTTATAGGTTGGTTTGAAGTTGATGAGGTTGCTTTGATAGGTCCTGATTTTGTACATGACGCTATGGAGAAAGTTTGGCTTATTAGGAAAAGGCAGAAAACGACTCTAAGTCGATGAAAGTTCAATGTTAATTTTAGAAGAGGGATCTTAAGTTTGACATTGATGATTGGGTTAACTTGAAAATTTTACTTATGAAGGATGTCATGAGGTTTGGTAAGAAAGAAAAGCTTAATCCCTGTTATGTTAGTCCTTATCAAGTGTTGAGGCAGATAGGAAAGGTGGCTTATGAATTAGACTTACCTTTTGATTTATCATCGGTGTATCCGGTATTCCATGTCTCCTTATTGAAGAAGTGAATCGGTGATCTGACATCTATTGTACCATCAGAAAGTCTTGGTATAAAGGAAATTCTTTCTTATGAAAAAGTTGCAGTTGATATTTCTGATCGGCAAGTTAGAAAGTTGAGATTTCTGACCGGCAAGTTAGAAAGTTGAGGAACAAGGAAGTTGCATCCGTAAAGGTGTTGTGGCCGAGGTCAGTATGATGTCTCATATCCTCATCTCTTTCCCTCTGTTCCTACTCTAGCTTGAAGTATTTAGCTCCTCGTGGTTCATTCTTCCAGATTCACATCTCTTAGTCATTCTTATGTTTCCATATGCATACATGTATGTGTTATGAAATGATGTTTGAGTAAGTTTTAACTTGGAGTAGATTTCCTCTTTGATTATGTGCATTTATGTGATTGCATTCATGTTTGGTTGTTAGATCTCTTAACCTACCATCTGTACGTTGCCTTGAGTTCCATTCAAGGACGAATGTTCCCAAGGAGGAGATTTTATAACACCTCGGATTTAGAAAAAAGGCTGCATGAATTTTGGCTACTGGTTCAGGTCTACGAGACAAGTCTATGTTTGTAGAAATTTCTACCGGTCGTAGACCAATTTCGTATGAATAGAAAAATATTTTTTGAAAATCAAGTTCCAGTATCCCATCCTATGGTTGACCATTGCGGTCCGTCGTGTGATCAACGGGTCATAAATGTGTCCCCTAGAAGCTATCCAAACTTAGTAAAATTTTGCGGTTAAAATTGAGTTCTATGGTTGGGGTCTATGGACTGCAAGATGTCCTACGTACTGTAGAAAGGTCTCGTCAAAATTTGGGTGATTTCTAGGTCCCAGTACTTGGTCTATGGATCGTAGAAAGTTCTACGGTCCGTAGGTCACACCAGTAGACCATTTTTGCCAGATATTTCTTACAGGCTTTTGGGTCATTTCCTCTATGATTTAAGCCTATGCTATGTTATTTTGGCGTTCATCCTAAGCGCTATATAAATACTTTAATTACTAAATCTACCACTTCAAACTCATTCTTCTATTTCCCCAAAACCCAACCAAATTAATTCTCCTAAATTCCCTCTCAACCTAAGGGAGAAGAAGAAGCTACAGTTTACTCCAAGGTAATTAATTCACCATTCATCTTGGGATTTTAGTAGCATGGTATGTGGGTATTCACCAATGTAGTCCATTCCTCCATGGTATACCCAAGGTTTTCAATTCCTCAATTCAAATTTAATTGGTCAAATTAGGGTTCTTTTTAATTTTGCTTGGGATTTCACCCAAATTATTATTGAAATTGTTGTTTCAATCTTCTATTGCATGATTTAATGTAATTACATGATATTTAGTTGAAATCATATTGACTCATGCATGATTCATGACTTTTCAACTATGAACCTATTAAGAACCCATGAACAAATGAACAATGAATTTTGAATGATTATGCATGTCTTATGAAAATGATGTTTATAATGATAGGGTGCTTTTATATGATAGTATCAATGTTATTGTGAAATATTTACTCACATATAAATATGATCATGATTGTAAAAGGTATTTCTCACATATGGATTCACATTGGTGAAATGTTTTCTCACCTATGCTTGAATTATAATTTAAGGATCTATTTTATGTTTCGATCTCTAATATGTGGAATTTCCCATGTCATAATAATATTTGATTTTTTTTATCTATTTCACTTAGCAGCGAGAGAGCTTTGTGGTGGATGCTCAAATAGGGTAGTCTTTAGTAGCAACCTCTAGTCCCAAACTATGTTCCCCTATATGATTGTCTTAAATGACCTAGCTAGTAGATCCACTTTAGAAAAAGATGATGTGTAGGGATTCTACCTTGGAAAGTATAATCCTCTTCTTTCATAGCTCCTTGGGTCATGACAAATAGATCCTTTAATATATCATGATTTCATAACATATTTAATGTTTTAATAGACACTTAATCAAAATCATCTGAATAATGATAATCTTTTTTTTTAATTAAAATCACACTTCAATCGAAAGTGGATAAATCATACAAATCTTTCAAAGTATGAATATTTCAATATGAAGAAACCTAGTTTCATAAATCTGAGATACTTTATTCAAAAGCACCCAAGAATCATAGTATCTATAATCCCTCTATGCACAACATAGTCTTCAAAACTCAATTTATGATCATAAATTAGGTATATAGAAGGGGTTCATATGAAATACCTTGAAAATAAGTAATTTGAAATAAATCATAAATTAGAAGATCAAATATAATCAATTCAACCATAAATAAGTGAATCCGTGAAGAATCATATAAAACCCTAAAAATTTGGGTGAAATATTAAAAGAGAATTAGAGAAAATCCTTGGGAATCAATGGATGATAGAGAATTCATTGATAAACTTCACATACACCTTGAGTAACTAAACCTTGAAATTTTGAGAAGAGAACTTGGAAGGATGAAGAACCCTAATCCACTTGAAAGAAATCCTTGGAGAGGATTTGGAGAGAAAACCTTGAGGGATTTTTAGGGTTTGAGTGAATGAGAGGGAAATAGGTAGATTTTGAATATTAAAACCGGTTGTAATACTTGGTTCAAGGATCAAAACAGCATAGTTTAGATGTAAAAAGAGTGGGAAAATATCCCAATAACCCTGCCATAAAAACAATAGAAGGGACTCTACGGACTAACCTACGGTTTGTATAACCTTCTCTAGACCGTACTGGTCATCTGCAGAAAAAGATACTGGAGACAAAAATTTAAGTCAAAGACAACTGTAGTATCTCCTACGGTCCATAGGTTCTTCTACGGGCCGTATGTCTAAACCGCGGAACCCATGTTCAAATCAAAATTTCAAAATGTCTGGACCCCTTCTTATGGCCACTTCATATGGGTCGTACAAGCACCTACGGACCATCCTGGTGGTTTGTAGGAGTTTCTGGGACTTGTTATTTTCCAATTTCTCAAGTCATCATACATGATTGCCTCCCTACAGACTGCCAAACCTTGTAAGATCCGTAGGGAAACTCGTGAGAACTGCATCAGTAGGAAAATTTCAGAGTGTTATTTCGAAATCAACTTGTTAAGTTCCGAGGTGTTACAATATATCCCCTTTAGGAAAATTCCTTCTCGAACAACACTCAAGCTATCATGAATAGATTAGGGAAAGATTAATCGACTATAGCAACCCAACTTGAATGCAAATCATATGAAAAAGCACATAAACAAGGAGTAATCATCCCCAAGCTAAAACATAACTCAAAAATAAAGTTTTCATGAACATGCATGAATATGGAAACATGAGAAAAGCTAAAATGTATGAATCCAGAAGAGTAAATATGAGGAGCTAGTACCTCAAGCTAAACATGCATGAAGGAAAAAAATGAGGATACTTGGACATCATATCGGCTTTGGACTTCCAAGTTGCACCCTCAACTAAATGATTCCTCCTTAGAACTTTCACGGAAGCAACTTCATTGTTTCTCAAATGTCAGACTTGAAGATTCAAGATTTCAATCAGAACCTCTTCATAAGAAAAATTTCCTTAACCCCAACACTCTCTAATGGAAATAGATGTAGGATCACTAATACACTTCTTCAACAACGAAACATGAAACACCGGAAGCAATGTCGCCAAATTAAAAGGTAAATCCAACTAATATGCTACCTTACCGAAACGCCTCAAAATTTGTTATGTATAATGGCCACTTAGCTTCCCTTTATTTCCAAGTATCATCACACCATTCATAGGTGAGATTTTCAAGTAATCAGCATAAGACTTTGAACAATTTTCAACCTTTCTCTTATAAGTCGAACCTTCTTCATAGCCTCATGACTCAACTCGGGTCCTGTCAAAGTGACCACACCAATTTCAAACCAACCAATGGAAGACCTACACCTCCTACTATAGAGAGTCTCAAACGAAACCATTTGGATACTTGAGTGATAAATATTATTTTAAGCAAACTCACTAAAGGTAAATTATCATCCCTATTACCCTTTAAATCAATCCTGCAAGCTCTCAACACATCTTCAAAATTCTGAATAGTGTGCTCGGCTTGACCATCGTTCTGAGGATGAAAAGGTGTACTAAACATCACTTGAGTACTAAGACTTTTCTTAAATGACCTGTAAAATTGAGACGTAAATTGAGTGCCCCTATCAGAAATAATGGATAAAGGTACTCTATGCAACTTTCCCATTTCTCTAATATTAAACCTAGCATTGTCCTCGGATAAAATTGAAGTTCTCATGGGAAGAATATGAGGCGAATTAGTCATTCGGTCAACAACAACCAAAATAGAATAAAATTGTCGACAAGTATGAGGTAAGCCTGTAATGAAATCCATATTCATATCGACCCACTTCTAGTAGGGATGATAATGTCTTGAGCTAAACCTCCTAGTGGTTGATGCTCACATTTGACTTGTTGACAATTAGGACACTTAGCCGCAAATTCAACTATATCTTTATTCATGCCATTCCACCAATAGACCTCCTACAAATCACGATACATCTTTGTGGTTCCTAGGTGAATATAATACCGAGAATGGTGAGCTTCAGATAAAATCTATTGCCTTAACTCATCAACATTCAAAATACATAACCGACCTTGGTAATTCAACACACCATCTGCCCCTTGAGATAAAGCCTCAATGGATTTTTTGGAAATCAGTTTATTCAAATCAACGATAGTTGGATCAAGATCTTGCTTAGCTTTCACATCTGAAACAAGAGATGATTTTGAGCCATTCTTAACAATGATTCCCCAATCCTTGGAGTCAACCAAGTGAATACCCAATCGATCTAGTCTATGTACATCATGAAAAAACTCTTTCTTACCATCCTCAATGTGAACCATACTACTCATCGACAATTGGCTAAGAGTATCAGCAACCATATTTGCCTCACATGGATGATAGAGAATGCTCATATCATAATGATTAAACACCTCAAGCCACCTTATTTGGAGAAAATTCAAATCATTTTTCTTAAACACATATTTCAAACACATATGCGGTAAACACATCAACATGAACACCATATAGATAGTCTCCAAATCATTATAAAAAAACCACCGTCGCTAACTCCAAATCATGAGTCGAATAATTCTTTTTATGCACCTTTAGTTGCCTTGAAGAATAAGAAATTACCTTAATATGTTGCATCAAGACAAAACCAAGAACAGTCCATGAAGGATCACAATAAACCCCAAATCCTTCGGATCCTTCTATGTAACAACTTGGAAATTTGAAAGTTGGACTAAAAAGGGAAAATTTTAGTTATGACACTGAAACAGTGAACTACGAGTCCTATCTACGGACCGTAGGAAGTTATACTATTCGTAGATAGGAAGTCGTAGGATCATTGTTGAGTTTTGGAATTTTCAATTCCTAGTAAATAGACCTACGAGTGATAGGATGGGTCATCGTTTGGACTACTGATAACACTCAAACAACTGTAAAATAAAATTGAAGAGTAAGCGATCACTAGCAATGTAAATACCCAACAAAAGTGTCGGGGTCAAATCTACAAGGAGTGATCTAAGGATAACAATTCAATAAGGAAATTATTATGCAAACCAATTCATTGTAGTAATTAGTACAAATGAGTGTATGATCCCACCAAATTAACAAGAGATATTTGGAGTCAATTATGACAAATCAACTAAAAATAGGGGATTAAACAAATAAAAGATGATCTAGGGGTGTGGGGATTAATATCAATGTCAAATAAGGATACAAGTGATTGCTCAATAATGCTTGATAAACATGGATAAGATGGGTAATCTGTCATCACTTAATTTATTTTCAATCTTAACGTATCATATCATGGAAGAATCTCCTTCCGGTCTCATCTAGGTAAAACACAAAGCAACTTAATTCCTTACTAAAATCTCTCTTTCGAGCAGATTTGGCAATTAGAATTGAACCATATTTTCACATTCGAGCAAACTACATAAACCAAACCTAAATTTGCATGCATTAAGCTATTTACCTACTTCTGTTGATCTCTTTTGAGAATCAATCAAAGATCTAGACTAGGATTAAGTTTACAACCGTAACTCATAAATTATCCCTATGATAATTAACTCAAATTCATGAATGAACAACATTAAAATAGATTAAGACACAAGACCAACTAAATTAAATCAACACCCAACCCCATAATCACATCCCTAGAATTGGGGTTAAAGCCAACCATCATAAAAGGAAAACAAAGTATACCAATTATATTTTCATGAATTAGAGAGTTGAAAATAAACAATACTTTTTAACACCCACTTTGAATTGAACCCTCAAATGTCAAATAAAAGATTGTTCAAAACACCCTAAAACTAAGAAGTCTATTTCTCAAGATGAAAAAGTTAGAATTGGCAAAAACACTAAAGCTAATGGATGTAAAAATATGATAAAAAGTTATTCAAAGATATAAAATTCTCTTTCCTTTGGGTAATTTATAGTTTTCCTAAAAATTAGTCTGAAATTCCATGCGCGACTTGCTCGGCTATGTTAGTCAGGCTCACCTAGAATGTTCGATGGATGACCATTTATTCTTTAGCTTGCCCTTCCTTGGCTTCAAGCTTTAGGTGTTTGAATCTCAGTAGGTATAATCGATTGAGTCAGTGTTTCACATTCGGTGAATCACCGAGCACCACCTTGTTAGTTTAATTTAGTGTTTTGTCACCTTCAGCGATGGAGCTTTTAGCTCACCCAATGAATTTAGTGAATCACCGATTCCACTTTGGTTCGCCGAACTGCCTTGATTATTTTCAAACTTGAACACTATCACTTTAGGCGGTGTCTGACCTATTGGGCAATCTGCCCTTTTTGATAGGTGTCCCTTAGCTGGGAGTTTACCCTCTTTTCAATGTTTTTGGCCTCTTTTTCATAGATTAATCCTTGCCTAGTCCTCTAGCCTTCATAGTTGTACAATATAAAAATATCATTAGATAAGGACATAAATAGGTATTGAGGGTACTATTTGTTGAAGTAAAAAGGCCTCAAATGAGTGAAATTATGCCACTCATCAACACTCTCCCCCCAACTTAAACTTTTGCTTGTCCTTAAGTAAATCAGAAACACAATCAGTTTAACAAGGGTTTTTACAATAGTTCTCAATGTCAGGAAACATGCAAGCAACATTACAAGACTACTAACAAGTATATGCAATATCTCCATCATGCTCAATAAGCTTCAACTGATGACTAGTCAGTATCAACACAAGCTCAAGTTCACTAAAGCTCCCTTATAATGCAAAATCATGCTTCAACAAAAGCATTCAAGTGCCTTCACAACAAAAACAATTCCATTCTCTCAAAAAGAGCATCGATAAAAGAACATAGGAATCAATAGAACTCTCATTCTCCGAACGAGAAATTAATACAAGCTTCATCTCATATGTTTGTCCATATTTTCAAATGATCACAAAACCCAATTTTAGAAAGATATCAAGGGTAATGGGGATGAGAGTAAATGTATTGTCAATTTGGCGCAGTGACTTCACCTTTTCAAAGTATTGTTGTACTCATTTTCACATCTTCTCAAGTTTCTTTCATTCTTTTCACGCAGAGACTTAATCTTCAATTTTTCATTCTCGTGGTTGGAAACCCCTTTTATTTGATCAAAACATTTTTTTCATGTTTTTTTCTCATCTTTGTTTTATCAGGAGGGGTTCCATTTTTTTTGCAACAAATTAAACTTCAAGGTTGAGTCTCACTTTTCTTTCTTCCTTTTTACTTGGCTTTCTTTCCTTTTTCCTTTCCACACCCCAACTTAGACTTTTTGCCTAAGTTGGTTATTCAAACAAACCAATGCTTAGAAAAGAATTTATGGATGTGAAATTAGGGATATATTTTTCTCAAGAGGTTTAAATGGGGCCAACAACAAATGGTATAGGCTCAAATGGTGCCAAATTGGTTGCACACCCTCTCAAGGTAGTCACAAAACGTATGTAGATTTATGTTTCCTCTCAAAATTTGTGCCCAAGATCATTTCTCACATTCACCAAGGAAAAAAATTTAGACTAACAAGACAAATTCTAGGAATCAACAAACATGCTTTCAAGTAGGAACTCACCACACATGGCACTTCAAATACAATCATATCACACAACTCTACAAAATTAAGAAGCTTGTTTGTGATGTTCATTGCTAGGCTGACATCAAAACACAATTAGTCAACAGATTTTAAAATATCATTCAAAAGTAAAGTAAAACTAATTTCCTCTTGCAACATCAACACAAAACATATCTCTCATCAAGAGCACTATCCAAGACCTTGATATTGAACCAAATTAATCCTTGAATAATAACAATGACCTTACTAGCAACAACAATCATTTCACAATTTATGGATGGGGTAATCGATAGAGAGACAAAATGAAACCAAAAACAACAAAATATAATTAAACCAAAACATCAAAATCTCAACTTCTAATTGAATAACGAAATACAATATCATAAAAGGGAATATAGGCATAGGTGGCCTCACCCCACTAAAAAATAGTTGTTGTGTCCTTAATGCGATAAAAAATATAAGTGTTAGAGAAAAGAATAAATGGCCCCCCTGACATGTTATGCCTGTGAAGAACTCTGATCATGTGACTTGGAGGGAATAGAACCATCTTAGGGATCGGTACTTGGATCATCTGAAGTGGGATTAGTGCCTGGCACATCAAGAGGAGGAATAGTAGAATCTGACAAACAGACTCTACTAGTGCCAACCTTGGAGGTCTTTATACGAGATCTCTCCAAAGTCATGTGAACAATTGAATCCTCTAAACCCTGAACCTCCAGTAAGTCCTACACACTAATATGCTCATTGTCCCTCACGAACTCCTTCTCATCAGTCTCAGTTGTTGAACTAACATCCTCATCTTCAACCTTCTTAGACTCATTACCCAATGGCTACTCACCTAACCCAGAAGGTCTATCAACTCTCGACTCAGTAAGAAGAACATTTGCAGGCATTTTGGGCAAGAGAACCTCACCCCATAGTATCAAAACATTAGTGGACCTCACATGGTCCATATCATCCCTAAGAGTAGCTATGTCACTCCACAACTCAGGCAATCTGGTAAAGCTACCCTCATATCTCTCTATCAACTCAACTCTAGCTATGAGGTTATTGAGCCTCCCTCCAGATGAATCTAAAGTAGGCTTATGGCTATCCATCTCAGCTATCACAAAAAATGAAGCAACCTCAATTATTGTGGTAATCATATCCGTTACCTCCCTCTCAATTCTAAATGCCCTAACACCTACAGAATGGGTAAGGTTGTCCATCTCATAAATCAAGGTCTGATTTAACTGAGGTCGGGATGAAGGGGGAGGTGCAATCAAAGTGGAGGGTGCAAAAGGTATGGAAGGCATAAATGAGGGTGGAGTGATACCTAAAGGCTCCTAAAAAAGAGTGGGTCAAGTAGTGTGTGACTATAGAGTAGTGGGATCCACTACTGTTGTGGTGTCAAGTGGTGGTCACTTTGTTCTGGCTGCAACATCCCTTAGTTAGTCAGACTATATCCTATGAAATATTGCTAGATGAGGCGGGGATAACTCTTACATTTAATCTCTATCAAAATGACACTTTGGCAGCCTCACACAGCAACATGATCAGAATAGGGAAATGTAGGGAATCTTGGTCCTAGTTGGCTCTCATAAGTATCTAGTCCTTAATAACGACACCAATATGAATCTTCTCCCGATCAATGATGGTCCCCAGTGAGACAACCTTCGGGATCCAAAGGATCAACTCATTCTGGAACATCATTAGATTGCTATTGATAGACCCAAACCAAAACCGAGCAGCGGCTTTTATATCACTTTGTGTGCTATCCACGGTGGAGTAATATTGGATAGCAGAGGTGCCAACCATCCCTTCAAGACATCCAAGTTGTGCTTCATATGCAACTTTTATATTTCAGCCGTGTTGCCTTTTGTTCTTAAAACATCATTTATAGCTCCATAATGGAACTGATGAGTGTTACCTCAAACTTTGACCTCTTCCAAAGGTCTCTAATCAACGACCTTCATCTTTTTGGACAACGCCTTTGCATAGGAAGCATAAAAATCATGAACCTATGCCAGGACATATGGGGTCAAGCTCTAGTGAATGGCTCAAACCCATGAAATCTAATCGTGTCCCATATTGCTTGGTAGTTACTTATGACTCCATCCGTGGGCAACCACCTCTCTTCAAGTATCATATTCTCCCCTGCTACTTTAAGCCTTTTGATGGACCTTGGAACTCTTGCCAAAAGAACCCAGAAGCACATGCTTGCATTTGTGGTTGGGTCTTGAGGTATCTTCGAGCGGATTGCGCTCATTTAACTCTCAACAACCTACTTCTGTGGTTCACTCACATGCATAAAGACACGCGGAGTGGCATGCTGCTACTTAGAGGGCTTATTTATTACTACCCCTATGTCATTTTAGAGGAGGTAGAGTAGGAGTGAAGTTGGAGTCGAATTCAGATAACACAACCCTTTTACCTTTGGCCATTTCATGTATAGTAAAACATGTCAAAACAAAGATCGCGTGAAGGATAGTTGAAAGAAGTCCACAAAAATCACAATTAGAACAATGTCATATGGTTTGCCGAATAGAAAGGCAATTTTTCTAACAGGTTAGGCGAACTCAAGCGACCTCGCCGAAATTGACACGACCAAACAAAATTTGACTCAGGCATAAAGGGTGATGTCATCTCACACTCGATGATATGCCGAGTTGGTTTTAGTGAACTAAGGCAAGCCCGCCTAATATGAAAGTACAAAACAGATAAGGGTATGGTTGAAAGGGTGATGTCAGTTCCAATTCAGCAATCCACCGAGATAGTTTGGCGAGCCAAGACAAGCCCGCCAAATGTAACAGTACCTAGGTCACAAATTTGAAAATAAAAGGCCATTGGGTTACCCAACGATTCACCTTATTACCTTGGTGAGCTAAGACAAGCTCACCAAACAGGTAATTTCAGCCCAACATCAATTTTTTCAAAATTTCATAGCAAAATGTAACACTTCACAACACCCCAAGTAGTTTAACAAGCTAACCATATGTGAATTTACCCCTACGTACTCAGATTTTCCCCAAATTCTAAAAAAGCATTAATACATTGACAATTTTGTCCTGAGAAAGACGTCACCCAATCAATCATTTGGAAAATACAAGCAAAATAGACAACACTAGGCTACTTGGACTTCACCCAAACAACTGTCACACAAAATCCATTCCATTTAACATTCAAATTTCAACTTTTAACCTTCACATTCAATTAAAGTAATTTATGGAAAAAAACCAACTATCCTAGTTCATTGGAACTATGCAATCGACTAAAATTAATCGACCCACATGAATCACACAACAAAATATCAACAATAACAACTAACCCAATTAATATGCTTCAAATTTAAGCAAAAATACTAAAAATAACTTTGAGAACCAACTTCAGACAAGTATTGATCAATAATAAAGATGGAGGAAGGGTTTGGGTCAAGAATCACGAACACTCAAGCACTCCACCCAAGTAAATCAAAGATAAAAGTGTAGAAATTATTATTCAGGCTAAGAGTTAAGAGATTAGGAAGTGAAAAGTACCAAAAAGATCAAAGGAGGGCCGTTTAAAAGAAGAAGAGATTCTTGGCCTTTTTTTGCCAGGCACATTCACAGTCTGAAACTAATGCTGCCAAACATCTTCGATGAATTTCTGAAGGAGCTTAAGCTCACTAATGATTCCTTTACAAATACCAAACTTGATATTCTACTCGGCAGACTCGATATATTTTTCCTAATGTCATTCTGCGAATCTCCTAATCGGTCCCTTTATGCCAAAGTTGACAGTGTCATTTTTCAATTTTTTTTGGCAAAGATGGCGAACATTAAGATTTCTGCCCCACAAAATTCTCAAGTAATCATCCACGAATGCCTCCCTATGGACCCTAGGACCTTGTACAGTCCATAGGTTGACTCACGAGAACTACATCAGTAGCCAAATTTTAGAGTTTCTTTTCCAACTCCACTTGCCAAATATTGAGGTGTTACAATTTGGGTCTAAGTTCATACGAAAAATAATTTATAATAGTTATAACATTCAAATTATTAACCTATAAAAGGTGAATGAATAACTCGTTGTATATACATAATATGTGGTCAAGTATTCTATGTTGTATCACATGAATCTACATCTATAATTACCCTTCAATTCATTTTTTATGTTTTTCAATCTCTTCAACATTTAGAGCTATTATGTAGTGACCCCAAGTCATTTATGACTTGACGGAACAGATAGTTTGATCACCTTGTTATTTATTTGTATTTTGTGCAAGTTTCCATATTTTGGAGCTTCTAAATTTGAATGGTTGATTTTGATCAAAACTTTTCGTAGACCATCTATGAATAAAACTTGGAAAATTTTGTTAGCTCCGGAATGTTGGTTTTGGTCTAGAAGGACATTTGGTGCATATCCTGACGCTTTTGAGCTCATCTCGAGACCCATTGTAGAATTAGAATTAAAATGGAGTTTGGGTGTGGGATCTACTTTCATCGAGAAGACCTAACTTGGAAGTTTTGACATCTTTAATGAGTACAAAATGTTGAATTTTGTAGGATAGTGTATTTCATTTGCATGCAGGGGGTTCCAAATTAATCTTGAGCACCCTGTTGGGGATTTTGAGCATTGCTGCATCAGCTGATGTTGCACAAACTGATGCAACACGTGTTCTGCTTCACATTCACATTCCTTAGGCCAACTTCGTGGAGGCCATTGAGTTTTATCTCCGTATTGACAAGGCTGATGCCATGTTGTGAAGGCATATTGCCTTGTTCACAAAAATCACAACAATTAGAGATGGACCAAAAATCAAGTCAAAAATGAGAATTTCGGACCCACGCCGAGAATCCCTTCATTGACTCTATAAAATGCCTAATTTAGCTTACCAAACTTGTGTCCCAAAAAGAGACACAATTCAAGGCTCGGAAAAAAGCAAACAACCACATGTAAGCAAAACACCAAGAATTCACCATTAAACCAATAAGTTAGATCCTTCGAGGTGAAAGTTGCCTACACATGACTCTCCCCACAAGTCACCGAACAGTTGAACACAAAGCCTGGGACATCCCATCTAATTACCAACAATAATCACCCAATTTGGAGTTGTGAAGCTCCCAAAATCGTAATTTGAAGTTGAGGAATGGAGCTGGTTTACATCTAGTGTTTATTTATAGCAACAAATGAACTTACTCATTATGAACGCGGGGTCTAAGGTCGCGATCATGTATCGTAGGTTAAATGACCTACAAAATTGTAGAGGTCAATGCTCGTGACTGCAAAGACTAACCACAGTCAACCCCGATCAACTGCTCATCACAATCGCAACTATGATGGCCAAGTATAGTACCCCTCCGTGCTCACGGAGGATTCATCATGGCGGTGATGAGGAAGGTCCCTTGCACCAAATGTTGCTCATCAGCTAGAACATCAAGTGTTCAAATATCTAAATGAGGTTTCAACCCTGTGTGTGTGAACGAGATATGCTACCCCACCAAATTCGACATTTCAGACTCAAAAGCGATGTCGAAACTTCTAATGGAGGTAATCTCGATTAAAAATGGGTCCCACACCCAACCTCTATTTTGAGTCATACTCCACAATAGGGCTCAGGATGAGCTCAGAAGCCTCAAATCTGCACCAGGGATCCTTTTAAATTAAACTCAATGTTTCGGAGTTGACGAAAAAATTAGAATTGCTTTATGAGGCTGTCTTCCAGATATTTTGACAAAAGTCAACCGTTCAAGTTTTGAAAGCTCCAAAACACATAAACATGGACATAATCTAAATGAACGATGGAGTGGGTGAACTGTCAGTCTGAACAAATCGTAAATAACTTAGGGTTGCTATAGGAACACTGTAAATGAAGAAACAAAGGAAATAATACAAAAATGACTCAAGGGTCATTACAATTATACCATAGATGAGAAAAAATTATATATTTTTCACATATTGCATAACGTACCACTGTAAAGTTATCAATAAATTAATAATGTAAAGCAAATTTGGTTAGAGCTACACAATGGTCTCTTTTTTACCTTCTCTTCTTTTTAGCACACTCTTGTTCATCTATTTTGAATCTAAAAAAGAAGGATAACAATGTTTACATGAACGACTTGATCTAGTGAGTCCAATCTCATGATGTACTATTAGAGAATATGATTGAACTGAAATTATGAACATGTTGATTGGATGAAAACACCAGGTTATTAAGCCAAAATTAGCAAAGAAACTTTGAACGGCGATAACAAAGATAAATTATAATAATACTCATAATATATAAAAATGGTTTGGTCAATTGACCTATATATGAGTTAGTATGGAGAATAATCTTACCTAGGAAAAAACTTTTTTCTCCAAGAAAGAATTACCTAAATATGGAAAAAAATTCTTCTTCTTCAATAGACTTATCATAGAACTCTTAATAAATATTTTCTTCTTGGCATATATTTACCTTCGTACTTTTAGAATATTTATATATATATATAACATTAGAGTTGTTTGACCCAATTTAATTATATTTTAAATTATTAATATCAACAATAGTATTGGGCCAAAAGCAGTACTATAAGTTTTACATTAAACAAAATCTTTAGTGCTATAAATGATAAAGAGTCAGAATTCCATATTTTTCTTAAATAATGAAAGACAATAATATTCACCGACATTCAGGTTCCCTAGGTTAAGAGCTCAAAATCCTAAAGGTAAACAAAGGATTTCACAGGAGAACTTATTGCAACATCTCCCGAGTTCACTTGTGCACTTAATGCATCACTTCCCAAGTTGACCTGTTGATGCCCAAACAAATCTTTATTTTCTCTTTTTCTTTTTTTTACTGGCCACAAAAAATATACAAAATTATAAGAATCAACCAGACGGTTATGATAATGAATATGAAAACAACAATAATAACACCAATATATGAAGGAACTATTTGTTTTATTTTGATTTTCTTAACTTTGTTTACCTATGTTTGAAGGTATGTCACGTTCGGATAAATAATTAACTCCACTACGATCTTTTATGTAAACTCCATTGCAAGATTCACATGTTCCTACTACATAGTGTTTGATCAATTTGTTACCGCGCATACATGTTTTACGTATTTGTGTTACCTGAAAATTAAACCGTTTTAGTGACCATGCATAAATATAGCCGATTTAATTATTTATTCTAATCTAACTTTCTTGAGCTAGAGCTAAACTGCAATGTTTCTCCCTTTTCACTTGATTTTTTTTATTTGTTTTTAGGAATTTCTCCATAAAGAAGAAACTTATAAACCTCTATCATAGATCGAAACTTTTCTTTAGTCTCCAAATGATGGTAGACCTATTTGCCAACAGTTATTAAATGTTAAGTACATAATTCATCAATTAAAGTATAGCTTGGTATTAATATTGGCAAAATTAACATTTCTATTATTTAGATGAAAAGACTTACGTAATCAATTGTTGACCCATCTCGATGAGAACTATTCTTGATGATCCAGTTTTGCCTTCTCTGTTTAAATGTATGTGTATGCAGGTAATGCATATTTTCTGGTATCATCTCTATAATCTTATTCTTAATCTTCTCATTCTGCAACCAAAACAAGTTATATTTTATGAAATTCAAATATATCCAAAATTTATTTCCAAATGTTAATTACCTAGTGGAGCTGGGAGCATCAATAATTTGTACATTAAGTGGTACAAAAGCTATTGGAAATAACTTAGTACAAAATATAATGCATTCAATTATATCAAGTAGCACTAAGTTGTTAATGTGCCGATTTTATTCTCAATCACCATCACTATGAATCAATACAATCAGCCAACACTAACAATAACACTAGCTAGCTACTATTTACAATTATTATTGATACCAATCATCATTACCACAAAAATCATCAAGTAGTATCGACAATGACCATCATTTGTCAGCACTATATATTGTCTACCATAATTATTTACCACAACCATTAGCTATTAGTGGATGTTTGAATTGACTTATTTTTTTTTGTGACTTTTGGTTTTTAAGATATTTTTTAGTTTTGGAAATGTTTGGGAAAACACTTTTTTTTAAGGTTGAAAAAGTACCAAAAAAGCAAAAAATCAAAAGATGGGTGTTGTCCCCAACTTTTAGCTTTCGACTTATAAGTCTCTTTAAAAAAAACTCATCCAAACACCCCCTTAGTTATCATCCAAATATGAACTACCACAAAACTACTGTTATAAACTTCTACTATCACCATTAGCAATACCTACTATCCACAACACCATCAGTAGTCAACATGCCATCCTCAATTTTCATTCATAACAACCATCACTACAGATCACAACAACCATCACTATTCATCCATACTTTTTTATTCCATAAGATAACTAACATTGAAAAAGTAATTTATAAATACATCAAAAGATTTTTATACATAGATAAATAGGCAAATAACTAAACACCTTATAATAAGTATGTTGAATAATGGAGGAATTTTTCAAAACTTACCAATGAAACACCAGCTTGAGGTGGAATAGAAGATATGGGAACCACCATTATTGCATCTCCACGATCAATTTTGTGCTTCTTATCCATATTGTAGTAGAAAAATATGAAACACTTAGATATATGTTTTGTAAAATTAAAAATTGTTTGAAGTAATTGGAGAAAATAATGAAAAGACATTATTTAAAGAAAATAAAGATGAAAATTGCTAGTTTGCTACTATTTTATGTACATGTAAGTTAATATTTTAAAAACATGATAAAAGTCCTAGAATATCCAAAAATATTAAGAAATAGATGGTTTTCTTATGCTTTCAATAACAAGAACAATGATTTTCTTTGCAACGCTTCTCATATCTTCACATAAAAAGAAAATTTTACTTCATATTCCTGTTTAAAAAAATATATTTTAATGGTAAATAAATTAAATTAATCTTTTAATATATTTACTTATAACTTAGTTTAAAGTGAGTAATGATTTTAAGTCATGTTCTCTACACTAATTTCAGTGTTTGTTAAATTTTGATTAAAATCACAATGTATATTTTATGTCTATTAATCAAGGGTAGAGGTTTGAGTTTTTTCATTACCTTACATATATTTTATACTGAGATGACATCATCCTAGTTTTCTAAGTCATGTGTGGTTTAGATGCGCAACAAAAATATTTATTTGTGTTATCATATAGACGAAAGCTATCTTGAAAGACCTATAATTTTTAGATGTATGTAGGACCTAACTAAAAAAGGGCACAATTCGAGTATAGAATTTAGAATTATAAGATAATATTTAAAAATTATATATTTATTAATTCTATTATTTATACACCTTGTATTCTAATTAATGTGACATACTTTCCTTTTTAGTCGGTCCCAAAATCATGATTTATTTTTTAATTATTTGACAAATATTTAATGAAACTATCAATATTTTACTATTGTTGGGTTCCACTTATTTGAAAAAAATAATCACAAAGGCATACTCTTACTCCATGTCTATTAAAATTACATCACATAAATTTGATGGGGGGGGGGAGGGTAGTATAATTTTAGTTCATGTCTTAAAGTAAATTAAGCTAAACACTTTATAATGAAAGAACCTTTTCAAAAGTTTATCTCTAAAACATCAACTTTTGATCAAGTGCAGGAAAACTTAGAGGAACTTCCATTAATACTGGATCCACATCACCATCAACTTTGAGATTCTCATCCATATTCTAGTTTAAAATAAGAAAAAAAGAATAGTTAGATTTACATTTTGAGAACTTAATCAAATGTCACGCCTCGAGCCTACACCCTGGGCGGGATTGGCACTCGTGAATCATTGCTGGCTCCAAGCAAACCCTTGGCCTGACTTAACTCTTAGCGGAAGACTTACTCAGGATAAAAGAAAGTATTGAAATACAATCAAACTAAAATGTCTCAACAAACAACTTAGAATGTTTTAAAGATCAACATTAACTGGCCAAAATGGCAACTCAAGTCTCATATTCAAAACAACTGAAATAACAAGACAACTTAAGTAATAACTAACTGTCTATGAAGCCTCTAAATACTAAAAGGGATGTCGGAACAAGACCCCGATCATCCTAACAACTGAAATAATGAAAACATGATAAAAAAGGTATCCTCCAGAAAGCAAGGAAGCTCACCAAATGACTCTGAATGCTCAACTAGAATCAATGATGCATGCCAAATGGCATCAGTACATTGAATGCACGAGCATGCGAGGGAAATTCTAAAACAAGACATAAGCTTGAAAGGAACTGAAAGAACATACCTGGGCTCATCTCAACTCAACTTAACTCATTTCAATATAAAGCAATAATATAAATGCACAATAAAGAAAAGCTTTTAAAACATGGATAACAACTCTCTATATTTAGAAATACAATAGCAACTATGTATGTATGTAAAGATAATATAAACTCTTGATCTAGGGATCAACCCTTGACAAAATTCACAAGCTTAGCTTCCAGAACTTGACGATTCCTTTCTCCTTCTCCTCTTCTTTTCTCTTCTCTTATTTTGATGAAGCGTAAACTGAATCCAATCAGTTTAGACCCCAACTTAATTACCAAAAATGAATTTAGTTAATTGGGTAGTGAAAAGACCATGATACCCTTCTAAAATTAGATTTTGACTCTCCTTATCTAGTCAACCCGACTTCAAATGAGCATATCTCCCTCGTACAAACTCGAAACTAATCAAACTCAGTGGCGTTGGAAAGATAATTCAAAGATATTTCCTACGGTATCTTGTAGCACACTAAATCATCCTGAGCTAGGATTTATGGTCTTTTGAAGTTGACCCAAAACTCATACTTAACTTAACTTTGTCAAACTTTCCAAATTTGATTATTTCAAAAAATGGTTTCTTTCTAATTCTAGTTCTTTCAAAAAGCGGGGTGTTACAATATCTCCCCCTTGGGAACATTCATCCTCGAATGAGATTACTCTTAGTAAGCTAAGTGTGTAATATCTAACAATCAGCTCAAACACCTAACAAGAAAATCTAACACATTCAGTATATCATTTAAAGAGTAATAATAAGAGAATTAGTACATTGATCTGGAATTTGTCTGGGCTCAAAGAGATGTGGATATCTCTTCTTCATATCCTCTTCAGCTTCCCAAGTAGCTTCCTCAATAAACTGATTTCTCCAGAGAACTTTGACTGATGTTACTTCTTTAGTCCTCAACTTGTGAACTTGGCGATCTAGAATCTGAACCGGAATCTCCTCATGTGATAAGCTATCCTTGATACCAATATCTTCAGTAGGTATGATAAGTGAAGGAACGCTGATGCTTATCATGACCAACGACACTATCCTACGATATGAGTGTCTACAATCATCGATAATATATTAACCCAACCGAGGGTTGTCGTGTCCCAAGGGAGCGGTTTTTGAGAATTAATAACCAATTAGAATGTCATTCAAGTAAGTCGTAGTTAAAAATGTTTGCGATAAAAGACATAGTAAATTAAAGGGGGTGACACGACACTGTCAAATGTCAAATGGGGGTTTCGTAACAAGTGCTAAAACAACAAAATAAACAAGAAAATCAAGTATGGAGAAAGGTTCTTGGGATGTGACCGCAATACAAGTTGAGATAAATTGCTGGGTACATGCTTTCAATAGGAAATTTGCAAGATAATAGTGACTAGGCTAAGCTTTAAATGGAAATAAGTTCCCTCTCGGGCAACTTACCCCGTTTCAAATGCGTTCCTCTCAGACACCCATTTCCCGCATGAAAACTAGCCTACGCCTTACCCCACTCACTCTCTTGAGCTGAGTGTTAGGATATGGGACTAGGGCTCACCCTCTCGGGCTGAACCTCATGTTGACCCACTCCTTAGGCCATCAGTCTAGTGGTTTTGGTTTTGCGACCTCCCTTTCGGGGAAGCCGAAAACACATGGGTGGCTTTGTATTTGCAACTACAAACCCTTTAGATTAAACCAAAACCACTAGGTGAAATCACCATTAACATAAATCTAACCTATCAGCAAGCAAGACCCAACAAGAATATCAACCTATATTTGCTAAATCACACCCCAAGAATGGGGATTTTTAGCCACACATCAAGAAATAAGAAATTATACCTAACATGATAATGAAATCAACTAGGTATAATAAATTAAACCTTGAATTAAGCAAAGGGAAGTGAATAGAGAAGACCTACTTCCAACTTGGGGAAGAAGAACTCCTTTCTTCAAGTCTCCACAAAACCCTCTCCAAACTTGAGAGAAAATATTTGCTAGAATATGTTCCAAAGTGAAAACAATAATAATAATTGTTCCACACTCCAATCTCTCATAAGACTACAACTCTAAATAGTATTTATAGTTTTCACAGATTGTGCTGCGGAGGATTGTTCGGCGACATTAGTCGAGATCACCGATGAACTCGGCGATCCGCCCTTTGGTCAGCTCATCGCCTTCAGTGTCTTGCCTTTAGCATCCTTGCATTCTGGATCATTGGGTGGTACAGTACTGCCTCGTGGAACTGATCGGTGACCCGCCGACTACTCCTTTCCTCGCCTTTTGATCCATTTCCTTCAAGGCTTTGCGTACTGGAACGAAGGGCGGCTTATGTCATTTCGGCGACTCACCAAGTTAAACTTAGTGATCCGCAGGATTCCATTTCTTGTTCTTTTCAGCCCTATTTGCTCCATTTTGCACCTAAGTATCCATGCTTCCACTAAAATATCAAATACCTGAAACTTCAGCATTTTAATTAGGTATTGGGGTAAAACAAGCATTCTTGGACACTATTTTCATTAAAACAAAGCCCTAAATGAGTCCAATTTGTGGACTCATCAAACGCCCATACACTTTTTCAACATAGAGATGTGGAATACCGGATGAACCACTGCTAACTCTTGTGATAGCTCTAACTCATAAGCTACGTTGCCAATCCTCTTGGATATTCTGTAAGGACCAATATACCGGGGAGTAAGTTTGCCCTTCTTACCAAATCTCATAACACCCTTCATGGCTGAAACTTTCAAGTAAACCCAATCATTTACTTCAAACTCTAAGTCCCTTCTCCTAACATCTATATAGGATTTCTGACGACTCTGCGTTGTTTTTAACCTCTCTTGAATAACTTTCACTTTCACCATGGCTTGATGAACTAATTCTGGTCCTATCAACCCAACTTCACCAACCTCAAACCATCCAATATGAGATCTGCATCTTCTCCCATAAAGAGCTTCATAAGGAGCCATCTGGATGCTGGAATGGTAACTATTGTTGTAAGAAAACTCAATGAGAGGTAGTTGATCATCCCAATTACCTTCGAAATCGATCACACACGCCCTCAACATATATTCTAAAGTCTTAATGGTGCGCATTGCTTGACTATCGGTCTGAGGATGAAAAATAGTACTCAAGTTCACCTTTGAACCCAAGCCTTTATGGAATGACTTCTAAAACTGTGCAATAAATTGTGCTTCTCTATCTGAAATATTCGATACCGGAACCCCATGAAGTCTGACTACCTCTTGAATAGATAACTTAGCATAATCTTCTGCTGAATAGGTAGTCTTTACCGGTAAAAAGTAGGCTGATTTATTCATTCTATCAACAATCACCCAAATAGAATCATCTTGCCTGTGCGACCTTGGTAAACCTGTGATGAAATCCATATTGATCATCTCCCACTTCCATTCCGTAAGTTCTATATTCTGAGCCATACCATCGGGCCTCTGGTGCTCTACTTTAACTTGTTGGCAATTCATACACTTAGCAACAAATTCTGTAATGCCCTTCTTCATACTAGTCCACCAATAAACCTCTCTCAAATCAAGATATATTTTTGTGGAACCCGGATGGATAGAATATTCGGAACTATGAGCTTCCTCCATGATCCTCTTTTGGAGTTCATCCATCTTTGGTACACACAATCTACCTTGATACCTCAATACACCATCTCCCCCTTGTTCAAAATCCATTACTTTTTGCTTATCAACATTTTCCTTCAATTCAAGCAAAATAGGATCTTGGTCTTGTTTCTCTTTTACTTCTGACACTAATGATGATTCAACCCCATTCATCATCATTACTCCTCCTTTAGTGGAATCCCTTAGTCGGACTCCTAATCGTGCAAGTCTATGCACATCTTTTGCTAACTTTTTCTTATCTTTCTCAAAATAGGTGGTACTACCCATAGATAATCTACCCAAGGCATCAACAACAACATTAGCCTTACCTGGGTGATAAAGAATACACATGTCATAATCCTTGATTAACTCTAACCACCTTCGCTGTCTGAGATTAAGCTCTTTCTGACTAAACACTTACTGAAGGCTCTTGTGATTGGTGAACACATCCATATGAACACCATAAAGATAGTGACACCATATTTCAAAGAAAATACTACGACAACCAACTCTAGATCATGGGTTGGGTAATTCTTCTCATGATCTTTCAACTGTCTGGAGGCATAAGCTATAACTTTGTCATTGTGCATTAACACACAACCCAAACCAACTCTGGACGCATCACAATATACTACAAAACCCTGCGTACACTCTGGTATGGTCAATACTGGGTAGTAGTCAACTTCTTGTTTCAATTCCTGAAAGCTTTTCTCACAAGCTTCAAATCATTGAAACTTAACTATTTTCTGTATCAACTTAGTCAAAGTAGATGAAATAGATGAAAATCCCTCGACAAACCTTCTATAATAACCAGCCAATCTCAAGAAAATCCTATTGTCAGTTGGAGATATGGGTCTAGGCCAATTCTGCACTGCCTCTATTTTCTAAGTATCAACTCTAATTCCATCGTTGGAAACAATATGTCCAAGGAATGCCACAGATTCAAGCCAAAGTTCACATTTAGAAAAATTAGCATATAACTCCTTGTTCTTTAAAGTTTGGAGAACAATTCTGAGATGACTAGCATGATCTTCCTCATTCCTTGAATAGATTAGCATGTCATCAATAAATACGATAACAAACATATCTAAATAAGGCTTGAATACTCTATTCATAAAGTCCATGAACGTTGTAGGTGCATTAATTAAACCTAACGACATGACCAGAAACTCATAATGACCATAACGGGTACAAAATGCTATCTTTGGAATATCACATTCCCTTGCTTTCAACTGATGGTAGCCTGATCTGAGGTGTATTTTAGAAAAAACACGAGGCACCCTGAAGTTGATCGAAAAGATCATTAATTCTCGGAAGGGGATACTTATTCTTGATGGTAACCTTGTTCAAGTGACGGTAATCTATACATATTCTAAGGAAACCATCTTTCTTTCTCACAAATAAGACCGAAGCGCCCCAAGGTGAGACCCTTGATCGAATAAAACCTTTCTTTAGGAAATCTTTCAACTGCTCTTTCAACTCTTTTAACTCTGCTTGTGCCATTCTATATGGAGGAATAGATATAGGACACGTATCGGGAAAAATATCTATACCAAAGTCTATTTCTCTCTTAGAGGGACTTCAGGAAGATCATATGGGAAGACTTCTGGAAACTCTTTTACTACTGGAACTGACTGAATAGGAGGTATCTCAATACAAGAGTCATTAACTCGGACTAAGTGATAGACACACCCCTTGGAAACTAAGTTTCTTGCCTTAAGGTACTAAATAAAAGGACCCTTAGGCACTACTAAACTACTCTTCCACTCTATAACTGGTTTATTAGGAATTTGGAACTTGACTACTCGAGTTCTACAATCTATTGATGCCAGTCCATACCTAAAATGACATCAAAATCTACCATATCTCACTCAACTAAGTCAGCCATGGTACTCTTGTTATTGACATAAATTGTACAATCACGATAGACTCTATCAGCTAGAATGGACTGACTAATAGGTGTAGAAACACTGAAGGGCTGAAGAAGTTGCTCAGGAAGAACATCAAAATTTATTGCAGCATAAGTAGTCACACATGATAGACTTTCTCCTGGATCTAGCAAAGCATAAACATCAATGTTAAAGACTTGGATCATACCAGTGACAACATCTGGTGAATCCTTTTGTTCTTGGTGACTAGTGACAACATAAAGACAGTTTGCTCATCCGCTTGCCCCTGAAGTAGCTCCTCCAGATGCAGCTTTGTTTGGTGGAGCAAGTGAAGAAGATTGGGCTCTATTACCCTTATTACCATTACCCTGCCTGTTATTAGGACACTCTCTCATAAAATGACCGTTCTGACCACACATGAAACAACCAGTGAAGCCTTCATGATACACCCTTGCATGACTCACACCACACTTAGCACAAACAGGAGTCTTAGTACCCTCTTGTACCATACTACCTTGATAATGTGCAGGTCTAGCTCCGAAATTCTGTGAATTATGATTTTGGAACTCACCTCTATTTATTGGTGCAGGTGCACTCGCAGATGATGGAGCAGGTCCCTTTTGTTTTTGTTGAAAGGAAGACAAGTTCACATTACTCTTTTGTTGCTCGAAATCATTCCCACCGTCTTAGCGCTCTTATTCTTAAACTCTTCTCTATCCCTCAGCTTATCCTCCTCGACTTGTTGCACATGGATCATTAGCCTTTGTATGTCCATATCCCGTATCAGCATAATTGCCTTGCCTTCCTTCCTTGATAGGCGAGACAACCCAGCAATGGATAAACTCATCCTGCTCCTCATGTCAGCAACCATCTCCGGAGCATAGCGGGAAAGTTGTATGAACTTCATACTGTACTCATGAACACTCATTGATTCCAGCTTAAGAGTAAGGAATTCTCGTACCTTTGGTTCCCTCAGTTCATGGGGAAAGAAACGCCCCAATAATGCCTCCTCAAACAAAGGCCAACTCACAAGTGGTGCACCTTCATCTCTATTCATTTTCCACTGATCATACTAGATTCTAGCAACACCTGATGAGTCCAAGATTTGTACTCATTTAGGGCTTTATTTGTATAGGTTTAGTGTCCTCAAATGCTCATTTTGTGCCAATAATTGATGCTAAATCCTTGATTTTCAGGATTATTGATTAAGGAGCAAAGCAAGGACACTAAGTTACAAAAAGGAATAAAGTGAGCTGAAAGAAGGAAGAAAAGAGAGCCTGGTAATTGCCAAGTCCATTTGGCAAGTCGTCGAGAGGCCATTTGACTACCTAAAGTTCCAGTGTGCCACGCCCTGAAGGAGAAAATCAAGTTGGTGAGAGAAATGAGCAGTCGGCGGATCGCCGAGTGGTTTCGTGATGCAGTGTTAGATCGCCTAAAGTTACAGACATGAAGGATGCTGAAGGCCAAGGCAAAAAGGCGATGGAATTAACCAAAGGGCAAATTTTTGAGTTGATCGGTGAGCCCCACTTACTGCGCCGAATGGCCCTTCGCAGCATATTTTTGGCAACTATAAATACGTTTTTGAACATTTAGTTTAGGTGCTCTTAGTCAATTAGTAAGTATCATACTTCCAAGATATTGTATTCTGAGTATTGAGACAAGTTTTCCTTAGCTTTGAAGAATTGAAGTTTTTCACTTTTGAGAAATTGGAAGTGGGTCGTTGAGATTCTTCAATTTGGACCGTTGTAAAGACGAAATCAATCTTACCCAGTTGATGAAAACTCAATTTGGTAACGATTTTTATCTTTTTATGATATCTAGTTAAAACCCTAATTCTTGAGGTGTGATTATGTGATTATGGGCTGATGTAGTTTATGTGTATTACTAATTGTTAGTTTAAAGGCTGTTTAGAAGTGATTTCAATAAGTAATTGTGGTTTAATTGAAAGAATTGTAATTGCAAATGCAGTTCTACCTTTGTATTTTTGGTTTGCTTGAGAGAGAGGTTGCAAAAACCAAGATTATTGATTGATGGTCTGTGGGTATTGGGTTTTCATGGGTTCAGCTCGAGAGAGTGAATCCTTAACCCTTTTCCACACATTTAGCTCGAGAGAGTGAATGGAATAAAGCGTAGGTTGTTCATATTTTACATGGTTGTCGATGTTCGAGAGAAATCTACTAGATTCGGGGTAAATTGTTCGAGGGAAAGTTGACCTCCTCTATAGTCTATCTTATTCACTAATTTATAGCTATTTTCTAACAGTTGCAATTACCCATTTTTCCACATTAGCCTATAAACGAATCATATCCCAAGAACCCCTCTCATTATTGTTATTCCATATTATTTATTGTTGTATTAGTTGATAACTGAAACCAAAACCCCATTCTTTGACATTCGTGTCACCCCCTTATTTGAATTATGTGTTTATTCATAAATTTCTATTTCTATGACTGACTTGATCATATTTATACTTTCCTATTGATTCTTAAACACGTACCACTCCCTGTGGGATTTGACCCCAACTCATTTAGTTGGGTTCTATATTGACTAGCGATCGTTGACACTTAGAATTGGATGAAGTATCCTTGAAAAGTTAAATCAAATTGGCGTCGCTTTCGGGGAGTGGCGTTGGTTAAGATTCTTTGGTTAAGTTGAATTTTGTTCTTTTTAGTCATAGTTGAATCTATGTATTTTTAGTTTTGGTTTGTGTGTTGTTATTTGAAACAAAGGAAATCAGTGTCAATGCGAGCAATGGTATCCAGGTGGGCCACCAAGATGACATCGACAACCTCAACGATGTTAATGAGCCGAATGTTAATGAACCTAATCTAATGGGTGGAATTGGTGCCATTCGCTTGCCCCCAACTGAAAGGAACACTATGTTCCATATTACAAGTACCATGTTGCAGCTCTTAAAATTGAAAGAGTTGTTTGGCGGGTTGGCTCATGAGAATCCCCATGAGCACATAAGAAACTTTGTTGATATTTGCGGGCCATTCTTCTTCAAGAACATATCCCAAGAGTCGGTCCGGTTGAAGTTGTTCCCATTTTATTTAATGGGAGAAGCATGTAAGTGGTTGGTTGGGTTGCCAAGAGAATCATTCACTTCGTGGGAAGAGCTTGTTATCGCATTTCAAGTGTGATTTTTCCCTCATTCGAAGATGATGAAACTTCGGGACAACATCTAAAGCTTCAAGCATTTGAAGGGTTAGCCAATTCATGAGACTTGGCTACAATTCAAGAAGTTGGTGCTGCAATGCCCAACTCATGGTTTGCCCGACAACATTTTACTGCAGTATTTTTACCGAAGCCTTAATTCGGTGAATAAGGGTGTAGCTGACCAACTTTCTCTAGGAGGTTTGATGCAACAACCTTACATTATAGCAGCCCAACTTTTGGATGGTGACCACAATTAATCGGGCTTTGTACACCCGCGAAGATCAGGTCTCCCCTCTCACATTTAAATTGACCAAGGAGCAGCTTGAGAAATACCAAGAGAGGGACCAAAACATGGCCAAGATGATGAATCAACTTGACATTTTGTCAAATGTCATGGGAGCTGGTGCTAGAAGTGTCAATGATGTTGGTGTCGGGTGTGTAAACCCTGAAGAGGTCAAGTTTGAAGGGTTGTACAACAAGGAGGTGAATTTCCTAGCCAACCAATGAGGTGGTTATCGTGCAAACTACCTGAGGCAAGGTGGTAACCAAGGTTGGAACAGGGATGAAGGTTGGAGAGATCATTATAAAGAGTGGAGGGATCGTAACCCCACTTGGAAGGAAAGGGATGGGGAGAAGGACAAGTACATTCCTCCCCACGAGCGTCAAAAGCAAAAGGATTCTGAGGTTGGCTGGTCTGAGGATATGCTGTCTCGTATTCTTAACAAGGTTGAGGGGTCTGATAAAATTTTGAAAGAGATGAAGGAAGATGTGTCGACCCTTAGCTAGTCGGTTACCTCTCATTCCGTCTCTATCAAACAGTTGGAGACCCAAATGGGTCATATTTTGTCTCATTTAAACCCGAGACAACAAGGGGGGTGCCTAGTTACACTATGGCCAACCCCAAGAATGATGTTTGAGTGAGGACTTGCATCGTGCCACGATGTTAACTAAGGCGCTGCTTGGGAGGCAATCCAAGTTTTATTCTCTTTCTTTTTTCTTTTGAAATAATGGTGTGTTGATTGTGTAGGTGAAAACGTGGAATGTGATTGAAAAGTGGTGATTGGCAAGCTAAATGTCCAGTCGGCGACTCGCAGAAGAGGTCGGCGATCCAGACTTGGACCGCCATTGGACTCAAGAAATTCTAAGGTCGGAGTCTGTAAAACTCGACGAGCTCATGGACTACTTGGCGAATTGCCGACCAAGTCGGCGATCACGACTTTGTTCGCCGTTTAGACCCCCCACATTAACTGGAGGTCCAGTAAAACTCGGTGAGGTAAATGCCCACTTGGCGGATCGCTGAGTGGGTTGGTTAGCAAGACTAATGTCGTCGAAAAGGCGAGAACTAGATGGTTTTAAAGGCCAAAGGTTTAAACTTTCAAACTCTTTCACATTTCCTCACTTTTTAACTTACCAAACTCACACCCGTACTATATTTTTCTATATTCTCATGTTATTACCACTTCTTAGTCGTCGATTGTGTGTTCGGAGTTGGATATCTTTACCGCCTAGAATTTCAACTTATTTATTTGGCATTAAAGGTTGGTTTTCCGAACCCCAAACTCATATTTAGCTATTTTTACTCATTTGCAATTGTTTAGATCATAGTGATGTGCGCTGGGCCTCTCTGAATCGTAAATGTTTGCTTCTTTGCCTGCTTTGAATTCGTAGTCGTGCCTAAAATGCCAATAGTATTCATTTCCTAAATTTCATGCTTAGAAATCGGTTTAAATCATTGGGTTGTACTAAATTATTAATGGGTCTAGTCGGGTGAAGTCTGAGTAACTTGCATTTGTGCTAAATGACGTACTTTGCCCAATGATGGAGCGGTTGATGTCATTCTTAAGGCTAAAGTCGTCAAATGACCAAATTTGGCTAAACTGGGAGAAGTCTGAGTATCCGGGGGGCATGGGTCTTATGGGTCTAAGTCTAATTGAGCTAGTCTGTGATTTCATTCTATTTTCTGGGGTTGCGGGGTTGATTTTGAAAGTCGGGGTTGAAAGTAAGTACGTTGGGCAGTTTGGCTAGCTGGGTCGAGCTCGCCGAACCACTTGACAGTTCGTTGAATCCTCCTGTATCACCTTTAATTTCAAGCAATTGTTAAGTTTGGGTACTGTAACTTTTGGCGAGAAGCCTAAGTTCGCCGAGTGCTCTCAGAGACTCACTGAAATCTTTCTTGATCGCCCTTTCTTCGTCCTTAACCCTTAAAATGCACTGTAACTTTTGGCGGGCTAATTCTTGCACGCCAAAAGGCCCCTCCCATCGCCAACATACCAGTTGTTCTAAGAATTTTTAGCCAATCCTTACTGCGAGCCCGATCTAGCTTGCCAAAAAGATTCGGCGACTCACCGATCGGTTCGGCGAGTTCATCTGCAACTGTTTTTCTGCAACTTTGTTTGAACTATTCCTTACTTTCTATAATGTGTTTGCAGATATGGCTAGACCAAAAGTGGCTAGTAGAGACATGCCACCCCACAAGAGGGCCAAGGGAATCAAAATCAATGAAGATGCAGCTGCATCCAAGACTAAGGCTACAAAACTTCCCACCACAAGTGGGAAGGGAAAAGGGAAAGGAAAAACACCTGCTCTTGCGTTACCGGAGGCCAGCTCCGATAGTGACGGGATCTATGCCACTCACCTTACCACTTCTGAGAGTGAGGGTGAGCACCAAGATCCTCGGGCTACCAATTCTGAGCCCGAGGATGATGAGCTACTAGAAGCCCAGAGGGCGGAGCTGGGATTTAAGAGGATGAATGATCTGTCTAGGATCAAGGCTCCCCAGGCCACCACTACTCCTTCTGTTCCAACACAGGTTGTGGTTCCTGCACCAGTTGTACAGGGTCCTACTCCATGGTTTATGAATAGACTGAAAACTGACGGGCTGACGACCATTAGAGAGGAGAAGCGGTTGTTTACTGATGGCGTCATAGATAGGTATTCGGAGATCATGAGCTGCTTAAGGTCCCACAAGTTCCAGTTGTTCACCCGACCCCGAGGCTCTTATGTTCCAAATTGGGTTCGGGAGTTCTACACTGCTTACGGAGCCCTGGTGCCATAAGGGAAGAAGCCGGCATCCAAATTCAAGTCGGTTGACTATGTGGTAGTTAGGGGTAAAAAGGTGAAATGTTATAGTGATGATATCAATGAAATCCTGAGGGTTTCAACACGAATTGAGGATGAATGCCAATATAAGATCAGGACAAAGACGTTAGAAAATATGAAGAAGTGGTTGGCTTCTCTGATATCAGATGGTACTCCCAAGTGGCTCAAGGTTGGAGCACCCATTGAGAAGAAATATCTCAATATAACGGCAAGATTCTGGTTTGGCTTCATCAACAGGACTATTATGCCATCCTAGAACGTGTCGATTCTCTGCCATGCCAAAGCAGCCTGTCTTGGTTGCATCATTGATGGGACGAGGCTAAACTTTGCGATTATCATTGCACAAGAGATGCTTACGAGGGCCAAGCAGCGCCAAACATCTCTACCTTTCCCGATTTTGATTACCAAGCTGTGTAGACAAGCTCGGGTTCCTCTAGATGAGTAGAAGGATGTGGAAGTGATTCCCACATCTTCTATTGACATCCGGAGAATTGAGGCGGAGTACTTGAAAGATGAGGTCGAGAAGAAGAAGGTAGCCTCGGTGGATACATTCCATGTTGTTGATGTTCAGACACTACCTGCAGAGGCAATATTGCCTACTCCTGCCCCTGGGCCTTCAGGTACATCTAGTACTACCCCTTCTGTTACTCCCAGTTCTTTCACTGCTTCTTTGCCTCCTAGACCTGGTACTGCTGCTACTGCTGCTCGACCTCCACTCACCCAGGTTGCATTACTACAGATGGGGTAGCTAGCCCATTTTGCTGATAGACGTGCCTCCAGACTTCAGGCCACCATTCCTTGCATGATCGAGAGGGCCCTTGCCGATGTTGTGACACCTCTAAGTTCTACTATTTATGCCCTTGCGGCAAGGATAACAGTTATGAGCAAGGTCAAGGGGCTACTGTGGAGGTGATGGCTCTAAAGGCCGTTATGGCTGAGTTGAGAAGAGATGTGAACCAGCTGAAGTCCACCAACATGTTGATGATTTTCGGGACAGTAGAGATCCCTGATAAGCCAGTTGATCCATACGTGCCTCTAGCTACCACCGAAGATAAGGTTTGAGTTAAGGAGATGGTTGCTACTGAGTTCGAGGCTGAGGCCGATGAGGAGCAATTTGGTGTTGATAAGGAGGCTTCTTATGAGGGCCTTACTGAGATTGAGGAGGCCATGGTAGATGTAGCTGTACAGATCTCATTAGCAGACACACCCATAGTTGACCTTATTGGAACTGGTATTGTTAATGTGACTCCGGGAAAACTGATGCCCAAAATCAGAGTGTTTCACCAGGTATTGATGCCCGACAGATGGAGCGGCTGCATAGACAGGACTTCTCTTTACCTCTATATCTGTCACTTTTATTGATTTTTAGTATTTGTATTGGATTTGAGGACAAATTGCTTTTTGTTTGTGGTGGGGTGAGGTATTTCCATACCTACCTCTTGTGTTGATGATATTTTTTGTATATATTGGGTTTCATGCTATCTATTGTGTTTTGGCACTGTGCTGTGGATATATGAGCTTGTTGCTCCTTGTTTTAATTGCAAATGGTTCTGGACCCTTTTTAAAAAAATTTGCCACCTCTTGATTTTGTTTAATTGTGGTTGTTCTTGTGCAAATTTGAGTTTTGGTCATGATTAATACTGATGACTTGAATAGTTCACTTAATCGAACAAACATGGATGTGCGGCTACGATGAGGCCAAATGAAGCTGCATAGACAATATGTGAACTTTTTGCATCTCGTTGTGACTAGCCGACTATCGAATTGAGTCTCTTGTGATGAACATTGTACACTACAAAAAAAAAAAGAAGAGAAAAAGAATGAAAAAGAAAAAAAGAATGAAAATGTTGTGCAATAAATTTATGAAAGTGCAAAAGAAATGGGGTGTCTGGGATTCCATGAGAAGGGAATAATGGGGTGACTTTTGAGCATGGGTGAAAATGTTGAAGAAAAATAAAAGAAGCGTTGTTCATACCACATTTGATGAGGATAGTAGCCACAGAGCCTAAATGACCATACCTTTACACTCAACCCTGTTATAAGCCTTGGAAAGACCTTTTTGATCTTGAGTGAGCTGAAACAAGTGTTGATTGGAAAATAAGGGCAAACCTATGGATGAAATCATGCAATGTGTTCATCTTTGTGAGTGTGAGAGTTGTTTGTGATTTCGGAACTATAAAGTGTTGAACAATTGTGTAAATATGGAATCATCTTTTTGTGAGGGCATTTGAGTACTTTTCTTGAGCTTGAACTTGCATTTGAAGCAAGTATTGTGAAATTGAGAATCTTTGATAGTGGTGAGTCACAACTTGAATCTTTGAGTGCACAATTGATCCTTGCATGAGTAAGTTGAGTCTTATTGTGTGCATTCATGATTGAGTCTTGTGTAGCACTGTTTGAGACATCCTTTTTGAACTGCTGAACTTGAGTTCTACTTGAGGACAATCAAAAGATTAAGTTGGGGATGTTGATGAGTCCAAGATTTGGACTCATTTAGGGTTTTATTTGTATAGGTTTAGTGTCCTCAAATGCTCATTTTGTGCCAATAACTGATGCAAAATCCTTGATTTTCAGGATTATGGATTAAGGAGCAAAGCAAGGACACTAAGTTGCAAAAAGGAATAAAGTGAGCTGAAAGAAGGAACAAAAGAGAGCCTGGTGATCGCCAAGTCCATTTGGCGAGTCACCGAGTGGCCATTTGACTGCCTAAAGTTCCAGTGTGCCAAGCCTTGAAGGAGAAAATCAAGTTGGCGAGAGAAAGGAGTAGTCGGCAGATCGCCGAGTGGTGCTGCGATGCAATGTTAGATCGCCTAAAGTTACAGACCTGGAGGATGCTAAAGGCCAAGTAAAAAAGGCGATGAAATTGACCAAAGGGCGGATTGCCCAGTTGATCGGCGAGCCTAACTTACTGCGCCGAATGGCCCTTCGCAACATATTTTTGGCGACTATAAATACGTTTTTGAACATTTAGAGTTTAGGAGGTTTTAGTCAATTAGTAAGTATCATACTTTCAAGGTATTGAATTATGAGTATTGAAACAAGTTTTCCTTAGCTTTGAAGAATTGAAGTTTCACTTTTGAGAAATTGGAAATGGGTCTTCGAGATTCTTCAATTTGGACCTTTGTAAAGACGAAATCAATCTTATCCAGTTGATGGAAACTCAATTTGGTAACGATTTTTATATTTTTATGATATCTAGCTAAAACCCCAATTATTGGGGTGTGATTATGTGATTATGGGCTGATGTAGTTTACGGGTATTGCTAATTGTTAGTTTAAAGGCTGTTTAGAAGTGATTTCAATCAGTAATTATGATTTAATTTAAAGAATTGTAGTTGCAAATGCAGTTCTACCTTTGTGTTTTTGGCTTGTTCGAGAGAGAGGTTTAAAGAACCAAGATTATTGATTGATAGTCCGTGGATATTAGGTTGTCGTGGGTTCCGCTCGAGAGAGTGAATCCTAAACCCTTTTCCACACACTTAGCTAGATAGAGTGAATAGACTAAAGCGTAGGCTATTTTTATTTTGCATGCTTGTCGATGTTCGAGAGGAATCGACTTGATTCGGGGTAAATTGTTCGAGAGAAAGTTTACCTCCTCTATAGTCTAGCTTATTAACTAATTTACAACTATTTTCTAACAGTTGCAATTACCCATTTGTTTACATTAGCCAATAATCGAATCACATCCCAAGAACCCGTCTAATTATTGTTATTTCGTATTATTTGTTGTTGTTATAGTTGATAACTGAAACCAAAACCCACTTATTTGACATTCGTGTCACCCCCTGATTTGAATTATGTTTTTATTTGTAAAATTCTATTCCTATGACTGACTTGATCATATTCATACTTTCCTGTTGAGTCTTAAACACGTACCACTCCCTGTAGGATTCAACCCCAACGCATTTAGTTGGGTTATATACTGACTAGCGATCGTTGACACTTATAATTGGATGAAGTGTCCTTGAAACGTTAAATCAACACCCTTCATGTGGTATGCGGCTATTTCAACCCTCTCAGCATCGGCAACATGCATGATCTCAAAAACCTTTTGAAGCTCTTCAACAAAGTTTTTTGGATCCTCAGTGACACTTGAACCAGTGAAGCCTAGAGGATTCATCCTTAAGAACTCACGGATCCTTGAAGTATTAGCTACTTCCTGACATTTCTCTCTTTGTCCAACTTGATTGGTCACAGCTTAGCTCAACATCCGTATAGCTTCCTGGAACTCAACATTGGTGACCTCTCCTTGGGGTTGCACTTCAGGTGCATTGGGTAGCCCTTGTTCCTGTGGTTCAATATTCCTTCTAGCAGGACGAACTCTGACAGCTCTTCGTGGAGGCATGATCTGAAAGACACGCGCAAACACGAGTTAGAAAGAGACTTTTATAGAGATACACTCCATCACACGAAATGAGGATGAAAGAAGTGAGATAGTTCCTAAAATGTTGTAGCTTTCTAATTATAGATGTTGCACACTTCACACCGATAAATAGGACTCTACAGACATTGTTTTATAGACTTCCTACGACTCTTGAACTATGGTCTCTGATACCAAGTTTGTCACGCCCTGAGCCTACACCCTGGGCAAGACTAGCACTCGAGAACCATTGCTGGCCCCAAGCGAAACTTTGGCCTAGCTTAATTCTTAGCGGAAGATTTACTCATGATAAAAGAAAGTATTGAAATACAATCAAACAAAATTTTCTCAACAAATAACTTAAAATGTTTTAAAGATCAGCATTCAACTGGCCAAAATGGCAACTCAAATCTCATATTCAAAACAACCGAAATAATAAGACAACTGAACTAATAATTAACTGTCTATGAAGCCTCTAAATACTGAGAGGGATGTTGGGACAAGACCCCCGATTATCCTAACAACTGAAATAATGAAAACATGATAAAAAGGGGATCCTCTAGAAAGCAAGGAGGCTCATCAACTGACTCTGAATGCTCAACTAGAATCAACAATGTGCTGAATGCTGATCCTGGTTACCTGTATCTGCATCATAACAATGATACATGCCAAATGGCGTCAATACATTGAATGTACGATCATGCGAGGGGAATTCTAAAGCAAGACATAAGCTTGAAAGGAACTGAAAGAACATACTTGTGCTCAACTCAACTCAACTTAACTTATTTCAATATAAAGCAATAATATAAATGCAATATAAAGAAAAGCTTTTAAAACATGGATAACAAATCTGTATATATACAAAGATATAATATAAACTCTGGATGTATATAAAAGTACAATTAACTTTGTGTATATAAGAATACAAAATCTCACTGTGGGAGTTTCTCTAACCAACAACCCTTAATTTAGAGCTATGAGATGATACAATGTTTTGCCTCACGCTGTCGAGCCGACACCCTGGGCGGGACTAGCACTCGAGAACCATTGCTAGCCCCAAGCGAACCCTTGGCGTGGCTTAATTCTTAGCGGAAGACTTACTCATAATAAAAGAATGTATTAAAATACAATGAAACTAAACTGTCTCAACAAATATCTTAGAATGTTTTAAAGATCAATATTCAACTAGACAAAATGGCAACTTAAGTCTAATATTCAAAACAACTGAAATAACAAGACAACTGAACTAATAACTAAGTGTCTATGAAGACTCTAAATACCGAGAGGGATGTCGGGACAAGACCCCCGATCATCCTAACATCTGAAACAATGAAAACATGATAAAAAGGGGATCCTCCAAAAAGTAAGGAGGCTCATCAAATGACTCTGAATGCTTAAATAGAATAAACGATGTGTTGGATGCTAATCTTGGTTACCTGTAACTGCATCATAACAACAATGCTGACCAAATAGCGTCAATACATCGAATGTACGAGCATGCGAGCGGAATTCTAAAACAACGCATAAGCTTGAAAGGAACTGAAAGAACATACATGGGCTCAACTCAACTCAACTTAACTCATTTCAGTATAACGCAATAATATAAATGCAATATAAAGAAAAGCTTTTAAAACATTTATAACAACTCTTTGTATTTAGAAATACAATCGCAACTCTGTATGTATGCAAAGATACAATAGAATCTCTGATGTATATAAAAATACATTTAACTCTGTGTATATAAGAATACAAAATCTAACTGTGGGAGTTTAATTAACCGACAACCATCACTTTAGAGCTATGTGATGATACAACATTTTTCCGCACACTGCCAGGGCAGTCCTATACCTTACCAATGGCATAAAACCTAACTACTAAGTGGATCCACTAGTCTATGCTAAAAAGCACTAGGAAATCATCTAAAAAGTATGACCCTTTTGAACCCATGATGGTTACATGGTTTATGGGGGCTGGTAGTTGTGTGAACTCTCCCTCATATCAGTGCTTACTACTACTTCCAAAAGATACTAGCTCATATTTTTAAAAACATAACTTCTTTCTGTGTTTTGAGATAATTTCTCAAAACTTAGCTCAAAAGCTGTCTTGGAATTCGAAGTTTCCTCTTTTGCTTAATTGTGAAAGCATTTACTCTTTACTGGAAAAACTAGCTCAAAGGCTGTGTTGGAAATCAGTGTTTCCTATCTTGTTTAAATGTGAAAACATTTACTCTTTGTGAATGCATAGTCCTGATATACTCTATTGAAGAAAAGAACTTCAATCCTTACTCTTTACTCAACTCAAAACTCAAGCCTTAAAACAAAGTTAGAACATTTGTAAAAGACTTTTGGAAGACTCTATGAACTTCTCTTGACTTGGCTCTTAACTTTCCTTGAATTGAATTATGGATTCAAGGCTTATGATATCATATTATGGATGATTTCATGTTGTTTAGACGTATCTTACAGTGTAGAAATCAACTAGAAAACGTAGGTACGCTTCAAGGGAACTTAAACGAAAAGAAGTGGGAAAGGGTAGAAGACCTGGCGTCCCTGGCGCTCTGAGCGGTGCGGGGTACCAGAGCCCAAACTTCAGGGCCTGCGTTGGGGTGCTCTGAGTGGCGTGGCTCCTCAGAGCCCAAACTTCAGAAACTATTTTGGGGAGTTCTGAGTGGCGCATCACCCCACCCCTTTTCCTCAGAAATTTGATGAATTTCCTTGGTACTTTTTCAACTCTAAACCCTCTATATTCAATTGGTTCTTTCCCAAATACATAATCAAAATATGCAAGAAACTACTCAGAACGACATCTAATTTCATGGATTTAAATCAAGAACCCCTCAACAACTTCAACAATCAAGAACCCAATAGAATCTTTTAACACAATTCATCAAGAACTCAATTTCTATACTTTCAAGAACATAACTTCGCTTAATTAAATCATGATTGGCACGTGGGTGAATGAACCTACCGCTATCTGATTTCACATACCTCGTAGCGATCAACCCTTTGACGAAATCGACAAGCCTAGCTTCAAGAACTTGACAATTCCTTGCTCCTTTTCCTCCTCTTTTCTCTTCTCTCAAAACCCTATCTTATTTTGATGAAGCGTAAATTGAATCCAATCATTTTAGACCCCAACTTAATTACCAAAAATGAATCTAATTAATTTGGTAGTTAAAAGACTATGATACCCTTCTAAAATCCGGTTTTGACTTTCTTTAGCTAGACAGCCCGACTTCAAATGAGGATATCTCCCTAAGCAAACTCAGTGGCGTTGGAATGATAATTCAAAGATCTTTCCTACGATATCTGGTAGCATACCAAAATCATCCTGAGCTAGGATTTATGGTCGTTTGAAGTTGACCCAAAACTCATACTTAGCTTAACTTTGTCAAACTTTCCAAATTTAATTATTTCCAAAAACAATTTCTTTCTAATTCTAGTTCTTTCAAAAAACGAGGTGTTACAATATCTCCCCCTTGGTAACATTCATCCTCGAATGATATTACTCGTAGTAGGCTAAGGGTGTAACATCTAACAATTAGCTCAGACACCCAACAAGTCAATCTAACACATTCAGTATATCAATTAAAGAGTACTAAGAAGTGAATTAATACCTTGATCTGGAATTTCTATGGGCTCAAAGAGATGTGGATATCACAATTGGTGAACCCTCAGATCTACTTTTCTTACATTGATCGAACCATACCTTAGCTACACCCTCCCATTGCTATGCAACTATTTCCACTCGCTCATCAGCGGCCACATGCATAGCCTCAAACACTTTTTGCAACTCTTACACAAAGTTTTCTGGATCCTCAGCGACACATGAACCAGTAAAGTTTGGGGGATTCATCCTCAAGAAATCACGGATTTTGGATGTATCAGCCACATCCTATCGATTCCCTCTTTGCTGAATAGCTTGGTTGGCCACCACTTGACTCAACATCTAGATAGCATCCTGGAACACTGCATTAGTGATCTCTCCTTGGGGTTGCACTTATCTTGCATTATTGGGTACCCCTTGATCCTGAGGATCTTTATCCTATCAGGACAACCTCGAACATCTCTACGTGGAGGAATGATCTGAAATATACACACAAGCACGAATTAGAGATAAACTTTTATAATGATGAACTCTATCGCATGAAAGAAAGTATGCAAGAAGTGAGATAGTTCCTAAATGTCGTATCCTCCTAATTATAGATGTGGCGCGCTTCACAATTATAACTACGACTCTAAAAACCCGACTTCATAGACACCCTAGGACTCTTGAACTCTGGGCTCTGATACCAAGTTTGTCACGCCTCGAGCCTAAACCCTGGACGCGACTAGCACTCGAGAACAATTATCGGCCCCAAGCAAACCCTAAGCTTGGCTCAACTCTTAGCGGAAGACTTACTCGACATAAGATAAACTTAAAAGATAAACTTTACTCAATTATCTCAAAATACAAACTCAGAATGTTTTAAAGGAAACATTCAACTGGCCAAAAAGGCAACTCAAGTCTTTAAACATTACTAACTGAAATGAAAAAAACTCATGAACTACTGTTTATCTATCTAAGAAGACTCTAATACTATGAGGGATATCAGAACAAGAACCCAAATCATTTGTAACCAAACTGAAATAACATGACATAAATAACTGAGGGATCTTTCAGAAGCAAGGAGGCTCACCAAACAAATTTGGAACTCGACTTGATTAACGAAATGCTCGTTGATGATCATGGTTACTTTTATCTGCATAAAGAAAGATGCAGGCCAAATAACGTCAGTACATAGAATGTACGAGTATGTAAGGGGAACACTAAACATAACCTGCGAGATTGAACTGATAAATATGAAACATACTTACCTGTACTCTACTGAACTCATGGATATTCAACTCAATGCAATATAAAATGACGATAAAAGTGTAGTTTATATAAAGCATTTAAAATAGTAGATAGCAACTCAATGTATTTAAAAATACAATAATAAGTCTGTTTGTATGTAAAAATACAAAATAACTCTATTTGGGAGATTCGCTAACCGACAACCATCACTATGAGCTATGTGATGATGCAGCGGCTCGCCCACGCTACCAGAACTGTCTTATACCTTACCAGGATATAGAACTTGTCAACTAAGCAGATCCACTAGTCTATGCTTAAAAGCAAAAAGGAATCATCTAAAAAGTATGACCGTTTCTACCCACGTTGGCTACATGGTTTATGGGGGCTATGAATTATTAGAACTCTCCCCTATATCCATTATCAATACTACTCCCAAAATATAACTTAGCTCATATGTTTTTAAAAAATACATTTCCTCTTCCTCAACTTTGAGATTATTACCCAAAAGGTTTCTCTTAGAAGATATAGTGCTCAAACTCCTCATGAACTCTTTTGGAAATCGGTGTTTCCTCTTTTCATAAATGTAAAAACATTTTTCTTGGGAATACTTAGTTCCCATATATTCATTTTTAAAAAATGAAGCTCCACTTTACTCTTCCTTAACTCAAGTACTCAAGTCTTAAAACAAATTTAAAATATTGCAAAAGACTTCTCAAAAAGACTCAAAAGAACTCTCAAGACTTAACTCTTAAGTCTACCTTGAATTTGACTTATGAATTCAAGTATTATACTTTTGATTGTAAGACCTCTCAATGATGTAAGAGGGTTAAGATGGTTGATCATACGAACGGGTGAAGATCCAATTTGAAGAATACTGGTGCGAAGGGGAGATGAAATTAAATATTTGGTCGTGAAATAATTTTTGAGGCAGACGACTCCGTATCCTCTCCACAATGCGGAGAGGGGATAAGCATTTGGGGATTGAAATTCTAAGCGAATCTACGACGTGGACCAGGGCGCAATTATTTACCCGATCTTTTCCTCTCCCCCTAAACATGATTCAACTCATACCCACTGCAAATCTAAGGTCAACAATCACGGATTCTCATTACCAAGAATATTTTCAGTGAAACCCACACAAAGAACTAATCAAACAACTCAGCTATTATGCAAAACCCTCACCTCAAGGATTTCCAAAACCTCAATTTATTAGTTTAGCTCAAGAACTCAGTAATTACCTTTAAGAATGAATTCATGGGGTAGAGTTTACATAATTGGCGTGAGGGCAAACAAACCCAACTCTATGAAAGCTTTCATACCTTGATTTCGTGAAACAAACCCTCGATTTCGCAAGAACCTTGATGAACGCCTTGAACCTTCCCTCTTTTCTCCTTTTTTTTCTTCCTGAACTTCCTTCTAAAACCCTAAGCGTAATTAGGATTTTTACAACTGCACCAAATCAGTTTAGACCCCTAAAACCTTACTAAAACGTTTTAAGCTAAATGGGTAAGGATAGGGATGGGCATAAATACCGAAAAACTGAAGTACCGAACCGAATCAAATTTTTTTAGTATTTTGGTTTTGGTATTTCAATTTTTGGTTCAGTTTTTGGTATATATTTTTGTATTTTCGGTATTTCGGTTTGGTTTTCGATATGTGATTTTTGTGTATTTCTGTATTTTGGTTTAACCAAAATATATTATATTATAATATATATTAATATTATATTAATTATTAATATTAAATATTTTATGCAAAATGCTTAGGTAAAGACTTTTCAAATTTTTTACTTTTCAATTTTCCACCGCCGCACACTGCACTGTGCACGTCCCAATTCTACTTTCCATCATCACACATTCAGTTTTCAAAGTTCAAAGACCAAAGTTCAAACTCCGTCTCCCATTGCCGGTGCCGCACGTCCCAGTCCAACTTTCCCACTTCCTACTTTCTGGAGCCGACCAACGACGTCGAGGCTCTGACCACCGCGACAAGAATCTAGAAGCAGGCGACCAGCAGCAACCGACTGGCGAGGCGGCGACCAACATGAATATTTTTGGTTTCTAAGATTTCTTCTTCTATTTTCTTTTTCTTTCTTTCTGATTTTCGCTTTTGTTATTAATTAGTGTGTGAACTGTGAAATTAATAAACCGAACCGAAATAACATAAATCGAACAAAAATAATAAAAACCGAACTGAATTATTTTTGTTTGGGGTTCGGTACACTTATGATACAAACTAGAAACCGAAACCGAATTTTTTTTTGAAACCAAACCAAATTACCAAGTGGCCATCCCTAGGTAGGGAAAAGACCAAAACACCCCTCATATTTTCGGATAACTTTCCTTATCTTGGCAGGCTAACTTCAAACAGGCACATCTCCATCATACGAGCTCAAAATTTAGCAAACTCAGTGGCGTTGGAAAGAGGATTCCAAGACCTTTCATTTAATATCTTGTGGGCCACCTAAATCATCCTGTACGGAAAGTTATGGCCATCTGAAGTTGATCCGAAACTCACACTTAAGCATAACTTGTAACATCTCAAATTAACTTCTTTCCAAATTAGTTCTTTCTAATTTTAGCTCTTTCTAAGGCGGGATGTTTCAATATCTTCCCATTGGGATCACTCTAAGGTAAAACTAAGGGTTAACACCCAACTCAAACACTCAACATGCAAATTAACACACATTTCAATTTAAAAGTACTAAGAAAAAAATTAGTACCTTCATTGGGATTTTCTTCGAGCTCGAAGAAATGTGGGTATCTCTTCTTCATATCTTCCTCTGCCTCCCAAGTAGCTTCCTCAACAAACTTGTTCCTCCATAAAACCTTGACTGATGCAACGTCCTTGGTTCTCAACTTGTGAACTTGACGATCTAGTATCTCAACAGGAATCTCCTCATAAGATAGGTTGTCCTTAATACCAATATTTTTCGGTCGGTATTATAAGTGTGGGATCGCCTATAAACTTCTTTAACATTGAAATGTGAAACACCAAATAGACTGCTGTTAACTCTAGCAGTAGCTCCAATTCATAAGCTACACATTGCCAATCCTCTTGGATATCCTATAAGGACCAATATACCGGGGACTAAGCTTCCCCTTCTTATAAAATCTCATAACACCCTTCATGGGTGAAACCTTCAAATAAACCCAATCGTCCACCTCAAACTCTAAATCTCTTCTCCTAATATCAGTATAAGATTTCTGACGAATTTGCGTTGTTTTCAACCTTTCTTGAATAATCTTCACTTTCTCCATAGCTTGATGAACCAAGTCTAGTCCTATCAATCCAACCTCACCAACCTAAAACCATTCAATAGGAGATCTACATCTTCTCCCATAAAGACCCTTATAATGAGTCATCTGGATGCTAGAGTGATAACTATTGTTGTAAGCAAGCTTAATGAGAGGTAAGTGATAATCCTAATTACCTCTAAAATCAATCACACACGCTCTCAGTATATCCTCTAAAGTCTGAATTATGCGCTCTGCTTGACCATCAATCTGAGGATGGAAAGCAATATTCAAATTTACCTTCGAACCCAAACCTTTCTAGAAAGACTTCCAGAATTGTGCGGTGAATTACGCACCTCTATCTGAAAAGAAGGACATCGGAACTCCATGATGTGTGACTACCTCTTGAATATATAACTTAGCATAGTCCTCTGTTGAAAAGGTAGTCTTTACCAGCAAGAAATTGTCTTATTTAGTTATTCGATGTACAATCACCTAAATCGAATCATGTTGCCTGCGAGACCGCGGTAAACCAGTAATGAAATATATATTGATCATCTCCCACTTCCATTCCGGAAGATCTATGTTCTAAGACATACCACTGGGCCTCATCTGCTCTACCTTGACTTGTTGGCAATTCAGACACTTAGCAACGAACTCTGCAATGCCCCTCTTCATACTACTCCACCAATACTTTCTCTAAAGTCACGATACATCTTCTTGGAACCCGGATGGATAGAATATCTGGGGCTATGAGCTTCCTCCATGATCCTCTCTTGGAGTTCATGCACCCTTGGCACACACAATCTACCTTGATACCTCAGTACACCATCTCCCCCTTGTTAAAAAACCATTACCTTTTGCTTATGAACATTTTCCTTTAATGTAATCAAAATTGGATGTTGATCTTGTTTCTCTTTCACTTCATACACTAGTGACGATTCAGCCCTGTTTATCACCGCTACTCCTCCTTCATTGGAATCCATTAATCGGATTCCTAATCGTGCAAGTCAATGCACCTCTTTTGCTAACTCTTTCTTGTCCTTCTCAACATGGAAAGTACTACCCATAGACAACCTGATGAAGGAGTCAGAAACAACACTAGCCTTACCTGGGTGAAAGACAATACTCATTTCATAATCCTTGCGTAATTCCAACTACCTCCTTTGTCTAAGATTAAGCTATTTTTAGCTGAACACATATTGAAGGCTCTTATGATCGATGAACACATCCACATAAACACCATACAGATAGTGACGCCATATTTTCAAAGCAAACACTATATCATCCAACTCTAGATCGTGGGTTGGGTAATTCTTCTCGTGAATCTTAAGCTGTCTGGAGGCATAAGCTATAACCTTGCCACTCTCCATCAATACACAACCCAGTCTAACTCTGGACACATCACAATATACCATTAAACCTTGCATACCTTCTGGTGAGGTCAATACTAGGGCAGTAGTCAACCTAGTTTTCAATTCCTGAAAGCTCTTCTCACAAGCTTCAAACCATTGAAACTTTACGGTTTTCTGAGTCAACTTGGTCAAAGGGGATGATATAGATGAAATCCCCTCGACAAACCTCCTACAATAACCAACCAATCCCAACAAACTCCTAATATAAGTTGGAGATGTGGGTCTAGGCCAGTTCTGTACTGCCTCAATCTTTTGAGTATCAACGCGAATCCCATCACCAGAAATAATGTGGCCTAAGAATGCCACTAACTCAAGCCAAAATTCACACTTATAGAATTTAGCATATAACTCTCTTTTTAAGAACTATTCTGAGATGACTAGCATGATCCTTCCCATTCCTCGAATAAATCAAAATGTCATCAATGAATACAATGACAAACATATCTAAATAAGGCTTGAATACTCTATTCATAAGGTCCATGAATGCTGCAGGAGCATTAGTCAAACCAAAGAACATGACTAGATACTCATAATAACCAAAACGGGTATTAAAAGTTGTCTTAAGAATGTCACTTTCTCTTAGTCTCAACTGATGATAGCCAGATCTGAGTTCTATCCTACAAAAACAAGTGGCACCCTGAAGTTGATCGAATAGATCATCAATCCTCAGAAGGGGATACTTATTCTTGATAGTGACCTTGTTCAACTAACAATAATCTATACACATTCTAAGAGAACCATCTTTCTTCCTCACAAATAAGACCGGAGCGCCCCAAGGTGAGACACTTGGTCGAATAAAGCCTTTATCAATGAGGTCTTTCAACTGTACTTTTAACTCTTTCAACTTTGCTGGAGCCATTCTTTATGGCAGAATAGAGTAGGATGACTATCAGGTAGAATATCTATACCGAAGTTTATTTCTCTCTCAGGATGGACTCCGGGAAGATCATCTGGAAAGACCTCTGGAAACTCACTCACATCTAAAACTAACTAATAGGTGGTGTCTCAACACTAGATTCATTAACTCAGACTAAGTGCTAGATGCAACACTTGTAAACTACCTTTCTAGCCTTAAGGTACGAAATGAAATGACCCTTAAGCGCATTTGAACTACTCCTCCACTCTATAATTGGCTCCTTAGGAAACTAGAACTTAACTACTCGAGTTCTACAATCAACTGAGGCATAAGAAGTATGAAGCCAGTCCATACATAGAATAACATCAAAATCTACCATGTCTAACTTGACTAAGTCAACCATGGTGTTCTTGTGATTGACAAAAATGGTACAATCACGATAAACTCTCTCACTTGGAATAGACTCACCAACAAGTGTATAAATACTAAAGGATTCAAGAAGTTGCTCAGGAAGGATATCGAAATTCATAGCAACATATGGAGTCACAAAATATAGACTCGCACCTTGATCTAGCAATGCATATACATCAGAAGTAAAGATTTTGATCATACAAGTGACAACATCAGGCGAATTTTCTTGTTCTTGGTGACTAGTGATAGCATACATATGGTTTGCCCATCCGCCAGTCCCTAAAGTAGCTCCTCTAGGTGCAGCTCTGTATGGCGGAGCCACTGAAGAAGATTGGACTTTATTGCCCCTATTGCCACCACCCTGCCTATTCTTTGGGCACTCTCTCATGAAGTGACCATTATGACCACACTTGAAGCAACCAGTGAAGCATTCACGACACACTCCTGAGTGGTTACTACCACACTTAGCTCATGTAGGAGTCCCATTACCTCCTTGTGCCAAACTAACCTGAGACTGTGTAGGTCTAGCTCTGAAGTTCTGTGAATTTAGATTCTTGAACTCACCTATGTTCCTTATTGCAGGTGCACTATCAGACGATGGAGCAGGTCTATTTTGGTTTTGTTTGAAAGAAGACCGGTTTGCAGTACTCTTCTACAGTCCGGACTCGTTTCCAGTTGTCTTAGCTTTCTTGTTTTAGAACTATTCTTTATCTCTCAGCTTATCTTCCTCAAGCTGCTATACATGGATCAGAAGTTTTGCTATGTCCATGTTTCCTATCAACATAGCTGTCTTAACCTATTTGCTTGACAGACAAGACATCCAAGAAACAATCAAACTCATCGTGCTCCTGATATCCGCAACCATCTCCGGAGCATAGCGGGAAAGTTTGATGAACTTAAGGTTGTACTCATGCACACTCATGGATTCCTACTTAAAAGTGAGGAATTCCCTTACCTTCACCTCTCTCAGTTCACGGGGAAAGAAATGCACCATGAAGGCATCTTCGAACACAGCCCAACTCACAATTGGTGCACCATCAGATCTACTCTTCTTCCATTGATCGAACCATACCCTAGCAACACCCTTCAGTTGGTATGCAGCTAGTTCCACTCGCTCAACATCGGCCTCATGCATTACCTCAAACACTTTTAGCAACTCTTCCACAAAGTTTTCCGGATCCTTAGCGACACTTGAACCGATGAAGTTTGGGGAATTCATCCTCAAGAACTCACAGATTCTGGATGTATCTGCCATATCATGTTGATCTCCTCCCTGCTGACCAACTTGGTTGGCCACCACTTGACTCAACATCCGGATAACATCCCAAAACTCAGCATTAGTGACCTTTCCTTAGGTTTGCACTTCTGGTGCATTATTGGGTACCCATTTATCCTGAGGATCAACATTTTTTCTAGAAGGACGACCTCGAATAACTCTTCGTGGAGGCATGATCTGAAAGATACGCGTAAGCACGAATTAGAAAGAAACTTTTATAGAGATGAACTCTATCGCACGAAAGAGAGTATGAAAGCAGTGAGATAGTTCCTAAATGTCGCAGCCTCCTAATTATTGATTTGGGGCACTTCACACCAATAACTAGGACTCTACAAACACGACTTCATATACACCCTAGGACTCTTGAACTGTAGGCTCTGATACCATTTTTGTCACGCCCCGAGCCTACACCTTGGATGTGACTAGCACTCGAGAACCATTAATTGCCCCAAGCAAACCCTTGGTATGGCTCAACTTTCAGCGGAAGACTTACTCAACATAAGATAAACTTTACTCAACTGTCTCAAAAGATAAACTCAAAATGTTTTAAAGGAAATATTCAACTAGCCAAAGAGGCAACTCAAGTCTTTAAACATTAATAACTGAAATGAGAAAGACTCATGAACTAGTTTCTATCTATCTAGGAAACCTCTAATACTATAAGTGATGTCGGGACAAGACCCCCGATCATCCTAACAAAACAGAAATAACATGACAAAAATAACCAAGAGATCCTCCTAAAGAAAGGAGGCTCACCAAACAAATTTGGAACTCGATTGGATCAACGAAGCGCTGGTTGATGATCCTGGTTACCTGTATCTGCATCATGAAAGGTGCAGGACCAAAGACGTTAGTACATGGAATGTACGAGCATGTAAGGGGAACACAAAATATTACCTACAAGCTTGAATTGATAAAAAGGAAACATACTCACCTTGACTCTACTCAACTCATGGATACTCAACTCAATGCAATATTAAACGACGATAAAAGTGTAGTTTATATATAGCATTTAAAACAGTATATAGCAACTCAATGTATTTAAAAATACATTAATAACTCAGTTTGTATGTAAAAATACAAAATAACTCTGTTTGGGAGATTCTCTAACCGACAACCATCACTATGAGTTATGTGATGATGCAGCGTCTGGCCCACGCTGCCAAAACTATCCTATACCTTGCCAGGATATAGAACTCCTCAATTAAGTGGATCCACTAGTCTATGCTACAAAGCAACAAGGAATCATATAAAAGTATGACCCTTTCTACCCACGTTGGCTACATGGTTTATGGGGGCTGTGAGTTGTTATAACTCTCCCCCATATTGGTGCTCAATACTACTCCCAAAATATATTATAGCTCATATATATTATTTTTTTTAAAATTTCCTTTTCCTCAACTTCGAGATTATTACTCAAAAGGTTTCTTTTAAAAGAGATGATGCTTAAACTCCTCATGAACTCTTTTGGAAATCGGTATTTTCTCTTTTCTTAAATGTAAAAACATTTCTCTTGAGAATACTTAGTTCCCATATATTCATTTTTAAAAAATGAAGTTCAAATTTACTCTTCCTCAACTCAAGTACTCAAGAATTAAAACAAATTTAAAAGATTGCAAAAGAATTCTCAAAAAGACTTGAAAGAACTCTCAAGACTTAAGTCTTAACTCTACCTTGAATTTGAATTATGAATTCAAGAATTATATTTTGGATTGTAGGACCTCTCAATGATTTAGGAGGGTTAAGAAAATAGATCATAAGAACGGGTGAAGATCCAATTCGATAAACACTGATGCGATGCAGGAGATGAAATTAAATATTTGGTCGCGAAATAATTTTTGAGGTAGACAACTCTGTATCCTCTCCGTGATGCGGAGAGTGAATAATTATCTCGTGACTAAAATTCTAAGCGCCACCGCGACGCAGACTAGGGCACAATTATTTACCCGATCTTTTCCTCTCGTCCCAAACTCGATTCAACTCATATCCACTGCAAATCTAAGGTCAAAATTCACGAATTCTCATAATCCAGAACTTTTTCAACTAAACCCACACAAAGAACTAATCAAACAACTCAGCTATTATGTAAAACCCTTACCTCAAGGATTTCCAATACCTCAATTTATCAATTTAGCTCAATAACTCAATAATTAATTTTAGGAATGAATTCATGGGCAAGAGTTTACATAATTGATGTGAGGGCAAACAAAACCAACACTATGAAAGCTTACATACCTCGATTTGGCGAAACAAACCCTCAATTTCGCAAGAGCCTTGATGAACGCCTTGAACCTTCTCTCTTTTCTCCTCTTTTCTCTTCTTGAATTCCCTTCTAAAACCCTAAGCGTAATTACGATTTGTAAAATTGAACCATATCAGTTTATACCCCTAAAATTTTACTAAAAACGTTTTAAGCTTACCCCTCACATTTTTGGTTAACTTTCCTTATCCGGACATGCTAACTTCAAACGGGAATATCTCCCTCATACGAGCTCGAAATTTAGAAAACTCGGTGGTGTTAGAAAGAGTATTCCAAGACCTTTCATTTGATATCTTATGGGCCACCTAAAAAGTTATGGTCATTTGAAGTTGATCCAAAATTCACACTTAAGCATAACTTGTAAAATTTCAAATTAGCATCTTTCCAACTTATTTCTTTCTAATTTTAGCTCTTTCTAAGGCGGAATGTTTCACTTGAGGAGAATCATTTCTTTAAGTAAACACTTTGTATTTAGTTGGCTCAAATTTTCTTCCTTATGAAAAATATTTTCCATACTATTTTTTATCTTCTTTAGATTCTATTTGTTTATGAGTTTTAAGTTTCAGGTTTTGATAACATTATATAGATTGTTGCTTTTTGCAAAGTTCCCCAAAGTTCTCATTCTAAATATTTTAGTAATACAAATTAACAACAGTACTAAGATATATATGTATTGAACACTAGATTTTTACTCAAACAGTATTCCAAGAAAATATGTAAAATTCTCACGAGAATGACAAGGCAAAGAAGCCAACTAAAAATTGCATATGGGTGTTAATTCATATTATTCCAAAAAAAAAAATGAAAATAACTTTTAGACATCAAGTAAAAAAAGAAAAAATATATCTTCGTTAATTCCTAGTCATTTTAACTTAAGAAAAAATACCCAATAAGTATGCACACACCCCTAATATTTTCCAATCTTTTTAGATTTTATTTTTGTTGACTCCCTAATTTTGTTATTTTTTGCTTAATTTTGATGAATTTAGTTGTTATCTAAACCCTCCAATTATTGAGAACTCAATTTGCTAATTTGTTCGAATAGAGAAATCACTTAAAGAAGAATCACATCTACCAATCTTTGTAGTTTTATCCCGACCTCATAAGTTGCGTGATTGTGTTACATACGACCGTCTATTCTCTGACATATGAGAAACAATTGAGCGTTTATATGGCGCCATGGCCGCGGATTGGTTAAACATAGCCTTTTATTCATTTTTAAATTTGAACTTTTGTGCATTTTTGTGTTCTTGTGACTTTTTATTTGTGTTGCTGTTTGTCAAAAGAAGGACAAGATGAATCAAGAGGATGACAAATAAATTGTTGGTGATGTGCGGTTCACAAATGAATTCACTGAAAATGAAGCACCCATGGAGATAGGTGTAGTCAAATGAATTTGCCTACCACCGGAGGTAGGAGATGTCGTATTTCAAGTGACAAGTCCAATTCTTCATTTTCAAAAAATGAAGGGGCTATTAGAAGGCAAAGTGTTTTTAAAATGGGGAGTATAATTCAAGAATTGGTTCAATTGAGAGTGATTATTTTCTCATTAACTGGAGACACTACCACATGGCTTGGAGACCCCGAAGGTCAATTACCACTTGGTTGGAACTGAAGGCTGCTTTTCCTAAGAGATATTTTTCCATTTCTCTTGAAGTTGAGTTGAGAGATGAAATCAGAAAGTTTCAGCAAAACCAGAAAGAACCACTTTATAAAGTTTGGCTTAGATTTAAACAAAGGGTTGTTAGGTGACCAAGGCATGATTTATTTACGGTTGTTTTGTTACAATATTTCTTCTGATATTTGAGTAGTCGAAACAAAGAGATTCTTAAGGGCTTGCCAGGTGGATCAATTATGGAGCATTCATTTGATAGAGCAAAGTGTTTACTCCAAAGGGTTGTTCGAACAAACTGTAATTGACACAAAAGGGGAGCCGACGGGACGATAGGCATCACCTCTACTAAAAAGTGTGAGGAGAAGAAAGAAAAGATGAAATAAGAGACAAGCAATTCATAGTATCCACCAAAACCATCGAAGCCCTTGCATCTTGCAGATTGAAAAGAAAATTACAAAGTGTTACTATGGGGAATACATACCGAGACTCAGAAACAAGTAAAACTAAAATTTATTTCCTCAAAGAATTGGTCCTACGAATAGAGACTGCATAGGAAGGCGTTGTCACGAGACCCGCCCTTCGGGGGAGAAAAAGAAAAAAATCCTAAGTGGCTTCTTGTTTGGGGTATCTGAACCGTATTCAAGTTTTTTCCCAAACAAATCCCGCTCCGACTGCTCGACTAGTCATCTACTAAAAAGGACCCTCCCCGCAGTCAGGTCTTTTCTTAGGTAAGGAAAGATCTTTCAAAAAGAGAATCAAGAGAAAGAACTAGAACTGATGTAAGTAAGATCCGCTACAACTAGAAGTCGATCCGGTAGTTTGCCATTCCAGCTTGATTAAAAAAATACAAAAGAAAATGTTCGATTCTTCGATAAGAGCATAAGAAGGCCGTGAGCGTAATGGTATAAGCCTGCCTGACTGTGAGACCGACTGGTCGAACATAGACGAATGTCGGCCATAGTGATCTGGGAGTAGATTGCCCATGGAATGGAGCTTACTCCAAGATCTAACTCCCCCCTCTTTGAAGAAGCTGAAAGGCTAGAAGCGACGCTTTCAAAATCCCGTGACTCTCAGTCATCTATGTTTTTTTCACCTGAAAATTTTGGATTGGGGGGAAGCAGAGAATCGAAGGACCTACTGCTTGAGCCAAAAACAAGAAAGCGAATGAAAGAAACGAAGGTAAGAGTCAAAATACGCCATGGAGAAGAGCTTACTCATGAGCCAAAAGGGAAGGACGAGGTCCCAGGAGATTCGGTAGAGGAGATAGAGCTGGAAAAGATGACCAGCAGAAGCCTTAACACAAGAAGAATTCCGCACGAGATAACAAGGGACGTTAAGGAGGATGTGGTAGAGGTGATAACCGTCATGTGTGCCAAAGAGATGGCGATTGACATTGAATTCCCTTTTCTGGATAAGGGGAATGGTTAGTGATAAGGGCATAGGACAGATAAAGTTCCTTCTCACTCTTTTGAATCCCAGGGATTGCCTCAGGGAAGAGGCCAACCCCTTTAAAAGCCATCTCGATTGGTATCATTCAAATGCGTTGCCACACAATCTAATGACTGCGAAACTGTCTCGTCTCCTAAGCTTGAGAACCCCTGCTATGTTTCCGACCTCAAATCCATTTTTGGATCACCTTTTTCGGGGTTAATATGACCTTCTTTCCTATGCATTTCTTAGGGCTTTCGGGTATGCCACAGGGTTTGTCGGAAAAAGAATGTTTTTCAGGGTGTTCAATCTCTTATTCCCCAAGAGTAAGTTACAAATCCTGGAGAGATGAGAGATGAAACCAAGGTCAAAACAAAAGAAAGTTTCATAAAGAAAAGAAGTAAGACTCACTGGTGAAAGCTAACATGGAAAGAATACTAGAGAAAGTGATGGAGAAGATAATTTCTACAAATGAAGGAGTAGAGGTATTGAAGCACGACCTTGTACTGCTTATGAAAACCGTAGAATCATGTGCCCTCTCAATTGAACACCTAGAAAAAAGATGAATCAACTCTCATCTCAGATGCAATCTCGACCCACATATAAACTATATGAAGTCAATATGATTGATGAGCCTATCTTGCCTAAGAAAATTGATAAAGAACCGAAGAAAGTCACCTTAGGAATGAAGAAAGAAGAGTCATGGCTAAGCAGTCTTTGCATAAGAGTCCTGGCTAGTCACTATTCATCACTCAAGATGATTCAAGGGAAACACCTATTATCAAAAGTTCTCAATGATGTAAAGCTCAGTCAATATTTATGTCCCATGAACAAATGATTATGCTTCTACACCTAGTAATGCTCAATTCATGAAGACTTTGTGGGAACCCTTGTGTCCTCATGACAACTGTCACACCCCTTTTTCGCACGTGGCGGAGGGTTTTTTCAATTCAAGTGACGATATTGTATTCGAGATTATTTTAATTTTTCAGAGTCGCCACATGAAATTGATTTATGGTGTTCCAAGTCATCTTTTTTAAAAATCTCTAATCAAAAGGAAATGACACTTTATTTTGGTCTGTGAACTAGAAATTCGAGTAAGGAATTCTATTGACTGAGGGAAGGTATTAGGCATCCCTCGAGTCCTGTGGTTCTAGCATAGTCGTTTTTATTGACTTATACTTATCTTAAATTATTTTTTGGATATATTATTACATGCCATGACTTGCTCCTATTTATTTTTATTGTTGAAATTTAATTAGTCTCACCCTAGATGCATCGCTGCATTCTTGGTCTTGGCATACACCGGCTTAGAAGCATAACTGTTTTCTTCTCTCGAGTGTGTCATCTAATATTTTATGTCTCACATTTTAATTTTGACAAAATAAAATATTTCCTAGAATAATTTTACCAAGGCGTGTCACCACGTCCTTGAATTTATTTTAAATGTTTCAAAAAAGATGTGTAACCACATTATTAATTGAAACAATATCTTTTATAATATGTCTAAAATTTTGTCTAATCATTATAAAACTAATACTTTTCCTTTATACACAAAACCAAGTAAAGTAAAATAAATCTAAATATTGAGGATACAATATATAATTCTGAGATCATTTCTATATCCTTTTACTTTATATTTTTTTATTACTCTAAAAATTAACGTTAAAATTAAGAATACACTTTCTAATCAAAGAAAACAATAACGAATTGTAAAAAATAAATCTCATTTTTTGTCAAATTCGTATTTTGAAAGTTAATCAAAATGTTAATATGTTTTTAGATATTTTAAGTTGTTAATTATAATGATTTTACAGTACTTTAACGTAATTTTAGAAAAGATATACGTTATTCCCTCAGTCTCCATTTATTGTGGCATAATTGAAATTTTCAGAGTCAACCAAACTTCTTATAAGTAATTTCTAATTACATAATATACTAAAAAAGAAAATAAAAAAGAAAATACTAAATACAAAATAGATGAAATTTGGAGAGAAGGGTAAATTGGTCAATTAACTGACTGACCCTAAGCTTCTCAAATTACCAAACTTTTTATAAGTACTTTTTAAATACATAATATATTAAAAAAATAAACAGAAAAAAATACTAAATATAAATTAGTGGAAATTTGAAGAGAAGGTCAAATCGATCAATTGACTGACGGGACCCTAAGCTCCTCAAATTCGCTCTTCTAATATATAGTAAAGTAATATACGTCTCGAAAAAGTTTTACTTGTTTAAAGTTATCTAAAGAATCCCATAATTAGGTTAGAACAAGACTTTGCAATGTTTTGCATTGCGTCATATTTTGTATTAGCTACCTTCGCAAATCTAGTTAAATCTATAAAAACGCTACAAATTTTAAATATTTCATCACAAATTCCTTTTCATAAATTTATTGTAATTTTTATGGGTGTGAAAAGGAAGTTGACTGTTTCAATAGAGGTGAACTGTGGAGGCCACCTGTTTCATGATATTTTTCATATGAATACTCATCACGTACCCAATATAACCCTAATAATATAAAGCATTTCGAAATTCATGAAGATGAAACCCCAAAAATTGGCTCAATTATTAGCTGGAAATATATTGAAGGTAATACACATTTCTCCTTTCTCAATATGATTTGCTCGCATCAATTTTTTTTATATCTAAATGCATTTTATACTATGAAAGTCAGTTTTAAAGAAAATTATTTCTATAAGGAAGTCATATGACGGTGTGAATAATTTTTCAATAAAAAAAAGGAAAAAATAACTTCTTTCACTTTTGCGTGGAACTGATCATTTCCATAACTGAATCTATCTTATTTGTTGACATATTTTATTCTCTCCAAATAATACTAAACATTATTAATATTTAGCACTTAAAATTCCATAAAATTAAAACACTCACTATACTAGTATTTAATATATAAAATTTTGTATATATTTTCTACTCATCAATCAAATATCAAAACATATTTCACAAAACATGTTGGGTTTTAAAAGGTGTGAATGGAAAATGAAGAGTTGCGACTTTTATGAAGAGTTGTGACTTTGATGAAAAATTGCGACTATTATGAAAAGTTGTGACTTTTATCAAAAGTTGCGACTTTTATGAAAAGTTGTGAATTTTATGAAAATTTGTGACTTTTATGAAAAGTTGTGACTTTTATGAAAGGTAGTGACCTTTCCGAAAGATTGTGACCTTTCCGGTAAGGCACAATAAGAACCTTTTCACACTACCCTCTGTTTTCTATAAATTGAGGAATTTCCTCTCATTTTAATAGAACCAATTTATGGACTTCTTCTTCTACTACTAAATCTAGTATTCTAAGTGTACTTTACTGCCGTTGATTGGCTCGCTGACACCAGCGTTTTGGGTATCAATACACTGGTGATTGAGATCATTCTATCCTGGGAGGACATATTCCAAATCAAACCTCGGATACTAGAGGGGAATAATTTCCTTAAGGGGACTGTACATTCAGTGGGCTTGATCTTCTTTCTGTTTTTCCAGATTCTGGTATGTGTTACAGATTTTAGATTTGTGAATTAATTTATGTTCTTCTATTCTTCACTGGTTCATTAAACTTTGGTAACTTTGTGTTTCTGGAAAGTTTGTTGGAATCAGTAAGATTCTTTAAACACAGATTGACAACAATTCTTCTTTAAGAAAAAATATTTCGTATATTTTTTCTAATCTGTTTCTGATTCTAGTTTCTCTACTAGTTTTAATTTTCTAGTTGTGAAAATGTTCTTAAACTTTATTGTGTCTTACCAAGTTCTTCAAAGTTTTGCTCTAAGTATCTTAGGAATTCAAAAAAGTGAACAACAATCTTAAGGAAATTACTATACTGTTGGTATTTCTTGTAATCTACTGATTGAGAGAAATAGATCATGGAAGTAGAAGATTAATGCATTACTTTTCCAGAATTCGGTGCTTTGTTTAGCAAGGTCGAAGTGAGAATGTACAGAAAAAGTGGTGGTATTCCGGTTAAAGATTACATCAGGTAACCTTCTTATTATTTTTTATAAGGAGGAAAATAGTTTCTAAGAGTTAACAACTTTGATTTTTTATCATGTGTATCTTTTTGAAAAAGATCTGCAAACCATATATTGTGGAATGAATTTTGCTTGGCAAATAGTGTTTCCTTTAAAATTCTTTAGTTTGCAAAATGAGAGATGCATATTTTTATTTGATAAAACAGTATGTCAAAATGTTATAGTTGGAAGGCTATTGAAAATAAAAACATTTCTATGTGAGAAAGAATATGTTTAATTCTGCTTGGAGACGGAAAAAAAACTTTTGTATTTTTATACTCCATGTGAAATTTGATTGTGTCTGATTTTTGTAGACTAAATACTTTTGTAGTTTCTACTCTGGATAAATCAGACTATGCAATTGGTTTGAAAAATATGAAAACTTCACATAATAAGTCAATGTTGTACTTTTGACTTTCTATAAACTTCACTGTTATATAGAAACAAATTGTACAAAATAATTTGTCTTTACTGTTAGTATTCTAAATACGAAGTGGTATGTCTATTTGTGATAGAGGGAAAAATATCAGTGACTTATAGTTTGTGATTTTGTGGCTCTATGGAATGAACTTTGACACTATGTAAAGATTGTCAAAGAGAATTGAAGCAATATAATTCTTTTGTAGAGTAATATTTCCAAAAGAGGTTTCATACTACCAATGACATTTTGATAGTTTGGGAAAAAATGTGGAAAAACTATTTTCTGAAAAATATTTTTGAGATCACATTTAAAATGTGGAGGTTCTTTGCTTATGATAAAGATAAAATTAGACTTGTTGTCTAATTTAATTTTGGAGCAAAAGATATGAAATTCAATGATACTTTTGTATTATGTTAGACCCACAAAATTCTTGGAGTATATTCGGTATTGTGGTTGTTTAGTTTCTCTATTACTAGTATATGATGTGACTAGTATGAAACTGCCAAATTATATATATACTTGTTCAAAATAATTGTGTTCTTTTATGAAAAAGTGTCACTTAAAATGTTGTGATTTTTCATGAAAAGATATGTCTATTATAATAAAAGTATTTGCATAGACATGAATATTGGTGAATAGTTATTCGTTATGTTTTGTAAAAGAAACATTTGGACTATATTGCCTTTATTGGACCTGATGAAACTTTGTTCATGGGTAGTTCTATAACAATCAAATTGAAAGTTATGGAAAGGTCCTGCTGAAAAGGGCATTTGACAAGGTGATGACTCTAAACAATGTTTGTGTCATACAAAATTGTAAGAAATAGGAACAAATATCTGTGAGAAAAAGCTACCTCGTGGAGAGCTTTTCAAACTCAATATTTTTATTTGTTCTTACTTGTTTGAGTCAAACTGTTTGTGACATGAACACTTGGGACATGTCAATTACAAAACCTTGTAAGGAAAACTGATCAACTTAGAAGTTTTGTCTAACTTTGAGTGTAATAAATAAACTATGTCAAGTTTGTGTGAAATCTAAGTATGCTGAGCCTTCTTATAAATATGTTGAAAGGAATTCTAATCCCTTAGAATTGATTTACACTGACATTTGTGATATGAAGTCAACACCATCTCGTGGTGGAAAAAAGTATTTCCTAACTTTCATTGACAATTGCTTTAGAAACGACGTTGTCTATTTGCTGAATGGTAATGATGAAGCAATAGAAACATCTAGACAATATAATATTGAAGTTGAAAATCAGTTGGGAAAAAGGTAAGAAGTGATAGGGATGGAAAATATAAATCTCATTTTGCAGAAATATGTTTGAAAAGTGGAATTATCCATCAAACTGCTGCCTTATTCACCTCAATCTAATGGGAAAAAAAACTGAACTTTGAAGGAAATGATCAATGCATTACTTATAAGTTCTGGTTTACCCCAAAACTTGTGTGGAGGAACTATCCTTACTGCAAAAGGGAACAACAAAAAGTTTTGCCTTTTTATAAAGAAAGCAATAAAAAGTTTTAGTGGGGGTGTCTAGCCAAAGTCCAAGTTCCTATTCCTAAAAGGATTAAAATAGGACCTAAGACAGTGGACTGTAATAATAGACTTGAGTAGTCTAGTGAAAGGTCTAAACAACCTTGGAAAGAACAAAAGAAGAATGTACTTAATAAAGAGATTTCGAGGTGTAGTAAATGTCAAAGGACATCTACTTTCTTCAAATATGATTTTGTAACATTTCTTGTGTCTTCTGTAGACTCATCCTTTTGGAGATATGTTGTTGATATTGAGATTGGTTCAATCTTGAGCAATCCTATTAGAAGTTGGTTGATCTTCCCCTAGGAAATAAACTTTTGGGTTCAAAGTGAATCCTCAAAAGGAAAATGAAAGTCGATGGAACTGTTGACATATATAAAGCAAGACAAAAACAAGGTCTTGATCTTTTAGACACATACTCGCCAGTAACTAGAATTACATTCATTTGGATGTTAATTGTGTTAGTTGTGGTATATGACCTCCAAATTCATCAAAAGAATGTGAAAACAACTCTCTTAAATAGAGAATTTGAGGAAGAAATTTACACGGAACAACCCCAGGGTTTTGTAGTTCCTGGTAAAGAAAAGAAAGTGTGTGAACTTGTTAAGTCACTTTATGGACTAAAACAAGCGCCCAAACAATGACATAAGATATTTGACCAAACTATGTTGGTAAATGGATTTAAGAATGATGGAAGTGATAAATGTGTTTACATTAAAATCACTAGGTCATTGTTTGTTTGTATAATTGGTGATATGCTTATCATCAATGGAGACACTAATGACATAAATGATACTAAACGTATGCTAGAAAGCAAGTTTGGAATGAAAAATCTTGGAGTAGCTGATGGGATCTTAGGTATAAGAATCCTTAGAACTCCATAATGTTTAGCATATTCGCGGTCTCATTGCATTGAAACGGTACTTGACTAGTTCAAATATTTGGATTTCAATATTACCAAGTCTCTAATAAATGTGAACTTTGCATTTCAAAAGAGTGAAGGCAAAAGTGACTCACAATTGGATTGTGCTAGAGTATTGGGAAGTATGATGTATATCATGAAGTGTGCGCGATCAGATATAACATTTTCTATTAATGAACTGAGTCGGTTCATGAGTGATCCCAATCGAACTCATTATATGACAATTAAAAGAGTTTTAGCGTATTTAAGAAATACTTAAAACTGTGTCTTGCATTATAACAATATCCAGCAGTATTGAAAGGATATAGTAATGCGAATTGGATCACCGGACAAATGAAGTGAAATCCACGAGTGGATATGTATTTACTCTTGGTAGAGGAGCAGTCTCTTAGACATATTCCAAAAAAAAAAGACATGTATCGCTAGCTCTACAATGATCTCTGAGCTAGGTGCTCTAGATAAGGTCGGTGAATAAGTTGAAAGACTCCGAAATTTCTTGATAAATATTCTTTTTTGGCCCAAACCATTGGCATTAGTATGCATACACTTTGATAGTCAAGATGCAATAGGTAGGGCATGGAGAATGACGTATAACGGAAAGTCTCGTCCTATAGGACATAGACAAGATACCGTTAGAAAACTACTCTCTAGTGGAATATCAGAATTGACTATCTAAAGTCAAAGGATAATGTGTCGGATCCAGTTATTAAAAGGCCTAACTAGAGAGAAAGTTTAAAGATCATCTAAGGGAATGAGTTTACGGCTTAGGACAAGTCATCATAGCGGTAACTCTATCTAGCAGACTGAAGATCCCAAGAGCTAGATTCAAAGAGAAAAACAAAGTTGTTACTGACAGTTTGGCATTGTCAACAAACTCAATCCATTCTCATGATGAAGACAATGCTCAGGAACAAGGATACAACATTAAGGCTTGTTAATGAGTTACTAAATCTTAATGTTTTTAATGATTTGCTAAGTTTGGCAAATTTTACCAAATAGTGTATCTACGCGATAATACGGTTAGAAATCACCTATGTGGGTGTGAAGTGTAAGCCGCTTCAAAGAGAATTATTGTCAAAAGCCTATTCTCTATACACTTATGAAACCAGGATGTGGTCATGGCTGAAACAAACACAATCGTAAGAACCATAAACGGTAAAGGGTTAATTGTGTGACATATGGTTGTCTAGGTATATACCAAAGCTCGACGGTTCAAAGATATCGCATCTACCGATTAACTGATTATATCCGACATATGTTCACTACAAAAAGTCCAAGGGGAAACCTACTTATCCAGATGTAATTAATTCTTGCTTGTAAAGTACACATAGTTGTCAGTTTCTTTGTCTTGGAGTCATTCCCCATTCATGCGGGGGATTGTTGAGTTTTAAAAGGTGTGAATGGAAAATGAAGAGTTGCGACTTTTATGAAGAGTTGTGACTTTGATGAAAAGTTGCGACTATTATGAAAAGTTGTGACTTTTATCAAAAGTTGCGACTTTTATGAAAAGTTGTGACTTTTATGAAAGGTAGTGACCTTTCCGAAAGATTGTGACTTTTCAAAGGTTTGTGACCTTTCCGGTAAGGCACAATAAGAACCTTTTTACACTACCCTCTGTTTTCTATAAATTGAGGAATTTCCTCTCATTTTAATAGAACCAATTTATGGACTTCTTCTTCTACTACTAAATCTAGTATTCTAAGTGTACTTTACTGTCGTTGAGTGGCTCACTGACACCAGCATTTTGGGTATCAATACACTGGTGATTGAGATCATTCTATCCTGGGAGGACATATTCCAAATTAAACCTCGGATACTAGAGGGGAATAATTTCCTTAAGGGGACACAGTGCATTCAGTGGGCTTGATCTTCTTTCTATCTTCCCAGATTCTGGTATGTGTTACATGTTTTAGATTTGTGAATTAATTTATGTTCTTCTGTTCTTCACTGGTTCATTAAACTTTGGTAACTTTGTGTTTATGCAAAGTTTGTTGGAATCAGTAAAATTCTTTAAACATAGATTGACAACAATTCTTCTTTAAGAAAAAATATTTCGTATAATTTTTCTAATCTTTTTCTGATTCTAGTTTCTCTACTAGTTTTAATTTTCTAGTTGTGAAAATGTTCTTAAACTTTATTGTGTCTTACCAAGTTCTTCAAAGTTTTGTTCTAAGTATCTTAGGACTACAAGATGAACAACAAAATATTTTATAGAAAGAATTATTTTTGCATGAAAAATTACTTTTTGTTTATTAGTTTTGCACCCCAGTGACAGTGAAGGTTTTGGCATGACACCAACCCATAAATTACTTTAAGAAAATTGATGAGGTGGTGTTTAACCTTAGCTCTGATCCATACTTTAAGGATGGAAAGATCATTGAAAATTTACCTTAATCTTACAAAAAATATAATAAAATTTTAAATGTATTTCACTAATCTCTAAATTTATAAATCTTAATTGTTCTTTTGATATTTAAAGGAATTTCACCCAAGACAGAAATTAGCTCTACCAATCTTTATGACCATCAAATAGTTTTTAGGAAAATCAAAATGAAAAATAACTACAATTATAAATCAACATATAAGATAAATACATTATTTTATGAATGCTTAGATGTTCTGTGAGGATCTGAACATTTGAATAAGGTCATTTCTCGTATTTTATTATTATAGATGGAAAATAAATGTTTGCTAAGGAAATGATTGAAGCCATTGATCCTCAGAATAAATCAATCACTTGGAAAGTTAAGTGCCAAAAAGAGGGAAGGATCACCCCAGAAACCCTCAAAAGGCTGATCTAGGCTTGGGAAGGAGAAGGAAGGAGATTTCTAGCACAATGCTGATGATAGCTTGCGGATTCCCTACTAAAATCCACTGTCTCGTTGTCCGAAAACCAGGATTAGAGCTACAATCACTCTGCAGCTGCTTGGCGTCCAAGTAGGCTAGGTTTATTTACTTGAGTAGTCATAAATTCGTGCTCACTGCGTAATATATTGCTAATTGATGGTAGAATTCATATGTAGGCCTACGGGTACGGAAAAAGGGATGATTGTACATATATTATTAGTTGTTGAATAAGATGGGCATCGTAGAAGGAAGCCTTGTCCTGTGTGATGTTGCGACTTCTAGTTTTGTGTTATGTATGCTTGTTATTGGTCTCATGTTATGTGTACCTGGATGGGAATAGAGAAACGTGAACCAAACTCAAGGAAACGACTAATTATGAATAATTACATGTCATGAACCTGCTACTTAACATTGTGACTACGTGAACTATTCACATGGGTGTGATTATGATTATGATTGTGCTAACTAGATCGGGTGTTACGTTCCGACTCATATATTGGATCGGGTGTCACGTTCCGATACATATATTGGATCAAGTGTCACGTTCCTACACATATATTGGACCGGGTGTCACGTTCCGACGCACTAACAATTTGGGTGTGGGATTTATGAGAGAACCATTGGTGAATATTACATTCATGTATAATTGCCATTAATATCAGAAATACATTGGTGCTTGATGTGTCGAGAAATCTTGACACATTTGATGCCTGAACAGTATGGATTAATACTAGAATTGAGTGTAGTTTTGTAAGATTTGATGTGTTTGTTGAATGATCTAGACAGGTTTACACTTGCGTAGATAAGATTGAAAAAGGAAGTTGATGATGACCAAATGCAAAGTGAAGACCACAGAGCCTTTCACGTACCGTGGTCCTCATGATGTATCATGAAAGAGCCCGTGGTTGTTGTCCAGTGTGCAGGCCTTGAGAAGACAAACTTTGGCAGTGCTAAGTAAGGACTGCAGAGGCTCTGACAGATTGTGATCCTCATGAAAAGCCATGATGCTGCTCGTAGAGTTGAACCAGTGATCAGGCCTTGAGGAGTTGAAATGTGGTTTGGCCAAGTGAAGACCACGGTTACCCAAACGGACCATGATCACTATAATGGTCTATGGTGTTGCCCATGGTAAATTTCCACTATACAGGCCTTGATGAGATGTATTTGAAAAATTCCAAGTGTTGACCACGGAGGGCTTCATAGACCGTGAAGCCCTTGACGGGCCGTCTGACCGTCCGTGAAAAGTTGCAACAACTCAGTCCTACTTCGAGTAGGACTCTGTTTAGACTGATTATTTGAATTAATTAGGGTAATTTTTGTTTTTATCTTGTCATATCTAGTATGAGTGACTAACTTCTGAATATTCTCATTTTTGGTTTTTGACGATTAACATTGAATCGATCTTCGAAGTTAGATTTTGGTTTTCTGACTATCAAGTATTCGTTGAATTTGCAAACTTTCGTAAGTGATTTCTCTTAATGTCTTCATTACAAATCTTTGTTTATTTAGTTGAAAAGATGAGTGGCTAAACACCACAACTAGGGTTGTGGGAACTATGACTGTAATCTAAGTGGGGATTCATAAAATGAGTAGAAGGTGATTCAAATTTGCAATATATAACTTAGTTTTCGCTATTCATTTGTTCTAATGAGTGCACACGTTAGAATCAACCTGTATCTCTCACTTGTTCGAGAGAAAATTGATGGTTGGGAAAAAGTTGAGTTAATCTAATGAAATGGAGTTAGAGTTCGAGAGAAGAGAGAAGAGAACTTTAATGTCATTATATGTGAGGGTAAAATCTGTTGACACTCTAGGACCGAGAGGATTAGAGTGCAAGTTATGTAACTAGACTGCGAAGTGTTAGATACATTTAACTCATCTGTAATTTGCAAAGAATGAAATTACCTGAAACTCGTTCAAGAATCAACACTAGATTGTAACGTCATGGGAAACACAACCCTGGTTTCAATCATTTATCAATACATCCTTGGAATCAATACTGTATTAAGTGTTAATTTGGATCTCTTACAAACATTGGTTACTTGAATCTTACAACTAAACCCAATTTACATTCTGAAATTTTCTTCTCTAGGAAATAGTAACGACATTTGGATAAACACAATACTGAAATCATTTCTGTAAATAAATTCTCTGTGGGATCGACCTCAACTCACGTGGAGTTCTATAAATTGACTTCGACCATTTATACTTCTTAATTGAAGTGTAAGTTTGGATGTATCAGTGCTCCTAAATGATAATTGAATTATGCATGTTGTACATGTGTGATTACTGTGTCGTGTTTACTTGTTATATATCTCGTTACTGAATGAACTGTGAATGGTCAGGCCTAATCGGGATATAGTATGGTAAGTAGTGACCGAGGGTCTAGATGTTACTATTGGTTACTTTAGAGAGGTTGTCTGCGTTCATAACAATGAGTAGTGGGGTGGCGTTCATGTTGTAAATGTTAAGTAGCTAGGTCTTACCTTGGAAGGAGATTTGTATTCAGAATGGTTAGCGAGTCTTGATAGAATCTATTATGCGGTCTAAGGTAAAGTCGTGAGTGGTTAGCCGGATTTGTAATGGTTGCATTTGAGGTCTCCTCTATGATTTAGCATGGTTAAGTTGAGATCAAGAACGGAGCGAGTAAGGGATTAGAGTCAAGTGTGTTAGTAGGGTTGAAGGGTGTACGGTCTTATTGCATGTTTCTTGCTAGTCGATTTCTTATATTATACGGTGGGTATCAGGTTGACCAATGATGACTACCAGTACTTGTGGTTTGTACTGATACTACTCTTTCTATGCCTTTTTGACATAGCCTGGTTGCAGGGTCAGTGCTGTTTTATAGGTGAAGACGAAGACAATCTCCAACAGCTCCTATTTTTCCTTCCATGTGGTGGGAGCTGCATCATTTGTTGTTTTGGTTATTACTATGTAATCTTAGAAGCTCTTGTACCTATTTAGACTAGATCCTTGGGGGAGTTAATTACTTTACAAGTTAACTTTGAGTAGTTTAAAACTCTAATTTATAAATACTACATGAATTTTCTTTTCTTCAATTTCTTAATCTTCCGCATGTCTTTAACCGTTTGGGAATCGAGGGTTCTTCTACTTAGGTGTTAGAGTAGGTGACCGCACGGACCGTTGGGTTGGGTCGTGACATAATCACAATAAGATTTTAAAACTAACAACACCCATATTACGATATGTGTTGCTTAGACCCAAAAAATTACCCCAATCTATAATCAAGTTTCTAATCTTGATTTCAATTAACATGACAACTCTCATATTTTCCAAATTTCAAGTCTAGGGTTGAGTTCCAATTTCTCCAATATTTTAAATGTAATAGTATTTATACAATACAATAGAATACACCTAATATTTAATTAGTTATCTTAATATATCAAACTTAAATCATAATGTGATAATAAAATAATATTAATTAAAATGGAAGCCAATTGGTTATGAACTAGTAGCGGCAACTATACTAGCTCTTAATACTTGCACCCTATCTATCAATCTATCCATCCAATTGTATAAATTATCTGCAAGAGCATTTTCCAATTTTAATTTATTTTCACTATGGAAAGAATGATTCATTAATTAATGCCAACCTCCAGATTTTGTCCCCTTAAAACTTCCAACCAAAACCGCTATATTCCTTCCAATTTTAATTTGAAATTTTAATATAATATTATAACTTATCACCCAACCATTAATACTACTCTTTTACTATAACAACAATACAGAAACAAAATAAACTCGAGGTTTTACCTGAAGCGCGGGTCGCTTTTCTTGTGGCATCAAACCGTGCCCTCCGCCTCTCTCGAATTATGGACTAAATATTAAACCCTTCTAACTTATTTTAATATATATGGGCCAAGTGACATAACAATAAATAAATTAAGGGCTTGACCCATTAACCACCAACTAAATAAATTAATTGTTATCGAATAGTTCAGAATTCTCCAACCAACATCACTGATTGATCAGGAAATGACTCGAGGCAACTATCGAGAGGAAAAATGGCAGATTTATAAAAAAATACCAAATAACCTTCCAGGTCATTACAGTAGGTAAGAGTATGCGTTAGTACAAATATGTACCAAGTATGATAGTCATGCATAAAACATTTGAAAACAAGCTTAAAGAGAGATATATTTCATGGTATTCAATGACCAAGCTAAAATGTGAGATAAGAGGTTAAAAGCATGAGTCATATAACATGTTCAATGCAAGTAGACATCATTTTAAAACACATGTGAGATACTTCTTGAAGTAACCTTAGTTCATCATAGCTTGCTTGTGGGAAGTAGCCTTAACCGACATATCCATATGAGCTATTCACATGGAATTCGGTGTCTCCCACACCGAAAAGGGTTGTCCCACTTGTCAGGGTAAGGACCATGAACTTCTAGCTTATGTTGATCCACTAGCTAATGTCTATCTAGACAACCTATGTTGGCACATAGTTATGGGACACGGGTTATCACCACTTGTTCACTCGGTACTAAATTTAACTTCCACGAAATAGTAATTAATAATATTCATCTTATCTTTTAAAGGAACTTGGGTAATCGCCTCATGTCCCTACATCATGTGACATGAGTAATCACCTCTTGTTTTTCAATAGAGAGCATGGGTAATCGTCTCTTTCCTCAACATTAGAATAACTCCATTACATTGATTCATTTTAGGTGAGAAAATCTTTCAACCTTAAGAACCCTTTTTATCTTAGAAAATCCCTTCACAATCATGCTTTCATGTGTATGTGAGAAATACTTTCAACAATACAACAACAACAACATCATTGATACTTCACTTTCAAAGTATCCTTAAAACATTTACATCAATTTCATGAGAACATGCATGATTTCATAAGTTCATCATTCATAGTTCGACAACCCACATTATATCATCATAATTGGATAAAACATGGAGTTAGGCATGGGTTCATGGAATTCAGATAAAAACATGAAATTAACTCAGTTCATGCATAAGAGATCATAATTCAATAAAATAAATCAACATAGAAAGGAACCCATGACATGGAAGAAAAACCCTAACTCAATTGGGGATTTCTAACTTCATAATTGGAGAATTTGGGAACTCTGTGGAGGAAAGGGCTCTATGAATGAAAACTATCATACCTCAATGCCAAAAACTTAACTTCAATGGTGGAATTGGAGACTTGACTTACAAACCCTAGCTTTCTTCTTCAACTTCTAGGGAGAGAAATATTTTAGAGGAAGATTTATTCTTCTTTTAAGAACTTGAGAGAATGATTTCAATTGGTAAAATTTGGGGGTAAAAGTACTTTTATAGTACTTTATATGAAGGGTAAACCGACATAGTATTAGGCTAGAATAATTAGGAAAAGACCAAAAAGCCCCTAAGAAAATAATTGTCGGACCTCATTGACGGTCCGTTGGTCAGACCACGGACCATCCTGGTCAGCTGTGGTTGAGATCAGAGACTCTTAATTATGGCCCCCAATGAAAGATGGTACCTATAGCTCGTGGTCCCATCGACGGACCGCGGACCACGACCGTAGCTCCCAATTCTTATTCTCCAAATTCACCTAAGTTTGCGACTCACCTATGGGACCTATCTACGACTCGTGCATTGGATGACGAACTATACTGGTGAACCATTCAAAAAGTAATGAAAATTGACATTTCTCTATAAAAAAAACTTTACTGGCCAATCCACGGACCATACCTACGGTCTGTGTGTCAGACTATGGAATGTTGGTGGCTCCGTCGGACTAACATCAGATTTCTGAAAAAAGCTGACGTTTCTACCATTTTGAATCTGAGGTGTTACATTATCTCCCCCTTGCGATCATTCGTCCTCGCATCAGATTTAAGGCATCATAAGGAAGGTAGAAACACAGTCTAACAACCCATCATGAATGCAATCATATAAATGCACATTCCGAGGAGGAAACATCAACTCCAAGCTAAAGAGATGAGGAAATCATGGGAATATCTAAGACACATGACACCTAATGAGTAAACCATGAGGAGCTAAATAACTTAATCTTGAGTAGGGACGAAGGGAAAGAGATGAGGATAATGGGACATCATATCAGCCTCGGCCTCCTAAGTAGCACCCTCAACTAAACGATTCCTCCAAAGAACTTTCACAAAAGCAACTTCTTTATTTCTCAACCTCTTAACTTGCCGGTCTAAAATCTCAACTAGAACCTCCTCATACGAGAGATTATCCTTAACTCCCAAAACTTCTAAGGAAAGTATAGATGTCGGATCTCCAATACATTTCCTCAACAAAGAGACATGGAAAACTAGATGCATCAATGCCAAGTCGTTAGGAAAATCAAGTTCATAAGCAACCTTGGCAGTTTGCCTCAAAATCTGATATAGGCCCACATATCGGGGACTAAGCTTCCTTTTCTTGCCAAACCTCTTTACACCATTCATGGGTGAAATTTTCAAGACCCAATCATTAATATCAAACTTAAGATCTATTTTCCTAACATCAGCATAGGACTTTTTCTGACTTTGGGCCGTTTCAACATTTCTCTAATAAGTCAAACTTTAACCATTGCAGCATGTACCAATTCAGGACCTAATAGGGAAACTTTCCCCACCTCAAACCAACCTATTGGAGATCTTCACCTCCTTCCATATAGAGCCTCAAATGGATCCATACCAATATTTGAGTGAAAACTATTGTTATATGAAAACTCTATCAAAGGCAAGTGATCATCCCAATAATCCTTGAATTCAATTACACATGCTCTTAACATATCTTCCAAAGTTTGGATAGTTTTCTCCGCTTGCCCATCGGTTTGTGTGTGAAAAGTTGCACTAATATTAACACGATTACCAAGACCCTTTTGGAAAGATTTCCAAAATTGAGAAGTAAATTGGGTACCATGATCGGAGATAATGGATAAGGGCATTCCATGCAGCCTCAACATTTCCTTCAAATACAACTAGCGTAGTACTCTGTCGAATAAGAAATCTTGACGTGAATGAAATGAGTCAATTTTGTCATTCGATCTACAATAACCCAAATCGAATCATGTTGTCGTCGGGTGTGAGGCAGACTGTCACGACCCGAGCCTACGCCCCGGACGTGACACTGCGTATAAGACTCTGAAGAGCCTCATACAAGCCTCATAGCATTCATAACATAAGACAAATGAAATAGTGCAGAATTTAAAACTTTTCTTTAAATCCATAAAATCGAAATATTAGTTAAAACAGTGGAAGTCTAGACATAGTCTCACATGGCCATTTAAAATCATCTTGAGTCTAAACTAGGGTCACGACCCTTACAATAGAAAGTCTAATAATTGTCTAGTACAATGAAGAAAAGAAACACCAATAAAGCACTTATCCTCGAATCCATGAGGACATACCACTAGCCTTGGAAGAACTCAATCCATGCCTTTGAACTAGAGAGAATCAACTCAAATGCCGGAACATACACTTTGTAGTAAAAATAGAAGAAATATGGGTTAACACATATAATGTATTAAGTATGATAGCCATGCTAAAACCATGCTTAAAAGGGATATTTTATTTGAAAATCATGCTAAATGCCAATTTTGAGAAATGAACATAAGTATAAGAGGCATAATATACAAGCATAATCATCATACAAGTCATTTCATCACATTAGAACCTTCACCTCAAGAAACCCTAAGCTATACTTGTGCAATGTGAGAATAGCATCCCATACTACTATTCCCACTAAGTACCACTTTGAGGTCACTTTAGATGAACTTACCATTCTTCCTTTTCACCTTTAGACAATACTCATACATAAGGAATATAAACATTTCTTAAGTCATGACAAGGATGGTAACTCATAATACAATCCAAGTTAAGCATGCATCATTACATTAAGCATTTAAATCAACATTCTTCATTAGCTTCATTAAGAGCACATTCATTCATTAGTCATTAAGATATTAGAGAACTCACCATAGCCCTCTCAAAGCGTACTTGTGCAATGCATGAATGACATCCAATACTTACCACCCACACTTCATAAAACTTCTTGAGAAACCATAGCGCACATCTCACATGATGGGAACAAACATTAACCGACATAGACCATATGAGCTTAACATGGAATCCGATGTACTATCCCACATCGTAAGGCTTGGTCTACTTGCCTAAGGTACGACCGGTAACATTTTAGCTTAAGTGGATCAACTAGCTAATATCCTATGTGGGCACATAGTTATGGGATACGAAAGATGTTCATTGAAACCTGGTCTAACGTAGGGAGAGCCTCCATCTTACCATATCCACTCGGTACTTAGCCTCCATTCCCATAGAGTAGTTATTTTCATTAACATTATTATACTTGTGAGGGCTAACACCATTAGCTCTACCGACTCAAGGTACATTTACACATGAAAGGGCCACCGCCATTAGGTCTACCGATTCAAGGTACATTATAAGGATAGCTCATTGAATCCTCAAAAAGGGCCACCACTATCAGGTCTACCGATTCAAGGTTGATCATTACATTAGTTCCTAGACTCATCATGAAGGGCCACCACCATTAGGTCTATAGGTTGAAGACAGCCTAGAATACTTCATCATTCATTTATGAAAGGGATACCAACATTAGGTCTACCGATTCCATGTTCATTAAGTCAAGATACATTCATTACACAAGAAGCGGATACCTAAGCCTACCAATTCAAGGTACAATCATTCACATTACTTTCATTTATACAAGTATAGGATGCCTACGCCTACCAATTCAACATACAACACTACATTGAAGAAACCCTTCACATTCTATCATCATCATTCATAAGTGTCAAATTGAGAATAACCCTTCAATAATAACACAATTGCATTCTAGACATGATCATAACACTTTCATTAAGATCACACTTATATACTTCACATCTTAATCTTACACAAATACTTCATGAAATTGCCCTCCAAGGCTATGAATCGATCTAAACCCAAACATCTAGAATCCTACATTAGATAAGGGAAATATCATGATTCAATAACTAATTCACTATAGACATAAACAATTCAACAAGATCCCATAGTCAATCAACCCAAATCACAAACTTCCTATTTAGTATTTTGGGGAAAACATGGGTTCATAGGGGAAATCATCATAATTCACCATTAATTCATCAATTCCTTCATAAATCATCATGTATAAACCTTTGAAAATGTTTTGGAATTGAACCCATGCTTGGATTGAAAACCCTAGGTTTTTGGGGAATTTTTGAAACTTAAAATTATCTTTTGATAAGGCTCCTTGAGTGAAACTTAATCAAGGATGAAGACTACCATAGCTTGATGGAGTTTTCCTCGAAATTTGAGAAGAAATACTTTGGTTCTTCAAGCCCTATCCTCCATTCCTTCTTCTTCTTCAATGGAGGTTTCTAGAGAGAAATATTGAGAGGGAAGAACTTTGGGGTTTTGATTTGGGTATTTGAGAATAATGGAGTAAAATAGGTGTTTAAAGACATAAAACCATTTATATATGTGAAATAAAACAATTAAAAATGACCCCATAAAATAACTAATTGATTTGAAAATTAGGCAGCCCGTCCCAGGGACCACGCGCTCTTTCACGGCTCGTTAAGGACACCACGACTCGTGGTGGTGCCCGTGGTCCCTTGACCAGTGAGCCTCCTCAACTTAGAAAGACTTTATGAGACTAAGGCAAGACCACGAGTGGTGGCGGAGGTCATGGTTCCTAGGCAGTAGCTATGGCTTGGGACCTTTGCCTCTACAATGCCAAAGCAAGGCCACGATGCCTCCCATGACCCATGGTAAAGACCACGAGTCATGGTGATGGTCATGGTTCCTAGGTAGTATTTATGGCTTGGGACCTTGGCCTCCACAATGCCAAGGCAAGACCATGAGACCTCCCACGATCCGTGGTCAAGACCACGAGTCGTGGCTCCTAGGCAGTGGCTAGGCCTCAAGGCCTTGATTCCCACATGCCTAAGGGACCTTCACGAGCTCCTTCACGGACCGTGGACAAGACCACTGGTCGTGAAGGTGGTCGTGGTCCTTGGGCAGTGTTTGGCCAAGTTGGGGTAGCCCTGGCCTTTCGCTTAGGTTTGCCCCTTTTGGCTTGGCACTTAACCTTGAAATCCCTCAACCAAAGCTTAGAATGTCTTCTAAACTATGGGGTCTAGCACATACGTTGACGTTCAACCATTAAACCCCTTAAACCTTGACGTTAACCCTCACGTTTAGGCTCTAGTTCAACCTACTCATTTCCGGGGTGTTACATTATCTCCCCCTTGGAAACATTCATCCTCCAATGACACATTATACACCTTACGGAATTATAGACTCAAGATTAGCAGCCCATCATGCATGACACATCAATATAATTCACAAATCATAGAAGGAAATATCAACTCCACATCAATAATCTCAATGCAACACAAGGAAGTAGAAACTACATCTAAAAACTCATTATGCATGAAAACATCAACATTTCTCATTTCATTGGAGGAATTTGCTTCTCCAACTCACATCATGCTCATTACAAAACCATAAAGAAAATTATACAACTCTTCTCAAATACTCTTTTAAGCATGTTCAACAATTCAACTCATGAAGCATTTAGGCAACTCATTATAGATGCACATCAACATGAGGAATAAAAATAATTTTCTCATTAAACATACATTCATCAAGAACATGCATAACATAAGGAGATCATGGAAACAAATAAATCACACATGACTCCGAAACATGAAACAAGCCATAAGGAACTCTTGGTCTTAAGCTTGAATAGGAATAGAAGAAAGTGATAAGGATATCGGAACTCTCAACACCCTTACTATACAAACATACGATCTCCCCCTTGGGAGCAAACCCATACTAAGGCTAACATTAAAATAACATAGGAACCTCAATAAAAACATTTACAACCAAAGAGAATTATCAACATACCGGTGCCTTCATCCGGAAGGGCTCCTTTGTCCTCTCTAGCCCAAATTCTTCCTAATCTATAGGCCCCGCTCCTACCGGCCTATTACTCTTCCAGTGAGTGAACCAAACTTGGGCAACATCCTTCAATTGATAAGTGGCTAGTTCCGCTTTTTCTATAGAAGTCACCCCTATAGCATCAACTACCTTATACACCTCATCCAAAAACTCTTGGGGATCCTCTCCCACCTTGGAACCTAGAAACATCGGAGGGTTCATCCTCACAAAGTCCCTTAACCTAGAAGCCATAGTGCTCACAATAGGGTTCACATGAGTTTCAACACCCCTATTAGCTTGGGCCGTTATAGCTTTGGCTTGAGTAGTTACAGCTTGAGCCATCATCAAAAGAGCCGACCTAACTTCCATATTTGTCATAGCCGGAGGATTAATAGGAGCTTGATTGCCTTGAGGAACTTGGTTACCTTGAAGACCTTGGGGAGGAACTCCCTCATTGACATTCTCCTCTTCCATTCTTCTTGTGTTTGCCCTTCTTGTATTCATATCCTATAAACACAAGAGGAGGGTTAGGAAAAGGACATTCATAGAGTTAAAACTCTAAGGCACAACTTAAAGAGTAATGAAATAAGTGAAGTTTCCTAACGTCTTATAGCCTCTTATTCATAAATGTGTCACGATTCACACTCATGAACAAGACTCTACTTGACGTGGCTTGTGAGACATCAATCCTATAAGACATCCCAAAACCTTGTGTTCTTGTAACATCTCATAAATTGAAAGAACTAGAAAGAGTGATTTTTTTTTGGAAATAATGAAAATCTGGAAATTTGTTTAAGTTAAGGATGAGTTTTAGTCAACTTCAAGCAATCATAACTTCTACCTCAAAATGATTTAGGTCTGTTTCCAGATATAGTAGGAAAGATCTTGCAATAATCTTTCTAACACCGCTGAGTTTGCGTGATTATGAGTTAGTATGAGTGAGTTATGCCCATTGGAAGTTGGGCTGTTCAAATAAGGGAAGTCCAATCCGGATTTTAGAAGGACATTATGGTCTTTTCACCACCCAATTAAGTTAATTCGTTTTTAGCAATTAAATTGGGGTCTAAACTGAATTGGTTCAGTTTAGACAATTGGAAATTTACGCTAGGGTGTTTGAAGAAAGAACGCAAGAGGAGAAAGAGAAAAGTCCGTCGTTCTTGAAGGTTTAGCTTGTGGATTTCAACAAGGGTTGATCCCTAAACAGGTATGTGAGTCTTTCATAGCATTGGGTTAGTTCACCCACGTGCCAAGAATGCTTATTTCAGTGAAGTTTATTCTAGAAAGTTGAAAGTTGATGAATATTGAATGGTGTTCATGAAATTGGTTTTCGATCTTGAGTTAAGTTGAGATTGAGGATTTCCTTGAGGTTAAAATGTTGTTTCCTTGAGTTGTTTGAGTTAGATTCTTGTGTATACATACTGGGTATCTGAATCTAAAGGGAATTTGAGAAAAAGAATCGAGTTTAGGTGAATTAAGGTTAGAAAAGGAAGAAGGAACAGGTCGGGCAGAAACTGGGTACCAGGTCCGCGACGCAGACCTGTTCCTCAGAAGCGTAATTTTTCCCTTCGAGTTCAGCGAGGACACGGACATCTCTGCCTCAAAAAGTATTTTCGCGACCAAAATTTAAATACACCTCCTCGTCGCGGACCCATCCGCAAACAGTGATTTTTTGATCTTTTCTCATGTTTAGCTGTCTAAAATCATTCCTATACATCATGAGATTTTTCCTATCACAAATTATAATCCTTGAATCCATAATTCAATTCAAGGAAAGTTAAGAGTCAAGTCAAGAGAAGTTATGAGTCAAGTCAAGCGAAGTTAAGAGTCAAGTTAAGAGAAGTCAAGAGTCAAGTTAAGAGAAGTTCATAAAGTTTTCCAAAAGGCTTTTACAAATGTTTTAACTTTTTTTTAAGACTTGAGTTTTGAGTTGAGTAAAGAGTAAAGTTTGAAGTGCATTTCTTCAAAAGAGTATATCGGAACTACGTATTCCCAAAGAGTAAATGTTTTCACATTTAAACAAGAGAGGAAACTGACATTTCCAAAAGAGCCTTTGAGCTACTTTTCAGTAAAGAGTAAAAGTAAAGTTCATTCTTCAAAGATTATTTGGGAACTAAGTATTCCCAAAAGTTAAAATGTTTTCACATTTGAGCAAGAAAGGATACTGAGATTTCCAAGAGAGCTTTTAAACTAAGTTTTTGAGTAATTATCTCAAACCGAAGAAAGAGTTCTGTTTTTACAAGCATATGAGTTAAAGTATATTTCTGAAGTAGTATTGAGCACCGATATGTGGACGAGCTTGAGTTCAGATAACTCACGTCTCCATAAACCATGTAGCCATTACCGGTAGTAAATGATCATACTTTTTAGATGACTCCTTAAGATGCTTTTAGCATAGACTAGTGGATCCACTTAGTTAAGCGTTCTATATGATGGAGAAGTATAGGATAGTTCTGGCAGCATGGGCAAGACGTTGTATCACCACTTAGGCTCATAGTGGTGGTTGTCGGTTAGAGAAAGTCCCGCAGAACTGTATTACTTTATTATATGAGTAAAGTTGAGTTTGTTATTGCATTTTCTTTAACAAACTAAGTTGTTTTCTACTATTTTAAAGGCTTTCTATATATTACATGTGTTTTATTGCTTTATATTGAGTTAAGTTATTCAGGAGTTGAGTAAAGCCAAGGTAAGTGTTTCTTTCAGATTCTTTTCAAGCTTAAGTTTTGTTTAGCATTCCAACTCGCATACTCGTACATTCAATGTACTGATGCTAGTTGGCCTGCATCTTATTATGATGTAGACGTAGGTAATTAGGATCATCATCCAGTGTCTCATTGATCCAGTTGGGCACATAGAGTAAGTTGGTGAGCCTCCTAGTTTTCCGAAAGATCTTTTTTATTGCTTTCAGTATTGTAGTTCATTAGGATGTCGTGGGTCTTTTCCCGACGTCTATCTCAATTGTTTAGAGGCTTCATAAACAGAGTTAGTGATGTTAGTTCATGAGTCTTTACTTTCCCTTTTCAGTTAAGTTGAGACTTGAGTTACCACTTTGGCCGTGAATGTTATTTATTACATTCTAAGTTATATTTTGAGTAGTTTAGTTTACTTGTTTTAAAAATATTTATCTTCAGTAAAGTCTTTCGTTGAGTAAGTAAGCCAGGCCAAGGGTTTGCTTCGGGCCAGCAATGGTTTTCGAGTGCCGGCCACATCCAGGGTGTGGGCTCGGGGTGTGACAAACTTGGTATCAGAGCACAGAGTTCAAGAGTCCTAAGGATTTTATGAAGCCGTGTCTGTAGAGTCCTAGTTATTAGTGTGAAGCGCTCCGCATCTTTAATTAAGAGGCTGCAACATTTAGGAAATATTTCACTTCTTTCATATTCATTTCGTGTGATAGAGTTAATCTCTATAAAGTTTCTTTCTACTCGTGCTTATGCGTAATTGATTTTGAGCTGGCCTATGGTCGAGAGTGCCTTCATGAGGCGTTTCTTTCCTCATGTGCTAAGAGAAGCAAATAGATGGTTGCTGACATGTGGAGCAGGATGAGTTTATTCGTAGTTGGGTTGACTCATCTTTCAAGTAAGGAAAGTAAGGCAGCCATGCTAATAGGTTACATTGGCGTAGCAAGGCTGATGATCCATGTGAAACATGTTGAGAAGGACCTGCTGAAGGATAGAGAAGAGTTTGAGAATAAGAGGGCTAAGACATTAGGAAATGAATCCGGACAGCAAAAAAGTAATGCGAACCGGTTTTGTCTCCAACATAAGCAGAAAGGACCTGCTCCATCATCTGCTAGTTCACCTGCACCAAGGAACAAATGTGAGTAGAATAGTCAGAATTCTCAGAACATAGTAATAGTAATGGGGGCAATAGAGCCTAGTTTTCTTTAGTTTCTCCACTAGATAGAGCTTCATCTAGATGAGCTACTTCAGGGATTGGCAGAGAAGGAAACCATCTTTATGCTATCGCTAGTCTCCAAGAGCAAGAGGATTTGCCAGATGTTGACACTGGTATGATCCAATTCTTCAATTTTTATGTTCTTCCTGAGTAACTTCTTGAGCCTTCGGTGTTTCTACACTTGACAGTGAGTCTATTCTAGCAGAAAGAGTCTATCGTGATTGTTTCATTTCCGTCAATCACAAGAGTACCATGGCTGATTTAGCTAAGATAGACATGGTAGAGTTTGATGTCATTCTAGGTATGGACTGGCTTCATGCCTGTTATGCATCAATAGATTGTAGAACTTCAGTAGTTAAGTTCCAGTTTCCAGTGAATCAGTTATAAAGTTGAAGAGCAGTTCAACAGTGCCAAAGGGTCATTTTATTTCATACCTCAAGGCGAGAAAGTTAGTTATCACTTAGTTCGAGTTAATGACTTTAGTGTTGAAATACCACCTATTCAGTCAGTTTCGGTAGTAAGAGAGTTTCCAGAAGTCTTTCTTGATCATCTTCCCGGAGTCCCTCCTGAGACAAAAATAGACTTCAGTATAGACATTTTTCCAGATACTCGTCCTCTCTCTATTCTGCCATATAGAATGGCACCATCAGAGTTGAAAGAGATTAAAGGTCAGTTGAATGATCTTTTAGAGAGACGTTTCATTCGACCAAGTATCTCACCTTGGGGCGCTCCGGTCCCATTTGTGAGGAAGAAAGATGGTTCCCTTAGGATATGTATAGATTAGCGTCAGTTGAACAAGGTTACCATCAAGAATAAGTATCCTCTTCCAAGGATTGATGATCTTTTTGATCAACATCAGGGTACCACTTGTTTCACTAAGATGGACCTCAGATCTGGCTACTATCAGTTAAGAGTAACGGAATGTGATATTCCAAAGACAGCTTGAACCCGTTATGGCCATTATGAGTTTTTGGTCATGTCCTTTGGTTTGACCAATGCGCCTGCAACATTCATGGACCTTATGAATAGGGTATTCAAACCTTATTTAGATATGTTTGTTATCATCTTCATTGATGACATACTAATCTATTTGAGGAATGAAGAAGATCGTTCTAGTCATCTTAGAATAGTTTTCCAGACTTTAAAAGATAGAGAGTTGTATGTCAAGTTCTCCAAGTGTGAGTTTTGGCTTGAGTCTATGGCATTCTTAGGCCACATTGTTTCTGGAGAGGGAATTAAAGTTGATACTCAGAAAATTGAGGCAGTGTAGAATTGGCCTAGACCCACCTCTCCAAATGACATTAGAAATTTCTTGGGTTTGGCTGGGTATTATAGATGGTTTGTAGAGGAGTTCTCATCTATCTCATCCCCTTTGACTAAGTTGACTCAATAAACAATAAAGTTTCAATGGTTTGAAGCTTGTGAGAAAAGCTTTTAGGAATTGAAAAGGAGATTGACTACTGCACCAGTATTGACCTTACCAAAAGGTACTCAACATTTTCTGGTGTATTATGATGCATCTAGAGTTGGTTTGGGTTGCGTGTTAATGTAGAATGACAAAGTTATAGCTTATGCCTCCAGACAGTTGAAAGTTCATGAGAAAAATTACCCAACCCATGACTTAGAGTTGACTGCCGTAGTATTTTCTTGGAAAATATGGCGTCATTATATTTATGGTGTTCATGGGATTTGTTCACCGATCACAAGAGTCTTCAGTATGTGTTTAGTTAGAAAGAGCTTAATCTCAGATAGAGAAGGTGGTTAAAGTTACTCAAAGATTGTGACATGAGTATTCTTTATCACCCAGGTAAGGCTAATGTTGCTGCTGATGCCTTGAGCAGGTTGTTTATGGGTAGTACCACCCATTTTGAGGAAGGTAAGAAAAAGTTAGCAAAAGAGGTGCATAGACTTGAAGGGCTAGGAGTTTGACTAATGGTTTTCATAGAAGGAGGACTAGTGGTGATGAATGGGTCTGAATCATCATTAGTGACAGAAGTAAAAGATAAGAAACACCAAGCTCTTTTATTTCTTGAATTAAAGGCAAGTGTTCATAAGCAAAAAGTGATGGCTTTTGAACAAGAGGGAGATAGTGTTTTGAGATATCAAGGTGGATTGTGTGATTGATTTCTAGGGCAATTGGGATGATCACATACCTCTCATTGAGTTGCTTACAATAATATTTACCATTCTAGCATCCAGATGGATCCTTATGAAGCTCTTTATGGGAGAAGATGCAGATCTCCTATTAGATGGTTTGAAGTTGGTGAAGCTGGGTTAATAGGACCACACTTAATTTATCAAGCTATGGAGAAAGTGAAAGTTATTCAAGAGAGATTGAAAATAGCGCAGAGTCGTCAGAAATCCTACACTGATGGTAGGAGGAGGGAGTTAGAGTTGAAGTAGATGATTGAGTTTACTTCAAAGTTTCACCTATGAAGGCTGTTATGAGATTTGGTAAGAAGTGATAGCTCGATCCCCGATATATTGGCCTTACAGTATATCCAAGAGGCTTGGCAATATAGCTTATGAGTTAGAGCTACCATAAGAGTTAGCAGCGGTTCATCCAGTATTTCATATTTCCATGTTGAAGAAGTGCATGGGAGATCCTTCACTTATCATACCAACTGATGATATTGGGATCAAGGATAGCTTGTCTTATGAAGAGATTCCGGTTCAGCTTCTAAGTCGCAAGTTGAGGACTAAGGAAGTAGTATCAATCAAAGTTTTGTGGAGGAACCAGTTTGTTAAGGAAGCTACTTGGGAAGATGAGGAAGTTATAAAGAAGAGATATATCCACATCTCTTCGAATCCGGAGAATTTCCAAATTAAGGTACTAATCCTTTTCTTGGCTTTTATTTATAATATTTGCATGTTGTAATTGCATTGCTTGCTGGGTGTTTGAGCTGAATGTTAATGTTACACCCTTAGCCTACTAAGAGTAATCTCATTCGAGGATGAATGTTCCCAAGAGGGAGATATTGTAACATCTCGCAAATTCAAAGAACTAGAAAGAGCTAGAATTAGAAAGAGTGATTTTTTTTGGAAATAATAAAAATCTGGAAATTTGTTTAAATTAAGTTAAGGATGAGTTTTAGTCAACTCAAACGACCATAAGTCCTAGCTCGGGATGAGTTAGGTGTGTTTCTAGATACCGTATGAAAGATCTTTGAATAATCTTTCCAACGCCGCCGATTTTGCGCGATTTCGAGTTTGTGTGAGTGAGTTATGCCAATTGGAAGTTAGGCAGTTCAAATAAGGAAAGTTCAATCTGGATTTTAGAAGGGCATTATGGTCTTTTCACTACCCAATTAAGTTAATTCATTTTTAGCAATTAAATGGGGTCTGAACTGAATTGGTTCAGTTTAGACAATTAGAAATTTACGCTAGGATTTTGGGAGAAAGAACGCAAGAGGAGAAAAGAGGAGAAAGAGCAAAGTTTGTCGTTCTTGAAGGTTTAGCTTGTTGATTTCGACAAGGGTAGATCCCTAAAGAGGTATGTGAGTCTCTCATAGCGTTGGGTTCGTTCACTCACACGCCTAGCATGCTTATTTCTACCATGTTTATTCTAGAAATTTGAAAGTTGATGAATATTGAATGGTGTTCTTGAAATTGGTTTTCGTTCTTGAGTTAGGTTGAGATTGAGGAGTTCCTTGAGGTTAAAATGTTGTTTCCTTGAGTTGTTTGAGTTAGATTCTTGTGTATACATATTGGGTATCTGAATCTAAAGAGAATTTGATAAAAAGAACCGAGTTTAGGTGAATTGGGGTAAGAAACGAAGAAGGAACAAGTAGGGCAAAAACTGGGATCCAGGTCCGTGACGCGGATTTGTTCCCCAGAAGTGTAATTTTTCCCTTTGCATCGCGGCAAGGACATGGACCTCTCTGTCTCAAAAAGTATTTTCACAACCAAAATTTAAATACACCTCCGCGTCATGGACCCATCCTCAGACAGTGATTTTTTGATCTTTTCTCATGTTTAGCTATCTAAAAGCATTCCTAAACATGATAAGATTTTTCCTATCACAAATCATAATCCTTGAATCCATAATTCAATTCAAGTAAAGTTAAGAGTCAAGTCACGAGAAGTTAGGAGCAAGTAAAGAGAAGTTAAGAGTCAAGTCAAGAGAAGATAAGATTCAAGTCAAGAGTCAAGTTAAGAGAAGTTTATAAAGTTTTCCAAAAGACTTTTACAAATGTTTTAACTTTGTTTTAAGACTTGAGTTTTGAGTTGAGTAAAGAGTAAATGTTTTCACATTTAAACAAGAGAGGAAACTGAGATTTCCAAAAGAGCCTTTGAGCTAGTTTTCAGTAAAGAGTAAGAGTAAAGTTCATTCTTCAAAGATTATTCAGGAACTAAGTATTCCCAAAAGTTAAAATGTTTTCACATTTGAGCAAGAAAGGAAACTGAGATTTCGAAGAGAGCTTTTAAGCTAAGTTTTTGAGTAATTATCTTAAACCAAAGAAAGATTTTTGTTTTTACAAACATATGAGTTAAAGTATATTTTTAAAGTGGTATTGAGCACCAATATATGGACGAGCTTGAGTGCAGATAACTCACGTCTCCATAAACCATGTAGCCATCAGGGGTAGTAAAGGATCATACTTTTTAGATGACTCCTTAAGATTCTTTTAACATAGACTAGTGGATCCACTTACTTAAACGTTCTATATGACGACGAAGTATAGGACAGTTCTGGCATCGTGGGCAAGATGTTGTATCACCACTTAGGCTCATAGTGGTGGTTGTCGGTTAGAGAAACTCCCACAGAACTATATTACTTTATTATATGAGTAAAGTTGAGTTTGTTATTGCATTTTCTTTAACAAACTAAGTTGTTTTCTACTGTTTTAAAGGCTTTCTATATATTGCATGTGTTTTATTGCTTTATATTGAGTTAAATTATTTAGAAGTTGAGTAAAGCCAAGGTAAGTGTTTCTTTCAGATTCTTTTCAAGCTTCAGTTATGTTTAGCATTCCAACTCACATACTCTTACATTTAATGTATTGATGCCAATTGGCATGTATCTTATTATCATGTAGAGGTAGGTAATCAAGATCAGCATCTAGCGCCTCGTTGATCCACTTGAGCACTCAGAGTCAGTTGGTGAGCCTCCTAGTTTCCGAAAGATCATTTTTACTGCTTTCAGTATTTTAGTTCATTAGGATGCATGGGTCTTGTCCCGACGTCCATCTCAATTGTTTAGAGGCTTCATAGACATAGTTAGTGATGTTAGTTCATGAGTCTTTACTTTCCCTTTTCAGTTAAGTTGAGACTTGAGTTACCACTTTGGCAGTGAATGTTATTTATTACATTCTAAGTTATATTTTGAGAAGTTCAGTTTACTTGTTTTAAAAGTATTTATCTTCGGTAAAGTCTTCCGATGAGTAAGTAAGCCAGGCTAAGGGTTCGGTTGGGGCCAATAATGGTTCTCTTTGCCGGCCATGTCCACGGTGTAGGCTTGGGGTATGATAGTTCTAATACCATGTTTGTCATGACCCGATCCTACTCCCCTAACGTGACATGGTGTATAAGACTCTAAAGTCCCTCATAAAGCCCCATAGATTTCACAACATAAGAGATATGAAATAGTGCGGAATTTAAAAATTTTCTTTAAATTCATACAATCGAAATATTATTTAAAATAGCAAAAGTATAGACATAGTGTCACATGGCCATCTAAAAACATCTTGAGTCTAAACTAGGGTCACGGCCCTTACAATAGAAAGTCTAATAATTGTCTAGTAGAATGAAGAAAAGAGACATCAATAAAGCACTTGTCCTTGAATCCATGAGGACATAACACTAGCCTTGGAAGAACTCAATCCAAACCCTTGAACTAGAGAGAATCAACTCAAATGCCGGAACCTACACTTTGTACTAAAAATAGAAGAAATATGGGTTAGCACATTTAATGTACTAAGTATGATGGCCATGCAAAAACCATCCTTAAAAAGGACATTTTATTTGAAAATCATGCTAAATGACAATTTTGAGAAATGTCATAAACATAAGTATAAGAGGCATAATTTTCAAGCATAATCATCATACAAGTCATTTCATCACATTAGAACGTTCACCTCAAGCAACGCTAAGCTATATTTGTGCAATGTCATAATAGCATCCCATACTACTATTCCCACTAAGTACAACTTTGAGGTCACCTTAGATGAACTTACCATTCTTCCTTTTCACCTATGGACAATACTCATACATAAGGAAAATAAGCATTTATGAAGTCATGACAAGTATGGTAACTCATAATACAATCCAAGTTAAGCATGCATCATTACATTAAGCATTTAAGTAAACATTCTTCATTAGCTTCATTAAGAGCACATTCATTCATTAGTCATTAAGACATTAGAGAACTCGTCGTAGCCGTCTCAAAGCCTACTCGTGTAATGCAAGAATGGCATCCCATACTACCACCCACAGTTTATGGAACCTCTTGAGAAACCATAGTGCACATCTCACATGATGGGAATAAGCATCGACCAACATAGACCATGAGAGCTTAACATGGAATCCGATGTACTATCCCACATCGTAAGAGTTGGTTTACTTGCCTAAGTTAGGACCGGTAACATTTTAGCTTAGGTGGATCCACTAGCTAATATCTGTAACGACTCGAAAAAAAATGATAGAGTGAAACTAGAGCCTCACATGTGAGTTTGGAGTCGAGAACTTAATGAAATGATTATATTTGAATTTGACCCAAAAGTTCTTAAAAATGTGCTTCGGAAGTTACCGGAAACTTGTTTAGCTGTATATAAAAAGATCCATTTCGTTTTTTGAAAATCTGACTTCATATTCTTGTTTAGGGGGTCAAATTGAGTGGGAAATGGGTCTAACCCAAATTTTAGAGCAACCGTATCAAAATCCGAAATTTCCAAGTGAAGCCTTTTTCGAGGGTCTACTTTGGAGGGTCATATCTCCTAGCACACAAATTATTTGGGTGGCCAATAATATATCCATGGAAAGCCCTTTGAGTTAGCTACCTAACTCACTTCGTTTCACCTCATTCGGACTTCGGACGAAGAAGTTATGCCCATTTTCGTAAAGTCTATCCGGCAGAAAATGCAAATTCCAGTAGCTAATTTTACTGTTCATTACTGTTCACCCGCCTGAAATTTTTCTAAGTGTTGGACCATTTTTTTTCAAAGGGCATATGTTATTCCTATATACCATTAGTTCATTCCCATCCCTAAAAAAAAAAACATTTCCCTCTCTACAATCCTCCATTTAAGAAGAAGAAGAAGTGGGAGCTAGGGCTTTGGATTCAAGGCTTTCTTCATCAAATTTCGTGGGAGATCATAGCAAAGGTATGGTGGTCTTGATCCTTGTCTAATTTTCCATTCAAGGAGCCAAATCCAAAGCTATTTCAAAGTATGAAAAATCTAGGTTTTCACTCAATCTCATGCGTTCTTCCACCAAATGGTTTTAAAAGGTTTCTAATGGCACTTTATGGTTATATTCTTGTTGTATTGACGATTTAAGATGAAAATACTCCATGAACCCATGATTTCTCTCTATTCCTAGTTTATGCCTTTATGAAGTGGGTTGCTAGATAACGAATGTATATGAATCAAACTTGTTTAAAGGTCTTTAGATTGTTGAAGTATGTCATTACCCATGCTTATTTTATGGTGTATTGTTGGTGTATTGGTATGTGAGGCTTATGGCCTTAAAGGCATAGTATGAGAAATTGGAGCGTTATCATGACATTATATGAATGAGAATTCAATGAAGATAATGTGATCATGTTACGAATGTAAAGGTGTTGTTGTAGGTTGTTCACTGGTTTGGTTGCATAATTACTACCCTATTTTCCATGCTCTTTGATTCCATTACATGCCTTCAAGGTGTTTGACAAAATGTCCAACTATGGAGAATTGATGAATCGATGCTTTAAAGTTTGAGTTATGAGATGTATGGAAATCCAGAGATGTGTTGATGACACTCATGAATGTTGATGATATAATATGAAGGATTCTTCAATATAAAGTATACCTTGAATGGGTAGGGCTTATGCATCCTTTTCTTGTATAAATGATTATATTGTTGATTGTTGAATCCTTGGATCGGTAAGCTAATGGCACCCTTCCACACATGCTTATAATGAACCTTGGATCGGTAGGCTTATGGCACCCTTCCATTAATGATAAGTAATGAACCTTGGATTCGGTAGGCCTATGGCACCTTTCCATAAAGGTTAATGATGAGACTTGAATCGGTAGGCCCATGGCACCCTTTCAAGAGGAGTTAATGAGCTTTCCTAAATGTACCTTGAATCGGTAGGCTTATGGCACCCTTTCATGTGTTAAATAATGTACCTTGAATCGGTAGGCTTATGGCACCCTTTCATGTGCGATGATGTCAAAGTAATGAACTATTCTATGGGAATGTAGGCTAAGCACCGAGCGGATTTGGTTAGATGGAAACTCCCCCGACAGTTAGGCATGAGTTTCAATGATCGTCTACCTTATCCCATAAACTATGTGCCCGCATAGGAAGCTAGTGGATCCATTAAGCTATATATACCGGTCTTCCTTAGGCAAGTAGACCACCTCTTTTCGGTGTGGGGACTCATGACACCGGATTCCATGACAAGCTCTCATGGTCTATGTCGGTTAAATGCTTACTTCCCATCATGTGAGATTTCATTATGGTTTCTTGACAGGTTCTACAAAGTGTAGGTAGTAGTATGGGATGCTACCTATACATTGCACGAGTAGGCTTGGAGAGGGTCATAGTGAGTTTCTCTAAATCCTAATGACTGTGACATGAATGTACCCTAAATGAGGTTATTAAAGAATGTTGGCTCTTAAATGCTTAATATGTTATGCATGTTATACTTGGGTTATATTACGAGTTATTTTTCCTTGTCATGTCTTAATTAATGATATACCTCTTATGTATGAATATTGTGCAAAGGTGAAAGAAAGGAACGATAAGTTACTTTAAGTGACCTAAATGTGGTGCCTTAGTATGGATGGTGGTATGGGACGCCATCCATACATTGCACGAGGTATAGCATAAGGGTTTCTTGAGGTGAAGGTCCAAGGTAAAGGTTTTCATGTTGATATTGTTTAAAGGTGATATTATGACTTGCTTGATGTTATGCTTGTCTTGTATGTCTTTTATGCTATTGTTCATGATATTTCAAAAAGGTGGCATAATGCATGGTTTCTAACTAAAATGTCCCTTTTTAAGTATGTTTTGCATGGTCATCATACTTAGTACATTTTGTGTACTAACCCATATTCTTCATATTTTTACTATAAGTGTAGGTTCCGGCAAGTGATCCCTCCTAGCTAGTTTGAAGTGTTGGATTGCTTTCCTCCAAGACTTGGTATGTCCTCATGGATTCGAGGATAAGACTTTTAAGTTCTTTTGTTCATGTAATAGACTTTTTTTGATTGTAAAGGGCCGTGTCCCTACTTATGTTTTGCGACTGTGTCTAAGATGGCCATGTGAGACTTAGACTTCCGCTGTGTGTTTTTAAAGTTGTTTTAATGAAGTTTAAATGTGTGGATGTAAATAAGTTTTTTTATTATTCCGCACTATTTTCAGTATTGAATGCAATGAATGGCTATGTGGCTCGTATAAGACCCCTTTGGGGTCGAATACGCCATGTTACGACTAGGGGGTGCTCCCGGGTCGTGACAATATCCTATGTGAGCACAAAGTTATGCGATAAGAAAGATGTTCATTGATACTCGGCCTAACGTTGGGAGAGACTCCATCTTACCATATCCACTCGGTACTTAGCCTTCATTCCCATAGAGTAGTTCATTTTCATTAGCATTATTATACTTGTGAGGGCTACCACCATTTGGTATACCGACTCAAGGTAAATTTACACATGAAAGGGCCACCACCATTAGGTCTACCGATTGAAGGTACATTATAAGGATAGCTCATTGAATCCTCAAGAACGGCCAGCACCATTAGGTCTATCGATTCAAGGTTCATCATTACATTAGTTCCTAGACTCATCATGAAGGGCCACCACTCTTAGGTCTACCGGTTCAATATAATGCCTAGAATACTTCATCATTAATTTATGAAAGGGCTACCAACATTAGGTCTACCGATTCCATGTTCATTAAGTTAAGATACATTTATTACACAAGAAGAGGTTGCCTAAGCCGACCAATTCAATATACAATCATTCTTATTACTTTCATTTATACAAGAAGAGGATGCATAAGCCTACCAATTCAAGATACAACATTACATCGAAGAAAACCTTCACATTCTATCATCATCATTCATAAGTGTCAAATTGAGAATAACCCTTCAATAATAACACAATTTCATTCTAGACATGATCATAACACTTTCATTGAGATCACACACATATACTTCACATCATAATAATATATAAATCCTTCAAGAAATTGCCCTCCAAGGCTATGAATCAATCTAAAACCAAACATCTAGAATACTAAATTAGATAAGGGAAATATCATGATTCAATAAATAATTAAATATAGACATAAGCAATTCAACAAGATCCCATAATGAATCAACCCAAATCACAAACTTCCAATTTAGTATTTTGGGGAAAACATGGGTTCATAGGGGAAATCATCATAATTCACAATTAATTCATCAATTCCATCATAAATCATCATGTATAAACCTTTGAAAATGTTTTGGAATTGAACCCATGCTTGGATTGAAAGGTTTTGGGGGGATTTTGGAAACTTGAAATCATCTTTTGATAGGGCTCCTTGAATGAAAATTAATCAAGGATGAAGACTAACATACCTTAATAGAGTTTTCCTCAAAATTTGAGAAGAAACATTATGGTTCTTCAAGCCCTAGCCTCCACTTCTTCTTCTCTTCTTCTTCTTCTTCTTCTTCTTCAATGGAAGTTTCTAGAGAGAGAAATATTGAGAGGGAAGAACTTTGGGGTTTTGATTTGGGTATTTGAGAATAATGGAGTAAAATAGGTGTTTAAAGAGTTAAAACCATTTATATATGTGAAATAAACAATTAAAAACGACCCTATAAAATAACTAATTGATTTGGAAATTACCAAATGACCCTCAACTAGGCAGCCCGTCCCAGGGACCACGCCCTCTTTCACACCTCGTCAAGCGCACCACGGCTCGTGGTGGTGCCCGTGGTCCCTTGACCAGTGAGCCTCCTCAAATTAGAAAGCATTCATGGCCTAAGGCAAGACCACGAGACGTCCCACGATCCGTGGTCAAGACCACGAGTCGTGGTTCCTAGGCAGTAGCTATGGCTTGGGACCTTGGCCTCTATAATGCCAAGGGCGCAAGACCACGAGACCTCCCACGATCTGTGGTCAAGACCAAGATTTGTTATGATGGTCGTGGTTCCTAGGCAGTAGCTATGGCTTGGGACCTTGGCCTCCACAATACCAGGGCAAGACCACGAGACCTCCCACGAGTCGTGGTGATGGTTGTGGTTCCTAAGCAGTGGGTAGGTCTCAAGGCCTTTCTTCCCACATGACTAAGGGACCTTCACGAGTCCCTTCATGGACCGTGGTCAAGACCACTGATCGTGAAGGTGGTTGTGGTACTTGGGAAGTGTTTGCCAAGCTTGGGGCTGCCTTGGCCTTTGGCTTAGGCTTTCCCCTTTTGGCTTGGCACTTGACCTTGCAATCCCTCAACCAAACCTTAGAAGGTCTTCTAAACTACGGGTTCTAGAGCATACCTTGATGTTTAATCATTAAACCCCTTAACCCTTGATGTTAGCCCTCACGTTTAAGCTCTAGTTCAACCTCCTCATTTCTAGGGTGTTACACAGACTAACAATGAAGTCCTTGTTAAAATCTTCCCACTTCCAAGTAAGAATGCTAATATCTTGAGATAAACCTCCCTGCTTTTGATGCTAAACATTAACTTGTTGACAATTAGAACACTTAGCCACAAATTCCACAATATCATTCTTCATCCCATTCCACCAATAGACCTCCTGCAAGTCACAATACATCTTGGTTGCTCCCAGGTGAATGGAAAAGCCAGAACTATGAGCTCTTGACAAGATATGTTCTCTCAAGTCATCTACATTAGGAACACACAAATGACCTTGATATCGAAGCTCACCATCTCCCCCTTTGGAGAAAGCCTCAACAGACTTTTTAAGCACTGTTTCCTTCAATTCAACCAAAATGGGATCAAGACCTTGCTTGGCCTTCACATCTGCCACAAAAGATGATTCTGAACCATTGTGATCCATAACACCACCCTTGGTAGAGTTAACTAACCGAACACCCAAACGGGCCAATCTATCAACATCTCGAACCAACTCATTTCTATCATTCTCAATATGAGAAACACTACCCATCGATAATCGACTAAGGGTATCCTCCACTACATTCGCCTTAGCCAGATGATAGAGAACACTCGTGTCATAATCCTTCCTTCAATGATTCAAGACACCTCCTTTGGCGAAGATTTAGATCCTTCTGATAAAACACATATTGCAAACTTTTATGGTCGGTAAAAGCGTCGATATGAATACCATACAAGTAATGCCTCCTAATCTTTAAGGCAAAAGCAATCGCCACTAGCTCGAGTTCATGGGTATGATAATTCTTCTCATGTATCTTAAGTTGCCTTGAAGCATAGGTAATAACCTTTCCATTTTGCATAAGGACATATCCTAGCCCAACTCTTGAGGCATCACAATAAACCATAAAACCATGTGTCCCTTCCGATAATGTTAACACCTCAGTGGAAGTATGTCTATCTTTCAATTCTTGGAAACTCTTTTCACACGCTTCAAATTAGATGAACTTAACCTTCTTTTGAGTCAATGTCGTCAATGGAGAAGCAATTGAAGAAAACCCTTCAACAAACCTTTTATAGTAACCGGCTAAACCTAAGAAAATCCTAATATCCAAAGGGGATAGAGGTCTAGGAAAACTTTTAACCGCATCTGTCTTCTTAGGATCTACCTCAATGCCCTTACTGGAAACAACATGCCCAAGAAAAGCCACAGACCTTAGCCAAAACTCACATTTGCTAAACTTTGCAAAGAGTTGTTGGTCCTTGAGGACTTGCAACACAATTCTCAAATGATCTGTATGCTCGTCTTCACTCCTCAAATAGACCAATATATCATCAAAATCTAACATATCAAACTCTACAAGGTCAACATGAGTGACTTTATGGGACAAGGAGATGGGACACCTTCTATAGACCCTCTTAGCCACAACAGAATCACCAAAAGGAGTAGAGACATAAAAAGGATCTAACAACATGTCTGGAAGAATATCAAACCTCATAGCCACATATGGCATCACAAAAGACAAGGTAGCACCAGGGTCAAGTAAATCATAAACATCAAGTGGAAAGACTTTCAACATACCGGTAACCACATCGGGAGAACCCTCTTGATCATGACGAGTCTGAAGTGCATATAACCGGTTTTGCTTCTGACCCCACTTGCACTGGATGAAGGGTTAGGTTGAGCCCTTCGATGACTATCTCCATCATTCTTAACAACTAAAGAAAAATCTCTTATCTTGTGGTCCATCTTACCACAACCAAAATAAGCATTGGAAACAGTTAGACACCTACCCTCATATTTCTTTCCACTTGGCACAAGTAGGCATTGAAGATCCACCACCATCCCCTTCTTGAGGCTTAGGGTTATATACCATATCTTTGTTGAACTTAGAAAGAGCATTGGAGGAACCTTGACTGGAAAACCTTTGTCGGAACATAGAACGACCATGTCCATTGGACCTTGAATGTTAGAAATTACCATCACCGGTTTTGGCCCTTTTTGCCTTTCTAGAATTTTCCCTAAGGTTCTCCACTTCAGTTTGTTACACATGAACCATGAGGCCAGAAATGTACATATCATTGACAAGCATAGCGGTACAACATTCCTTAACCACCATCTTGGACACTCGCGAAACAAATTTACTCATCCTTGCCCTAGGATCGACAAACATAGTAGGAGCATATCGAAATAATTATGTGAACTTCAAAGCGTATTCTTTCACACTCATACTTCCTTGATGAAGGTTAATAAATTCCAGCACATTTGCCTCTCTCATGTCAAGGGGAAAGAACCTATGAATGAACACAACTTTGAATTTTTCCCAATCGAGAGGACCCTCATATTCTATTCTCCCCTATTTCCATTGGTTGAACCATATTTGAGCAACACCCTTATGTTGATAAGTGGCCAATTCTACCTTTTCCACTGATGTCACTCCCATGATCATCAAAACCTTGTAAACATCATCAATGAACTATTGAGGGTCTTCCTCAACCATAGAACCATGAAAATCTAGAGGATTCATCCTAGTGAATCCCTCACTCTAGTTGTCGTCGTACACACATTTGGGTTCACAGGGAGCGCAACCTCCCTATTGGCTTGGGCCAGCATAGCTTGAGCCAATACTTGAAAACAACCTTAAACTTTGTATTAGACACTTGCTCGGCAAAAGGGTCGACCGAAACTTGAGAAGAAGCATCTTGATTCACATTCTCTCCCACATTACTTCTAACATATTGTAACGACTCGAAAAATGATAGGTTGAACTAGAGCCTTAATGTTTGGGTTAGTGTGACCTTAAGTTGATGTCTAGGATGTTTTAGACCTTATGTGAGCAAGGAAGAAGCCTAGGGTGCAAGCAAGGGCCTTCGCTAGTAAGTTTGAGTGAAATAACTATTGTTCTTTGGTGGACCTTTTGGTGACGGAGGCTGCTTGGTCTCCCAAGTGACTGGGCGAGTCACCCTTGGGCTCTTGTTCTCACCTAGTGGACTTCCCCCTTGGCCTAGTTGCTGAACCAAAGGGTGAGCTAACTCCTAGCTCACCAACCGGCTTGGCGTGTCACCCATCTCTCCCACTAGATCGCTTAGTTTACTGCCCCATTTATGAGCTCACTGGAAATTTTGGCGAGCCAAGGGTGCACTTGGCAAGTCGCCTAGTGCCCTTGGCGAGCCTAAGGGTCCAAAGGGCGAGCTCAGATGGGCAAGGGGTGAAATTTTAAGTTGGAACTTTAAGTGTCCTTAGTCCTTTTCCAAAGTTGAGTCCACCTTATTCTATTCCTTTCCTAACAACTATATAACCCTTTTTAGACTTGAATCCCTTCAATTTAGTCACTCCAGATAGAATTAAAAGAATCCCATCCCCTCTCAAATATTTCTCTCACTAGAAATCCTCCATTAGAGAAGAAGAAGAAGGGAGCCATTGAAGCTAGGGTTTGGTGATTCCAAGTTGGTTCTTCCTCAAATTGCGTAGGGATTCTTAGTAAAGGTATGGTAGTCCTGATCCTTGTCTAACATTTCATTCAAGGAGCCAATTCAAAGGTGATTTCAAAGTGTGAAAAATCTAGGGTTTTACTCAATCGCATGGGTTCTTTCATCAATCATTTTCAAAAGGTTTCTAATGACAAATTATGATTGTATTAGTGTTTAATTGATTATTTATGATTAAAATACTCTATGAAACCATGAATTCTCTCAATTCCTAAATTGTGCCTTATGAAGTGGGTTTGGTTGTCATTAATGAATGTTGATGGATTATGCCTAGATTGATTTAGATTTTTAATTGTATCATTACACTTGCCTTAATTGTAGTAAATTGTTGGTGTGTTGGGGACTTTTGATCACAACCTTGAAAGGGCAAGTTATGACCTAATTTCATGTTGAAATAGAATTGTGCTAGAGATGTTGATCCACTTGAAAGGTGGAGGTGTTTAATTACTATGTATGCTTATGAAGTGAAGCACGTGTGTGTGATTTCAACGAATGTGTAATGATCATGTTTAGAATGAAAGTGTGTTATAATTGAATGTTATTTCTCAATTAACACCTATGAATGAAGAGGCTATATGTGAAAGGTTATTCTCACATATACACACACTCATGAATGAAGAATGAATGAATTTTAATGATAATGTTAATGATGAAGTACTTATTGAAAGGCTATTCTCAATTGTACTCTAATGAATGATAATGACTTGTTGTGAAAGGACTTTCTCACAATAAGGGGGTTCTTAGGTGGAAGATTATTCTCATCTTTGAATCTATGAGCTTTCCAATGAATGAATGTTGGGTTTGAGATGGATACTCAACTGTGAGTTGAGGCGGGCTATCTAGTAACAGTCTCTTATCCCATAATGAAATAAAGTAATGAATGTCAAGTACTCCGCGGGGAATAATGCCAAGCACCGAGTGGATTTGAAATGAGATAAAAGCCCTCACGTGAGTTGAGGCAAGGTTTCTAGTAACAATCTCTTGATATGGATTCCCTTACGTGAGTTGAGGCGGGGTATCTAGTAGCAATCTCCCTATCCCATAAATATGTGCCCACATAGGTCTAGCTAGTGGATCCACTTAAGATATGAAAACGATGGTCCTACCTTAGGCAAGTAGGAATCCCTTATCCGGTGAGGGTGACACTGGGATTCCATGAATTGCTCACATGGTCTATGTCGGTTAATGCTTACCCCCACAATTATGTTAATGAACTATGGCTTCTTTAGAATGCACTACCTAGTGTGGGTGGTGGTATGGGACTCCATTTACGCATTGCACAAGTAGGCTTTGAGAGGGTCATGGTGTGTTCCTTTATAATGTTAAATGAAATGAATGTGCTCTTATGTTGATGTTAATGAAGAATGTTAGCTTAATGTCTTATGAATGAAGGTATTCTTAATGAAGCTAAAGAAGAATGGGTGACTTAAATGCTTATATGTTTAATGTGAATGCATGCTATACTTGGATTGTATTATGAGTTACTTTCTGGTCATGACTTAATGAATATGAATGTTCCTTGTCTATGGTGGCTTTAAGGAGTACTTAGAGTGAGCAGTATATGGAATGCTACTTGCACATTGTACAAGTATGACTTAGAGTTGTCTTAGGTGATGGTCCTTATGTGTTGATATGGCTTATGTAATGTTTATGTCTCTTATGCATGTGAATGGTGTAAAGATGGAAAGGTTGAATGGTAATTTCACTTTTGGTGACCTTATGGTGGCACTTTGGTTTGGATGGTGGTATGGGACGCTATCCATACATTGCACAAAGTATAGCTTGAGGGTTACTTGAGGTGAAGGCCTAATGTGAAGGTAAAGGTTTATATGTGAGTATTTTCTAATGTGGTTTAAATGACTTGTATGTTGGTTGTGGTTGAATATTATCCCTCTTTTATCAATGTTCATGAAGTTTTACCAAAATGGCATGAAAGCATGACTTCCAAATAAATATCTGTTTTAAGCATGCTTTTGCATGGCTTCCATACTTAGTACATCTAATGTGCTAACCCATATTTCTTCTCCCTTTTTACCAAAGTGTAGGGTTTGGAGATATTGGTGTTCTATGCTTGAGGAGAAGGTTTCTAAGGTGCTTGAAGATAAAGACTTGGTGAGGCCTCATAGTTTCGAGGACAAAACCCATTATGTTCCATTTATGTCTTTTAGTTATATTAAGGCTTTTGTATGGGCTAAGTCCCAATGTTGTATTCAAAGTATTAGATGGTTTGAGACATAGTATACGAAGTCTAGAAAGTCTTTCGCTTTTATTTTTTTATGAAAATGTCTTCGATTGTAAAGAAAGTTTTTAATTCTTCTCCATTTTTCTATGTTCTTATGTTCAAGAATACTATGACGCTTGTATAAGACCCCTTCAGGGTCGAGTACACCATGTTGCATCCGGGGTGTACCCCTGGGTCGTCACACATATGCCCTTTAAGTGGCCATATCCTGTAGAGCATCAGATAAGGATTAGGAGAGAGACATTATAGAGTTATACTCTATCGCACAACTTTTGAGTAATGAAAGAAGTGGAGTTTCCTAAACATCTTATATCATATAATTCATAAATGTGGTGTGCTTCACACTCATGAACAAGACACTACTTTACATGGCTTATGAGACTTCCTAGGACCATTCTAAACATTGTGCTCTGATTACCAAGTTTGTCACTGTCATGACCCAACTCACCGAGTTGTGTTGGCACCAACTCTAACACCTAAGTAGGAGAACCCTCGATTTCCAATGGTTAAAAACATGCGGAAGATTTTTGAAAACTGAAGATAAAATAAAATGTATGCAATTTTTACACAATTCAACTTTTTAAAAATATCCACAATTAAATTGCTTAAAATAATCAACACCCCAAGGGATCTAGTCTAAACATGTACAAAAGCTTCTAAGAATACAAGCTATAAATTTTTGTAACTAGTGACACAACTCCAACCACAAAGAAGGAAGAGTAGATGTTGTTGGAGATTGTCTTCGTCTTCACCTATGAAATATCACTGACCCTGTAATTAGACTATGTCCAAAAGGCATAACAAGAGTAGTATTAGTACAAACCATACGTACATGTAGGAATCATCGGTCAACCCAATACCTACCGCATAATATAAAGTAATCAACCAGCAGGAAACATGCATTATGAAAGTACATCCCTCAACCTATAGACTCCAGGCTTACGATACCCGAATACCCAAAACATACTAGTACACATGACTCTAACCCTTGTCTCTGTTACCCTACTCCCTCGGTTTTTTATCATAGCTTAGCAATTCTATCTCATAGAAGAGTTCCCAAATACAACCACTACCAGTCCAACTAACCACTCACGATGTACCCTTCCTTCTTTATCGTCCCAATTCAGCCTTTTACCATATAGTATATTCTATAAAGGCTCGCTAACCATTTCTGACAAGAATTTCCCTTTCCAAGTAGGACCTAACTACTGTTTGGACAATGAACACTACCCTGCTCTCCTTACTTAGAACACGGACAACCTCCCTAAAATAGCTAATTGTAACAACTGGACCCTCGGCCTCCACTTACCAGTCCACATACCGATGGGTCCGCTCATTCGCAGTCGATTCCAATAAATAGGATATAAGTCATTTAATTACAACACAGTAAACACATATATACATAATGCATAATTCAATTATCATTTTAGGAACAACATACCAATTCCTAATATCCATAGCAAGTAGACATGAAGGTAGTAATCACTATTGGTTCTCTTATGAAACCCACACACAAACTGTTAGTGTGTGGGAACGTGACACCCGATCTAATATATATATATGTGTCGGAACTGTCACTCGATCCAATGTGTATATGTGTCGGAACATTCACCCAATCCAATATGTGTGTCGAAACATAACACCCGATCTAATATATGTGTTGGAATGTGACACTTGATCCAATTAGTACAAACACAACCATAATCACACCCATAACAAACAGTCATATAGTCACACAGTCAAGTAACAGTTTCATGGTATGTATTTATCCATTCTTAGTCTTCTCATTAGGTTCGATTCATGTTCTCTATTCCCATTCATGTGCACATACAATAGGGTCATTAACAAGCATATACAACACAAAACTAGAAGTTGAACCATCATCTAACCCTAGTTCACAAGACAAGGCTTCTCCCCACGGTACATATCATATTTAGCAACTAGGTACATATGCAATCATCCCATTTTCCATTCCCGAAGGCATAAACATGGATTCTACCATCAATTAATATTATGTTATGTAGTGAGCACGAATTTATAACTATTCAATTGAGTAAACCTAGCCTACCTGGACGCCAAGCAACTGCAGAGGGATTGTAGCTCCAATCCTGGCTTTCGGACGTCGAGATTGTGGATTTTCCTGGGAATCAGCAAGTTATCATCATCCTTCCACTAGAAATATCTTCCTCCTTCCTTCCCAAGCCTAGAACAACCTTTTGAGGGTTTCTGCCCCGATCATCCCTCTTTGGCGCTCCTTGTCCAGCTGGAGCACCGCCGCCCTGGCGGTATCCCTCCCACTCTAGCAGGATGGTAGGGTTCAGATACTCCTGATGTTTTGTCTTTCATAAATAATGACGGTTCGGTTCATTACAATAGATATCAATTTACCACTAATTTGTCCTTGAACGACAAGCGGAGGAGTAAGCACGAGCCATTTTGGAGTACTTCTAAACTAATTAGTCAGCTCGTTACGGAACCAATGAAAGATAGTGGTTCTCAAGTTTTACACATGAAAGGGTCTTTACCTAAGGAACCAACTAGGAAAATAAGGCACATCACGATGAAAAGAGGCGTCAAATTGTATAGCCTGGCCCAACCATAGCAGTAGGGTTCCCGCTGAGGCGTGAGTGCTCTTGTAAGGACACTTCAGCTATAGCGGAGGATCAAAATAAGTAAGAAGGGGGAAAGAGGAATGGTTTCCCTATTTCCTCCTTTTCTCTCTCAAAAACTCCTAAAATTTTCTCAATTGCATCGCTTCGAACTTCAGTCTTAAGGTAATGTTTGGGCTCCTTACTCTATTTACTTCAATACTTACTTAACAACGTTTGTATGGCACTAAATGATCGATTAGAATGACCTTGGGGTAGTTTTCAAAAATGTGAAAATTGGTTGCTTGATTTGCTAGAAAAACATAGCATGGACACTTCCCTTATGTTCACAACGTCTCCACAATGTTCTGAGCGTAAGGATTTCCTTGAATTATGGTCGAAATGCTTCAAAAATGAGTGGGGGAAGTTGAATAGTTTCTCGGTATAAAACTCTGATTCATGCACCATTTAAGGGTTATATTACTAGAATAATTGCATATTTAGGTATTAGGGTACGTTAGATACTCTAATCTCATGAAAAAATTGTTTAAAATGAGGTTTCGTGGAGATGGGGTGCCATGATCGCTCCCTGGAGTTTGTCTCAGATTAAGGATGCTCTGGCGGCCTTCATCACACTGTGGAGGCCTCGTTCATCCCACTGCGGCGGGATTTAGGCTGCTGTAGAGGGATTCAGTGAGGCGGTGGCTTCTTACCACTCCAATTATATTTTTTTCTTTTTCCTTAGCCATATATTGCCTAATCCCATGGAGTCCTAACATGTACGTTTTCATGAATTTTTGAAGGCTTGTCTACTATGGCTGAAATAAATGAGGAAAACTTGCCTTTCGACCAGTTTCTCGATGCTACAAGTCGGGAGAGGTACCACGATCACCGAAATACCAAGTTCTTGTATGAGAGGGGTTTCCACCTACTGGGCCTAGCAGAGAAAGCACCCACCTTCCATGCCTGGCTGATGGAGTTTTGTTGGGGTCCACTGACAGAGGCTCCCCCTACTCCGTGCTCCGAATGGGTGAGGGAGTTCTATGCCATTCTATCTATTGTTCGCTAGGAGGATCCTCACCCTACCATCTGCATCCGAGGAGTTGACAACCCCCTAAGCACTTAATTCATCAATGAGGTGCTTGAGATGCCAGAGGTCCCTAATGCAGAGTACGAGGCCAAGCTGCGGGAGATGGATTTGGGCTAGCTGAAGGATACACTAGTTGAGGCTACGCGTCGAGACCGGGTTTACTAGGCTACTACTGAGGGCATCACCAGTACTCACTGGTCACTGGATGCCAAGAGGTGGCTACAGTTAGTTTTTGAGAGGATCTGCCCGTCGAGTAACCATACTAACGTGACCTTTCCCTGGGCTCTAGTGTGGCTTGGGTTATGCAGGGAATTAAACTAAACGTGGGTGAAAAAATCATATCTGAGTGGAAAATGTTCTACCGGGGCAACAAGAAGGCATTCTTCCTACCTGGACTGGTGACATCAATGTGCAAGCAGGCGGGGGTGCCACTCTTGGACACCGATGAGGTTATTCCTATGGATCCCCTTTTGATCAGGTAGGCGTCCACCTCAGAAAGGAAGAAATGGAAGACGAACGAGGTCGGTAGCAGTCAAGCAGCTGTTGAGGTGGATGAGGAATAAGGGGAAGATGATGAGGCCGACGACACCCCTCCTACCCAATCTCAGCCCCCACTATCAGTTGCTTGTGTGGAAGAGGACCTGGCAGCCATCCGGAGGAGATAAGAAAGCTCATATGCTAGCACCTCGACTCGAGTTCCACCCTCCACTGCCCTCGAGGTTGAGATGCTCCACCGCCAACTGTGACATGAGAAGAAGAAGGGTCTAGAGAGGGACCGTCTGATGGGCCGGATGTGGAAGGCCATTAAGGTCCTTTTATTTTTCATCGCCACCTAGAGGGAGGTTTCCTGGCTCGAGCTAGGAGACTATCAGGAGTTTCCTTAGATGAGCGAGGCATGGACTGGCGAGACAGCCTCGGAAGGACCTAGAGTTTAGCATTAACACTTGATGAGTCAACGATTTGGACTCATTGAGGGATTTATTTTAATATATTTAGTGTCCTCAAATGCATATTTTGTGCTAATAACTGATGTAAATCCGTGATTTTCAGGTATTTGGATTGAGGAACAAAGCGTGGACACTAATGTGCAAAAACGATAAGGCAGCTGAAAGAATGAAGAAAAGAAGGCCTGAGGATCGCCTAAACCATTGGGAGAGTCGTTGAATGCCCATGGTCTCGCCTAATGTTTCACTATGCAAAGCCCTGAAGGAGAAAATCAAGTTAGCGTTAGAAAAGAGCAGTCGGCGAGTCACCGAACGGTTTCGCGATGCAGTGCTATATCGCCCAAAGTTATAGAGCTTGAAGTTGCTGAAGGCCAAAGAAAAAAGGCAATGGAACTAACCAAAGGGCAGATCGCCAAGTGGATCGGCAATCCCAACTTATTGCACTGAATGGTCCTTCGCAGCACATTTTTGGTGACTATAAATACATTTTTAAATTCTTAGTTTAGAAAGAAGCCTTAAATCAGATTTTTATCTAGTTTTCATTATTGTTCAGTTTTCAAGTTAGAGACCTTAGAACAGAGTTTTGAGACAATATTTCCTTAGCTTTGAAGATTTGAAGATTTCCATTTATGAGAAATTGGAAGTGGGTGTTCAATATTCTTCATCTTAGACCTTTGTCAAGACGAAATTAATCGTACCTAGTTGATAGAAACACAATTTGGTAACGATTTCTATCTATTTATGATGTCTAGCTAAAACTCCAATTATTGGTGTGTGATTATGTGATTATGTGATTATGGGTTGATTTAGCTGTTGGGTATTATTATTTGATAGTGTAAATGTTGTTTAAAAGTGATTTCATTCAGTAATTGTGGCTTAATCTAAAGGGTTGTAGTTGCAAATGCAACTCTACGTTCGTATTTTTGGCTTGCTCGAGAGAGAGGTTTTAAAACCATGATTACTGATTTGATGGTCTGTGAGTATTGGGTTGTCATGGGTTCAACTCGAGAGAGTTAATCCTAAACCATTTTCCACACATTCAGCTCGAGAGAGTGAATGGACTAAAGCGTAGGCTGTTCTTAATTGCTTCTTATTGGTGTTCATGAGAAACCAATTTGATTCGGGGTAAATTGTTTGAGAGAAAGTTTATTCCCACTAAAGTCTAGCTTATTCACTGATTTATAGCTTTTCACTATTGATTGCATTCACCCATTTGTCTACCTTAGCCCATAATCCAATCACATCCCAAGAACCCGTCTCTATACTTGGTATTCTCATGATTATTTGCTATTGTAGTTGATAATTGAAACCAAAACCCCCTGTTATTTGACACTTGTGTCACCCAACATTGAATCGTGCTTTTATGCGTAAATGTTTTTACCTATGATTGACTTGAACATATTCATGCTTTTCTATAGATTCTCAAATGCGTACCACTCCTTGTGGGATTCGACCCCAACTCACTTAGTTGGGTTATATTACTGACTAACGATCGTTGGCACTTAGTATTAGATGAAGTGTCCTAATACGTGAAATCAAAATGCCACCGCTGCCGGGAATGGTGTTACTTGAGAATTTTTGGTTAAGTTGGATTTTGTTCTTGTTAGTCATAGTTGTACTTACTTCATTTTTGTTTAGTTTTGTTTGTTTGTGTGTTGAAACATGAAGTATGAGTGTGAACAACAGCAATGGCAGCCAAGTAGGCCATCAAGATGACATCGGAAACCTCAACGATGTCAATGAGCCTAATGCTAATGACACCCCTCTTATGGGTGGTATTGGTGTGATTCGCTTGCCTCCGACCGAAGGGAATGCGGTGTTCCACATCACAAGTACTATGTTGCGGCTTTTACAATTGAAGGGTTTGTTCACTGGTTTGGCTCATGAGGATCCCTATGAGCATATTAGAAACTTCGTGGATGTATACGGACCATTCTCCTTCAAGAACATATCCCAAGAGTCGGTCCAGTTGAGGTTGCTTCTATTCTCTTTGATGGGAGAAGCATGTAAGTGGCTGGCTGAATTCCCACGTGAATCAATCACTTCGTGGGAGAGTTGGTCACCGCATTTAATGTGCGATTTTTCCCTTGTTCGAAGATGATGACTCTTCAGGATAGCATTCAGAGCTTCAAGCGTCTAGAGGGCAAGCAAATTCATGAAACTTGGTTGCGATTCAAGAAGTTGGTGCTTCAATGCCCAACTCATGGCTTGCCTGACAACGTGTTGTTGCAGTATTTTTACCGGAGTCTTGATTCGGTAAATAAGGGTGTTGCTGACCAACTTTCTGCTGGAGGTTTGATGCAGCAACCTTATGTGATAGCGGCTCAGCTCTTGGATGGCATGACTACCATAAACCGGGCGTGGTACACCCGTGAAGATCAGGTCTCCCCTCTCACGTTTAAATTGACCAAGGAACAGATGAAGAAAGACCTAGAAAGGGACCAGAACATGGCCAAGATCATGACACAACTTGACATTTTGTCTAAAAATATCATGGGAGCTGGTGCTCAAATTGTCAATGTCGTGGGTGTCAGGTGTGCAAATCCGGAGGAGTCCAAATTTGAGGCCTTGTATAATGAAGAGGTGAATTTCCTAGCCAACCAAGGTGGTGGTTATCGTTCAAACTACCCGAGGCAGGGTGGTAACCAAGGTTGGAATAGGGATGAAGGTTGGAAGGATCACGATCAAGAATGGAGGGTCCGTAATAAAAATTGGAAGGATGGGGAGAAGTATAGGTATGTACCTCCCCATGAGCGCCAAAAGCCAAAGGATTCGAAAGATGGTCGATTTGAGGATATGCTTTCTTATATCCTAAACAAAGTTGAGGGTTCTGACAAAATTTTGAAAGAAAATGAAAGAAGACATGTCAACCCTTAGCCAAACTGTTACCTCTCATTCAGTATCGATCAAGCAGTTGGAGACCCAAATGGGTCATATTTCGTCTCATCTAAACTTGAGACAGCAAGGGGGTTTGCCTAGTGATACTATGGCTAACTCCAAGAATAAGGTTTAAGTGTGGACTTGCGTCGTGCCACGACGTTAACTAAGGCACTGCTTGGGCGGCAATCCAAGTTTTATTTTTTTCTTTCATTGTAACTTTAAAATAATGGTGTGTTGAGTGTGCAGGTCAAAGTGTGGAAATTGTTTGAATAGAGCAGGTTGGCGAACTAAAAGTCCAATCGGCGCATCGCCGAAGAGGTCGACGAGCCCAACTTGAACCACCGTTGGACTCAAGAAAAATCTAAATTGGAGTCTGTAAAACTCGACGAGCTTAGGAGCAACTTGGTGAATAACCGACCAGGTTGGTGATCGCGATCTATCCCGCCGTTTTGACCCCCACATTAACTGGAGGTCCTGTAAAACTCGGCGAGGTAAGTGTCCACTTGGCGTGTTGCCGAGTGGGTTGGCGACTAGAACTAATGTCGCCGAATGGGTGAGAACTGGACGGTTTTTAAAAGGCCTAAGGTTTAAACTTCTTACTCTTTCACTTTCCCTCACTTTTAATCTTCCCAAACTTACACCAGCACTTTGGTTTCTATATTTCTTGCATTTTTAGAGTGTTTTAGTCGTTGATTGTGTGTTCGGAGTGGATTACTTTGCCGCCTAGCATTTTACACTTGTTTAATTGACATATAAGGTTGGTTTTCCGAACCCCAAATTTATTTTTAGCAATTTTGTACTCATTTTCAATGATCTTATCTTAGTGTTGTGTGTTGGGCCTCTCTAATCTTAATTGTGTTGTATGATCACCATTCGTATATTTCGCCCATAATGCCTTTAATATCGAATTCTCGTAATTTGGTGCCTTAAAATTGGTTAGAATTTATGGAGTTGTGCTTGCATGTTGTTGGATCTAGTGGGGGTGAAGTCTGAGTAATCCATATTTGTGCCAAATGACGTAATTTTCCCAATTTTAGAGCGGGTGACATCATTCTTAAGGGCTAAAGTCGTCAAATGACCAAATTTGGCAAAATCGGGAAAAGGTTGAGTATCCCGGGGTAATGGGTGTATTGGGTCTTGCTTTAATTTGATAGGTGCATGTTTTGATTTTGTTTTTGGGGGTTGCGGGTTTGAATTTGAGAAGTCGGGTTGAAAGTACGCAGGTTGGGTTGTTTGGCGAGCTGGGTCGAGCTCGCCGAACCACTCAATGGTTCGTTGAAGTTCCCCATCTCGCCTTTAATTTCATGCTAAATGAATAGTTTGATTTTGTAACTTTCGGTGAGAAGTTTAAGGTCGCCGAAGGCACTCGGTGATTTGCCGAAATTCTTCTTGATCGCTCTTTGTCTGCACCCCTAAACCATTTTTGCACTGTAACTTTCGGCGGGCTAATCCTTACTCACCGAAAGCTATTGGTGATTCGCCAAAAGGCCCTTTCATCGCCAATATGCCAATTGTTTTTGATAATTTTGAGCCAATCCTTTTGGCGAGCCCGATCTAGCTCGCCAAAATGATTCGGCGACTCGCCGACCGGTTCGGCGAGTCTGTCTGCAAATGTTCTTCTGTGATTTTGCTTGAAGTGTTTCTCACTTTTTATGATGTTTTTGCAGACATGGCTAGACCAAAAGTTGTTGGGAGGAACATGCCACCCCGAAAGAATGCTAAGGGGATTACACTTAATGAGGATGCAGTTGCATCTTGGGGCAAGGTCACCAAACTTCCCACAACTGGTGGGAAAGGCAAAGGAAAAGAGAAGGCAACTGCGTCACCTTAGGTCAGCTCCGATAGTGATGGGATCTATGCCACTCACCTCACCACTTCTGAGAGTAAGGGTGAGCACTAGGAACCTCAGACTATAGCTTCTAATGATGATGAGCTGATAGCAACACAGAGGGCAGAGCTGCGGTCCAAAAAGATAAACGATCCATCTAGGATCAGAAATCCTCAGCCCACCACCACTTCTTTTCTAGTTCCAGCACAATCAGTGGTCCTAGCACCACCAGTACAGGGTCCTCCCCCTAAGACTATGAACGGATAAAAGACTGAGGGGCTGAGGACAATCATTGAGGAAAAGTGTATGTCCACGAATAGGGTCATTGATAGGTACCCAGAGATTATGAGCTGTCTAAAGTCTCATAAATTCTAGCTCTTCACCAAGCCCCGTGGCCTGTACATTCCAAGTTGGGTCCGAGAGTTCTACAGTGCTTACGGTACATTGATACCACAAGGGAAGAAGTCGGCAACTAAATTCAAGTTGGTTGACTATGTGGTTGTCAGGAGTAAGAGAGTACTGTGTGATTTTACTGCCATCAATGCCGCATTAGAATGTACAACGAGACTTTAGGATGACTGTCTCCACAAGATCAAAACAACAACTCTGTAGAACATAAAGAAGTGGTTAGCTCCGTTGATATCAGACTGCACTCCCAAGTGGCTTAAGTTTGGGGCAAGTATTGAAAATAAGGGCCTCAACGTGATAGCAAGGTATTGGTTTGGCTTCATCAGCAGCATGATCATGCCCTCCCAAAATGAGTCTATTCTCCGCCATGCCAAAGCAGCCTGTTTGGGCTGCATCATTAACGGGTCAAGGCTAAACTTGGGGATGATCATCGCAGAGGAAATGCTCATGCGGGCCAAGCAGTGCCAAACTTCCCTCCCATTTCCGGTATTGATCGCCGAGTTGTGCAGATGGGCTCGGATTCCTAGAGATGCAAAGAAGGATATGAAAGTGATTCCCACATCCTCTACCAATATTCAGAGGATCGAGGCATAATATCTAAAGGATCAAGTGGAGAAGAAGAAGAAAGCAGCCCTGGTGGACTCTTCCCCGGTTGTGGACATAAACTCACTACCTGCAGAGACATCTTTGGCTACTCTGGCTCCTGGGCCTTCAGGTACTTCTATTGCTGTTCCTTTTGACACTCCAAGTTCTTTTGCTGCTGCACTGCCTCCTAGACCTACTGCTGCTGTCTCCCGGACCCCGATCACTTAGGCTTCATTACTCCGAATGGGGTAGCTTGCCAACTCTGCCGATTGTCGTACTATCAGACTCGATACCTCCACTCCAGGCATAATTCAAACTGCCCTAGCTGATGATGTGACACCATTGAGCACTACCATTGACGCCCTTGCGGTTTGGATAGCGGTGTGTAAGCATGGCCAAGGGGCCACCGAGGAGGTGACGACTTTAAAGGCCGTTGTTGCGGCGTTGAGGAGTGATGTGGATCAGCTGAAGTCTATCGACATGTCCATGAATTTGGGGATGGTGGAGATCCCATATGTACCAGATATGCCTTCGGCTACCACTGGAGATGAGGTTAGAGTTGAGGAGCCAGTTGATCCCGAGTCTGAGGCTGAGACAGATGAGGAGATGCTTGAGGAGGTTTGTTACGACGACCTTACAGAGACTGAGGAGGCCATGATCGATGCAGCTGTGCAAACCTCTTTGGCGGATACACCCTTGGCTGACCCTTGTACAATTATTGTTCCTTCTGAGGTGACTACTGGCACTGATGTCCAAGTTGAGAGTGATGCACTGGGCACTGATCCCCCGACAGATAGAGCGACTATTTAGACATGACCCTTCTTTACCTCCCTCTCTGTCTTACTTTATTTTGACTTTTGGATATTATTATGATTACATTTAAGGAAATGATTTTTATTTGTGGTGGGGTAAGGTCTACCTTTTGTGACCTTTTGTGATTATGTTTTGTGTATATATTTGGGTTTTGAGCTATAATTGTGTTTTATACTGCATTTTGTGGATGATTGAGCTTGTGACTCGTTGTTTTTAATTGTAAATGATTTTTGGACCCTTACGAAAAAATTATGCCACCTCTTTTGTGTGTGAATGTGGTTGTTCTCTTGCTAATTTGAATATTGCTCTTGATCAATACTGATGACTTGAATAGTGCTCATAATCGAACAAAATTAATGTGCGGCTACGATGAGGCCAAATGAAGTTGCATAGGGAATATGTTAACTCTTTGCATCTCATTGTGACTAGCTAAGTATCAAATTGAGTCTCTTGTGATGAACATTGCACACTAGCGAAAGTATGAAGTCTTGTTTGCCATTGGTGTCAATGCCTTGTGAGATGAGCTTACCGTGAACCATGTGTGATGACACCTAGAATTTGCTCGGTTGGTCCGGTTGACTAAGTGATGCAATCTATTGATATGATCTTAGGCAACTTTGAAGAGTGCAAAACAATTTGACATTATACCTCTTTTTGTGGCCTACCTTGTGAGTGTTTGAACCCCGCTTCAACACCCTTTGAGCCTTAACCTTTTCTTGGAAGAAACTTGATGAAATGGTGACCTTTCTTGATTCATTACCCATAATCCTCATGATTTGTGGTTTATGTGAATAGCCAACTTAGGCCAAAAGCCTAAGTTGGGGGTGTGGTGAAAAGAGAAGGTAAATCAAGAAGTGCAAGCAAGTCCCCTTTGACCCATGGTTTGAGAAAAATGGAACCACTCCATATTTAAAAAAAACAAAAAGAAGAAAAGAATGAAAAATTTGTGGAATAAGGTTCTGAAAATGCAAGAAGAAATGTGGTTTCCAACAGTCAATGGAAAGTGAATAATGGGATGACTTGTGAGCACGAATGAAAATGATGAAGAAAAGGAAAGAAAGTGTTGTTCACACCACATTTCATGAGAATTACAGCCATTGAGCCTAAATGACCATACCCTTACACTCAGCCCCATTACAAGCCTTGAAAAGACCTCTTTGATCTTGAGTGAGCTGAAACAATTGTTGATTGGAAAATAACGGCAAAACTATGGGTGAAATCATGCATTTTGTTCATCTTTGTGAGTGTGAGCATTGCATTTGATTCCAGAGCATTAAATTGTAAACCATTGTGTGTGACTATGGAATCATTCTTTGTGTGAGGGCATTCGAGTACCATTGTTGAGCTTGAACTTGCATTTGAAGCAAGTATTGTGAACTTGAGAATCTTTGAAAATGGTGAGTCATAACTTGAATCTTTGAGTGCACAATTATTCCTTGCATGAGTAAGTTGATTCTTTTTGTGTACATTCATGATTGAATCTTGTGTAGCACTGTTTGAGTCATCCTTTTTTAACTACTGAACTTGAGTTTTACTTGATGACAAGCAAAATTTTAAATTGGGAGTGTTGATGAGTCCACGATTTGGACTCATTTAGGGATTTATTTTAATAGATTTAGTGTCCTCAAATGCATATTTTGTGCCAATAACTGATGCAAATCCTTGATTTTCAGGTATTTGGATTGAGGAACAAAGCATGGACACTAATGAGTAAAAAGGAACAAGGCAGCTAAAAGAACGAAAAAAAGAAGGTCTGAGGATCGCCTAAGCCATTGGGCGAGTCGCCAAATGGCCATGGTCTCGCCTAATGTTCCAGTGTGCCAAGCCCTGAAGGAGAAAATCAAGTCGACGATAGAAAAGCACAGTAGGCGAGTCACCGAACTGTTCCGCGATGTAGTGCTATATCGCCCAGAGTTACAAAGCTTGAAGTTGTTGAAGGCCAAAGTAAAAAGGTGATGGAACTGATCAAAGGGCAGATCGCCGAATGGTCCTGCGCAACACTTTTTTGGCGACTATAAATACATTTTTAAATTCTTAGTTTAGAAAGAAGTCTTAAATAAGATTTTTATCTAGTTTTCATTATTGTTCAATTTTCAAGTTAGAGAGCTTAGAACTGAGTTTTGAGACAATATTTCCTTAGCTTTGAAGATTTCTATTTCTGAGAAATTGGAAGTGGGTGTTGAAGATTCTTCATCTTAGACCTTTGTAAAGATGAAATTAATCATACCTAGTTGATGGAAACACAATTTGGTAACGATTTCTATCTTTTTATGATTTCTAGCTAAAACCCCAATTCTTGAGATGTGATTATGGATTGATTTAGTTGCTGGATATAGTTAATTGATAGTATAAATGTTATTTAAAAATGATTTCATTCGGTAATTGTGGCTTAATCTAAAGGGTTCTAGTTGCAAATGCAACTCTACCTTCGTGTTTTTGGCTTACTCGAGAGAGAGGTTTTAAAACCAAGATTACTGATTTGATGGTCTGTGGGTATTGGGTTGTCATGGGTTCAGCTCTCGAGAGTGAATCCTAAAGCCTTTTCCACACATTCAGGTCGAGAGAGTGAATGGACTAAAGCATAGGATGCTCTTAATTGCTGCTTATTGGTATTCGAGAGAAACCAATTTTATTCGGGGAAAATTGTCCGAGAGAAAGTTTATCCCCACTAAAGTCTAGCTTATTCACTGATTTATAGCTTTTCACTATTGATTGCAATCACCCATTTGTCTACCTTAGCCCATAATCCAATCACATCCCAAGAACCCATCTCTATACTTGTTATTCTCGTGATTATTTGTTGTTGTAGTTGATAATTGAAACCAAAACCCCCTGTTATTTGACAATTGTGTCACCCCAAACTTGAATGGTGCTTTTATTCATAAATGTTTTTACCTATGATTGACTTGAACATATTCATGCTTTTCTATTTATTCTCAAATACGTACCACTCCTTGTGGGATTCGACCCCAACTCACTTTGTTGGGTTATATTACTAACTAACGATCATTGGCGCTTAGTATTGGATGAAGTGTTCCTATACGTGAAATCAACACTTCCCGTTCCTATGGACCCTGATTTGGATTTGCCCAGTTTGGGCTTGTAACAAACAATATTTTATTTTCCTTTTTGCTTTCCCTTACGTTTTTGTAAGCACATGGATACTCGTTTTTTTTTGTTGCTATTTTCATAGCCAATATATTAATGCTAGGTTATATAACTTATTGTTCTTATTGCTGAGTATTGATTTGATTGCGGGAATTAGCCCATGCACGATTTCAGAGTTAATAGACTAAACATGGGAAAATAGGGGAGACAGGGCAGAGATTATGTCTTGCCCTGTCCCGCTCTGGCAGGAGACCTTCCGCCCTAGCGGGAATGATCCCACCCCATCGGCTCCGACGGAACCAGTCCTAGGACAACAATTTCCTGGGGGTTCTCCTTATTTCTAGAGTTTTTCATTGACTTCCTAGGGCCAGGATTACGCATTTAGGATATCTCTCTTGACAAGGATACACGTCACCCACCCAAGGTAAATCCCGCGGTATACACACCAGAACCTTCTCCCACTAATTTGACACAACAAGTATACACCTCCCAAGAATATGCTTATCACTCACACGGTTTATAATCGGTTGCAACACATGCCCAAATTTTTTTTACGAATTACATCGTAGTTTATCTCTAGACCTTGGTACATCACCAATGATACCTCTCTTTCTGATAACAAGTTCAAGAAACTCGAGCAATCATAACTCGCATCATTTTAAACATTTAGACAACTATATTGCGCACATCGAAATCCAGATAGGCAAGTGGCAACAATGTGTGCAAAATCACATCATAGCATTCCAACAAGTACACCTTACACACTAATAGTTATTCCAACAATAATATGCACACATTCACCATTTCAAGCTGCATCACACATGCAAGTCAAAATTATTAAGTAATTCGCTACATGGATGACCATTAGCTGATCATCCATGCATTTATACAGCATCTAAGGCTAGATACCAATTGGAACCTCCTTGGTTCCAATTTACCCTGCTTGTGTCCCCTCAGCCAGGACTACGGCGTCTGGTTCACTTTGTTGAGATACCAATTGGACTCAACTCATACCAAAATCGACAATTTGCATGGTAGGAGAGAAGAAATGGAACGACTTCCTACAATACTTCATAGCTTCCTAAAGATTAGATGAGGACGTCAACACACCAATCCGAAAGGGTCTATTCCACATTTGTTCTTGTACTGGGAAACTGGTAACCTGGGCTCTGATACCAATTTGTCACGATCCAACCCTCCGTGCCGTTCAGGCACCTACTCTAACACCTAAGTAGAAGAACCCTCGATTTCCAACGGTTAAAAACATGAGGAAGTTTTTGAAAACTGAAGATAAAAGAAAATGTATGAAATTTTTACATAATAAAGATTTTTTACAAGATCCACAATTAAACTGCTTAAAATAATTAACACCCCCAGAGATCTAGTCTAAATAGGTACAAGAGCTTCTAAGATTTCAAGGTATAAATTACATTAACTAGTGATACAGCTCCCACCACAGGAAAGGAAGAGTAGAAGATGTTGGAGATTGTCTTCGTCTTCACCTTTGAAACATTACTGATCCTACAACTAGACTATGCCCAAAAGGTATAACATGAGTAGTATCAGTACAAACCACACGTACTGGAAGGCATCATCAGTCAACCCGATACCCACCGCATAATATAAACTAATCAAGTAGAAGGAAACATGCATTATGAAAGTACATCCCTCACCCTATAGACTCTGGCCTTTACCATCCCCGAATACCCAAAACATACTTGACTCTAACCCTTATCTTTGTTACCTTACTCGCTCGGTTCTTGATCATAGTTTAACCATTCTATCTCATAGAAGAGTTCCTGAATGCAACCAGCATCAGTCCGACTAACCACTCACGGCATACCCTTGCTTGTTTTTCGTCCCAATTCAGCCCTTGACCACATAGTATATTCTATCAAGACTCGCTAACCATTTATGACACAAATTTCCCTTTTCATGTATGACCTAACTACTATTTCGACAATGAACACTACCCCTCTCTCCTTACTTAGAACACGGACAGTCTCCCTAAAATAGCCAATAGTAACACCTGGACCCTCGGCATCCACTTACCAGTCCACAGACTGATGGGTCCGCTCATTTGCAGTCGATTCTAATAAACGAGATATAAGCCATTTAATTAGAGCACAGTAAACACACATATATAGAATGCATAGTTCAATTATCATTTTAGGAACAACGTACCAATTCCCAATATCCATAAAAGGTAGACATGTAGGTAGTAATTACAATTGGTTCTCTAATGGAACCTACACACAAACTGTTAGTGTGTCGGAACGTGACACCCGATCAAATATATATATGTGTCGTAACGTAACACCCGATAAATTTTGTATATGTGTCGAAACGTGGCACTCGATCCAATGTGTGTGTCGGAACATGACACCCAATCTAATATATGTATCGTAACGTGACACTCGATCCAATGTGTGCGTCGGAACATGACACTAAATCCAATATATGTGTCAGAATGTGACACTCGATCCAGTCAGTACAAACACAACCATAATCACACCCATAACAAAGTCATAAAGTCACACAGTCAAGTAACAGTTTCATAGAATGTAATTATCCTTTCTTAGTCATCTCATTAGGTTGGATTCATGTTCTCTATTCTCATTCATTTACACATACAATAGGGCCATTAACAAGCATATACAACACAAAAATAGAAGTCAAACCATCATCTAACCCTAGTTCATTGGACAAGGCTCCTCCCCACAGTACACATCATATTTAGCAACTAGGTACATGTACAATCATCCATTTTTTTGTTACCGAAGGCCTAAACATGGATTCTACTGTCAATTAACATTACGTTACGTAGTGATCACGAATTTATGACTACTCAATTGAGTAAACCTAGCCTACCTGGATGCCAAGCAGTTGCAGAGGGATTATAGCTCCAATCCTAGCTTCCAGACATCGAGACGGTTGATTTGGCTGGGAATCAGCAAGCTATCGTCATCCTTGCGCTAGAAATCTCTTCTTCCTTCCTTCCCAAGCCTAGAGCAGCCTTTTGAGGGTTTATGGGATCATACTCACCTCTTTTTCCACTTAGGGAAAAAGGAGAAAACAAGACTTCACGTCATTTAAGTTCTGCCCCGACCATCCCGCTCTGGCTCTCCTTGTCCCGCTGAAGCGCCGCCTCCTTAGCGGCATCCTTCCCACTCTGGCGGGATGGTAGGGTCTAGTTACTCCCGATGTTTAGTCCTTTGTAAATAACGATGGTTCGGATCGTTACATTCATGACCCAATGTAGCCCCTAACTTTAACATGACATATAAGACTCGAAAAGGCCCCATACAAGCCACTTAACATTCATCATACAAGATAATAGAGCATAAGAGATTTAAACGAAAGTTTTAACATATCAATGTTTTATAAAGAAAAGCGGAAGTCTAAATCAAGTACATAAGATTGATAGGGGCGTAGCCTGTAAATCAAGTTCAAAATCTGAAAGCAAAGACAAAAATGAAATCAAGCTCAGTCCTCGGGTGATAACAACTCACTAATCTTTAATCTTCTATATGAGATCCCTAGCCAAAAAAGTGAGAATCTGTAAGGACAGACCCTACATTTTTGGGAAATGTAGGCAAGAGTATGTGTTAGTCTAAATATGTGCCAAGTTGTCACGACCTAGGGGTACCCCTTAGACGTAACATGGCGTACTTGACCTTGAAAGGGTCACATACAAACCCTTAGCATAGTCATAACATAAGATCATAGAAAATAAGGGAAATTTAAAAACTTTATTTAAACAAACAATCGGAAAGCATTTCATAAAAGCAGAAGTCTTTACTAAGTCTATGTCTCAATCCAACTATGAATAACGAGAATAAAAGTCTTGGGACGCAGCCCATAATAAGTCTAAAACATAGGAAATGACATAAAGGAACATGGTGGGTTTGTCCTCGAAACTATGAGGACTCACCAATTCTTCAAGTCTTCAAATGCCTTAGAAACCTAGCTTCCAAAGCAACTCAATCTCCAACACCCTACATTTGATTAGAATGTAGGCAATATGCGTTAGTACAAAATGTACCAAGTATGAAAGCTAACACAACATCATAAGAGCATCTCAAATGGTTAGTCAACATAAGACATAAGCATAAGAGATAATAACATGATCATAACACAATCAACATAGCCATAGAATAATTATCAACACAAGCATCATATAAACATAATTCAACATAAGATATCTTTAATGAGCATAAGAGATACATCATGTTCATGGCATAGTCTTTACTTAGAATTTCATGGTTACATACTTTGACCTTAAGTCCTTCACATTATAAGCGAACTACTTCACAAGCCACCTCCAAGTATATTTGTGCAATGCAAGGATAGCATCCCATACTACCATCCAAGCTAAGCACCTCTTTTTGGTCATTCGTGGGCATAGTCCACCTTCACATTCAAGACTTAGGTCTTCATGTCATCTTAATTATAATCTTTGTACATGGTCAACTATTAAGCTTCTCTATGCCATAAGGGTACCATACTTCTAAGTAACCCGAAGACACACTTGTGAAATGTATGAAAGGTATCCCATACTACCCTTCACACTAAACATAGCTTTGAAGTCATCCTAGTCATATTCACCCTACTTTGGCCTCATTATTAGCTTAACTCTCATAACTAAGGAGATCTCTCACCTTTAGTCAACTATAACTAGGAAAGGCAACTCTAGCTCAATCTTATCTCAAGACTCCTCTTTAGTAAACCTAAGTCATACTTGTGCAATGCATGCATAGCACCCCATAATACTATACATGCTAAGTACTACATTTTGATCCTCACACTAACACTTCTCGGTTTGGAACCTAGTTCCTCTCTTAACTTTAGAACACTGTGAGGTACTTCATTAAGTACATCTTAGTTCATATATATACTTTAGAACACTATGAGATACTCCTCAAGCATGTCTTAGTTCATAGGATATGGAGATTGCTACTAAGAACCTTAACTTCAACTATGTGAAGGTTCCCATCTCATGAGACCTAACTTTGGGAAAACCCACACTCTAATACGTAAGAGTTCCCCATTTTTCTTGGATAGTCCTCACATCAACTATGTGTGGCTCTCCTTTCTTCTTGGAGTCTGGACCCTAACTTGTGTGACACTCCATCTCATTGTCAATATCCACTTGGAGCCAAGCATACACCCCAAGGTTTACTTGTTAATCCTTGCTCAACATTCATCTCTCATGGAAGAATGTCCTTGACAATCCATCCATGTTCAAGTGATTCTATCACTTTCATCTATCAAACATTCATAAGGTAGGTTAGGTGAGTATAGGCCTTTCACCATAATTGTACCCATTAGACTCTATTTTTACTTAAACTTTACTCTCAAAGCCTTAACATCTATAGTCAATAATACTAGCGTTCAACATTCATAACTATGTGTCTTCACTCTTAACAACTCTATAACATGGAAGCATCTTATGAACCTAGATTTCAAGGCACTCAACCACATTCTTCATTACTAGGTGATTCTAGCCAAGATTCATCCTAAAGGTTCAATTTTAACATTAAAAGCCAAGATAAATCCTATTCAATTAGGTCTAGTTCAATTCATGATTATATGACCCTAAATTTGATCAATTACTACTCAAGACATTGGTTTAGGAAGATTGCTCATGAACCTTCAAGTTGGCCTCTAATGGCATAAACCCACAAATATCGCATTCATCAATTTAGACTAGGGTTACCATAGAAATAATAATAATATCATACAAAAATGCTAAATCAATCATAATTGAGTACTATCCAAACTTTTGGAATCATACTAAAACTCTACCCACACTTTGGAAGAAACCCTAGCTTAGATTGGGGTTTTCTTCTAAATTTGGGGGAAATTAGGGGGAGGGGGGGCTCTATGGGTGGAAGAACCCATGGATGACTAAGCTTCACATACCTTTAATCAAATCCCTAGGACAAGCTCTCAACAATGGACCTTGTTCTTGACCTAAGCTTCAAGCTCTATCTTCTTCTTCAAAGGGGGTTTTCTAGAGAGAGAGATATTCTATGGAGAGGATGAAGTTGGGTTTTCTTTTGATTCTAGAGAGAATGATTTAAATGAGGTAAACTTAGTTCTAATAAGCCTATATAGTTGCTAGGAAAGGAATAGAATAATGTAGGTCTACTTTGGTAAAGAACTAAGGACCTAAAACATTTTAACTTAAAATTCTTCCCCTTTCCCACTTGAGCTCGCCTTTTGCACTAGGTTACTCGCCAAATGCACCCTTGGCTCGCCCAATATTCCAGTGAGCTTGGAATTTGGGCAGTCCACTAGGCAATCTAGGGAGCTAAAGGGCGATCTGCCAACCTGGTTGGCGAGCTGCGACTTAGCTCGCCCTTTGCTCCAGAATCTCAGCCAAATGGGACAACCCACTAGGCGATCCTAAGGCACAAGGGTGACTCGCCCAACCCTTTGGGTGATCAAGAAGTCCCATCGCCAAAAGGCCCCTCAAAGAACAAGGTTTCTTTCACTCTTTCTTGCTAGCATAGGTCCTTACTTGCACCCTAGACTTCTTCCTTGCTCAATTAAGGTCTAAAACAGCCTAGACATTCACTTAAGGGTACACTAACCCACACGATGAGGCTCTAGTTCAACGTATCATTTTTTGAGTAATTACACAAGTATGATAGCCATGTGATGAGTCGGGAATTTCAACTCATTTAGGGCTGAATATCTAGAGTTATAGTGTCCTCAATGCCTATTTTATTCTCTAAACTGATGATTAAATGTTAATTTGCAGCAATGAAGGCAAAAGATCAAGGCAAGGCCATTACCGGGCAAAAAGGAGTGAAAAACTGAAAAGAGCAGGAGAAAAGAAAGACTAATGATCGCCAAAGCCACTCAGCGACTCGCCGAGTGGGTTTTCAGCTTGCCAAAAGTTCCGGCAGGCTAGCTCTTGGACAAAGACAACTTAGCAATTAAAAGGGTAAATTGGCGAACCGTCAATTGGATCAATGAAGTACATTTGATCACCTAAAGTTATAGAGTGACTAGTAATGAGTTCACAAATTGGACTCATTTAGGGCTTTATTTTGATAGAAATAGTGTCCTCGAATGCTTATTTTGTCTAAATATCTAATGAAAACTCTTAAGTTTCAGGTATTTGAAGTTTTAGTGAAAGCATGGACACTTAGGCTGAAAAGGAACACTACAAGAAAAATGCCCTCCAAGGAAGGGAAATATGGTCCTAGAAAGTCAAAATCTAGTCCCAAATAGTCTACTGCGATGGGAAAAGGCTGGTCGCCACCCGTCCTAATAGATCTCTTCGCTAAAGGTCAATTGCGACGACTCCTTTAGCTGGTCCTTAAATGTTTTTAGAGACGGAAGCAAAGCTGGTCGCAAAACTCCTTTTAGAGACCATGTATCTCGTCCCAAATAGTTGATTTTCTTCTTTAAAAAATATGTAGTTTCTGGTTGTTAAATCTCTTTAGTGACGATAAACTATCTCGTCGGGGATCACTTTTTTGCGACTAGTAGCTATCTCATCCTAGATTAACCTTTAGGGATGAAAAGTTTTCTCGTCCTAGATGAACTTTTAGGGACGAGCAATATTTTTGGTCTCTAATTGATCACCAATGTTTCTTAAGCTTCGTATAAAAAAATTAAATATTTTACCAATAAACATAAGATTACTACAAAAAATCTCCAAACAAAAGGCTGATATAAATATAAAAATTGGTTAACATCCCATGATGTTAGTTTCAATATTTTATGAACAAAAAAGCTTAGTTAATCAACATCTCAAGCTAGACTATGATATCATGTTTTGTATAACTTCCATAGCAAAATAATGATGATCTTTTCCATCTTCTAAACTTGCGTCTTGACTTGTAACTTCAATCTTCAAAATCTGCAAGTACAAAATTTTTGAGAAGACCATAAGTAACTATTGGTATATATTAGGAGTAATATGTAAATTGTATACTAAAATTAGTTAAACTTCTCATCCCAAAAAAACTCTAAAATTCTGCGAGGGTTATCTCGAAACATAAACAAGCTACATGAATATAAGAAAATTAATTAGGAAAGCTTTGATATGCATTAAGCAACAATTCAAATCTATATCAAAACACAAAAATTCGAGGACAATAGACAGTACAAATGGAGAAATTCCCTATCAAGAATGTGTGCTATGGATATCATAAAGACTCAACAACATCTCTTTATATAGAGTGCATATGGATAGTTGAGGTCCACGGAGAAATGAGTAGATCATCTGGAATTCAAATTCCACCCAAATATGTAGAGGACAGTATGTGTTGTATCAAGAGAACACAATAGAGGCAATTCCGAAAGGAACTAGTAGTAGGCTAGCAGCATATAGATGTCTGATGTTAGATAATCTTCCTAGAAGGTATTCAACTCACTGGATGCTCTTAGATTATAAAAGTACTAAAAAAAGACTTTGAGTGTTTTCTATCAGAACTTCAAGTCTAAAACGTCCTAATAAATTTCAAATCTGATCCAAATTTGTTCATGATTGAAATTTGTTATGGTTTCCTCATAGTTGTAGAGTTTCCTATCAGAACTTCAACTGTCCATTTAGTAGTGTATCACAAGTCTAAATCGTCTATAATTTTCATGTTTATATGTCTTGATGTAGAAGGTTGGGAGACAAAAACAGATTATATTCAATAGTGTATCACAAGACTAAAAGGTCTACAAATTGCATTCACAGTGATTGCATTAAATCCTAGAGAACTATCGATTGCATTCACAATGACTTTTATATACTAAAACATCAATGCTAAAGAGAACCATTACGTATAACAAAGAATTGAGTCAGTTCTTGGTTTAATTATTCCTTCTGGAAAGAACCATGATTGGTCAAACAGTCGTGGACTATCAGTGGAATATTACGATCATCAATAATGAGATATCACATTGTAGGGAGTTTTTAAACTAATATGATGAAATATTTTCAACTTAGCTCAGTATTTTGTATTTTTTTCTTCTTGCATATATTGTTCATTGAAAGGAAACGAAATTGATACATGACCCCCCCAAAACCATCCATCCTATTTGGCACAAAGCTACAAAATTGAATCTGAAAGACAAAAGTTGAATAGTCTTTGCTATCTATGCAATTAAAATCTCAATAGTTTTGAAAAAACTTACTTGTTCCAACTTCTTGGATGTATTTCTTAAGTTGATTGGTAAATGGAGGAAATGGAGTCTAAACTTTCATATAGTGTAGCTTAAGAACCATGGAGTTCTTGTGTATCGCTCCCGTTCCTTGACTAGAAGGCATGATTAAGTATGTAAGTTCTAGTTCTCCTCCCTTCCTTACAGCACTTGGAGAAATCCAGAAGGTGCTCAGACAACAACTCATCAGCAAATCGATAGAAGATAATAAATTGACGAGAAGAAGGAAAAAGAAGTGACTACAGGTTAAAAGAGTCAAGTGCATTGATAAATGACTACATGTTAAAAGAGTCAAATAGGATGATATAATTATGATTTATGAGAAATTCAAAAAAAATTAGTTGGTTTACAAAAATGCTAAACTAGTCACTTAATCAAAGGAAAATAAAATGTTAAACAGAACCTACAGCCCTGCTGTATTTCTTAGAGAACTGCAGGATGAACTTTTCCATTGTTCAAGCACATGACAAATATGCTTTGCAGTATGCTCATTCCAAGGCTAATTAACAACTATAGGGTAAAAACAAAGCTGAATATTGTCTTTGATTAAAAGAAAATGAGATTACCATCTTGACGACTTGACCTGCCCAAATTCAGCCCAGCCGCCCATTTGCCACCTCGAATGCTCATTCCAAGGATAATTAACAACTATAGGGTAAAAACATAGCTGAATATTATCTTTGATTAAAAGAAAATGAGATTACCATCTTGACGACTTGACCTGCCCAAATTCAGCCCAGCCGCCCATTTGCCACCTTGAATTAACGGCAGAAGATTACAGAGAACCTGATGATTATTCAAAGAATTCTTCAAATTGAAACCTCAAATATTATCAAAATGTAAGTTACTTTTTATTACAAGCCCACCCGGTCCTGGTCCATTCCAATAGCTAGCCTAGCTCGGTCTGCACTGATTTTGGGTGACAATCGAGACCAGCCTAGCCTGCCTGGGACAGTTTTGGTCCCCATTTTCTGTGCTTGTTAGGTCGGTCTCCTGGGCCAACCAGTCTCAGTTTCCAGGTCTAGTCAACAAGGAAAATCTAATTTGCTCCCATGTGTATGGTAGAGATAGTAGGTTACCTCCCTTTAAATCAAAACATAATCAAAGTACCTCCTCATAGATGTAAAGACTTTGCTAAATATTCCCTTTCTACTAAATCAACCTAAAATTTAGTTGAATGATAAAACTATGCTTACAGTCACTTTAGAAGTAGTAAATAAGTCATTTGACACGATCATAGAAGTATTACTTAAACAACACTAAATCAAAGACCTGAATTATGCACTGGGATAGCTCGACTATTCCAATTGCAGGCCTTAGCCAACCATGTCCCTTAGCAGCGCATGAACAGTTGCGATCTGCATGAACAATAAACAAGATGACCAACTCCAAGTCACAGTTGAAAAAAAGGGTAGATAAGAAACCAAAAGTTAAAGTTTAAAGTCAACTTATATTAGCCAACACATACTGAATAGCAGCAAATCATATTCATGTACAAAAGAAAAAAAGGATGGCTGGTTGCATTAACATCAGACAATCTCAACCTAAAAGAAAAGTTGTTTGATAATATAAGTTCAAAACTACATCTATAAGATATCAACTAAACTATCTAGAAAAAAAAACTAAACTATTAGAACACATAATACTGATTAGAAAAAATCTTTCAAGTGGTCGAAATAGCCTACAAATCACCACCGTATAATGTAACTTATCCCATCATAGCACTATAAATGGTGAGATAAATAATTTCAAGACTAACTAATACCCCTAACCAAATGCATGTAATCCCTTATCCCTCATACCAAACAACCCCTTAGTATTCAAGTTCTTGTTTTGATAAGTCTCCTCAGAATGAATACTAACGTACAATTATAAACGACAGAATAATATATGAAAAACAACAAGATTATTCCATTCACATTATTCACAGAGAAGTGTCACAAGTACATCTTCTGCCTCAAGTGTTAGTCATAGTATTCTCAAGATTTAGCGCCAGTAAATAGAACAGTTCACAATCATCTTATTTCAAATGAAACATATAGACATTTTCTACACAACTCAAGGGCATAAGTATGAAAACTGAAGATTTAACATATAGTGATAGTCAGGTAATATATCCTTCAGCCAAATGACACAAAAGATTATTGATCACACTTAATTAATGTATAATTCTCAAGTTGATATGTAAGGGAATAAGAAATAACATGTTAAAGGGAATAAGTGTATTATACAAGAATACTCAGAAGGTTTGAGGGTTCAACAAAACCTGATTGCCTGAAGACTCAGCAAACAATCCTTCTGCAGCCATTACAATCAAGAAGCAAATATGAGAGCTCTGCCTAATCAAATATGACTGATTTAATATATAACTCTATCTTGAAAATAAGTTGACATAGTTGTTCATTTTCCTTCTAAAAGCTACTTAAAATACATTATTTAAAGTTGTTTTGGTTAATTTGTAGAGATTCAGTTAGACAAGAATGGAGGAATATATGGTTCAACTATATATTAGAATGTATCTTATTGAAAAATCTTGAGTTTCCCAAGTTAAAAATCCAAATGGAACAATCATTGTTTCTACTTTATATGTGCAGTACCATGGGAGGTAATTTGTATCAGTTCAATTGCTTTTTACATCTTTCATTAGTTCGAGTTAATTTGATTGTAAAAATATGATCAACTCTTTAGATTAAGATGCCATGTTACAGAACATATTGAAAAACATGAGGGTTGAAAATCTTCACTACAATTTTAGATACACACAATACAGTGCTATGATCTTTTATATTAGATAACTGTTCAATGGTGTGATTGAAATTCCTAATTTATTCTAGTTAGATATAAATCTGTTAGGAATTAGTGGCAGGTTACTACGCACGTGCATCAGTTTTAACAACTTCAACCACTTTTCCCGCCTTCTCTGTTAGCCTTAAAAGTTGAACAATAGTTCACTAGTTATTCAAGATGGATTTCTCAAGTTTAATACAACTCGCTCTATCTTCTATTAGAACATTATTTTAGCTCATTGAGCTGCCAGTGCCTCTGTTCAAGAAAAGCTCACTGTTCTCTTACTATTTAGGAACACTATGTTCTCCTACGATTGATCCCTTTCATTTTTGGGATCTTATCACACTACAAATTTAAATCTATTTTAAAATACACGAGCAGCTTATCTAAGAGAAGAAGAGTAAACTGAACTAGAAGAATAACTCGAACAAGAAGAGTAACTCGAAGAAAACAAACAACTCACCAAATAAGAGAAGAAAATAAAAATCAACTCGCAAAAAAAGAGGCATACCTAAGATTATAGTAGACAGAAAACAACGATTCGTTTTGACAAGAATGGAAGAATATATGGTGCTACTATTAGAAATTATCTTCTTAAAAGATCTCAAGTTTCCCAAATTTCAAACAAAAATAGAACTATCATTGTTTCTACCTTTTATGAGCAACACCATAGGAGGTAATTTGCATCAGTTCGAGTTAATTAGATTGTAAAATATAATTGATTCTTTAGACATACACAATACACTGATATGATCTATTTATATTAGATAACTATTCAATGGTGTGATTGAAATTGCTAATTTATTCTAGTTAGATATAAATCTGGTAGGAATTAGTGGCACGATACTATGCACGTGGATCAGATTTAACAACTTCAACCACTTTTCCCGCCTTCTCTGTTAGACTTAAAAGTTTAACAATAGTTCACTTGTTATTAAAGATGGATTTCTCAAATTTAATACAACTCGCTATCTTCTATCAGAACATTATTTTAGGCTCATTGAGTTGTGAGTGCTCTGTTTAAGAAGAGTTTACTGTTCTCTTACTATTTAGGAATACTAATTTCTCCTACGATTGATCCCTTTCATTTTTAGGATCATATCACACTAAAAACTTAAATCTATTTTAAAATACACAAGCAGCTTATCTAAGAGAAGAAGAGTAACCTGAACAAGACGAGTAACTCACATAAAACAAACAACACACCAAATCAGAGAAGAAAATAAAAATCAACTCGCTAAAGAGGAGGCATACCTAAGATTATAGTAGATAGAAAACATAGATTCAATTTGACAAGAATTGAAGAATATACGTTGCTACTATTAGAACTTATCTTCTTAAAAGATCTCGAGTTTTCCAAGCTTCAAACCCAAATGGAACTATCATTGTTTCTATTTTTTATGTGCAACACCATAGGAGGTAATTTGCATCAGTTCGAGTTAATTAGATTGTAAAATATAATTGATTCTTTAGACATACACAAATATACTATATGATCGATTTATATTAGATAACTTTATGGTAGTGCAATTGCAATTCCTAATTTTTTCAAGTTAGATAGAAATCTATTAGGAACTAGTGGCACTTGACTACACACATGGATCAGTTGAACAACTGCAACCACTTTCTTTCACTGCTAGTCTAAAAATGTGAACAATACTTCACTTGTAATTCATAATAGATTTCTCAAGTACAACTCTCTCTATCGTCTCTCAAACACTATTTTAGTTCATTTAGCTGCGAGTTCCACTGTTCAAGAACGGTTAGAAACACTCTATTCTCTTACGATTGATCCCCTTAATATTTTGGATCTTATCACACCACAAAATTTAATATACTTAAAATAACGACCTTCTAGTCTAAAAGAAAAAGTGTAAATCAAACAAGAAGGGTTATAATCGCACAAAACAAACAACAAATCAAATTTAGAGACGGAAAAAATCAAATCGCGAAGATGCGCATACCTGAGATTCGAGTAAGGTAGAAAATAGAGATTGAGTTGATATCGCTGCTAGGCAGACCTGTGCTTTCTAGGTTTTGATTCGCGATAATGTTTTGAGAAACAAAGCGTTATTTGTCTTTTTTTTATTTTTGCAATTTTAATTACACTTATGTTTTGGCTCTAAGTTTTGGTGAAAATAGAACTTTTTTTTAATTTGACCCTTAAATTATAATTTGGGACCACTTATTAATTTCTTTAGAGACTAGATTTAGTACCTTCATAAAAACATACATACTTAAGGACCGAAATAAAATCTCGTCCCAATACATGTACTTTTAGAGACAGGATTATTAACTCGTCCCTAAATGTTGGTCTTAAATAAAGGTTTTTCTTGTAGTGGAACAAAAAGGCTGAAAAGAACGACGAAACTAAAGCACGAGCATCGCCAAGCACACTTGGCAATTCGCCGAAGGGATTTACTCCGCCCTTTGTTCCAGTATGTAAAGCCCTGAAGGAGAAGGATCAAAAAGGCGATGAAAGGAGCAGTTGGCGCTTCGTCGAACAGTTCTGCGAAGCAGTACTATACCGCTCAATGGTCCATAACGTGAAGGTGCTGAAGGCAAGCATGAAACGGTGATGATACAGATGAAGGGCGAGTCACTAAAGTCATTCGGCGATATCGACTAACTTCACCAAAAGATCCGCTAGCGCTATTTTCTGAAGTCTATAAATACTGAACTTATTATTATATTTAGGAGAGTCAAATTTTATTTTAATTTCCAGAATAGAATAGTACTTTTTGGATATTTTTCTCCGAAGTTTGGAGAGGGTTTTGTGGGAGACTTGAAGAGAGAAGGATTTCATCTTCCCCAAGTTGAAAGTGGGTCTTCCCCATTCTTCTTCCTTTGCTTAAATCAAGGTTTAATTTCTTATACTTATTTGATTTTACTATCATTTTAGGTGTACTTTGTTATTTCTTGATGTGTGGCTAAAACCCCCATTCTTGGGGTGTGATTTAGCAAATATGTGTTGATATTATTATTGGGTCTTGCTTGCTGATAGGTTAGATGTAGTTTAATGTTTATTTCACCTAGTGGTTGTGGTTTAATCTAAAAGATTTGTAGTTGCAAATACAAAGCCACCCATGTGTTTTCGGCTTGCCCGAGAGGGAAGTCGCGAAACCAAGACCTCTAGACTGATGGCCTAAGGAGTGGGTCGACTTGAGGTTCAGCCCGAGAGGGTGAGCCCTAGTCCCATATCCTAACACTCAGCTCGAGAGAGTGAGTGGGGTAAGGCGTAGGCTGGTCTTCATGCGGCAAAAGGGTGTCCAAGAGGAACGCATTTGAAATGGGGTAAGTTGCCCGAAAGGGAACTTATTTCCATTTAAAGCTTAGCCTAGTCACTATTATTTTGCAAATTTACTTTCAAAAAGCATGTACCCAACTCTTATTTGAACTTGTATTGTGGTCACACCCCAAGAACATTTCCCCATACTTGATTTTCTTGTTAATTTTTGCTATTTTTTCTAATTGTGACAAAACTACCAATTTGATATTTGACACTTTCGTGTCACCCACTTTAATTTACCATGTTTTTGTTTGTTAATGTCTTTAGCTATGACTAGTTAGAGCTTAATTTTATTTTTCTATCAATTCTCAAAACCACTCCCTTGGAACACGACCCCAACCTTTTGTTGGGTTACTATACTATCGACGATCGTAGACACTCATACCATAGGTTAGTGTCGTTGGTCACGATAGCCATCAAAATGGCGCCGCTGCCGGGGAGTGGTGTTATTTGAGAATTTTTAGATTAGTAGAGTTTTTGTTCTTCTTAGTTGTAGTTTACTAATTTAATTTTTAGCTTTGTTCTGTTGATTGTGTAAACATTTCAGAAAGCATGAGTGCTAGGGGTAGTAACGGGAGCCAAGTGGGCCATCAGGACGACATTGGTAACCTCAATGATGTCCAAGAGCACAACATTAATGATCCACATCTCATGGGAAGTGTCGGAGCTATCCGTCTACCTCCAGCAGAGGGAAATGCGGAGTTCCACATAACAAGCATCAAACTTCTGCAACTAAAAGAACTTTTCAGTGGATTGGCTCATGAGGACCCACATGACCATTTTCAAAACTTCATGGATGTCTGTGGACCTTTCTCGTTCAAGAACATCTCTCAAGAGTTAGTTTTATTAAGACTATTCCCTTTCTCATTGATGGGGAAGCTTGCAAGTGGCTAGCTGAATTACCACGAAATTCAATCACTTCATGGGAGGAGCTGGTCACTGCATTTAATGTGCGATTTTTCCCTCCATCGAAGATGATGACTATTCGGGATAACATCCAAAGCTTCAAGCGTCTGAATGGAGAGCCTCTTCACGAAACTTGGTTTTGGTTTAAGAAATTGGTGCTCCAATGATAATGTGCTCCTTCAATACTTTTACCAGAGTCTAGACTCAGTGAACAAAGGTGTAGCTAACCAACTCTCACCTGGAGGCTTAATGCAGCAACCATACGCAGTAGTAGCTCAACTTCTCGATGGGATGACAACCATCAACAGGGTGTGGTACACTCGCGAAGACCCGGTATCACCGATCACATTTCAGCTATCCAAGGAGCAGGTTGAAAAAGATAATGAGAGAGACCAAAACATGTCCAAGATCATGACGCAGCTTGACTTATACCTATTTTGTGGCCTACCTTGTGAGTGAAATAATTTGACATTATACCTCTTTTGTGGCCTACCTTGTGAGTGTGAACTTGCTTGAACCCCTTTTGAGCCTTGCCCTTTTCTTGGAAGAAACATGAGCAAATGAGACCTTTCTGTATCCATTCACCCATAATCCTCATGAAGTGTGGTGTGTTTGAATAGCCAACTTAGGCCAAAAGCCTAAGTTGGGAGTGTGGTGAAAAGAGAAGGAAAATGAAGAGGTGTGAAGAAGTCCCCCTTGATCCATGGACTTGAAAAAGATGGAACCCCTCCATACAAAAAAAAAGAGAATGAAAAGAAAAAAAGAAAAAGAAAAAAAATGAAAAAGTTGTGAAATAAAGTAGTGAAAGTTGCAATAGAAATGGGGTGTCCGGTAGTCCATGGAAAGTGAATAATGGGGTGAATTTTGAGCATGAATGAACATGTTGAAGAAAAGGAAGGAAAGTTGTTCATACCACATTTCATGAGGATAACAGCGACAGAGCCTAAATGATCATACCTTTACACCCAGACCCATTACAAGCCTTAAAAAGATTTTTTTTATCTTGAGTCAGCTGAAGCAAATGTTGGCTGGAAAATAAGGGCAAACCTATGGGTGAAGTCATGCATGTGTTCATCTTTTTGAGTGTGAGAGTTGTTTGTGATTTCGGAGCTATAAATTATTGAATAATTGTGTGTGAATATGGAATCATCTTTGTGTGCGGGCATTGGAGCTCCTTTGTTGATCTTGAACTTGCATTTGAAGCAAGTATTGTGAACTTGAGAATTGTTTCTAAATGATGAGTCACAACTTGACTCTTTGGTGCACAATTGATCCATGCATGAATAAGTTGAGTATTGTTGTGTGCATTCATGATTAAGTCTTGTGTAGCACTGTTTGAGACATCCATTTTGAACTAATGAACTTGAGTTTTACTTGAGGACAAGCAAAAGTTTAAGTTGGGGGTGTTGATGAGTCCAAGATTTGGATTCATTTAGGGCTTTATTTATATAGATTTATTGTCCTCAAATGCTTATTTTGTGCCAATAACTGATGTAAAACCCTTGATTTCCAGGTATATGGGTTGAGGAACAAAGCAAGGGCACTAATTTCCAAAAAGGAATGAAGAAGGCTGAAAGAATGGAGAAAAGCAAGCCTGGTGATTGCCAAGTCCACTTGGCGAGTCGCCGAATGGCTACTTGACCGCCTAAAGTTCTAGTCTGCCAAGCCCTGAAGGGAAGAACCAATTCGGCGAGAGAAAGGGGCATTCGGCAGATGGCCGAGTGGTTCCGTGATGCAGTATTAGATCGTCCAAAGTTACAGACGTGGAGGATGTTGAAGACCAAGGCAGAAAGGCAATGGCATTGACTAAAGGGCGGATCACCGAGTGGATCGGTGAGCCCGACTTACTGAGCTGAGTGGCTCTTCGCAGCACATTTTGGCGACTATAAATACATTTTTGATTTTGTTTAGTATCTTTTTAAATCATTATTAATTCTATATAGTGCATGTGTTCATAATTTTCTTAGTTTTGAACTGTGAGACAAGTTTTCCTTAGCTTTGAAGAATTGAAGTTTTCACTTTTGAGAAATTGGAAGTGGGTCTTTGAGATTCTTCGATTTGGACCTTTATAAAGACAAAAGCAATCTTACCCAGTTGATGGAAACTCAATTTGGTAACGATTTTTATCTTTTTATGATGTCTAGCTAAAACCCCAATTCTTGGGGTGTGATTATCTGATTATGGACTGATTTAGTTTATAGGTATTGCTAATTATTAGTTTAAATGTTGTTTAGAAGTGACTTCAATCATTAATTGTTGTTTAATTTAAGAATTGTAGCTGCAAATGCTATTCTACCCTTGTGTTTTTTACTTGCTAGAGAGAGAAGTTTTAAAACTAAGATTATTAATTGATGGTCTGTGAGTATGGGAATGTCATGGGTTCAGCTCGAGAGAGTGAATCCTAAACCCTTTTCCACACATTCAGCTCAAGAGAGTAAATGGACTAAGGTGTAGGCTGATCTTATTTTGCATGCTTGTCGATGTTCAAGATAAATCGACTTGATTCGGGGTAAATTTGATCGAGAGAAAGTTTACCTCCTTTATAGTTTAGCTTACTCACTAATATCTAGCTTTTTTCTAATAATTGCAATTACCCATTTGTCTATATAAGCTTATAATCGAATCACATCCCAAGAACACGTCTCATTATTGTTATTTCGTATTGTTTGTTGTTGTTGTAGCTGATAATTTCAAACTAAAACCCCCCATTTGACATTCATGTCACCCCCTGATTTGAATGATGTCTTTATTCGAAAACTTCTATTCCTATGACTGATTTGACCATGTTAAAACTTTACTATTGAATCTTAAACACGTACCACTCCCTGTGGGATTTGACCCCAACTCATTTAGTTGGGTTTTGTACTGACTAGCGATCATTGACACTTAGAATTGGATGAAGTGTCCTTGAAACGTTAATCAATCATCCACAAACAAGTGGCCAAGTTGAAGTTTCAAATCTAGAAATGAAGGGAATTCTTGCAAAAATAGTTATTGCAAATCAGACTGACTGGTCTCGGATGTTCGATGATCCTCTTTAGGCATATTGTACCGCTATCAAAACGCCAATTGACATGTTACAATATTAGTTGATATTTGGTAAATCTTGTCACCTGCCAATTGAGCTTGAACATAAGGAACTATGGGCATTGAAGGTGTTGAACTTGAATTGGGAGAATGCTTCGAAAGAAAGAATGGACCAACTCCGTGAATTGGATGAGTTCTGGCTGAGGGCGTATGAAAGCTCAGCCCTTTACAAGCAGAAAATGAAGAAATGACATGATGCCAAGATCCTCCGACGAGAGTTTAAAGTTGTCGATCTTATCTTGCTTTAAAACTCTCATTTGCGACTCTTTCTGGGTAAACTCAAATCCAAATGGTGAAGCCCATTCAAAATCACTCAAGTGTTCACAAATTGAAAAATTGAGGTTGAAAGCAAAGAGGGTTTGACTTTCAAAGTAAATGGATAATGCTTGAAACTCTACTTTGGAGAAAGCCTTGATGTTCTAGTAATTGAAGTGGTGTATTTGGAAGATGTGTGATGGCATTTTCACGTTGTGCCACGACGTTAAATAAGGCGATTCTTGAGAGGCAACCCAAGTTTTAGTTATTTTTGAATAACGTTTGCTGAATGTGTAGGGTAAAATCCTCATATCTATCATAAGGTCAAGTCGGTGAGCTGGCTGACCTTTCAGCGCACCGTCAAACCAATTGGCGAGCTTGATTTAGCTTGCCTTTTAAGTCAACTAGCAGACACACCTACTCTAGAAATTTTGGCGAGAGGCAGGACCCGTCGGCGCATCGTAAAACCAGTCGGCAAACTCGATGGAGCTCGCCTTTTGGCTCATAGTGGAAACCTATCTTTCTAGAAAGTTCAGTGAGTCATGACAACTTGGCAATTCACCAAACTAATCGGCGTGCCTGACACCTATTTGCCAAAGTAGGCGTAAAGTGAAAAGTCCTGCTACTTTAATTTGTTCCCTACTTGCTTGTCTTGTTAGTTACATTCATTATATTTGCATTGAGGACAATGTTAGGTTTTGTTTGGTAGGGTGTACTATTAGGTTGAGGTATCATTTGTTGGATACCTATGTTTGTGACTGATGGCTTGTAGTGTGATTGTTCCCTTGCATATTTGAGTATCGGTTATGATCAATACCAATGACTTAAATAGGGGTCTTGCTTGAACGATATGTTTGCGCATTTCCAATGAGGCAAATTTGAGTTGCATAAGTCATGTGTGAACTCTTAGCATCTCATTGTGACTGGCCGGTTGTTGAAACAAATCTTGTGATGATCGTTGTGCGCAAGATAAAATTGTAGAATCTTCATTGATGATTGTGTTGAATGCCATGTGTGGTGAGGTTGTCTTGAAATGTGTGCTTTATAATATCTAGAACTTTCCCCGTTGGTCCAATTCACTAATGTAGGCGATTTATAGAGATGATCTTAGGCATAAATGTGTCAAGAGTGAACCAAATTTCTACTATACCTCTTTGTGACCACCTTTTGAGAGTGTGAACCTAGTTTGTCCCCATTTGGGCCTAACATTTTCTTCTGATGAAACTTGAGCGCATTTGACCTCTTTATTCCATTACCTAAAACCTTCATGAAGCATTGACCCTTTTAAATAGCCAACTTAGGCCAAAAGCCTAAGTTGGGGGTATGGTGCAAAAGAAGGAAAGTCAAGAAGTTTGTAAAAATTTACCATTGATGGATTGTGTTGAAAAAGATGGAACCCCTCCATACATAAAAAATAAAATAAAAACCAAAGGAAGAACAAGATTGAAAAAGATAGAGAATGTGGAAATAAAGTTTGTGCAATGGATAAAAGAAATGGGGTATCCAATGAATCATGCTTAACCAAACATAGGGTGGATTGTGAAAATAAAAAAGAGTGAAAGAAAAGGAGAAAAAGTGAAATGAAGGTCATGCTTCATGAAGGTAGAAGTCACTAAGCCAAAATAATCATACGTTTACCCTCAACCCCGTTACAAGCCTTGGAAAACCTCTGTGATCTTGATTGAACTTAATGTCATGTTGATTCGAAAATACGGGCAAGCATATGGGTAAAATCATGCATGTGTTTATCTTTGAGAGTGTGAGAGTTGCTTTGATTCGTTAATTCTGAAAATTAGATGAGCTTTGTGTGAGAATGAAATCATTCTTGATGTGAGGGCATTTGAATACTTTTGTTGAGCTTGAATTTTCATTTGAAGAAAGCATTGGGAGCTTGAGTTTTATTTGATGATGGCTAGTCATAGTTTGAAACTTGTAGTGCACAATTAAACATTGCATTTCTAGATTGAACCTCTTGTGTTCATTAATGTTGAGTCTTGAGTAACACTATTTGTAGACATCTCTGTTGAACTAATTGATCTTGTGTTTTACTTGATGACAAGCAAAAATTTAAGTTGGCAGTGTTGATGAGTCGGGGATTTTGACACATTTAAGGCTTAATATTCAGAGTTTTAGTGTCCTCAATGCCTATTTTATGCTCTAAACTGATATTAAAATGCTAATTTGTAGGAATGAAGGAAAAAAAGAAAGGCAAGGATATTACTGGGTAAAAAGGAGCAAAAAAACTGAAGAAAAGCAAGGTTGATGCTCGCCAAAGCCACTCGGCGACTCGCCGAGTGGCTCTTCAGCTCGCCAAAAGTGCCAGCAAGCTCGCCCATGACTAACTTGGCGATATAAAGGGTGATTCGGCGAAGAGCTAACTGGATCGGTAATGGAGACTTAGCCCGCCTAAAGTTATAGAGTGATTGGTGAAAAGGAAAGCCAAAAAGGCGATGGAAAGAAGCAATCGGTGCATCGCCGAACAGGTTGGCGAGCCCGGCCTCGATCGCCTAAAGTTACAGCAAAGAAAGGGTAAAAATTCAAGCTAAGAAAACAATGAAGGGAGCGTTCGGCGCATCGCCGACCTAGTCGCGTAGCTCGACTTATTTCGCCGAGTGGCTCCGAAGTTGAAAATCTGGAAACGTATAAATTTTAAAAAGAAGATAAATGATTTATGAAGTTTTTGAGAGTTTTGGGTTTTTGATCCCTAACATTGTTCTTTGAGTTTTTGAGTATAGATTTAGGGTCTTATTGATTGGGAATTAAATTTGAGCATTTTGAAGACTTGTTGATTGTTAGCCAAGCTGATGAAAAACATAGTTGGTAACTATTTCTTTCTCTTTATTATATGTGGCTAAAACACCCATTCTTGAGGGTGTCATTATGTGATTAAATGTTCCAATTAGATTATGGGTGTTAGTATTTGCTAATTGTATTGTTATTTGAAGTGGGTTCAATTAGTAGTTGAGTTTTTATTGATGAATTGTAGCTGCAAATACAGTTCTAGTTTAGCATTCAAAGCTTGCTTAAGAAAGAGGTTTCAGAATTAAAACTATTAATTGATGATTGTAGTGATTGGGTTATTGTGGACTTAGCTTGAGAAAGTGGGTCTAAACTCAATCCTACTAATCTAGCTTGAAAAGGTAGATTAATTGAGGTATTTGGGTGTTTATATGTGTTATGCTGGTCAAGGTTTGAGAGAACTTGCTTGATTCACGATAGTTGAATGAGAAATGGCTATTGCACTTAAATATTTAAGTGGTTTCACATTTATTTATATGAGCTAGGAATAGTCTATCTGCTCAAGAAATATTTCGTGTTTTATTTAAAAAGGTCTTGGAGTTTGGAGAACCCAAGGGACATACGCTTGATAGTTTGGGAGAATATCAAGTGTGGCCTAGACAAAATAGTATCCATGTATGAATCAATTTGTTTTGGTTAATCTTTGCCTAATCAAGTCAAAACCCCTATCATTCAAAGTTGCAGTCCCATAACAAGGATTCTTAGATACTCATGCTAATAAAAAAACATCACCAAAATTGTTTTCTCGTAATTCAAGACTAAAATAAAGTAGAAAAAAAGAAACCTAAGATTAATTCTTATCCTTTGGTCTTGCACTTGAAAAAGAAGATGTAACCCAACAAAAGAGTCTTGAGGTTCTATTTATAGGGTTTGGGAAAACAATCGCTTTCCCTTGTTGGAATTGCAATCCTGAAATGTATGGAAATTTTTTGAAGTCGCGCTGGGGCAGCGCACTACCAATGCACCAGCACTAGGCGTCAAGACTTTGCATGCTGGCTCGGCAAGCCTACCGTGCACCAGATTTTTGGCCTTGGCGCAATGCACCTTTAGTGCACCAACCATGGGCTTCTGTAGTTTAGGGCCTAGGAAAACATGTTACAACTGTGTCCCAGCCTAGTTCTTCTTTGTTTGTTCTTTCGTGTGCTCATTGAGTTGCATCCAAGCTTTCCTCCTATGCTCTAGCTCTCATGTGCTCAATTTCCTTTCAAATCCCCTGATTAGTTAATCACACATCTTAGTATATAATCATCACAATTTAAATCAAACATAACAATTAGAATAAAGAATGTTCCTAAAACTAAAGTCATATGTGAACAAAATATAGCAAAAAGGGAATGTAAATATGCCCAAGATCATGGATCTTTCACTACCTCATCCATAAAGCCCTTCACTAACACTACCAAGCACTCATCAGGTGGCTTTTTAGGCATGTCCACCTTATATTTCACTGATTCATCACCAACTCTACATTGGAGCTCTCGCAGCTCCACATCAACAATAGCTCATCCCGTTGTGAGAAAAAGTTGGCTTAAAATGATTGGCACCTCTAGATCCATATCGCAATCCAATACCATAAAATCCACCGATAAGATGAACTTATCTACTTTGACTAACATGTCAAATAATATCCAACCATTCTTTTGATAGAGCAATCAACCATAAAAAGCCTCATATGGGTAGGCATGGATTTCCCAAGATCGAATTTCTTGAAAATTAAAAGAGTCATCAAGTTGATACTTGTCCCCAAATCACATAAGTCTTTATCAATTTTTTGCACCCCAATGGTGCATGAAATAGTGAAAGCTCCTGGATATTTTTTTCTATAGAAAATGAATTTACTATCAAAGCATTGCAATGGTAGGATATTTCAATTGTACTTACATTAACCACCCTCTTCTTTTGTAAAAGCTCCTTCATAAATTTTGAGTACCTTGGCATCTGTAACAAAGTATCAATCAATGAAATATTCACGGATAATTTTTTGAGTTTATCTACAAACTTCTTAAAATTCTCATTTTGTTTCTTCTTAAAACTCCTTTTAGGGTAAGGATGGGAAACTAAGGCTCATCACTTTTACCAGATTTATCCCCTTTTTCTTCCTCAACATCAATTATCACTCTAGGAAGATAAGCCCATTTTCTTCACCAACGTTTACTTTTTCCTCCTTGGACAACTCTTAATCAATCTCATCATGGAAGGGTAAATTAGGCTATACCTCATCATCAACTTCTTTTCTAGAACTTTGCTTTGGCAATACCTTAGGGCCTTCAAGCACTTTCCCCTCCTTTTGATTATTGCCATGCAATGGCCATAATTTTGTGTTTGGGAGAATATCACTTCAGAGAGTGCCCTTTCTTCTAGGATTCATTTGCGCCGATAGATTATTTATTTGAGTATCTAAATTTTTGATTGAAGTGGAGTGAGAGATAACAAATTGAGTTAAATAACATTGCTTTTGAGTTTCATGACCCCATTGTTCATAGACTCAACTCTTTTTAGAACTCGATTCAACATCTGTTCAATTTTGGAATCTGCCGGGTCACTTACACTATCTTGATTTTAGGTGAGCATTGGAATATTGGGGAGGAACATATGAATTTGAACTTCCATGGTTGTACCTATCATCTTTTATAGCTCTATCTGGATCATACCATGGTCTTTCCTAGTCTCTCTATTGACCTTCTCGGTCTCTCCAACCTTTATTTTCTTCCTTAGGATGCAAAGGGCCTTGGTTAACAATTTGGTACCCTGGTCGAGAACCTAGCCCTATATTCACAAAGTATCTAATATCCTCATCAAATGAGGCATAAGCATCCTCTTCTTCAAGAATAGCTCCACTTTGTGACCCAAAGACATTCACACTTTTACTTTCGTCACCCATCATGTAATTTGCTAAGAGGTAAATTCTTGTCATCATCCTAGTCCTTTGTTCATCTCATTCCTCCTCTTTCTTTCTCATCTCATTGGCCATTGTTGAAGCAACAACACTACCACCTTTAACCCAAAGACATACCACCTATCGCAAGTATGTCATGCCATATTAGTTTTGACCAAATGATTAAGAGGGATGGTAGCTTTAGGGTAAGTAAAATTCTTGAAGGAGCCTCCAGCCAAATTATTTACTACACCTAGATTCATTTCATCCAATGCACGGTAGAAAATTTGGAGTAAAACTTGTTTGAACAACTCAGGGTTTAAGCATTTTGTTACTTTCTTCTTAAACCTCAACCACACTCTATGTAGAGATTTTCATAGCGTTTCTTCGAAGTTGTTTATCTCATGCCTCAGGTTAAACATCTTGGAGGGTGGATAAAATATTTTGAGAAACAAAGTCTTTAATTTCTCCCAAGTGGTGATTGATCCTCAGGGTAGCTCTCTAAGCCAAGTGGTAGCGCCTCCGGTCAATGACAAAGGAAACAACCATAGCCGGACTAGTTCTTGACTCATATTCCGCTTATCCTTGCTGGGGAGACGAACTTCCACAAAATTCCTCAATTGGTTATTAGCATCTTCCACCGCTTTGCCTCAAAATATTCCCTTCATTTGTAGTAAATGAAGCATTAGACCTGTCACTTAAAATATGATATTCCCTATCTCCAGTGGTAGACGAATTGTTCTGGCTACACCCGATTCCATGGGTGCTTTGTTCCCAGCAAATTAATTTGCAAATCTCACATCACTAAAACTTTATTTGTTATGTGCTTGTTTTATCTTGCCCCTTGTTTGCAATCAACAACACAAAACAACAAAGTAACAAGAACACAAAATGCACACAAGTTTTAAATTTGGAATCAACAAAAGACATTCGTTAACCGATCCCCAGCAGTGGCACAATTTTTTAGAAATGCTCAACTATGTCTGTTGTATGAGTGCATAGGCGGTCAAATATAAAATAATTACCCAACCTATGAGACCAAGATCGAACCACAAGTATTTGCAAGTGGGACTCTTCTTCAATAGATTTTAAAATTTGAAACAAACATGGAAATTTAATGATCAACAATCATATATATATATATATATATATATATATATATATAATGAGGGTTTTTACTAAAAACTAAACTTCATCAATATTAAGCAATAAAATAGGCAATCAACACCAATAAAGTATATGAAGTTTGAAAAGGACTAGGGGTATGTGCATAACGATTGGGGTTTCAAGTCGAATAGACAAAGATTTACCGAAACAACATCGATTGATACATGTATATTTTTTGGTCTAGGATACACTTTTATATATAATCTCCCAAACTATCAAGAGTATGTCCATTGGACTCTTCCAAACTCCAAGACCCTTTCAAACAAAATACTAAGCATTGCTTGGGTAGATAGACTATCCCTAGCTAATATCATAAAGTGTGAAATTACTCAGTATATCATTAACACCCCTCGATTTGAAAGAACTAGAATTAGAAAGAAGCCATTTTTGGAAATAATTAAATTTGGAAATATTGGCAACTTATGCTAAGAATGAGTTTTGGGTCAACTTCAAACGACCATAACTCTCAGCACAAGATGAGTTAGATGAACTACAAGATATCAAAGGATGGGCCTTTTAATTATCTTTCCAACGCCACAAATTTTTCTAGTTTTTGAGTTTTTATGAGGGAGATATGCCCATTTGAAGTCGGGCTGTCAGAATAAGGAAAGCCACCCAAATTTTTGAAGGGTATTTGGTGTTTTCATTACCCAATTAATTAAATTCATTTTTGGTAATTTAATTGGGGTCTAAACTGATTTGGTTCAGTTTACGCTTCACAACATTACGCAAGGGTTTTGAGAAAAGAGAAAAGAGGAGAAAGAGCCAAAGTGTGTTGCGTTCTTGAGTTTCGCTTGCGGATTTCACCAAGGGTAAAATCCCTATGATATGTGAGATCACATACCATCGGTTTCATTCACCCACACTCCAATCATGTTTAATTTAGCGTATTTACGTTCATGAAAGTAGAGTAATTGAGTTCTTAATGGATTTTGTTGAAGTTTCTATTGGGTTCTTGATTGTTGAGTGTTTGGAGGAGTTCTTGAGATGATTTGATGAGATTTAAAGTTGCTCTTGAGTGGATTCTTTTATAGTTTTGTTGGGTATTAGAATCTACGTTTTTGGGGAAGAAACAAATCGAATCTAGATGGTTTAGGGCTGAAAAACGAACAAAAGAAATTGTAGGATTTCAGTGAGCCAACATAAGTAGCCTTAAGTTAAGGCTCTGGTTCCCTGCGCCACTTAGTACGCCAGGGTCGCCAGGTCCCTTACCCTTTCCCACTTCTTTCCGTTTAAGTTCCTTCGAATGGTACCTATATTTTCTAATTGTTTACTAAACTCTAAGGTATGTTTAAAAATCTAGAGATCATCTAAAACATGAGATCATAACCCTTGAATCCATAAATCAAACTCAAGGAAAGTTATGAGCCAAGTCTGGAGAGTTCTTAAACTCTTTCCAAAAGTCTTTTACAAATGTTTAAAACTTATTTTAAAGACTTGAGCGTTGAGTAAGAGTAAGAGAGTGAAGTTTATTTCTTCAAAAGATTATATGGGAACTATGTATTCCCAAGAGTTAATGTTTTCAAATTTAAACAAGAGAGGAAACACCGATTTCCAAGAGAGCTTTTGAGCTAGTTTTTGAGTAATAATCTCAAACCACAAAAAGAGTTATGTTTTTAAACATATGAGCTAGTTATATTTTAGGAGTAGTATTGAGCACCGATTTGGGGACGAGTTTGAGTTCAGATAATTTAAAGTCTTCATAAACCGTGTAGCCAACATGGGTAGAAAAGGGTCATACTTTTTAGATGATTCGTTAATACTTTTAGCATAGACTAGTGGATCCACTAAGTGAGCTAGATTCTATACCCCGGCAAGGTATAAGACTGCCCTGGCAACATGAGGCAAAATGATGTACCATCACATATCTCATAGTGATGGTTGTCGGTTAGAGAAACTCCCACAGAGATATTTTATATTCTTATATACATAGAGATATTTTGTATTTTCATCTACAAACTGTGTTATTGTTGTACTTTTCAATACACACAGTTGTTATCCACATGTTTTAAAAGTTTTTCTTTATATTGCATTTATATTACTACTTTATATTGAACTGAGTTGAGTTCAGTTCAGTTTAGTTGAGACCAAGTAAGTTCTTTCAGTTTCCTTTAAAGCTTATGTCTGGTTTTAGAATTCTTCTCGCATGCTCGTACATTCCATGTACTGACGCCATTTGTCCTGCATATTTTATGATGCAGATACATATAACCAGGATCAGTTTTCAGCACTTCCTTGATCCATTTGAGCATTCAGAGTCAGTTGGTGAGCCTCTTTGATTTTCGGAGAATCCCTTTTATCAGTTCTTTTATCATTTCATCTTTGTTATTAGGGTGATCAGGGGTTTTGTCCTGACATCCCTCTTAGTATTACTGTCTTCAAAGATAGTTAGCTATAGTTCTTTAGTGTTTGCATTTCAGTTGTTTTGTTTTAAGACTTCAGTTGCCACTTTGGCTAGTTGGATGTTTAATTCTAAAACACCCTAGCTATTTTGAGATAGTTGAGTATAGTGCATTTGTTTTCTTTTATTAATGCTTAGAGTCTTCCGCTGAGAGTCTAGCCAGGACAAGGGTTCACTTGGGACCAATAATGGTTCTTGAGTGCCAGTCCCACCCAGGTTGTAAGCTCGGGGTATGACAAACTTGATATTAGAGCATAGAATTCAAGAGTCCTAGGGAGTCTATGAAGCTGTCTGTAGAGTCCTAGTTATTGGTGTGAAGCGCACCACATCTATAATTAGGAGGCTGCGACATTTAGGAACTATCTCACTTCTTTCATACTCATTTCGTGAGATAGAGTTTATCTCTAAAAAGTTTCTTCTAATTCGTGCTTGCGCATGTCTTTCAGATCATGCCTCCATAAAGAGTTGTCAGAGGTCGTCCCGCTAGAAGGAATGTTGCACCACAGGATCAAGGGGTACCTAATGCACCAGAAGTGCAACCCCAAGGAGAGGTCACCAATGCTAAATTTTGGGAAGCTTTCCGAATGTTGAGTCAAGTTGTGACCAATCAATTTGGACAGAGAGAGAATCGACAATAGTGGCTGATACTTCTAGGATCCGTGAGTTCTTATGGATGAATCCTCCAAGCTTCACTGGTTCAAGTGTCACTGAGGATCCGGAAAACTTTGTTGAAGATTTTCAGAAGGATTTTGAGATTATGCATGTTGCCGATGCTGAGAGGGTGGAACTAGCTCCATTCTAATTGAATGGTGCCGCTAGAATCTAGTTTGATCCATGGAAAAAGAATAGAGTTGAGGGTGCACCACTTGTGAGCTGGGCTATGTTTAAGGAGGCCTTCCTGGGGCGTTTCTTTCCCCGTGAACGGAGAGAAGCAATGGTACGAGAATTTTTCACTCTTAAGTTGGAATCGATGAGTGTTCATGAGTATAGTCTGAAGTTCACCCAACTTTCCCGCTATGCTTTGGAGATGGTTGCTGACATGAGGACCATGATGAGTTTATTTGTTACTGGGTTGTCTCGTTTGCTAAGAAAGGAAGGCAAGGCAGCTATGTTGATAGGGGATATGGACATAGCAAGGCTAATGATCCATGTGCAGCAGGTTAAGGAGGATAAGCTGAGGGATAGAGAATTTTAGAAACAAGAAAGCTAAGACGTCAGGGAATGAGTTCGAACAACAGAAGAGTAATTCCAACCGGTTTTCTTTCCAACATAAGCAAAAGGGGCCTGCTCCATCATCTACTAGTGCACCTGCACCAAGAAACAAAGTTAAGTTCAATAATCAGAATTAACAAAATTTCAGAGCTACACCTACACAGTGTCAAGGTAGTATGGCACATAGGACTCCTGCGTGTGCTAAGTGTGGTAGGAGCCATTCAGGGGTGTGTCGTGATGGCTCCATTGGTTGTTTCAAGTGTGGTCAGAATGGTCACTTTATGAAAGCGTGCCCTAAGAACAGATAAGGAAATGGTAATGGGGGCATTAGGGCCCAATCTTCTTCAGTTGCTCCACCAGATAGGGCTGCATCTAGAGGATCCACATCAGGAGCAGGAGGAATAGCAAACCGCCTATATGCGATTACTCATCGCTAAGAGTAAGAGGATTTGCCAGATGTTGTCACTAGTATGATCCAAGTCTTTAATTTTGATGTTTATGTTTTGATAGATCCAGGAGCTAGTCTATATTTTGTCACTCCTTATGTTACGATGAATTTTGATGTTCTTCCTGAGATACTTCTTGAGCCCTTCAGTGTTTCTACTCCTGTTGGTGAGTCTATTCTAGCTGACAGAGTTTATCATGATTATACCATTTTCGTCCATCACAAGAGCACTATGGCTGACTTAATTGAGTTAGATATGGTAGATTTTGATGTTTTTCTAGGTATGGATTGGCTTCATGTCTGTTATGCCTCAGTCGATTGTATAACTCAAGTTATTAAGTTCTAGTTTCCTAACGAGCCAGTTATAGAGTGGAAGAGTAGTTCAACAGTGCCTAAGGGCATTTCATTTCGTACCTTAAGGTGAGAAAATTAGTTTTCAAGGGGTGTGTCTATCACTTAGTTTGAGTTAATGATTCTAGTGTTGAGACACCTCATATTCAATCAGTTCCAGTAGTAAGAAAGCTTATAGAAGTCTTCCCAGATGATCTTCCCGGAGTCCCTCCTGAGAGAGAAATAGACTTCGATATAGATATTATCCATGATACTTGTCTTATATCTATTTTGTCATATAGGATGGCCCTAGCAGAGTTGAAAGAGTTAAAAGGGCAATTGAAAGACCTCCTTGAGAAGGGTTTTAGTCGACCAAGTGTCTCACCTTAGGGCGCTCTGGTCTTATTTGTGAGGAAGAAGGATGGTTCTCTTAGAATGTATATAGATTAGCGTTAGTTGAACAAGGTTACTATAATGAATAAGTATCCTCTTCCGAGAATCGATGATCTCTTTGATCAACTTCAGGGTGCCACTTGTTTTTCTAAGATAGACCTCATCTCTGGCTATCATCAGTTGAAAGTAAGAGAAAGTGACATTCCTAAGACAGCTTTCAGGACCCGCAATGGTCATTATGAGTTCCTAGTTATGTCCTTTGGTTTGACCAATGCTCTTGTAGCATTTATGGACCTTATGAATAGAGTATTCAAACCTTATTTAGATATGTTTGTTATCGTATTCATTAATGTCATTCTAATATATTCAAGGAATGAGGAAGATCATGCTAGTCATCTCAGAGTAGTTCTCCAAACTCTAAAGGATAAGGAGTTATATGCCAAATTATCTAAGCAGTTCTGGCTTGAATCTGTGGCATTCTTAGGTCACATTGTTTCCGATGATAGAATTCGAGTTGATACTCAGAAAATATAGGCAGTGCAGAATTGCCCTAGACCCATATATCCAACTGATATTATGAGTTTCTTGGGGTTGGCTAGATATTATAAAAGGTTCGTCGAGAGGTTCTAATCTATTTCATCTCCTTTGATTAAGTTGACTCAGAAAACAGTGAGGTTTCAATGGAAGCTTGTGAGAAAAGCTTTTAGGAATTGAAAACTAGGTTGATTACTGCTCTAGTATTGACCTAACAAGAAGGTACGCAAGGTTTGGTTATGTATTATGATGCGTCCAGAGTTGGATTGGGTTGTCTGTTAATGCAGAATCGTAAAGTTATAGCTTATGCCTCCAAACAGCTGAAAGTTCATGAGAAGAATTACCCAACCCATGATCTAGTGTTGGCTATCGTAGTATTCGCTTTGAAAATATGGCGTCACTATCTTTATGGTGTTTATGTTGATGTGTTCACCGATCGCAAGAGTCTTTAGTATGTGTTTACTCAGAAAGAGCGTAATCTCAGACAGAGGAGGCGGTTAGAGTTACTCAAGAATTATGACATGAGTATCCTATATCACCCCAGGTAAGGCTAATGTGGTTGTTGATGCTTTAAGCTGGTTGTGTATGGGTAGTACCGCCTATGTTGACGAAGAAAAGAGAGAGTTAGCGAAAGATGTCTACAAACTTGCACGATTAGGAGTTCGACTAATGGATTCCACAGAAGGAGGAGTAGTGGTAATGAATGGGGCTGAATCATCATTAGTGTCCAAAGTAAAAGAGAAACAAGACCAATATCCTATTTTGCTTGGATTGAAGGCAAATGTTCATAAGCATAAACTAATGGCTTGTGAACAAGGGGGAGATGGTGTTTTGAGGAATCAAGGTAGGTTGTGTGTACCAAGGGTGGATGAACTCCAAGAGAGGATCATGGAGGAAGCTCATAGTTCTAGATATTCTATCCATCCGAGTTCCACAAAGATGTACCGTGACTTGAGAGAGGTTTATTGGTCGAGTAGTATGAAGAAGGGCATTGCAGAGTTCGTTGCTAGGTGTCTGAATTGCCAATAAGTCAAGGTAGAGCACCAAAGACTAGGTGGTATGGATCAGAATATAGAACTTCTGGAATGGAAGTGAGAGATGATCAATATGGACTTTATTACAGGTTTACCACGCTCTCACAGACAACATGTTTCAATTTGGGTGATTGTAGATAGAATGACTAAATCAACACATTTCTTATCACTAGACTACCCATTCAGCTGAAGATTATGCTAAGTTATATATTCAAGAGTTAGTCAGACTTCATGGAGTTTTGGTCTCCATTATTTCAGAAAGAGTTGAACAATTTACTGCACAATTTTTGAAGTCATTCCAGAAAGGTTTGGGTTCGAAGGTGAACTTGAGTACTGTTTTTCATCCTCAGACTGATGGTCAAGCAGAGCGTACTATTCAGACTTTAGAAGCACTACCACAAAGTCAACTTTTAGGGACATTTGTTTAGAGGCAATAAACAAATTGCTGCTAAAATGCTCCCTACATTTGACTATTACCGGCATTTGGGCATTTGCCAGAAAAAAATACCTAATTACTAGAAATTAAAAGTTATTTCTGTTATATAATTCACTTAATATACCTAAAGTTTATTTCCTTGTAAAATGCCTCTGCCACTGAATTCACCCACACAGATTAGGGCAAACCTCTCTTCCTCATTGTCCATGGCGCTCTCTCGTCTCTCTCGTCCTTACCAGGTAATCTATGTACTCTCCTTTCTCTGTTCCCTCTCTCTCACTAAGTATTTTCTTTTTGATTTTGCAAATCCATCTCTCTTCTCTTTCCTCTCCCCTTATTGAATTGATGTAGGTTCATGCACTCTCTTTTTTCACTTTTTCATCGACCAATTTGGTTAATCACATATGTATGGTGATGTGTAATGATACTTACGTTATTGATTTCTCATTGATTCAGTTTTCTGTGAAGAATTCTTTTTCCCATCAATTAAAAAGTGCACTTTTGAGTATTTGTAACATTATGAGTTGTTGTAGAGAAAATTCAATGGTTTTGTTCTGTATTGCATATGGAGAATGCATTTTTGAAACAGCTAGGTGCTTTTTTGAGGTGAGTGTGCTGACCGATGCTATATTTCTTTCGTTTTTTCAAGTCAGACAGTTGGAGATATGCAAAGTAGATGTATGTTCTTTCCTTTCTTTTTTTTTTTGGCTTGATGTAGTGGATTCATATAGTGAATGTCAACTAGTTTCGGATTAAGGAATGACTGATTGATCAATGAACATTTGGTCTAAGCCTAAAGAATGTGCATACTTGCTGCAAAAGGTCAAAGCCTCACTTAGATTCTGTACTTGCAATGTAGTTGGCTTTGCATTTGGCAATTCTTTCTATTAAGAGGTTATAAATTTTGCAATGTAGTTGTCATTTGGTAATCTTTCTATTAAGAAGTTAATTTTATTTTTTAGGACTCTCTAACTGTTGAAAATGTGTTTAATTTAAGTTATTGTTGTTCATCTTTTGTGCTTCTTTCATTTCTCACCAATTATATTGTTAGAAGTTATTTACCATTCTATGAATTATGCAAGAAGTCAACTACTTGACTGTAGATGTTTTGGTTCATCTTAAGCAAGTATACTTTTGTTCTTGAAATATATTTCCAGTTAGGCTTGACTACATAGGTCAAATGTTTGAACTTGTCTATTGTCCATAACAATAATGCAGTATTAGAAGTGTTAACAATTAAATGGAGTCGGAGACGTGATTTGTTGCAGGGTGTTTTGGCAGATGGGAGAGAGAGATCATCTTCAAAAGGTTGTTCTTCAATAACAAACATAGAGCTACAGATTTTAATAAAGAGGTAAACAGTTTGCAGGTGGAGCACAAAAATTTGATAAGATTATTGACTTATTGAGATTCAGTTGTTCAAGACCGAAAAGTCTTTTTGTGAACTCGTCATTCCCGTTAAGGTATTTCTAATCTTGTAAACTTGCTCGTCAACTGTTTTACTATGTCAAGTTCACTTAGCATGCATTGTGTTATTTTCTTCTAGCTCCTGCCGACATATTTCATGAGCAGAATGAACTTTATGTTTTGTCCTCTTCATTTACTTGACAACTCCTTTTAGTAAGTTGTAAATTGTGATTTCTATTCATAGCTCATTTGCATAAGCTCTCTAATTAACCTGATTGTGTTTTGTTTATTTAACTTATTAACTCAGAGATTTTAAGTCCCCAAAGGTTAAAACAAATTGACCGTGAATTTGTAGAACAAGCTTTTCATTCAACTACTAACATTGATTTTTTCAATAATACAGATAGTCTTGTAAGAGGAACTATATGTAAGTGCCTAATTCTCACTATTTACTTCACTTTAGTACAGATGTATGTTATCTATAACTTGGAATGATCTTTTCTTCTTTGTAGTCCTCTTGCATAGAGTATTTGATTATTATGAGTGGCAACCTTGATGCCCTATTCTCAAGTAGTCATATGGAGTTTCTTTGAAATTTATCTGGAATCTTATCAAATGTATGTGATCATTTTTACCTTTGTCATACTTCCAATGGTTTGGCTAAAAAATCTCGATTTGCTATCTATTATTTGATCTCTTTTACCTCAAATTGTCTCTAATTAGATCCTGAATGTTTGGTTTGTGCTACCGTGTTGAAATCTAATACTTATACATAGTCGGTGGAGTGATTGCACTTATTCTCGTGGTGATATGCTTGTTATGAATCACAGTGATCGATGAAGTTGGATTTCTCATGGCAACGAATTGGGAGCTATTCATCCAATGGATAATCAACACATTTTAGGGAAGACCAAAAATCAATGAAGTTGGATTTTCAAAATTTCTTACTGAATTTTTGAGAGAGATCAAAGGAAAAAGCAGCCCAAAAGGTGGAAATACTTGATCAAAGAAGTGGTATATATCTACAACGTGAAAGCCTGTCCAGGTGTTAGAGGATTAGTGCAAAAATGCATCTTTTAATTTGTTTCCTTAGTAATCTGTTAGTTATGTTTTATTTGAGTTTCTAGTCACAGGCTAGCCAGTAGAGGACTATAGTTTTGTAATATTCTCTTGGATGATTAATAAAAAATTGGTTACCAAAAAAGAATATTTTTCTCTTATGATTTTTATTTTTGATGTTATGAAAGTGTGGTTAAATATGTCGACTAATGCATCACAATAACACAAAGTTATAAAATATGCTTGATATCGCAATTTTAAGGTGACATTACTGGCAATAGTAATTGCCCCTAAATAAATGCCGCTAGAAGTATTTACTTTTAGCGGCAATATTATAGGTCTTTACCGGCACCCTAAATAAATGCCGTTAAAGGCTTTAGCGACACAGGATGCAATGACAATAGATTAAATGCCGCTAAAAGCTTTTGTGGCAATAAAATTGCCGCTAAATGAAAAACTAAATGCCACTAAAGCCTCATTTGGTATAGTGAAGATATGTTGAAGTCTTGTGTGATTGATTTCAAAGGTAATTGGCATGATTACCTACCTCTCATAGAGTTTGCTTGCAACAATAGTTACCACTCTGGCATCCAAATGGCTCCATATGAGGCTCTTTATGGGATAAGATGCAGATCTCCTATTGGATGGTTTAAGGTGGGTGAAGCTAAGTTGATAGGACCAGACTTAGTTCATCAAGCTATGGAAAAAGTGAAGGTCATTCAAGAGAGGTTAAAACCAGCGCAGAGTCGTCAGAAATCCTCCACTGATGTTATGAGAAGAGACCTAGAGTTTGAAGTAGATGATTGGGTATACTTGAAGTTTTCACCCATGAAGGGTGTTATGAGATCTGGTAAGACGGGAAAGCTTAGTCCCCGATATATTGGTCCATACAGGATATCCAAGAGGATTGGTAATGTAGCTTATGAGTTGGAGCTACCGCAAGAGTTAGCAGCAGTTCATCCGATGTTTCACATCTCCATGTTGAAGAAGTGCATGGACGATCCATCGCTGATTATCCCAACTGAAGATATTGGCATTAAGGATAGCTTGTCTTATGAGGAGATTCCTATTCAGATTCTAGACCGCCAAGTTCGCAAGTTGAGGACCAAGGAAGTAGCGTCAGTCAAGGTTCTGTGGAGAAATCATTTTTTTGAGGAAACTACTAGGGAAAGTGAGGAGGACATGAAGAAGAGATACCCACATCTCTTTGAGTCCGGAGAGATTCCAAATTAAGGACAAATCCTTTTCTTGGCATTTATTGTAAGTTGGCTTGTTGTATTTATAGTTTGCTTGTTGGGTGTTTGAGCAGAATGTTAGATGTCGCACCCTTAGCCTACTAAGAGTAATCTCATTCGAGGACGAATGTTCCCAAGGGGGAGATATTGTAACATCCCGCTATTTGAAAGAACTAGAATTAGAAAGAAGCCATTTTTGGAAATAATTAAATTTGGAAATATTGGCAAGTTATGCTAGGAATGAGTTTTGGGTCAACTTCAAACGACCATAACTCTCAGCACAGGATGAGTTAGGTGAACTACAATATATCAAATGAAAGGTCTTTGAATTATCTTTCCAATGCCACAAAGTTTGCTAGTTTTCTAGTTTGTATGAGGGAGATATGCCCGTTTGAAGTCAGGCTGTCCGAATAAGGAAAGTCACCCAGATTTTTGAAGGGTATTTTGGTCTTTTCATTACCAAATTCATTAAATTCATTTTTGGTAATTTAATTGGAGTCTAAACTGGTTTGGTTCAGTTTACGCTTCACAACATTACGCAAGAGTTTTCAGAAAAGAGGAAAAAAAAAGAGAAAAGTTCATCGCGTTCTTTAGGTTCGCTTGCGGATTTTGCCAAGGGTTAAATCCATACGAGGTATGTGAGATCACATAGCGTCGGGTTCGTTCACCCACGCACCAATCATGTTTAATTCAACGTATTTACGTTCTTGAAAGTAGAGTAATTGTGTTCTTAATGGATTTCGTTGAAGTTTCTATTGGGTTCTTGATTATTGCATTTTTGGAGAAGTTCTTGAGATGATTTGATGAGATTTAAGGTTGTTCTTGAGTGTATTCTTGTATAGTTTTGTTGGGTCTTCGAATCTAAGTGTTTGGGGAAGAAACCAATCGAATCTAGATGGTTTAGGGCTGAAAAACGAACAAGAAAAATCATAGGATTTCTGGGCAGAGGGCTGGCGCACCGCGCCACTCAGTGCGCCAGCATAAGGCGCCTAAAGTTTGGCCTCTGGGGCACCGCACAACTCTGAAGTTAGGGCTCTGGCACCTTGCGCCACTCAGTACGCTAGGGTCGCCAGGTCCCCTATCCTTTCCCACTTCTTTCTGTTTGAGTTCCCTCAAATCGTACCTATATTTTCTAGTTATTTACTACACTCTAAGTTACTTTTAAACATCGAGAGATCATCTATAAAATGAGATCGTAACCCTTGAATCCATATATCAAATTCAAGGAAAGTTAAGAGCCAATTCTAGAGATTTCTTAAAGTCTTTTCAAATTCTTCTACAAATGTTTTAAACTTGTTTTAAAGACTTGAGCATTGAGTTGAGTAAGCGTAAGAGAGTGACGTTCATTTCTTCAAAATATTATATGGGAACTAAGTATTCCCAAGAGTAAAATGTTTTCACATTTAAACAACAGAGGAAACACCGATTTCCAAGAGAGCTTTGAGCTAGTTTTTGAGTAATAATCTCAAACCACAAAAAGAGTTATGTTTTTAAACATATGAGCTAGTTACATTTTGGGAGTATTATTGAGCACCGATTTGGAGACGAGTTTGAGTTCACATAATTCAAAGTCTCCATAAACCGTGTAGCCAACATGGGTAGAAAAGGGTCATACTTTTTAGATGATTCCTTAATGCTTTTAGCATAGACTAGTGGATCCAGTTAGTGAGTTAGGTTCTATACCCCCAGCAAGGTATAGGACGGCCCTGGCAGCGTGAAGCAAAACGATGTACCATCACATAGCTCATAGTGATGGTTGTCGGTTAGAGAAACTCTCACTGAGATATTTTGTATTCTTATATACATGGAGATATTTTGTATTCTTATATACACAGAGATATATTGTATTCTTATATACACAGAGATATTTTGTATTTTCATATACAAACTGAGTTATTGTTGTATCTTTCAATACACATAGTTTTTATCCACATGTTTTAAAATATTTTCTTTATATTGCATTTCTATTACTACTTTATATTGAATTGAGTTTAGTTGAGTTGAGTTCAGTTGAGTTGAGACCAGGTAAGTTCTTTCAGTTTCCTTTCAAGCTTATGTCTTATTTTTGAATTCCCCTCGCATCCTCGTACATTCCATCTACTGACGTCATTTTGCCTGCATCTTTTATGATGCAGATACAAGTAACCATGATCAGCTTCCAGCACTTCGTTGAACCAGTTGACCATTCAGAGTCAGTTGTTGAGCCTCCTTGCTTTTCGGAGGATCCCTTTTATCAGTTGTTTTATCATTTCATCTTTGTTATTAGGATGATCAGGGGTCTTGTCCCGACATCCCTCTTAGTATTAGAGGCTTCATAGACAGATAGCTATAGTTCTTTAGTCTTTGCATTTTAGTTGTTTTGTTTTATGACTTGAGTTGCCACTTTGGCTAGTTGGATGTTTAATTCTAAAACACCCTAGTTATTTTGAGACAGTTGAGTACATTGCATTTGTTTTCTTTTATTAATGCTTAAATTTTTCCGCTGAGAGTCTAACCAGGCCAAGGGTTCGCTTGGGGCCAATAATGGATCTCGAGTGCCAGTCCTGCCCAGGGTGTAGGCTCAGGGCGTGACATATCCCATCCCTGACTCAAACCCATAGAGTAATTTAGATAAAAACTTCATAGATAAAAAATATAAGACAACAATAGATACATGCCATATACTCAATACATGAGCATATGTGTTGCGATCGGTGAATCACCGATCAATCATTGTACTTTGTCAATTGTATTTCCGCTACTGAGGCAGCTTAGCTCCATTTAAACAATTATCTAGTCGGCGAGATGCATGTTGATTCATGCAAGATGACAGTTTCGTCACCGGTGTACTTAAGTGACTTTTGACTTCAAATCCGTCAAACTCACTTTTTTCAAAGAATGTCTGCATCTAAGAGAACTAGGGCCTAAATCTCCTTCAATTAGCATTAAAATATGATAATAATTCATGAATTTGAGTCTTATGATTTGGTAAAATGTCAACTCATCAATCATCAAGTTCTATTAACAAATGCAAATGAAATATTCAAAAATGAAGTTTGAACAATTAATAAGCGAGTAATTATTGGTCTAAATTTTAGCATGTTGAGAAGATTATTTTTTTGTGAGATAGTTTTACCTCTTGTATTTTATTTATTGAATTTAATCCAATCGATATTGTTTAGAAAAGTTATATAAGTAACTATTAGAAAAAAATTTAGTTCGATTCTCCTAAAGATGACCGGAAAGGAAACACTAGTAATTTTTAGCAATTTAATCCATTAAATTTGTTGGCACCATTCTAGCATATAACTATACAATATGTCGCATGTTGCATTGCTTAAGTTTTGGTATGGCCGAGTTAATCCTTAGGGTAATATGTGGATTTACATGTTCAACAAAGAAGAGAATCACTTTGTGAGATAACATTGTCGATGAACAAAAGAAAGAGTGTAATGACCCTAGGTCATTTTCTGATCATTTCAGTGTTTAGAGTTTTCAAGTAATGACCCCAAGTCGTTTATGACTTGCTTGGACTGACAGTTCGGTCACCGAATTGTTCGATTGGATTTTGTGCAAGTTTTCGTATTTCAGAGACTTTGAAACTTGAACAGTTGACTTCAATTCCTGAAGGGCCATTTTAGGCTAGGTGCATAGTTGATTCGGGCCCCGAGACTTCTGGTGTGAGTTTGTATCACTATGCATTTTAACTTTGAAGCTTATGCCAAGGGATGACTTTGGCACACATTCTTGGTACACGTGCTCAGATGAGAATTCCATCTGTGTGGTTAGCTCTGGAATTTCCGTTGTCATTTTGAGCCTTCTTGTGGTTTTTAGCTTAAAATGGAACTTGGGTGTGGGACTCACTTTTCCTCGAAAGGACCTCAGATGGAAGTTTTGATGGTCCGTTGAGTCTAGAATGCCAAATTCAATTGGTAGAATATTTCGTCTGCATGCATTGGGTTCCGAATGAATCTAGGACACCTCAGTGGAGAATTTAGAGTTTATCAAACTTGGTGAAGTGTTGATATCTGATGCATGGTTTTAATGCCAAGAAATAAGACTTTGGGCGACCAAATTTTACTTTTAGCAACCAGTTTTGGGTATTTATATCCACAAATTGGAGCTTTCGGCCTTTATTTTCAAAAGACAATTTCTCCCTCATCCAAGCTCTGATTTGAGTGATTTGAAGTCATGTGTGATTTTCAGAGTGTGGCTACTTGGATGTGTGATTAGAAGCTATTGAAGAACCTTTGTTCGAAGTGAATTAGAGCTCAAAGATGCTGCCTTGGCTTGGTTTTCTTGTTAATTTTGCATATTGTTGTTGTGGATGCCTTCACGCCTTGGATTGTTGATACACTCAAATTATACCTCCCTAAAGAAGCATAAGCGATCGTTAAACTTAACTTTAACCAACAATTATATTCGTTTAGTCAAATTACTTCCAGAAACAAGTAATTAAAGGGGGGGGGGATTTGTGAAACAAATTGTAAGAATTCAATAAGTAATCAGTAAACAAAAGTCAATTTTGGTTGTTATCAAGATGAGAGAATTAACTAGGGTATACGTGTTCCCCACAAGCTCATAGCGCAGTAATCCTAGTAATAGCAATCCTTTCCTAGTGTCCTACATGTAAAGTGGTAAGCTAGGTATCTCTAAATCCTTGGTCTGGCATCTACATAATTTTACCCCACACCTTGGTCCGGCTACGTGTGTATAATTTACTAAACCTTACCTTTACCTAATATTAGGCATCACATCGATGTTTGGCTTAGTTATTACTTCGCACCAATCGACACTAGACTATTAGATAGTACCACACTAAATCTATGTTGATAATTATTTTCTTGTTGATTACCTCCTTGGTCCGGCAAGTAGCAACAAGGCGAGTTCTAACGTTGCGCACCGTTAAAAAGACTTTTAAACGAAAGAATTATCAATGCATGCAAAACACTATTCAAGAATTGTTTATTTACTATTCATACTTTGTTAATCGCTCATGGTTCCCACAACCCTAGCTGTGGAGTTTAGTTACCCATAATCATATGAACACAATTCATTGTTTTAAATGAAAGAATTATGAACTTACGTAATTGAGAATAACAAACCCGGAATTTCCACTTGAATTTCAAAACCAAAACCTTCAAATCCCGCTTAGGAGATCAAGAATTTCTAGGTTTGCAAATAAATCCAAAGTCACAAAGTAGAACTAAAGTAATAAAGTCTAACCCCCAAAAACGAGGTTTACATGCCCTATATATAGAAAAATAAGTCCTAACTAAAAAGTAAACGAAATAAGGAAATTATGTTCAGGTACGCATCTTCATTCCACGAGACTGACTCACGAACCGTCAATGGATCTACGGTCCGTGAGTCCCTTCCGTCACCCAGGACTTAGGCAATATTCTCAGCTTCCAAAACTCAACTTCTCTGAAGCAAACGACGGACCACCAGTACGCACCATAGATTGATCTACGGTCCATCGATCCCTCTCCGTGGCTCCACACTTAGAATCTTCAAAAATCAGGTACTCGAACCTTCGCAGTATCATTCTACGGATCAACAGTATGGTCTGTAGATCAATTTATGGACCGTCAATGGCCACCGTGGTTCCACACTTGATCAGATTTCCCTGATTTTCCTTCCATGCCTTGCCTGCTGATTTACGGTCACCATCTACAGAGCGTCAATGGACCTACGGTCCGTATATCACCTCCATAGATGCCCTTTTTTGCACTTCTTTCAGCTCTCTCTTTATTTCTGCGTCCAAACATATTTCCTGCAAAAAACAATAAAAACACATAAAAACTAATACAAAAAGTCCCTAGACACAAACAACGCTTAAGTGAAATGTATTAAAAATATCGTAAACTCACGGTATATCAACACCTTTACCTTAAATTCGTTGTTTTTCCTCAAGCGATGCATTAAGACTCTAGCCGACACTTGTATAGAAGCAAGCAATTTAAGCACAAGCAATCACATGTCTCTCTATCCCAACTCTCTTTTCGGGTGCAAAATTTGTTCTCTTAGACTCAACAAGCTAATTCATGCGGATCAAAATATGACAAAGATTGACCAACCAACACATAACTTACATTGTTTCACTATCACCAATGTACCAACTTTCCGACAATGTAACTAGTTCCCTTACTTCAAACAAAATCCCTTTTTCACACAATGAACATGAATTTGAGTACAATGATTCATTCAACACTCACACTCAGAAGTAACTTCAAGTACAGTTAGTGCTCAATACCATAGGATTGCCCTTATATTCACTGCTTAGACTCTCCAAACTAGAATCTAGGATCACTATAGGACTTTCTTGGCTTGTAACGTAGGCTCAGGGTCAAGTGTTGTAACACCCCAGAAATTCTATGACTTAAGTTAAAGACTCACCTTATGAATAATGACTTAAAAATAGTTAAAATGATGTTTCAAAACCTAAATTATTGCAATTGACTTGGTTTGGAAGAGTAAAAGTCTAAACGTCAAGAAACGACCTCGACGTCCAGAAACTAGAGAAGAATGTGTTCTAGTGTGTCCTTAGGTTTTGGGCAGGTTTGGGAGTGTCGTATGACGGTATAATCTTATAAAAAGGTTTAAATTAGGTAAATATATGTTTATAGGGTCAAAAAGTTTGAATACGACGCCTCGGGGCCACCCTAAGGGACCACGAGAAGGACCCCAACCTTGGCCAAGCAAGCTACCGAGGCAGCTTGCAAATTGCACTTGGAGGGAAGAAGTGCGCGTCGCGGACTAGATCCCCCAAGGAGCAAAAAGTTAGTTCACAAAGCGGTCGTGTTGCAAACTCTACTGTCTCAAAATTTAATTCCAAATATCTTCAGGGAACAGCCAAGTCCGCGATGAAAATGTTGAAATTCAGAAATCGATTTTTACTTCATTAAAGAGTCCAACTAAGTGAGGGGTATTTAGGGTACTTTAGGGGACGTGTATATAATAATTTTTAAGTCAATTTACCTCACTTTTATCACTAAAGCACAAAACCCCAAATATCTAAACCTAAAGTTCCTCCTTCTCTGTACTCTCTCTCTCTCTCCTAAAGAACTCCATTGAAGAAGATTGGAGCTTCAAAAAGAAGACCAAATCTCCAAGGTTTCAACTCAGATTTTCGTGGTTAATTCGTCAATAAGGTATGGTTGCTTATCACTCTTGGGATTCCTTTCCCCAAGAGACCCCTTCAAGATGTATTTCAAAATCTCCAATTTCTAGGTTTCAATCCAAAAACGTGGGTCTTCTTTCTAAAGTGAAATTGAAGTTATAAACTGACTTTGATTGATGTTATATGAACAATTACGGATGAATTTATGTTGTATTGGTGGTTTTTTGAAGAATTCCCATGAAACCCATGTTTCTCCTTTTTTTCCTAATTCTAACCGTTGTTTGTGTTGGATATTGATTGAAGGCTATGAATTGAATGTAATATTATGTAATTCATGTTTGTATGATGATTCTAACCTACCTTATGTATAATTTCTATGAAATTAGGGTTGAGTCTTTGAATGAAGCCTTGAAGGCTATGAAGGGAATATGTCAATTGCTTATATTAATGTTGATTATGTTATTACTTCATGAATTACCTTGTATTATGTATTGGTTATGAATTTTTTGTTAATTTAAGTATGGATGTCCCACGAAGGGCAAGAAGGTATGAAGGTTGGTTCTTCTTTGAACTCAAGTATGAAAGGTGAATTACTTAGATTGTAATGATGCTATATCTAATGTGTTGTTGTGATGTTGATGACCTAGTTTCCTCATCCTTAACCCTCTACACTTGAATTAGCTATGAAGTATGTATGTATATTATGGTATGATTGTTATATGATTGAAAGGTAGTTCTCATGATTATAGTGTAATGTAAAGTGAAATGTTTACTCACTTGCTAAGTGTTTCTAAAGTGAAAGGAATATTACTCACTTATGAACACATATGAGCTATTATGGTAAGATGACTACATAAGAGTCTAAGAAAAGGCTAATGTGAACTTATGTGATTACTAAAGATGATTACAAAAGGGAATTAGATGCTTAGCACCAAAAGGGCATGTAAATGAGATAAGGGTCTCACGTTTAGTAAGTCCGGCTCCCCACATGGGTTTCCTCACATGTAGCAAGTCCAGATTACCCACGGTATGTGTTGTCTCATGAGATGGAAACCCCCACGTTTAGTAAGTTAGGGTTTCTAGAAGCAATCTCCATAACCCTTAACTATGTGCCCACATAGGACTCTAGCTTAGTGGATCCACCTAGATAGCTATGTACGAATGGTTATATCTTAGGCAAGTGTTAACCCTCTCTTTTCGGTGTAGGAGTAGAACACTGGATTCCATGTAGCTCTCATGGTCTATGTCGGTTATTGCAAAATTTCCCTAATGTAAAAGTAAATGAAGGTATGAAAGGTGTGAACTCTTACTAGGAATTTCTTAAGGGTTTCTACATAGTGTAAGGGAGGGTATGGGACTTCTCTTGCACATTGCACTTGTGGGATCCTAAGAGATGGTTGTAGTAGTGTTCTCTTATGATTATGATGATTATGACTTATATATGTTGAAGCTATGTTATGTATGATCATTATAAATATGGTAAGTTATGATGAAATATGATCTTACGAATGTATGCATAAAGTAGGTTGCTTAATGTGATTCTTGGCTTTCAATAGGGTTATGGGGTTCTATTATTTGCATTGCATTAGTATTACTTCGGTTGTCTACATGTTGGGATGATATTATGTTGGGTTGTACTATGATGCTTACTTTGTGTGCATATTGGATTTACTTGGTAAAAACCATGTTTTGACTAAATGTCTTTTTATGCATGTTTCAATGGTTTTTATGCATAGTAGCCATACTTAGTCCGTGTGTTGTACTTATCCATATTTCCTCCCTTTTCCCCAAACATTTAGGTTTGGGCCGTTGAGGATTCAAGCTTACTTCTCAAGACACTTGGAGTTGCTTCCCCAAGTTGGTTAGTCCTCAAGTCCGAGGACATGACCCTATGATCTAGCTTCTATGTTTAGTTCTTTGCTTATGTTGAAATACATTTTTGTACTTTCCTATTTAAAGACTTCTTATTGATGTAAGGGCTCAGTCCCATTTTCGGTACTTCTATGTCTAGATGGTACATTATGACCAAGTTAGATTCTGTTTTTCATAAATGAAGTGAAGTTGAACTTCCAATGTAAAAGTTTTAAATTTTCCGTGATTTTATTCTATGATACATGTTATGACGAATTCTAAGGGCTTGTATAAGACCTCTTCGAGGTCGAATATGTCGGTAACGACTAAGGGGTGCTCTCGGGTCATTACAAACTTGGTATTAGAGCATAAGGTTGAGAATAATGTAGGATTCATGTCACAAGATACCACGTCGAGTAGAGTATTGTTCATGGGTGTTAAGCGCGCCACACTTATGAATGAGAGGCTACGAGATGTTTAGGAACTTTCACTCTTTTTGTTATTCCATAGTCGTGCCTAAGAGTCTTAACTCTATTCAGTCCTTTTCTTTTAATCCTTCTCTTATGCTCATAGGCAATGAATACAAGAAGGAACAATGGAAGGAGGACCGGTGAGGAAAATAAGAATGAGGCGGTTCCCCCTCAAGGTCCTCAAAACCATCAAGTTCCTATAAAAGAAGGGGCTATGTCTAATGTTAATATAAGGTCGGGTATTCATAATTTGACTCAAGTGTTTGCCACTCCAGTTGCTAGGGTGCAAGTGAACCCCAATGCTAGCACTACCGCTTTTAGGATAAGGGATTTCACAAGGATGAATCCCCCTACTTTCTTTGGCGGCCACATGAGAAGGGACTGCCTTATGCTAAAGGTTCAAGGAAGGGAAAATGCTCAAGCACAAGCAAGTGGCCTAAATCCCGATGCTCCTAAGAAGAATTTCTTCTATGCTCTCCAATCCCGAGTTGATCAAGAGAGCTCTCCCGATGTTGTGACCGGTATGTTACAAGATTTTTCAATTAATGTTTATGCATTGTTGGATCCCGGTGCCACTTTGTCTTTTGTAACCCCTTTAGTGGCTATAAAGTTTGATATGCTTCCCGATGTCTTAGATAAACCCTATTCGGTTTCTACCCCGGTGGGTGATTCCATAGTTACTAAAAGAGTTTATAGGGGTTGTCCCATATCATTGCCCAATAGATTCACTTTGGTTGATTTGGTGGAACTTGATATGTTAGACTTTGATGTTATATTGGGGATGGATTGGCTTCATGCTTGTTTTGCGTCCATAGATTGTAGGACCCGAATTGTGAAGTTTCAATTTCCTAATGAACCCATTTTAGAATGGAAGGGAGGAAATTTCGTTCCTAGGGCAAAGATCATTTCATGTCTAAAAGCTTGTAAGTTGATTTCTAATGGTTGTCTCTAACATATTGTGAGGGTGAAGGATCTTGAGTCCGAGATTCCTCCTTTGGAGTCGGTCCCCATAGTGATGGATTTTCTGGAAGTCTTTCCCGATGATTTACCCGGGATTCCTCCCGAACGGGAAATAGATTTTGGCATAGATTTATTGCCGGATACACAACCCATTTCAATCCCTCCTTACCGGATGGCCCCGGCGGAGTTGAAGGAATTAAAAGCTCAACTCAAAGATTTGTTGGATAAGGGTTTCATCCAACCTAGTATATATCCTTGGGGTGCACCGGTGTTATTTGTGAAGAAGAAAGATGGATCTCTTTGTATGTGTATTGATTACCGACAATTAAATAAGGTGACCATTAAGAACAAGTATCCACTCCCTAGGATTGATGACTTATTTGATCAACTTAAACGAGTGAGTTACTTTTCAAAAATTGATTTGAGGTTGGGTTATCACCAACTTAGGGTAAGAGGTGTTGATGTTTCGAAAACAGCCTTCCGAACAAGATATGGTCATTTTAAGTTCTTAGTGATTTCTTTTGGTCTTACAAATGCCCCAGCGTCTTTCATGGACCTTATGAATCGTGTGTTTAGAAATTAACAAGACTCTTTTGTTATTGTCTTTATTGATGACACCTTGATATACTTTAAAAGTGAGGATGATCACATGAATTATTTGAAGACAGTATTGCAAGTCCTCAAAGATCACCAACTATATGCTAAGTTTAGCAAGTGCGAGTTTTGGCTAAGATCGGTTGCTTTCGTTAGTCACATTGTTTCTAGTGAGGGTGTAGAAGTTTATCCAAAGAAAACCGATGCAGTCAAAAGTTGGCCTAGACCTTTGAGTCCTTCCGACATCTAGAGTTTTTTGGGTTTGGACGGTTACTACCGGAGGTTTGTTGAGGGATATTCATCTATTGCATCTCCATTAATGGCCTTAACTCAAAAGAAGTCCAAGTTTGAATGGTCGGAATCTTGTGAAAAGAGCTTCCAATTGTTGAAAGATAAGCTCACCTCCGCTCCGGTTTTGACCTTACCGGAGGGCACCGAAGGGTTTGTAGTATATTGTGACGCTTCCCGAGTGGGTTTGGGTTGTGTCCTCATGCAGCATGGTAGGGTTATAGCTTATGCCTCGAGACAACTCAAGATACATGAGAAGAATTATCCAACTCATGACCTTGAGCTAGCGGCCGTAGTCTTTGCTTTAAAGATTTGGAGACACTATATCTATGGGGTACATGTGGATGTCTTTACCAACCACAAGAGTCTTCAATATTTTTTTAGCCAAAAAGAATTGAATCTCTGACAAAGGAGGTGGTTGGAACTTTTAAAAGATTATGATATGAGTGTCCTTTACCACCCCGAAAAAGCAAATGTGGTTGGGAATGCTTTGAGTCGTGTATATATGGGTAGTATCACATGTGGAAGAAGAGAAAAGGGAGTTAGCCCATGATATACATAGGCTAGCCCGGTTGGGTGTCCGACTTGAAGATTCCCCAAAAAGAGGTGTCATAGTCCGTCATAATTCCGAGTCATCGATTATTGTTGACGTGAAGTCTAAGCAACATCTTGACCCTATTTTGATGGAACTAAAAGAGTCGGTTCTCAAGAAAGTAATAGAAACTTTCTCTCAAGGAGAAGATGGGGTGCTTAGGCACCAAAGGATGTTATGTGTGCCGGATCTGGATGGTCTAAGAGAGACAATCTTAGAGGAGGCCCATGGGTCCCAATTCTCCATCCATCCGGGAGCCACCAAAATGTATCGTGACTTGCGCGAGATTTATTGGTGGAACGAAATGAAAAGAGACATAGAAAATTTTGTGGCTAGGTGCTCAAATTGCCAACAAGTCAAAGCCGAGCACCAAGTAACGGGGGGTCTAACTCAAGATATTGACACTCCCACTTGGAAGTGGGAAGAGATCAATATGAACTTCATGGTAAGTTTGCCTCAAACCCGTAGGCAACATGACTACATTTGGGTCATTGTGGATAGATTGACTAAATCAGCCCATTTCCTTCTCGTCAAGGTTTCTTATTCAGCGGAAGATTATGCTAAGTTGTACATTAAGGAGATTGTGAAGTTACATAGGGACCTGTTGTGGATTATTTCGAATAGAGGTGCCCAATTTACTTCCCACTACTGGAGGTCTTTCCAAAGTGAGCTTGGTACTCAAGTGAAACTTAGTACCGCATTTCACGCTCAGACGGATGGTCAATCTGAATGCACCATCCATACCCTAGAGGACATGTTGAGAGCATGTGTCATTGACTTCAAAGGTAATTGGGATGACCACCTACCTTTGATAGAATTTTCCTACAACAATAGCTACCACTCGAGTATTGCTATGGCACCCTTTGAAGCACTTTATGGTAGAAGGTGTCGATCTCCGATTGGGTGTTTGAAGTAAGTGAATTTGCTCTTCTTGGTCCCGAGGTAGTCTATGAGGCAACAGAAAAAGTTTGACTTATAAGGGATAGGTTGAAAACAGCTCATAGTCGACAAAAGTCTTATGCCGATAATAGAAAGAGGGATATTGAATTTGAAGTAGGTGATTGGGTCTACTTGAAGATCTCACCCATGAAAGAGGTGATGAGGTTTGGAAAGAAGGGGAAACTTAGCCCCCGGTATGTTGGGCCTTATGAGATCTTAAAGTGTGTCGGAAAGGTCCCTTATTAGTTGAAATTGCCTATCGAATTGGCCCCAGTTCACCCGTTGTCCATTCTCCCTCTAGAAGGTTTAGGGGTGAATGAGAACCTTTCTTATGAAGAGGTTCCGGTCGAAATCTTAGATCGTCAAGTTAAGAAGTTGAGGAATAAAGAGGTGGCCTCCGTAAAAGCCCTATGGAGAAACCACCTAGTTGAGGGTGCAACATGGGAGGCCGAGGTCGACATGAAGTCCCACTACCCTCATCTTTTTCCTCTTACTCCTAGCCAAAGTTGAGGTTAGTAGTGTCTCTTAATTAAGTATAAATTGAAAATCATGTGTGTTGATGATTATGACATGATTTCCTTGTATGTGCATATTTTTGTGAAAAATCATGCTTAAGTTGTATTTTGAGTTTTCATGAGTTTTGTTTCTCATAGTTGAAATTGCACCCATAGATGTTGTGTGATGTTGTCTTCATGAGAGTTGTAATGAGCATACTTGATGTTGTCTTGTTAAAGAAATGTCTTGTTGATTGCTTAATATATATGTTGTTGCTCATTGAATATGGAGAAGGTAGTTCCTCGTATACTTATGTGAAATAAAGAGTTTTGAGCATAGTGATGTTGTTGATTAAACTCCTATATGATATGATGATATGATGTTGTTGATGTGTCTGGTTGTTGTGCTGCTAGTTTGAGTCATTGTCTCCATAGAAAGAAGTCCAAGTGACATTCGGGGACGAATGTTCCTAAGGGGGGGATATTGTAACACCCCGGAAATTCTACGACTTAAGTTAGAGTCTCACCTTATGAATAATGACTTAAAAATAGTTAAAATGATGTTTCAAAACCTAAATTAATGCAATTGACTTGGTTTGGAAGAGTAAAAGTCTAAACGTCAAGAAACGACCTGGACGTTCGAAAACTAGAGAAGAATGTGTTCTCGTGTGTCCTTAGGTTTTGGGCAGGTTTGGGAGCGTCGTATGATGGTATAATCTTCTAAAAAAGGTCTAAATTAGTTAACTATATGTTTATAGGGTCAAAAAGTTCGAATACGACTCCCCGGAGCCACCCTAAGAGACCCCGAGAAGGACCCAAACCTTGGCCAAGCAAGCTGCCAAGGCAGCTTGCAAATTGCACTTGGAGGGAAGAAGTGCACGTCGCAGACTAGATCCCCCAAGTAGCAAAAATTTAGTTCGCGACGAGGTCGTGTCGCAGACTCTACTGTCTCTAAATTTAATTCCAAATATCTTCAGGGAACAGCTACGCGTCGCGGATTTGTTTCGCGACGAAAATGAAGAAATTCAGAAATCAATTTTTAGTTCATTAAAGAGTCCAACTAAGTGAGGGGTATTTAGGGTACTTTAGGGGACGTGTATATTATGATTTTTAAGTCAATTTACCTCAATTTTATCACTCAAGCACAAAACCCCAAAGATCTAAACCTAGAGTTCCTCCTTCTCTGTACTCTCTCTCTCTCCTAAAGAACTCCATTGAAGAAGATTGGAGCTTCAAAAAGAAGACCAACTTTCCAAGGTTTCAACTCGGATTTTCGTGGTTAATTCCTCAATAAGGGATGGTTGCTTATCACTCTTGGGATTCCTTTCCCAAGAGACCCCTTCAAGATGAATTTCAAAATCTCCAATTTCTAGATTTCAATCCAAAAACATGGGTCTTCTTTCTAAAGTGAAATTGAAGTTATAAACTGACTTTGATTGATGTTATATGAACAATTACGGATGAATTTATGTTGTATTGGTGGTTTCGTGAAGAATTCTCAATGAGACCCATATTTCTTCTTCTTTTCATAATTCTAACCCTGCTTTGTGTTGGATATTGATTGAAGGCTATGAATTGAATGTGATATTATGTAATTCATGTTTGTATGATGATTCTACCCTACGTTATGTATAATTTTTATGAAATTAGGGTAGAGTCTTTGAATGAAGCCTTGAAGGCTGTGTAGGGAATATGTCGATTGCTTATATTGATGTTGATTATGTTATTACTTCAAGAATTACCTTGTATTATGTATTGTTTATGAATTGTTTGGTAATTGAAGTATGGATGTCCCACGAAGGGCAAGAAGGTATGAAGGTCGGTTCTTCTTTGAACTCAAGTATGAAAGGTGAATTACTTAGATTGTAATGATGCTATACCTAATGCGTTGTTGTGGTGTTGATGACCTAGTTTCTTCATCATTAACCCTCTACACTTGAATTAGCTATGAAGTATGTATGTATATTATGGTATGATTGCTATATGATTGAAAGGTAGTTCTCATGATTATAGTGTAATGTAAAGTGAAATGTTTACTCACTTGCTAAGTGTTTCTAAAGTGAAAGGAATATTACTCACTTATGAACACATATGAGCTATTATGGTAAGATGACTACATAAGAGTCTAAGAAAAGGCTAATGTGAACTTATGTGATTACTAAAGATGATTACAAAAGGGAATTAGATGCTTAGCACCAAAAGGGCATGTAAATGAGATAAGGGTCTCACGTTTAGTAAGTCCGGCTCCCCACATGATTTCCTCACGTTTAGCAAGTTCGGATTACCCACGGTATATGTTGTCTCATAAGATGGAAACCCCCACATTTAGTAAGTTAGGGTTTCTAGAAGCAATCTCCATAACCCTTAACTATGTGCCCACATAGGAATCTAGCTTAGTGGATCCACATAGATAGCTATGTATGAATGGTTACACCTTAGGCAAGTGTTAACCCTTTCTTTTCGGTGTGGGAGTAGAACACCGGATTCCATGTAGCTCTCATGGTCTATGTCGGTTATTGCAATATTTCCCTAATGTAAAAGTAAATGAAGTTATGAAAGGTGTGAACTCTTACTAGGACTTTCTTAAGGGTTTCTACATAGTGTAAGGGAGGGTATGGGACTTCTCTTGCACATTGCACTTGTGGGATCCTAAGAGATGGTTGTAGTAGTGTTCTCTTATTATTATGATGATTATGACTTATGTATGTTGAAGCTATGTTATGTATGATCATTATGAATATGGTAAGTTATGATGAAATATGATCTTACGAATGTATGCATAAAGTAGGTTGCTTAATGTGATACTTGGCTTTCAATAGGGTTATGGGGTTCTATTATTTGCATTGCACTAATATTGCTTGGGTTGTCTACATGTTGGGATGATATTATGTTGGGTTGCACTATGATGCTTACTTTGTGTGCATATTGGATTTACTTGGTAAAAACCATGTTTTGACTAAATGTCTTTTTATGCATGTTTCAATGGTTTTTATGCATAGTAGCCATACTTAGTACGTGTGTTGTACTAACCCATATTTCCTCCCTTTTCCCCAAACATTTAGGTTTAGGCCGTTGAGGATTCAATCTTACTTCTCAAGACACTTGGAGTTGCTTCCCCAAGTTGGTTAGTCCTCAAGTCCGAGGACATGACCCTATGATCTAGCTTCTATGTTTAGTTCTTTGCTTATGTTGAAATACATTGTTGTACTTTCCTATTTAAAGACTTCTTATTGATGTAAGGGCTAAGTCCCATTTTTTATACTTCTATGTCTAGATGGTACATTGTGACGAAGTTAGATTCTGTTTTTCGTATATGAAGTGAAGTTGAACTTCCAAAGTAAAATTTTTAAATTTTCTATGATTTTATTCTATGATACATGTTATGACGAATGCTAAGGGCTTGTATAAGACCTTTTCGAGGTCGAATATGTCGATAACGACTAAGGGGTGCTCTCGGGTCGTTACAAACTTGGTATCAGAGCATAAGGTTGTGAATAATGTAGGATTCATGTCACAAGATACCACGTCGAGTAGAGTCTTGTTCATGGGTGTGAAGCGCGCCACACTTATGAATGAGAGGCTACGAGATGCTTAGGAACTTTCACTCTTGTTGTTATTCCATAGTCGTGCCTAAGAGTTTTAACTCTATTTAGTGCTTTTCTTCTAATCCCTCTCTTATGCTTATAGGCAATGAATACAAAAAGGAACAATGTAAGGAGGGCCGGTGAGGAGAATGTGAATGAGGCGGTTCCCCCTCAAGCTCCTCAAAACCGTCAAGTTCCTATAGAAGAAGGGGTGATGTCTAATGTTGAGATAAGGTTGGATATTTATAATTTGACTCAAATGTTGGCCACTCAAGTTGCTAGGGATGCTACGGTGCAAGTGAACCCTAATGCTAGCACTACCACTTCTAGGATAAGGGATTTCACAAGGATGAATCCCCCTACTTTCTTTTGCTCCAAAGTGGAAGAGGATCCATAAGGATTCACTGATGAAGTGTTTAAGGTTCTAGAGGCTATGGCCGTTTCCTTCCAAGAAAAGGCGGAGTTAGCCGCCTATTAACTCAAAGATGTGGCACAAGTGTGGTATGAACAATGGAAGGAGGGGATACCTATTAGAGAGGGTCCGATAAGTTGGGCTACATTCAAGACGGCTTTTCTTGATAGGTTTTTCCCCTTGGAACTAAGGGAGAGGAAAATGCAAGAATTCATCAACCTCCGTCAAGGGGGTATGAGTGTGAATGAGTATGGCCTCAAGTTTACTCAATTGTCCAAGCATGCTCCTAATTTAGTGTCGGACTCTAGAGCTACAATGAACAAATTTGTTATGGGGATATCCAATCTTGTGGTGAAAGAATGTAGGTCGGCTATGCTAATCCCAAGCATGGACATTTCTTGTCTTATGGTTCATACCGAACAAATTGAGGAGCAAAAGCTTAAGCGAGTTGGTAGAGAATTGAAGAGGTCAAGGGCCGATGATGGGAATTATTCTAAGGTTAGGTTTGAAATCCAAGATAAGCCAAAGTTCAAAAAGAGATTTTCCAACCGAGGTCCTCCTAACATTCCAAGGGTCAACAAAGGTAAAGTGTCTACCCCCAAGCCTCAAGAAGCAAGAGGTGGTGGTCCTTATGTTGAGAAGCCTATTTGTGCAAAGTGTGGTCGAAAACATGAAGGCAAGTGCCTAGTTGGCACGGGTAATTGCTATGGTTGTGGTAAGAGCGGCCACATGAGGAGGGACTGCCCTATGCTAAAGGCTCAAGGAAGGGAAAATGCTCAAGCACAAGCAAGTGGCCCAAATCCCGATGCTCCTAAGAAGAATTGCTTCTATGCTCTCCAATCCCGAGGTGATCAAGAGAGCTCTCCCGATGTTGTGACCGGTATGTTACAAGTATTTTCAATTAATGTTTATGCATTGTTGGATCCCGATGCCACTTTGTCTTTTGTAACCCCTTTAGTGGCTATAAAGTTTGATATGCTTCCCGATGTCTTAGATAAACCCTACTCGGTTTCTACCCCGGTAGGTGATTCTATAGTTACTAAAAGAGTTTATAGGGGTTGTCCCATATCATTGCCCAATAGAGTCACTTTGATTGATTTGGTGGAACTTGATATGTTAGACTTTGATGTTATATTGGGATGGATTGGCTTCATGCTTGTTTTGCGTCCATAGATTGTAGGACCCGAATAGTGAAGTTTCAATTTCCTAATGAACCCATTTTAGAATGGAAGGGAAGAAACTATGTTCCTATGGGAAGGTTCATTTCATGTCTAAAAGCTTGTAAGTTGATTTCTAATGGTTGTATCTAACATATTGTGAGGGTGAAGGATCTTGAGTCCGAGATTCCTCCTTTGGAGTCGGTCCTCGTAGTGAAGGATTTTCTGGAAGTCTTTCCCGATGACATACCCGGGATTCCTCCCGAACGGGAAATAGATTTCGGCATAGATTTATTGCCGGATACACAACCCATTTCAATCCCGCCTTACCGGATGGCCCCGGCGGAGTTTAAGTAAATAAAAGCTCAACTCAAAGATTTGTTGGATAAGGGTTTCATCCAACCTAGTATATCTCCTTAGGGTGCACCGGTGTTATTTGTGAAGAAGAAGGATGGATTTCTTTGTATGTGTATTTATTACCGACAATTAAATAAGGTGACCATTAAGAACAAGTATCCACTCCCTAGGATTGATGACTTATTTGATCAACTTAAACGAGCGAGTTACTTTTCAAAAATTGATTTGAGGTCGAGTTATCACCAACTTAGGGTGAAAGGTGTTGATGTTCCGAAAACAGCCTTCCGAACAAGATAAGGTCATTTTGAGTTCTTAGTGATGTCTTTTGGTCTTACAAATGCCCAGAGGTTTTCACGGACCTTATGAATAGTGTGTTTAGAATTATCTAGACTCTTTTGTTATTGTCTTTATTGATGACATCTTGATATACTCTAAAAGTGAGGATGATCACATGAATTATTTGAGGACAGTATTGCAAGTCCTCAAAGATCACCAACTCTATACTAAGTTTAGCAAGTGCGAGTTTTGGCTATGATCGGTTGCTTTCGTTGGTCACATTGTTTCTAGTGAGGGTATAGAAGTTTATCCAAAGAAAACCGATGCGGTCAAAAGTTGGCCTAGACCTTTGAGTCCTTCCAACATCCGAAGTTTTTTGGGTTTGGACGGTTACTACCGGAGGTTTGTTGAGGGATTTTCATCTATTGCATCTCCATTAACGGCCTTAACTCAAAAGAAGTCTAAGTTCGAATGGTCGGAATCTTGTGAAAAGAAATTCCAATTGTTGAAATATAAGCTCACCTCCACTCCGGTTTTGACCTTACCGGAGGAGACTGAAGGGTTTGTAGTATATTGTGACGCTTCCTGAGTGGATTTGGGTTGTGTCCTCATGCAGTCTGGTAAGGTTATAGCTTAATCCTCGAGACAACTCAAGATACATGAGAAGAATTATCCAACGCATGACCTTGAGCTAGCGGCCGTAGTCTTTGCTTTAAAGATTTGGAGACACTATCTCTATGGGGGTACATGTGGATGTGTTTACTGACCACAAGAGTCTTCAATATGTTTTTAGCCAAAAAGAATTGAATCTCCGACAAATGAGGTGGTTGGAACTCTTAAAAGATTATGATATGAGTGTCCTTTACCACCCCGGAAAAGCAAATGTGGTTGCGGATGCTTTGAGTCATATATCTATGGGTAGTGTGTCACATGTGGAAAAAGAGAAAAGGGAGTTAGCCCGTGATGTACATAGGCTAGTCAGGTTGGGTGTTCGACTTGAAGATTCCCCAAAAAGAGGTGTCATGGTCCGTGATAATTGCGAGTCATCGGTTGTTGTTGACGTAAAGTCTAAGCAACATCTTGACCCAATTTTGATGGAACTAAAAGAGTCGATTCTCAAGAAAGCAAGAAGATGGGGTGCTTAGTCACCAAAGGAGGTTATGTGTGCCGGATGTGGATGGTCTAAGAGAGACAATCTTAGAGGAGGCCCATGGGTCCCGATACTCCATCCATCCGAGAGCCACCAAAATGTATCGTGACTTGCGCAAGATATATTATTGGAACGGAATGAAAAGAGACATAGCAAATTTTGTGGCTAGGTGCTCAAATTGCCAACAAGTCAAAGCCGAGCACCAAGGACCGGTGGGTCTAACTCAAGATATTGACACCCCCACTTGGAAGTGGGAAGAGATCAATATGGACTTCATGGTAGGTTTGCCTCAAACACGTAGGCAACATGACTCCATTTGGGTCATTGTGGATAGATTGACTAAATCACCCCATTTACTTCTCATCAAGATTTCTTATTCGACGGAAGATTATGATAAGTTGTACATTAAGGAGATTGTGCAGTTACAAGGGGGCCCGTTGTCGATTATTTCGGATAGAGGTGTCCAATTTACTTCCCTCTACTGGAGGTCTTTCGAAAGTGGGTTTGGTACTCAAGTGAAACTTAGTACCACATTTCACCCTCAGACGAATGGTCAATCGAAACGCACCATCCAAACCCTAGAGGAAATGTTAAGAGCATATGTCATTGACTACAAAGGTTATTGGGATGACCACCTACCTTTGATAGAATTTTCCTACAACAATAGCTACCACTCGAGTATTGCTATGGCACCCTTTGAAGCACTTTATGGTAGAAGGTGTCGATCTCCGGTTGGGTGTTTGCAGTAAGTGAATTTGCTCTTCTTGGTCCCGAGGTAGTCTATGAGGCTACGGAAAAAGTTTGACTTATAAGGGATAGGTTGAAAACAGCTCATAGTCGACAAAAGTCTTATGTCGATAATAGAAAGAGGGATATTGAATTTGAAGTAGGTGATTGGGTCTACTTGAAGATCTCACCCATGAAAGAGGTGATGAGGTTTGGAAAGAAGGGGAAGCATAGCCCCCGGTATGTTGGGCCTTATGAGATCTTAAAGTGTGTCGGAAAGGTCTCTTATTAGTTGAAATTGCCATCGAATTGGCCCCGGTTCACCCGGTGTGCATTCTATCTCTAAAAGGTTTAGGGGTGAATGAGAACCTTTCTTATGAAGAGGTTCCGGTCGAAATCTTAGATCGTCAAGTTAAGAAGTTGAGGAATAAAGAGGTGGCCTCCGTAAAAGCCCTATGGAGAAACCACCTAGTTGAGGGTGCAACATGGGAGGCCGAGGTCGACATGAAGTCCTGCTACCCTCATCTTTTTCCTCCTACTCCTAGCCAAAGTTGAGGTTAGTAGTCTCTCTTAATTAAGTATAAATTGAAAATCATGTGTGTTGATGATTATGACATGATTTCCTTGTATGTGCATATTTTTGTGAAAAATCATGCTTAAGTTGTATTTTGAGTTTTCATGAATTTTGTTTCTCATGGTTGAAATTGCACCCATAGATGTTGTGTGATGTTGTCTTCATGAGAGTTGTAATGAGCATACTTGATGTTGTCTTGTTAAAGAAATGTCTTGTTGATTGTTTAATATATATGTTGATGCTCATTGAATATGGAGAAGGTAGTTCCTCCTATACTTATGTGAAATAAAAAGTTTTGAGCATAGTGATGTTGTGGATTAAACTCCTATATGATATGATGATATGATGTTGTTAATGTGTCTGGTTGTTGTGCTGCTAGTTTGAGTCATTGTCTCCATAGAAAGAAGTCCAAGTGACATTCGGGGACGAATGTTCCTAAGGGGGGGATATTGTAACACCCCAGAAATTCTATGACTTGAGTTAGAGCTTCACCTTATGAATAATGACTTAAAAATAGTTAAAATGATGTTTCAAAACCTAAATAAATGCAATTGACTTGGTTTGGAAGAGTAAAAGTCTAAACGTCAAGAAACGACCTCCACGTCCGGAAAACTAAAGAAGAATGTGTTCAGTGTGTCCTTAGGTTTTGGGCAGATTTGTGAGTGTCGTATGATGGTATAATCTTATAAAAAGATTTCAATTAGGTAAATATATGTTTATAGGGTCAAAAAGTTTGAATACGACTCCCCGAAACCCCGAGAAGGACCCCAACTTTGGCCAAGCAAGTTGCTAAGGCAGCTTGCAAATTGCACTTGGTTGGAAGAAGTGCGCATCGCAGACTAGCTCCCTCAAGGAGCAAAATGTTAGTTCGCGACGTGGTCGTGTCGCGTACTCTACTGTCTCAAAGTTTAATTCCAAATATCTTCAGGGAACAGCTCCGCGTCGCGGACTTGTTCCGCGACGAAAATGTAGAAATTCATAAATCAAATTTTACTTCATTAAAGAGTCCAACTAAGTGAGGGGTATTTAGGGTACTTTAGGGGGCGTGTATATAATGATTTTTAAGTCAATTTACCTCACTTTTATCACTCAAGCACAAAACCCCAAAGATCTAAACCTAAAGTTCCTTCTTCTCTATACTCTCTCTCTCCTAAAAAACTCCATTGAAGAAGATTGGAGTTTCAAAAAGAAGACCAACTCTACAAGGTTTCAACTAAGATTTTCGTGGTTAATTCGTCAATAAGGTATGGTCGCTTATCACTCTTGGGATTCCTTTCCCCAAGAGGCCCCTTCAAGATGAATTTCAATTGCTTATATTGATGTTGATTATGTTATTACTTCATGAATTACCTTGTATTATGTATTGGTTATGAATTGTTTGGTAATTGAAGTTTGGATGTCCCACGAAGGGCAAGAAGGTATGAAGGTTGGTTCTTCTTTGAACTCAAGTATGAAAGGTGAATTACGTAGATTGTAATGATGTTATACCTAATGTGTTGATGTGGTGAAAGGATTGTTGCTCACTTATGAACACATATGAGCTATTATAGTAAGATGACTACATAAGAGTCTAAGAAAAGGCTAATGTGAACTTATGTGATGACTAAAGATGATTACAAAAGGGAATTAGATACTTAGCACGGAAAGGTCATGTAAATGAGATAGGGGTCTCATGTTTAGTAAGTTTGTCTCCCTACATGGGTTTCCCCACGTTTAGCATGTCCGGATTACCCACGGTATATGTTGTCTCATGAGATGGAAACCCCTACGTTTAGTAAGTTAGGGTTTCTAGAAGCAATCTCCTTGACCCTTAACTATATGCCCACATAGGACTCTAGTTTAGTGGATCCACCTAGATATCTATGTACGAATGGTTACACCTTAGGCAAGTGTTAACCCTCTTTTTTTTGTGTGGGAGTAGAACACCGGATTCCATGTAGCTCTCATGGTCTATGTCGGTTATTGCAATATTTCCCTAATGTAAAAGTAAATGAAGGTATGAAAGGTGTGAACTCTTACTAGGACTTTCTTAAGGGTTTCTACATAGTGTAAGGGAGGGTATGGGACTTCTCTTGCACATTGAACTTGTGGGATCCTAAGAGATGGTTGTAGTAGTGTTCTCTTATGATTATGATGATTATGACTTATATATGTTGAAGTTATGTTATGTATGATCATTATGAATATGGTAAGTTATGATGAAATATGATCTTATGAATGTATGCATGAAGTAGGTTGCTTAATGTGATACTTGGCTTTCAATAGGGTTATGGGGTTCTATTATTTGCATTGCACTAGTATTGCTTGGGTTGTCTACATGTTGGGATGATATTATGTTGGGTTGTACTATGATGGTTACTTTGTGTGCATATTGGATTTACTTAGTAAAAACCATGTTTTGACTAAATGTCCTTTTATGCATGTTTCAATGGTTTTTATGCATAGTAGCCATACTTAGTACGTGTGTTGTACTAACCTATATTTTCTCCCTTTTCCCCAAACATTTAGGTTCGGGCCGTTGAGGATTCAAGCTTACTTCTCAAGACACTTGGAGTTGCTTCCCCAAGTTGGTGAGTCCTCAAGTCCGAGGACAAGACCCTATGATCTAACTTCTATGTTTAGTTCTTTGCTTATGTTTAAAGACATTGTTGTACTTTCCTATTTCAAGACTTCTTATTGATGTAAGGGCTAAGTCCCATTTTCGATACTTCTATGTCTAGATGGTACATTGTGTTGAAGTTAGATTATGTTTTTCATATATGAAGTGAAGTTGAACTTCCAAAGTAAAAGTTTTAAATTTTCCATGATTTTATTCTAAGATACATGTTATGACGAATGCTAAGGGCTTGTATAAGACCTCTTCGAGGTCAAATAACCGGTAACGACTAGGGGGTGCTCTCGGGTCGTTACAGGTGTGGTACATTTTGGTACTTCTTAGTGACTTTCTACCCTCCTTGAAATTACACTAGGCTTTCAACCTCTTTATTTTATTTTTGTTTTTATTTTTTGACATCCTACTGTTTTACCTTCTTTCCCTTGATTTTCTTCACTCATGGATGTGACTTTAGACTTTGTAGCTCTTTATTTTTCACTTTCATCTTTTTCTTGCGTTTAATTTTTTTTTTAGCTTTCAACAAGTCACATCCTTTCCTCTCTTTCCTTTTTCTTTGTTTCAACATCAAACTCTTTTCATACCCATTTTTCTTTCGGTTTCCTCTTTCATAGCCACCCTCAACTTATGGATTTTCCATTGGTTGAGGTGCACAATACCCGATATCAGATCAGGGCCAAGATTGAAGTTACTATTTACATTAGCCACCCTCAACTTAGGCTTTTCACCTAAGTTGAGGTACACATGTCCAAGGAGGGACCGGGGCCAACATAGTAGATTATGGGAAGGTGAGTTAGGGGTTTAGAAAGAAATGGTCTCATTTAGGCTCAAAGCATTTGGATCAAAGGGAGCATTTATTTCATTTGGTTGGATTCTTCTTTTAAGCGATTTGTGGACTTATCAAAACAAGGGCCTATGATCACTTCCTAGCCACTAGAGTAGATTGTCTTAGCGGAACTAACCGGGCAAGTTCTAGATTGGCACACAAATTTTTTGAACAATCAACTATTCTCGCACACTCTTGGCACATAGTGTCATTATCAAATTATTAGATTGTCCAGTTCAAGTTTTAGCGTAAGTCGTGCCATCAAGTTGATTCATTATCATGTCATACTCAGAGCCAACACATTCAACTTATCTTAGCCTACAAATTCTAGCACACATCACAAATTTTGGACAGGTATCATTTTTCACAACCCATCATGCTTCATTTTTTTTCATGCTTCTACACATACGATCCTAACACATGCCGGTTCAACTGAAATTAAACAGTCTCTTGAGGGAAAAGAACACAGGCAAGAAAACCCCAAGAGAGGATTATGAGTTGGGTTACTCAGACATTACCCTATCGCTCACAATCCATTTACCCCACCCCCAACAAAATAAGGTGCAATTGTCCCCAATGCACAGAAAAGGTAAAGAATAATGGATTAGGTGAAGCAAACCTGTGACGCATAGCGCCGAAGACCTATCAACAAGTGGGTGGGTCCGGATACCCAGAGCCTACTAAATCAACAGTCGGGTCACACTCAGTAGTGCCCGCATCAACAAGGACTGCACCATCAGTGGTGCTCACATCAATCTTCTCGGGCACAGAACTCGATGCCCCAGCAGCACCCTCCAGTGCTCTTTTCTGGCGCAACTCCTCATCTAATATCGATGCTCTCCTAGCCTGCTCCTCCTTCTTAAGCTCCCTTTTTCTAGTTCGAGCATCAACAACGGTCTCAGAAGGTTGACTAGAACAGTGCCTCTTTCCACGAGCACGGGTGGGATCGGGTTGTGTCTCTGCGTCCACCCTGAATAAGGCATCAAGAATGGTATCCTCAGACAATACCATCGGTGCATGCTCTGGCTCATTCGCAGAAATCTCAAGAATGGCATCCACATCAGCTCGGAGACTAGCCAACTCCGCTCGGATGGAGGAAAGATTGGTGTCGGGAGGTGGTCGGGCCAGAACCCTCAACTCAAACGCATCCAGGCATTTATGAACTGCCTGGATCTGCTGCTTTGTCTGCTTTGCCACCCTTTTCTCAGTTCTAGCCTCAGACTCTGCTATCGACTTTTACATCCAAGGCTAGATGTGGTGCTGCAGCGTGGCCATCTGAGCCTCTAATTTATGTACTCTGGCCATCGGGACAACGGCAGCTCCTGACGGTTGTATGGACTTGGATGAGCTAGGAGCCCTACTAGCGGCCTGAGAAGAGGAGGCCAGGACAGTATTGGTGTGGCCTAGTATAATGGGATCACCGCTTTGTGCCTGCTCCACCGTGTCTGCAAGATCTATGCCCAAGGGAGGTACCTCAACCTGGGGCTCTCGGCATGGTGCTGCCACATTTGTCTCATCTCGAATGAGGCCTATATCCAAAGTCCCAGTAGGGTGGATCAACCTATCACAGTGCCAGATTGGCACTCCAGAAACCCTGCACAACTGAAAAAATCAAACATGAAAAGGGGTAAGTAGTGGAAGTCTTGAACGCCCTCTCGAGAATCTCTATCAGCAACATGCGGGCAAAGTCAATCTCCAATCCTACTACTAATGCTGCAACCATGACGGCTCTGTCCCATGTGATTTGGTTGTTAGCTTTTATAGGCGACACCCTGTTGCGCACCAACAACCAGAAGAACTTGGCCACAAAATTTAATGTGGCATTTCGAATACCCAACCGTGGTGCGGCAATGTGTTTAGCCAACCATAGTGTAACAGCCTCCCACTGCTCAGCATTTCTCTGGAAAGCGCTGCCTCTCACATTATGTTCAGAGGCCAAGAGTGACCGGTGGTAGGGCCATAGAGAAATCGACTGATGGTGGCATGTGATATTTCCACCGAAAAACCTCAGACCATAGTGGAAATGAGAGGGCTCTGGACTGTGGGCTTGGACCGCTTGGAGATCGAACCGCGAAGAGTGGCAGCATAGGAGGCGTAGAACTCCCACACAATCTCCTTGTTATAAGTCCTTGGGTCTCGAGCCATCCTGTTACACTTGTGAAGTTTAAAAAGTTGGTGGATGTCGGGGATAGTGTGCAAGCTCCCCGCGAGGACTCTGCGCTCCTCTGTAATAAGTCGGGGTATCTTCTCTTTGTCATTTTTCATCTTGGCATCTTGATAAATCTGCCATTGGCCCTCAACACACCATCTATTTGGCTCACTGGCCACTGGAGTTGGGTCATCATTCCGTGGTGCTGGTACTGACTCCGAGCTAGTGGCCTCATCAGACGAGGCTGCTTGTTCATTTTCGCCAGAACCTGTGGCTGATTTAGCAATGGACCCTTTAGCATGGGCAGACTCGGAGCCGAACGTAGACCCATTCTTTGACTGGGAGACAGTGACTACGTCGGGAATCAGCTTTCAGGGGTTGCCTCTAGTGACTCGGGTGCAGTGGATGAGGTCCTTGTGTTGGGAGGAACGTATGTCGGATCCGTCTCCACATCGTTATCTTCGTCGATTAGCCTGAAGCTAGGGGCAACAGATTTTGACTTGCCCGATTTTGTATAGGTGACTAGATTCTTGGGTGCCATAGTTCCTATGGAAGAGTTATTAGTACCAAAACTAAAAAAACACACTCGAACTAATTTTAGAACTAAAAGCGAACAACAACAAAGACCAAAAAAAATTCAGACAGTGGCTACAGTGGTTATCTACGGTGGGGACCTACGGTCCGTAGACTGATCTACGGTCCGTGGAACCCTTCCTTGGATTAGAGGACCAACAATATTGGTCGCAGATGGAGACCACGAATGTACAGAACGGTCCGTAGATTGATCTACGGACCGTAGTCCACCTTCGTGGTTTCACACTTGGTGAAATTTTCAAATGCATCCAACCACGAACCTGATCTACGGTCCATAGATTGATCTACGGTCTGTAGACGGGGTCTCGTGGACGGGATCTGTGCCAAGATACCGTTTGGAGCTCACCACTCTGCTTCATGGACCTACAAATATTGAAAGTTGCTTCTTCATTTTTCAGTCTGAACTTCATCTGCCCCTTCTCCATATCAACCAACGCACGCCCTGTGGCAAGGAATGGTTTCCCAAGAATGATGGGAACCTCACAGTCAAGAATCACAAAATCCACCGAAAAGATGAACCACTCCACTTTCACTAGCACATCATGGAGAACACCAATGGACCTTTTTACGGTTCAATCGGCCATAAGTAACTGCATCGTAGTAGGCTTTGGATCCCCAAGACCCAACTTCTTATAAATAGGCAATGGCATGAGGTTGATGCTAGTACCAAGATCACACAATGCCTTAGTAAAGTGTAACAACCCTATAGTACATGGAATCGTGAAAGCACCAAGATCTTCCTTCTTCTACACAAGAGACCTTGTAGCAATAGCGCTACAATGCTGCAATCTAACATCATCTTCAAAACTCACAAACCTTTTCTTTGTCACCATATCTTTCATACTAGAATAACTCTCTAGTTCAATCCCCTCAAAGTTAGTGATCCAAAAGATTATACTAGTAACTATTAGAAATTTACTCTATTAAATATTATGGAACCATTTTGACTTTATATTGTACAATAATAAGTGGCAAGTTGCATTATTTTCTTGTTAGGGATTGGAGAGGTAACTTTGTGGGCAATAAGCCAATTTACATGTTCAACGACTTATATCACATTGTCTAAAAAAAAAGATAAGTGACCTAATATTTTAAAATGAAGTTCTACAACCCAATTTGAATATTTTAATAAGGCTTCTTATGGATTCATCTGTGCTACATATTTACCTAATTTTTTATTGACTGAATGGATATATACATATCGAGCGAAACTTGACTTGTATACATATTGAGAGAAACATGACTTGGTTGAACAGATCAAATTTCCATGAGCAAATCTTACCACAAAAATAAGAAATATTTATTTTAGACCTCCCAAAATTGGGAGAATAAGTTATATTAGAACTATATAGGCATATAAGAGGAGTCCATACCTAATTCGGGTAGAAATGTAATATTAGTAAGTAATATAAATTTACTCTAGTAACTTTGTTGGAACTATTTTGACTTCAATTGGTACAATAAGTGCAAAGTTGTATTATTTTTCATGTTAGACTATGGTGAGATAATCCTTGCGGGAAAGAAGCAGCATTACATGTTCAATAACTAATACTATCATTTTGTCTAGAGATTATAATGTTTCGTAAAATATCAGACGTACCCTAATATTATAAAATGAAGTTTTACTATCAAATTTGAAAATTCTAATAGGGGCGGTTTGAAAAGCCCCTATGGTAATTGGATTTGGTGTAATTACACTGTCTGTCTTGTTTGGTTGGACAGGTAATTACTTGGTCAACAGATAATTGATGTAATTGGCAGGAGTTAATTACACTCTCCAATTCACAGGAAAAGGTTGTGAATTGCTGGTAATTGCATGGTGTAATTACCAGCTGATTACTTTTTAATTTCTTTTTTTATTTATTTTTATTTTATTTTTTGTTTTAATTTTTTAATTCTATTATTTTAAGTTCTTTTTTTATTTTTATTATTCTAAAAATTTATACAAGTTTATTTTTTATTTTTTATTTTTTATTATTATATTTCATTTTCTTGTCATTCTTAACCTTACTTCACGTGATTCTATGCAATTTTTTCTTATTGTCTATTTCATTATGCCTTGCTTATTTTCTCATTAGCATAATTTTATTAGTATTTTAATTTTTTAATTAAAATAGAATTTATTGTTAAGTAAGGTTATTGACTTACGTTTTTTTAAAATAAAATAAATAATATTTATGTATGCCATGTTGAAATTTGCGATAAGAGTATTAGGTTAAATCTTTTGTTTTGAATTTATAACTTATGTTATTTTTTCAGTTTCATTTGTTTTAGTAATATTGAATTCACATTGCAAGTCATTTTTTAATTAGATTTGATACATTATCTTTTTGTCAAACATTTTAATAATTTAGGACATTTTATTTATATATTAATTTTTTTGTCATGCATTTCACGATGTTCGTAGAATTAAACTTCATACTTTTAGTTTTTATGATCAATTCAATTGAAATATATTAATTTGAAAAAAAATATAAATCAATTATTTTTTTCATAATATTAGTTAAGAACATATATTTATTAATTAATATATTTTCAAAAAATAATATATATCTTAAATATTTAATTTAATATGATTTATAAAGTTTCTTATTTGTCTAGTAGAAATTTTAAATAATTAATTTTTATTTTAAAATTTTAATATAATTTTATGATTGCAATTGTGTATCCAAACAGAATATGTGTAATTACACTGTGGCATCCAAATAGGACATGTGTAACTATAGTGTAGTTACACTGAGGCAAATAAACATGTCAGTGTAATTACTAGACTGTGTAATTACTAGGCTAGTAATTACTACCCTAGTAATTACATCAATTCTAATTACCAGGTGGCTTTCCAAACAGACCCATAATGTTTTTATGGGACTAATTAGTTTACATATTCGTCTAATTTTTAGATGGATTGAATTGGGAGGAAAAAAGTGGGATTAACAAGTAAATATTGGTCATAATTTTAGCAGGTTGAGTGGGTTAAAATATTTTTGCCCCATTAAAAAAATTTTGGTAAAGTTATACATATTAGTAACTATGAGAAAATATGCTTAATTCATTTATCCCATAGATGGCTAGAAAGGTAATACTAGGATTTTTTTTATATTTAATATGTTAGCTTTGTAGGCACTATTTTAGCATATAACTATACAATAAGTGGTCAGTTAGATTGTTTACGTTTAAGGACGAGGGAGCTAATAGGTGGATTTATTTGCTCGGCAAATAAGACTATCACTTTCTCTAGATAGCTTTGATGCCTATCAACAAAAGAAAGAGAAGTACCCTATTATTCTTGAATGAAATTTTACCATCAAAATTGAATATTTTAAAAAGGAATTTACCACTCCTATAATATGTGTGTTTTTTTGATTTTCCATCCGGTGTCTGTTATGTGCATTGGAGCCCGACTATTTCTAATTTGCACCGTAGGGCCCCATTTAGGGGTAGCGCTTGTTGGGTTCAAAAGTAATTTGGGCGTCATGCGGAAACTTACAATTGTAAATCAAGACCCTAATAAATTAGATGACAAAAAAAAAACATATTAAATGCATATTATTAGTATGGTTTGGTCAATCGACCTATATATTGAAAACTAATATTTAAAAGACATAAATATGTTTAGGAGAAAATCTCCCCATAAACAAGACTCTCTAAACGACTACATTGTAGATGTTATTGTGTTCTGTTATGAGAATAGAGATCTTCAATTTATAGATCTCTAAATTTTTCCTCTAAAGAAAGAATAAATCAAATATGGAAAAAATTATATTTTCCCTTCAAGAAAAGTTAAAACATTTATGGTAATACTTTAATTTTCCTTCAAGAGAAAAATAAATTTCAAATATGGTAAGAAAATCAGGGAAAATTCCTAACAAATCTCCCTTTTTGGCTTTATTTTCTTGACAAAATTTGATTCACCTTCTTCATATGCATGATAATCTTATTCTTCACATAGTCTTCATCACCGTTGTTTGCCATGGTTAAAAATAAAGTTTAAAATATATGGGTTAAAATGATTTTAAAATATTTTGTTTTTATTTTTAAAACTGCAGCTACAGGAATGTTGAAAATATGGTTTAAAACATCTTGTCCACATGTAGCTAGACAAAAATTATAATTATCATCAAATTGATTACAAATTGATTTGAAACTATCTTGAGTATGTCTTCAACCTCAATGAACTTGGATCATTGAATCATTAGCTCTGATACCACTTATTTGGTTATGAAGGTGATTAGGGCTCATGCGGAAACTTACAATTGTAAATCAAGACACTGATCAATTAGATGACAAAAAATATATACTAAAGACATATTATTAATATGGTTTGGTCAAGCGACCTACATATTGAAAACTAATATTTAAAAAACATACATATGTTTAGGAGAAAAACTCTTAAACGACTACATTGTGAATTTTATTGTGTTCTGTTATGAGAATAAGGATCTTCAATTTATAGATCTCTAAATTTTTCGTCTAAGGAAAGAATAAACCAAATATGGAAGAAAATTATATTTTCCCTTCAAGAAAAGTTAAACATTTATGGTAATACTTTGATTTTCCTTCAAAAGAAAAATAAATTTCAAATAAGGTAAGAAAATCAGGGCAAAATCCTAACAGTGCTCCCTACCAAAATAAATTCATATTCAAGGCTTGAACACAACCTTAGTTAAAGCAGGATGAGATTCATCCAATGCATCACATCCTTTGGTGGTAATATGTATTTTATTTATTCAACTCTATGTTGTGTAAGCAAGTAATACTAATAGTTTTTCAAAAAAATAAAATAAAAATGAAATACTTATAAATATAGAATAACTTTCTGATTCAATAGTCCCCAAGTTGGTGGCCCAAAAGATTATACTAGTGACTATTAGCAACTTTATTAAATTTTATGGCACCATTTTGACTTTATATTGTACAATAATAAGTGGCAATTTGCATTATTTTCTTGTTTAGGGATTGGATAGGTAATCTTGGTTGGCAATAGGCGACTTTACATGTACAATTACTTATTTCACATTGTCTAAAGATCAGTAAGGTTTGTCTAAAATAAATGAGGATAAGTAACCTAATATTTTAAAATGAACTTCTACAACCCAATTTGAATATTTTGATAAGGTTTCTTATAGATTAATTTGGGCTACATATAATTTTAGATGGACTGAATTGGATGGGTAATACTAGGAACTTTTGGAGATTTAATCTATTAAATTAGTAGGCCCTATTTTAGCATATCATTATATGATAAGTGGCCTGTTATATTGTTTACATTTAGAGACGGGTGAGCTAATCCTTGAAGGTAATAGGATTGACTCGGATCAACAAAAGAAGAGAAGTACCCTATTATTCTTGAATGAAATTTTACTACCAAAATTGAATATTTCGAAAAGGTTTCTAATGGGATAGATTGGGACAACATAATATCCACATTTTTAGATGAATTAGATTAAGGTGAGCTTGTAATTAAGTGGGAAAATGCTGAGCTTTACTTGACTTGGATGTATAAATTATTTTTTATGAAATAATTTACAAGTCCTATAATATGTGTTTATTTTTTGTTTTCCACCCAGTGTCTGGTACCTTCATTAGAACCCGACTATTTCTAATATGTGCCGCATAGCACACTATTTGGGGGAAAGCACTCCCTACCAAGATTTTTTCTTAACCAAGGGATCGAAAACGAGACCTCTAGTTAAGGGAGGAGTATCTCTATCCACTACACCACATCCTTTGGTAGTAATATGTGTTTTATTTATTCCACTTTATGTTGCGTAAATAAGAAATACTTATAGCTCTAGAATAACTATATAGTTCAATCCTCCCAAAGTTTATGGTCCAAAATATAATACTAGTAACTATTAGCAATTTAGTCTATTAAATTTTGTGGCACCATTTTGACTTTATATTTTACAATAATAAGTGGCAAGTTGCATTATTTTCTTGTTTAGGGATTGGAGAGCTAATTTTGGTGGGCAATAGGCGAATTTACATGTTCAACAACTTATATCACATTGTCTAAAGATCATTAAGGTCGGTGCAAAAACTGAAGATAAGTAACCTTATATTTTTTAAAAGAAGTTCAACTACACAATTTGAATCTTTTGACAAGATTTTTTATGGATAAATTTGGGAAATATATTTACCTAATTTTAGATGCACTGAATTGGATGGGTTCAAGGTGGGTGATCAGGTAAATGGGTGGATACATATCGATCAGAACTTGATCAGGTTGAACAAATCAAATTTGCTTAAGCTAATTTTACTACTAAAATAATAAATATTTAGTAGAAATGTAATTTTAGTAACTAATAGTAGTTTACTTTACTAACTTTGTTTGAACTATTTTGACTTCAAATAGTAGGATAAGTGCACTGCAAGTTGTATTATTTATCATGTTAGAGTATGATGAGATAATCCTTGTGAGAAATAGGCAGCATAACATGCTCAACAAGTAATACTACCACTTTGTCTAGAGACTATAATGCTTGGTAAAAAAATCAGAAGTAACATAATATTCTAAAATGAAGTTTTACAATCCAATTTGAATATTTTAATAAGGTATTTATGGGATTATTTGGATTACACATTTGTCTAATTTTTACATAAATTCAATTGGGAGGGTCAAAGTGGGATTTACCAGTAAATAAGTGGGTCAATCTCAATCAAAACATGAGAAGATTGAATATATCAAATTATTGTGGTCTAATCATTCCAGTCCTAAATATTTGATTTAGTCCACCAAAAGTTGAGCGGAAAAAGTAAGAATAGTAAACATTAGTATATATGTTTTGTTAAATCCTCCCAAAGTTTGGAGGAAAGATAATACGAATAACGTTTAACAATTTAATCTATCGACTATTTATTGGTTTTAAACTATATGGTAATGTTGTATTATTTTCCAGTATAGGGATTGGTGAGACAATTCTTATGGGCAATAGGTAGATTGACATCTTCGATAAGTAATAGTTTCACTTTGTCTAAAGATCATCAAGCCCAGTCAATAAAAGAATGAAAAATAACCTAATATTCTAAAATGAGGTGTGAACATTAATAAAAGATGAGTAAATATTGGTCAATATTTTTTAAATTTCAAATATATTTTTATCTCTACCACCAAATCGGCCCCCCCCCCCTCTCCCTCCCCCCAACAAAATAAAAAATTTAATAATTATTTTTGAAAAATGTTTAAGATTTTTTTTATCTCACCCAAACCCTACCACCCCTAATCCCTACACCCCCCCCCAAAAAAAATCTTTCGAAAACTATTTAAAATTTATTTATTTTTTTATTTTTACCCACCACCCCCCACCCAGGCCATTCCCCTCCTCCGCCACCTTCGTTAATTTTTTTAAAAAAATATTTTTGGAAAATATTTCAAAGTTAAAAAAAATTCAGTTTTTATGCCACCTTCCCTACCCCCCCCCCCCCCCCCGCCCCCCATCCAGGCCATCCCCATCAAATTTTTTTTAAAAAAAGTTGTTTTTGGAATATATTTCAAATTTAAAAATAAATTCTTTTTTTAATTCCAACCCACCCCAGCTGCCACCCCCCACCCAGGCCACCCCGTCAATTCTTTTTCTTAAAAATTATTTTCAAAAAATATTTCAAATTTAAAAATTATCATTTTTTATTCCACCCCCACTCCTATCTCGCCATCCCCATCAATTTTTATTTTTTTTGAAAATATTTAAAATTTAATTTTTTTATCATTTTTACGCCACCCCTTACCCCTACCCCCAGGACATCACCGTCAATTTAAGGAAAAAATTATTTTTGGAAAATATTTCAAATTTACAAAATTCTCAGATTTACGCCACCACATAACACCTACTCCTACACCCATCCACCCCCCCCCCTCCCCCAGACCCCGTCAATTTTATTTTTTTAAAAAAATAAATTATTTTTGAATTTTTTTCCTAGGCTCAGGTCCTTGGTCAAATCTCAAGGTCGGATTTTGTAAAGGTTATCGGGGTCTTGTCCTAGTTTGGTTGTCGGGGTCGGGTCCTAGATCAATTATCAAAAATAAAAATATTTTTCATTCACAACCCAAACATTAAAAAATAGTTTCTAAATATTTTCGAGAAAATATTTTTTACTCGCAAACTAACCATGTAAAAATAAGTTAGAAATCCACTTATTTTTCATGAAAACATTTTCCTTCGTAGCAAACATACCCTTAATCTATTAATTTTTGTGGCACTATTTTATCATATATCTATAAGATAAGTGGCCTATCAGATTGTTTAAGTTTAGGGACGGACGAGCTAATCACTATCAAAATTGAATAGTTTGAAAGGTTTTCAATGGGTTAGTTTGGGGCAACATAATCTCCCCATTTTTAGATGAGTCAGATTGAGGTGAGCTTCTAAATATGTGGGTAAATACAAAGGTAAATTTTACTAGGATGTATAAATAAAATTTTGATGAAATAATTTACCACTACTATAATGTGTGTTTTATTTATTCCACTCAATGTTGCGTGAATAAGTAAAACTTATAACTTTTAGAATTTAATTTCTCTAGTTCAATCCTCTAGAAGTTGGTCCAAAATGATACTAGTAGTTGCAAGTTGCATTATTTTCCTGTTTAGGGATTGGATATCTAATATTTTGTGGGAAATAGCTGAGTTTAGATGCTCAACAACTAATATGACATTGGCTAAAGATCATTAGTCGGTGTAAAATGAAGACAAGTAACGTAATATTTTAAATTGAAGTTGTATTACCAATTGAATATTTTGATACGTTTTTTATGGATTAATTTGGATTACATATTTACCTAGCTTTTAGATGGATAAAATTTGATGTGTTAAAGCTGGTAGATGTAGTAAATGGAAGGATACACATCGATCAAAACTTAACCAGGATGAATAGATCGAATTCTAGTGATGAGCTAATATCACCACTCAAACAATAAATATTTATTTTGGCATGTCCAATATAACAGAAACCACATGAGAAAGGAACGGAAGGAATATCTATATATACAAGGAGTACAAGTCCCAAAATATGAACGAAATATACAGACTTGTCTCAGAATGCAAAAGACTAGCCAAACTATAGAGAATGAGACATGTATGATCCAGAAGGCCATAAGGTCATCCTCGCCTCTGAATCCCGCAAAAACTAGCTCAAAATCAGCGTTCATAACGGGTGCCTAGATGAGAATCATATAATAGATGTAAAGTGTAGTATGAGTACCAAAACAATAGATACTCAGTAGGTATCATAGGTGAACGTAGCATGAAAAGCAAGAATATAACACTGTAGATGTCAAATTTATGAAAATTCAACAAGAATGAACATGAGTCTAGGAAGGAACGAAATGAAAGCAAGTAACTAACTATAAACTAACTCAATCCCCATAAGCCTAGAAGGTAAACTCATGACTCGAATGGATACCCATAGGCCCGATGGGTAAACATAAGAATTATAGCCAGAGAGTATGAAAACAGGTGAGTCCAGAAAAGGATAGTGTGTAGCCCATACCTCGAACCATGGATAAGACATCCAAAATAACCAACCATGTAACTAGGTATCAACTCAAATAGAGGATAATGAGACCCAAAATCGGACTGTGGCTGAAGATCAAGTGTCCAGATCTTGAATTTGTGACTATATAAAAGGTAGCATGACCAGACCTTGAATCTGTGTAACGATTGGTTTCCGTGGTTATCGAAAACCCAATGGGGAAAAATTTTGGGCCGAAAAACTTTTTGGTAGTATCTTGATATTTCCCAACCTAGTCCAGATTTGGACGAAATCGGAGTCAGTGAGGTCTAGGGAAATCTGGTAACAAATAAGGGATCTAATTATGAATTTGATTGCATGAGTAGATAGCTAAGACGTTGAGAAACCATACGACTTTACGAAATCAAATTCAGGCAAGTAGAACTCTCAAAACTAATCTTAGAGTGAACGAGTATTTTCTGAGTGTCATGGGATGAAGGTGTGTTTTGAAATAGAGGTTTGGAACTCTTAATTTGACTCATTAGTTCCGTGCAGGCCGCCAGGACGGGATTTATTCCGCCAGTGCGGGGCCCTGTGGTGAGATGGGGACCGCCGTAGTGGCTCAGTCCCGATTTAAGTCAGAATTAATCCCTAAATTCATTTTATTCTACAAGTACGACTTTGAGAGCTAACGAACGACCCGGGGTGTTTTCTTTGAAAGTTTTTCACCATTCTTGAGGCTAAAGGTAAGGTCTTCACTCCCTGAATCCATTTTTCGATCCATAAAACTTAGTTTCTTGGGTAATTATCGATGGGGGATGGTTTTGATATGGGATTTATAGTGGGAGAAACCCAAACCTGGGTATGGGGATCAAGGGTTTGGTCTAGGGTTGATCTTATTGATTATAATCCGGGTAATTAGGTTTTGTTTATTGATCCTCGCATTATTATGATTATTTGTAGACCAAGAGCCAGCGAAAAGAATCCAGAAAGGGAAGAATCATGTATCTTAGGGGATTTAAGCTTTGTTCGAGGTAGGTGATTGTTATGATTTCATGTTGTGTGATATATGTTTGCACTTGCTTTATTATATTGCATGTATGTATGCGAATGTTGTACTATTGATCACACAAATCGTAAATGAGTATGAAAGAATAACTATATGTCATGAATCACTTCTTAATTGTATGATTGTGAGAATGTATATTGTGATTGTGATTGTGGTGTGTTAAATGGAGCGGGTGTCACATTCCGACACACTAATTGGGATTGGATGTCACATACCAACATAAACACTGGAACGGGTGTCACGATTCGACACACTAACTTGGAACGGGTGCCATGATACGGTACACTAACTGTTTGTGTAGGTTCCGTGAGAGGACCAATGACTTGTTATACATATACTTATTGCTGAGAATGTGGAATTGTACATTGATCTTGAGATGATATTGATATTGTATATGTTCGGTGTATGCATGTTTATGATGTTGTAATTACTTGCTTATATTGCACTTAGTGGATAGTCGCGTGATCCTACCAGTACACTTTGGCTGTGTACTAATACTGCACTTTCTCTTTCTTTGTTGAGTACAGGGCATCTTCAGGCGGTTACTGACATACCTCGTTTAGAAGATCAGTGATCAATCGAATTCAAGGGTGAGCCAGTTCTTCCAAGCTGCCATGAGTTCTCTTTTTGCTCAGTCCATCTTATTCGGACTTAGATTAGCACATTAGATATTTCTATGTTTAGTTTGGGTTGTACCCATTTTCCTTAGACTATGGTTCCTTGTTAGAGTGTTGGTACATTGACTTTCAGGTTCTAGGCATTAATTCCGTAATCGTCTGTTAGACTTTTAGAGTTTATGGGAACTCTACTTTATTTCTGCATTTAAGCTTGCTTATGTATCTTTAAATGCGTAGTTTTATGGTTAATTGGGTTGTAGTAATGGTTCTCCCATCGGAGGGTTAGTATGGGTACCAATCACGATGATCTGGGTCGTGACAAAGTTGGTATTAGAGACCTAGGTTCGTTGATCTCGATGTACCAAAACGAGTCTAGTAGAGTCTTTTTGAATGGTACATAGATATTTGTAGTTTTCTTCGAGAGGCTATAGGACTTTAGAAAATCTCTCTATTTTTTCTTATCTCCTTTCGTGCTATAACTTGGTTTCAATTGGAATCTGGTGATCCAAATTGGTATCTAATCTCCTTCACTCTTTTGTCCGTAGATGGTTAACACTAGGTTCAACGGCATCAGGCCCGCAACTCCCATCAACGAGCCAGCCAGCTGAGGAATCCGCAGTAAGAGGTCACGGTTAAGGCATGGGTAGAGGGCGAAAAAGAGGCAGGGACATAGGAAGAGTAGAACCCGCTAAGGGTGGAGCTCCTGTTGAGAGTGATCCCAAAAATGAGAATCCTCCTACGCAGCATGAAGAGATAGAGGAGAATGTTGAGGTTGAAAATGAGGAGGTTTTTGGACAAGAGGAAGAGGTGCAGGCTGAGACTACATGTATTCCTCTGTTAGACCTAGTGTTAGCTCAACAGATTGTGTCTTTCCTAAAAGGATCGGTTGGCCTTGGAGTTCTTCCCGCAGTGCAAGCAACTCAAGCTCCGGCCAATCCCCCTATTGCTATCACTGTCCCCAAGGTGGGTAGAACTGTAGGTAATCATGCCTTCTTCTGTCCTTTGTTGGGTCCTGTTATGACTGGTAATGAACATGAGATGTTGACTAAGTTCTTGAAGTTGAAACCACCGGTGTTCCATGGTTCTCAGAGTGAGGATGCCTATGAGTTCAGCCTAGATTGTTATGAAAGGCTTCATAAATTGGGAATTATCCATCAGCATGGAGTAGAGTTTGTGACTTTTCAACTTCAGGGCGAGGCTAAGCAGTGGTGGAGAGCTTATGTGGAATGCAGATCTTCATCTTTACCCCCACTCACTTGGACCCAGTTTCATGCTCTGTTCTTGGAGAAGTATGTGCCCCGAACTTTGAGGGATCGTAAGAAGGATAAGTTCTTCATCTTTATCCCCACTCACTTGGACCCAGTTTCATGCTCTGTTCTTGGAGAAGTATGTGCCCCGAACTTTGAGGGATCGTAAGAAGGATAAGTTCATGGCTCTGGAGCAATGTGGTATGTCTGTGGCTGCTTATGATGCTAAGTTCCATGCTTTGTCAAGATATGCTACGCAATTGGTGACTACTGAGGAAGAGAGGATCCGCCAATTTGTTAAGGGACTAAATTCTCAATTGCAGGTATTGTCTGTTCATATGACCTCTGCAAGAAAAACTTTTAATGAGGTAACATATTTTGTAAAGAAAGTGGAGGGAGTGAGTAGCTAAGAAAGCCAAGAATTCAGGTAACTTTCAGGGTTCTTACTCCAGAGGTTCAGGGAGGCTGACACTTGCAGCCCGACCAATTCAATCCGCTATGCCCGCTTCTACAGGTAATTACTCGGGAACTCTACAGGATAGCCAGGGATCCACACCTTCGCCGGACAGCATGCCATCTTTTGATCGCACATGTTATAACTTAAAGAACCTGGGCATATGAGGAGAGATTGTCCCCACCCGTGCATATTGGATTCCATGCAGTAGGAGACTAGAGCAGTGTTACCCGCGGGAAATGGTAATAATGGTCAAGGACGTCCACAAGGTGGGCGAGGAGGAAATCAGCGAGGCCGTGGAGGTCGGGGAAATGGTAATGCAGGCAGAGGGTACCATGCAGCCAGGCAGGGAAGTTGCCCGTCATGAGGACAGGGCTCAGTGTTATGCCTTTCCGGGCAAGACCGAGGCAGAGGCGTCTGATGCAGTGATCACATGTGTCAGTGCGATTTGCCTTAGAAATTGATATGATTTGTAATATACTTGATGCCTCCATCTATGTTTCTACACCCGTTGGAGAGTTTGTCATAGTCACCCATGTCTATAGTGCTTGTCCTACATTGTTTATGGTTTTCAGACTTGGGCTTATTTGGTGATTTTGTATATGACTGACTTTGATATAATCTTAGGCATGACTTGGTTGTCCTCCTATTATGCTGTGTTAAATTGTAATATGAAATATGTGACTCTAGAGATCCCCGGTAGGGAAATATTAGAGTGGGAAGGGGTGTACAAGCCTAAGCCAGCTAAGATCATATCCTCCATTAGGGCAAGGAAACTGGTGGGGTAGGGTTGTTTGGCTTATTTGGCTCATATTTGGGACGTTGAGGTTGAGTCTCCCTCTGTTGAGTCTATCCCTATGGTGTCAGAATTTAGTGAAGTGTTTCTTACTGATTTGCTCGGTATGCCTCCAGATAGAGATATAGATTTCTGCATTGATTTGGAACCTGGTACTCGTCCCATTTCCATCCCTCCATATCGAATGGCTCCGGCAGAATTAAGAGAGCTTAAGGCTCAAATCCAAGAACTTCTTGATAAATGATTCATCTGTCCTAGTGCTTCCCCATGGGGTGCTCCTATCTTGTTTGTTAAGAAAAATGATGGTAGTATGAGAATGTGTATAGACTACCGTCAATTGAATAGGGTTACCATTCAAATGAAGTACCCATTGCCTCGAATAGATAATCTTTTTGACCAGTTGCAAGGTACATCAGTTTTCTCTAAGATTGATTTAAGGTCTGGCTACCATTAGTTAAAGATTAGGCCTGAGGATGTGCCCAAGATGATGTTTAGGACCTATTATGGTCACTACTAGTTTCTAGTTATGTCGTTTGGATTGACAAATGCACCTGCAACTTTCATGAGTTTGATGAATGGGGTGTTCAAACCCTTCCTTGATTCGTTTGTGATAGTGTTTATTGATGACATTTTGGTCTATTCAAAAAGTGAGGAAGAGCATGCCGACCATCTTCATATTGTTCTGGGCGTTCTTGGGAAACAAAAGTTGTATGCAAAATTTTCTAAGTGTGAATTTTGGTTGACTTCGATTGCCTTTTATGGAGTTTCAAAAGAGATGGTAATGGTAGATCCCCAAAAGATTGAAGCAGATAAGAATTGGGTCCGACCAAGTTCTGTTACTGAAATTAGGAGTTTTGTAGGGCTCGCTAGCTACTATCGTCAGTTTGTGAAAAAAAATTCTTCTATTGCCACACACTTGACGAATTTGACCAAAAAGGAGACACCATCTGAATGGACTGAAAAATGTGAAAAGAGCTTTCAAAAGCTCAAGACTCTCTTGACCACAACACTTATTCTATCACTACCGGTGGAAGGTAAATATTTTATTATTTATTGTGATGCTTCACATTCTGGTTTGGGTGCGGTGTTGATGCAGGATAAAAATGTCATAGCTTATGCATCGCGGCAGTTGAAAATGCATGAGAGGAATTATCCAACACATGATTTAGAGTTGGCAGCGGTAGTGTTTGCTCTTAAGATTTGGCGGCATTATCTTTATGGTGTTAAGTGCAAGGTGTTTAGTGATCATCACAGTCTACAATATGTATTCACTCAAAAGGATCTGAATTTGAGACAACGCATGTGGATGCAGTTACTCAAGCATTATAATGTGACCGTCCAATATCATCTGGGTGTAACCAAGATGTACCGAGATTTGAAGCAAATATATTGGTGGTCGGGCATGAAGAAAGATATAGCGGAGTTTGTAGCTAACTGTCAAAATTGCCAACAAGTAAACTATGAGCATCAAAGGCCAGCAGCTTTGCTTCAAAGAATGCCAATTTCGAAATGGCAGTGGAAAAGAATAACTATGGATTTCGTGGTTGGTCTTCCCATGACTTCGAGGAAGTTTGATTCCATTTGGGTAGTGGTTGACAGATTGACTAAGTTAGCCCATTTTATTCCGGTTAGAATAGATTATAACGCCAACAGTTGGCCAAAGTTTATGTGAGAGAGATAGTAAGGTTGCACGGGGTGCCTCTCTTTATTATCTCAGACCGTGGTATGCAATTCACATCCAAGTTTTGGAGGAAACTAAATGATGAATTGGGCACACAACTTACTCTTAGTACACCTTTCCATCCACACACGGAAGGACAGTCAGAGATGACTATTCAAGTGTTAGAAGACATATTGAGGGCATGTGTGATTGATTTTGGAAGGCATTAGGATAAGTTCCTACCGTTGTGTGAGTTCTCCTACAATAATAGTTACCACTCCAACATTGATATGGCACCATTTAAAGTGTTGTATGGGAGGGGATGTAGATCACCCATAGGATGGTTGAGGCTGGAGATGTGAAAACTTTGGGGGTTGATTTAGTGAAGGATACTCAAGATAAGGTGAGGAGTATTCAAGCTAAGCTTTTAGCAGCCCAGAGTAGATAGAAGAAGTATGCGGACCATAAGGTAAGAGACATGGCATTTCAGACTAGTGAGAAGGTTCTTCTTAAATTTTCACCCATAAAAGTGGTGATGACATTTGGCAATAAGGGCAAGCTAAGTCCGCAATACATTGGTCCCTTTGAGGTTCTTGACTATGTAGGGCCAGTGTCTTATAGATTGGCTTTACCTCCCAACCTATCTGGAGTTCAATATGAGGAAGAACCGATTGCGATTCTTGATCGTGATGCCCAGGAGCTGAGGACCAAAGAGATTAATTCTGTGAAAGTTCAATGGAAGCATCGTCCTACTGAGGAATCTACTTCAGAAACCGAGAAGGACATGCGAGACAAGTATCCCCAATTGTTCGCCGATTCAGGTACTACTTCACTCTTACTTTAGCATGTTTTTCCTAGTTTATCACTCGGGGACGAGTGATGGGTAAATTGGTATCTATTGTAACAACCGGTTTTCGTCATTACAGAAAAGCCAACTGGGAAAATTTTTGGGCGGAAAAACTTTTTGGTAGTATCTTGAAATTTCCCAACCTAGTCCAGATTTGGACGAAATCGGAGTCAGTGAAGTCTATGGAAATTTGGTAACAAATGAGAGATCTAATTATGAATTTGATTGCATGAGTAAATAACTAAGACGTTGAGGAAACCATACGACTTTACAAAATTGAATTTGGGCAAGTAGAACTCCTGAAACTGATCTTAACATGAACGGGTATTTCCTGAATGTCATGGCATGAAGGTGTGTTGTGAAATGAGGGTTTGGAACTCTTAATTTGACTCACTGGTTCCGTGCAAGCCGCCAAGGTGGGATTTATTCCGTCGAGGGAGGGGGGTGCGCTGTGGCGGGATGGGGACAACCACGATTTAAGTCAGAATTAAGCCCCAAAATCGTTTTATTCTGCAAGTTTTGACTTTGAGAACTAAGAAATGATCCCAGGTGTTTTTTTGATAGTTTTTCACCATTCTTGAGGCTAAAGGTAAGGTTTTCACTCCTATAATCCCTTTATTGATTCGTAGAACTTAGTTTCTTGGGTAATTATCGATGGGAGAGGGTTTTGATATGGGATTTATGGTGGCAGAAACCCTAACATGGGTATGGGGATCAAGGGTTTGGCCAAGGGTTGATCTTATTTAATATAATCCGATTTGTTTAGTGATTCCCGCATTATTATGATTGTTTGTAGACTAAGAACAAGCGGAAAGAATCCGGAAAGGGAAGAATCAAGTTTCTTAGGGGATTCAAGCTTTGTTTGAGGTAGGTGATAGTTGTGATTTCATGTTGTGTGATATATGTTTGTACTTGCTTCATTATATTGCATGTATGTATGCGAATTTTGCACTATTGATCACACAAATCGTAAATGAGTATGAAAGAATAACTGGATGTCATGAATCACCTCTTAATTGTATGATTGTGAGAATGTATATTGTGATTGTGATTGTGGTATGTTGAATAGAGTGGGTGTCGCGTTCCAACACACTAACTGGGATCAGATGTCATGTACCGACATAAATACTGGAACGGATGTCACGATCCGACACACTATCTTGGATCGGGTGCCACGACCCGGTACACTAATTGTTTGGGTATGGGTTCTGTGAGAGGACCAATGACTTGTTATACATACACTTATTGCTGGGAATGTGGAATTGTACATTGATCCTAGATGATATTGATATTGTATATGTTCGGTGTATTCATGTATATGATGTTGTAATTACTTTCTTATATTGCACTTAGTGGGATAGCCGTGTGATCCTACTAGTACATTGTGGTTGTGTACTTATACTACACTTGCTCTTTCTTTGTTGAGTATAGGGCATCTTCAGGCGGTTACAGATAGGCCTCGGTTAGAAGATCAGTGATCAATCGAATTCAAGGGTGAGCCAGTTCTTTCAGGCTTCCATGATATCTCTTTTTGCTCAGTCCATCTTATTCAGACTTAGATTAGCACAATATATATTTCTATGTTTAGTTTGGGTTGTACCCATTTTCCTTAGACCATGGTTCCTTGTTAGAGTTTTGGTACATTGACTTTCAGGTTCTTGGCATTAATTCCACAATCGTTTGTTAGACTTTTAGAGTTTATGGGAACTCTACTTTTATTTCTGCATTTAAACCTGCTTCCATATCTTTAAATGTGTAGTTTTATGGTTAGTTGGGTTGTAGTAATGGTTCTCCCACTGGAGAGTTAGTGTGGGTGCCAATCATGATAGTTTGGATCGTGACAATCTGCGATCAAATGAGCTAGCAGGGAAAAGTCCTATAATGATCCTCCAAGTGACTTTTTTGTAAACTACTTCTTTTTGTTGCTTAGAGCATTCTGATAGAGGCCCCAAGTCATTTATGACTTGTTAGGGCTGATAGCTCGATCACCTGGTCGTTCATTTGGATTTTGTGCAAGTTTGTGTTTCAGAGCTTCTAAAACTTGAATAGTTGACTTCAGTCAAAAGTTCAGGAAGAGATCCTCATAATCTAATTCTAACGGTTCCATTAGCTCCAAAACATTGAGTTTAGTTTAGAGGGACATGTTGTACCTATCTCAAGGCTTCTTGGTCAATTCTAGGCCCCTTTGTGGAATTCAGCTTAAAATAAATCTTGAATATGGGACCCACTTTTTATTGAGATGACCTCAGTTTTAAATGGTACTCATGATCTCCATAGTTCTGTGAGTATACTAAAATATCAACAATGAACACAATGACAAAAGAATCAATGTATGGTCTTACCACATGCGTCATCAAGTCCATAAATGCACCAGTAACATTAGTCAACCCAAAAGGCATCACTAGGAACTCACAATGGTCGTAACGAGTCCTAAATGTGGTCTTAGGGATGTCCACTGCCCTAATCCTCAGCTGATGGTAATCGGTTCTCAAATAAATCCTCAAAAACACTCCGGCACCCTGAAGCTGGTCAAACAACTCATCAATACGATGCATATGATAACGGTTTTTCACCGTTACTTTATTTAACTAGTTGTAATCAATACATCCGCATAGAATCATTATTTTTCTTTAGAAACAGGACTAGCACAATGAATCCCTTACCCTAGAGATCCCAAGAACATATAGAACACCAAGAACAACTACTAAATCTCAATACTTTCAAAACAACTCGAAATTGGTAAAACATTAGGATTATCTTCCCTTGACATAGAAACAAACCCCAATAGTTACTAATCTCGAATTCCTCCTCAATCAAATGACCCACTTTCAAAATTTGAAAAGTTTCAAAAGGTCAAAACTAATTAATGCCAACTTCACTTCTACAACTCCAAGTCGAACGAAATTTTAAATCTAGATTCAAAAAATTCTAGGAAACAATGATCTAGTGTCAAAAACAAAAAATCAAACCAAAACTTTTTATGGAATTTTTGAATAGATCAAAATTCTAAGACTTAAATTTGTGAAAACAAACCTATACAATACTCTGATACCAAATGAGAATAATCAAAGGGTCAATTGAAAGAACTAAGAAAATATATGTGGAATTACTAAAATCTAATCAAATTTATGAGCAACAAAGAACTTTATACATTCACATCTCAATTGAATCTGATCAAATAAAAATAACTCAAACTCGAATTTATATTAAACAAATAAGAAACTTTAAAACTGATATTAAATTAAAAACTTAAGATATACATTGTCTTTTCAATATATAATAATTAATCAATATATGTTCTTAACGAATATTATGAAAAATAATTGATTTTTATTTTTCAAATTAGTATATTTCAATTCAATTAATCATAAAAATTAAAAGTACAAGATTTCTATGAACAACACAAAATGCATGTTTGACAAAAATATTAGAATTATAAATAAAATGTCATAAATTATTAAAATATTTGACAAAAAGATAATCTATAAAGTCTAACTAGAAAATAAATCAATTGCATTGTGAAGTCTCAAGTCAATACTACTAAAACAAATGAAAATTGAAAATATAACATGATTTCTAAATTTAAAATAAAAAATTTAACATAAATTCTTTTGTCAAATTTAAACATAACATACATAAATATTATTTGAAAGAAAAGAAAAATGTAAGTCTATAACTTGATATGTTAGACTTGCTTATGTTTTTTAGTTTATTTAGTTATGTATGTTATCCAAGTTTCATGGTATGCCATGTGGTTATCTTGCGGTCTCTTGTGGCTCTAGGAACCATTTCACGTTTAAGGAGTAATCTTGGGTCATGATAGCATAACCTAATGTGTAAAAGGTCTATCGATGAAGGTATTTTTGCTCTATTAGCGAAAAAGTCAAAATCCAACAAGGGTGAGTGTGTTTCTCCACCCAACCCCATTAACATCACTAATGAGATTGATGAGTTTGAAAGGAATATAAATGGCAAGGGTATTGTTTTGTTCGCTCATCCACAGAAACATGTTAAGCAACCTGCTCGTTTTAAGGGTTTTTCCAAATCCAAGTTGGTTGATGAGCCCACTAATAGTGACAAAGATGATAGTGGCTTTCCTTCCTCTAAGTCTCTTGGAGATACTAACATTGATGAGGAGGGGATTTAGGGTGACATTGAGGCTGAGCATACATGCGAGAACTTAGAGGTTAGTCTCGATGCTTATACCACTAGGATCGTGATTTTTGGGCAGCAAATTATTCTTTGAGGTAGTGATTACTGATTTTAGGGGCCTGAGACGGGTGAACTCATAGTAATTTTGAGGGCACATGGTTGGTCAAACGTTTTCCTTCAATGTGATATGAGACACAAAATGGGAAGAGAAAAAACTTGTCAATTCTATACTAATGTGTTAGGTTCGTCTTCATTTATTTCTAGTGTGGTGAGAGATGTTTACTTTACTTTTAATCCTTATGGCATGCTGAACTCTTGGGTGTTCCAAACATTGGGTAGTGTCACTATGTGAAGCAAGATTGGCCTCCACTTGATGAATTGCCTTCAACCCTGAATATGTCACGAAGCTTTTCAAATATTCCCATGTTAGAGGCTCATACCAGAGTTGAGAAAGGTGTTATGCTTCCCTTGCAAAAACTACTATTTGATGTTATGCACAAAATGATGTTCCTAAGAAAGCACAAGTGTACTGAGGTGAATAAATCTCACCCTTATGGAGTTATTGATTTCTCAAATACCCCTAAATTTTCCCTAACTCATCTTGTGTCACGTATTGAATTTGTAAGCAGGATAAAACAAAGTATGTGCTTCGTTATGGGTTCTACTTGGGGTTTATTTTTGAACTCTTTAGGGTTTCTATCAAAATTTGGAAAAATTAATCCACTAAGGATGCTTTAGGGGTAGTGACCCAGGCAACTATACATGCTCTTCGGAGGAGGGGGTGGAGTAAATGCACTACTTCAACGGTTGAGGGCATTACTTGTTACCAAAGATGGGGAATTGCAGCACTTCGAGCCTCTCACGTGGATTCATGGATCATTTGTATGTCACCTATAGACTTGAACATACTGAATCTGTGGATGACACACTAGGATCAAGGCGGAGCTTGCCCACATTGAGGATATCCTTGAAATTGAGAGGTGGACTAATTCTGCTAATCTCAAGGGTTTTTTTTTTATCTTCTTAAGAATGATCTATCATCATCATCATCCCATTCTTCTTCTTCTCTGTCCTAATCACTCTTACCCTTCCCATTCCCTTTTTTAACCACAAGTGCTTGCTTTTACCTTTTCGTTTTGATTTCATTTATGTTGTAAATGTTTTGATTAATGCTATTGTTGGGTTTTAGTGTCTTGTTATTGTCCATCTCCTCTGATTGTGTAAATTCTTTATTATAATTGTCCGAGTTCTTACTTTAAAGTATGTGTGTAGGTAAAATCCCAGTGGCCATGAGTATTCAAATTGCATCTCCTAGTATTTTGTCTATAGTCATAGTGTTTTATGATGCCAAAAAAGGGAATGCATACTTGTGTGATATTTATAATCTAATTAGTCTAACATGATCCTCTAATGTGTTGCTTTGATTGGTGTGCTTTGAGAAATTGACATGTCTCAGGTTGAAGTTATGCACATAAGAAGCCATGGTTGAAGTTAGATCAAGTAAGATTTTGATAATTGACAAATACGGGAGGAGATGTAGGGTACTCGTTACTGAAATGTGTTCCACTCAGACACAGTCCGACTGGGATTAGGAGAAGAGGTATCACGTGAATAAAATGGATTAAAGGTGGCAAAGAGAGTTTATGACAAAAGAATTATTTACATAAAGTTTCCTTTCATAATGGAAGTCTACAAATAAAGGGAAGTTGTATAAGGAAGGACACCTACTCCAAACTCAAAGAAGGAGAAATCTTGCATCTATTAAGGGTTTTACAAAGAACTTTACTCACTTACAGCGAGAGCTACAAGCAGAATACAATCAAATAAGAGAGAGTTTAGGTTGAAGATTCAAATGCATTGATACAAAGAAGCAAGATTAAAGAACCTGTTCCATAGGCTTATGCTTTCTAGTTCTTGCGTCTAGTCTATTTGTATTGTTAATTATTGAGCTGTAATATTTTGTTTTGATAGCTTAGATTATTCTTCGAGTTGGAGGCAACTTGAAGATGTGTTCAACAGTCAAGGATGATTGTTGATACAAATGAATCATAATTTAGTTCCTAGGATTTGCAAGTGTTGTAATATAAAGCCTTTTGTAGGCTCAGAGTTTATTGAAGTTGAGTTAAATCCTACAGAGGTGTAAGTTGTTGTTTTTACCCTTTATGAGATGGAGTTTTCCCCGATAAAATATTGAGTTATTACTTTACTTCCCCTTAATTAACACAGTGCCAGTAATTTACTAAGGAACAGATAGAGTATAATTGTTCCTTGTACAATTATGGCGTCAATATTCCAACACAACATATCAACAATTAGATATGAAAGATATATTGAAAAACTAGATCTGCAAAATATATAGCAATGAAACGATCTGAAAACGATAAAAGTAAAGGCAAGTTGAAAGAAACCTTGAAAATAATTTGGGAAGATAGAACCTGGAACTAGAAGAGGAGATCGTACGTACTCTGATGCGAAGGAAGAATAATTCCAGCCAAATTTATTGCTTCTTGGTTGCTGGAATCTGGTTGCTTTTTTTTGGGTGGAAAGGCGATGGTGTCCTGGAGTAGAACAAAGGGGGAAATGAATATGATGGATAAATCACCAAAGAAGTGTCGTGATGCGCAAAATGGAGAAACCCTAGAAGATTGGTGATGAGAGAGCATAATCTTTTCTTTGAATTCACGAAGGGAGTGGATCTGAGATGCAACAATGAAAACGTGTTGTTGCTTTATATATACAGAGAGGGGAAAGAACTTATTACAGATTTTCTCAATCTAATGAAAGTTTACGTATTGATGCTTGAGGTACAATACTTTATTTTAATTAAATGAAAATCTTACTATTTGTGGAGAGTGTCTATGGATAATAAAGGGGGAAAATCACACCCCATAAATAAGATAGAGTGCTCATATATTTCCTCAATAATTTTAATATATACAATGTAATAATATATTTTTATATGTGATATATTTCTCTTTTATCTTTTATATTTAAGAATTTAAATTTTATCTTTGATTATATGATTTTATCATTACATACTAGAGGCACGGTTAATATGAATTTATGCCGAAAAATACTTTTTTCATTTCTAAAGTAGAAACCAATATCTCTAATAAATATTGAAATTGACATATCATCGGTAGAGAACATCATTTTCCTTAATTTATTTAGAGAACAAGAGATTCTATGAAACAAACACACTTGTTGCATTCAAGTATAATAGATAAACAATATATTCAAATTACTGTTTCATGTTTCTTGTTTTCTTCCCGTAAAAAATTAGGCTTACAAGTCAGATTTTTGCATGATTACTATTTTGTCTTATCCTACAAAAGAGAACACAGTTAGTTTAATTGATTTATCCCTTTTCATATATCTCTTTTTGTCCACCAAGTTATTTTGCAAACCATACAAATTGACAAAACCTCTTTGATTTATAAACTTATATATTCATATCATTTGTTTTATTATGGTGTTTGTATACACCTAGACTAATGCAATAGAGTACTTGTTAAAAATTCCACCATAGCTCCACTACCTTGTTAAATTCAAAGAAATTGTGTCACTTTCACAAATAAAAATTAAGAGACCATACAAGATAAAGTATTGAAAGTGTAAGTAGCCAAGAGATCTCAGTGTCTCGTACAAACAAAGTGTTGTTTTTCTAAAAATATGAAGCCTACAAAAAAGGTTGAAAATATCTTTCAATCTTTTTATTAAGCATATGGGGCTTTAAATAGCAATGTTACAACCAAAAATCTGCATAAGTCAAAATTCAAACACCTAAAATATCTAAACAAACTAAAACAACCTAATAAAACTTTAAATTTCAAATTCATCCTAATTCTAGGGAACTTACGCTAGAAATTACTAGTGTAACTTGAAGCAAATTTCAACACTCATCCTTTGCTTTAGTTACCGCAGTTTTGAAAATGTTCTTCCTCAATTTTTTCATAGTCGATTGGTGCTAAATTATTTTAATTATTTTTGAAATTGCAAATTTGTGTATTTCTTTTGTTTTTCTTTTGGTTTTGTGCTTAAAAACACACTCAATAATCTTGTCTAATTTAAAATTCATTTGAGACTGCATCTGGATAATGATAGGATTCACAAGGAGTTGTAGTACAATTTTTTCGTCCATCAGAATATCTCATAAAACATAAGTTTCAAAATCTGTATTCCTTCTCACCGACCAAATTTAATAATCATCATCGGTAAAAATTTGTGGGGCATTGAAAGAGAGATTATTGCTTGTCATGGTTAAAAAGTGGTTAAAATTACATGCACGTTAGAAATAAGCATGGGTTGGAAATGAGTTGAGAATAGTCCTAAGGGGTTTAAAAAGATTGGAAATAGCTCTAGAGGGTTAAAAATGACTTTAAAATTGCCTTAGAGGGTTAAAATGAGTTTAAAATAGCCTTAAAGGGTAAATAATAGTTCTGTAGAAAAACTCACAGATCCTGTAAGATCAATGAGGCTCTTGATATCCCTGTTGCTTTTTTGAAAAGATGGGGCAACAAAAAAGGGTTTAAAATATCTCTCTAACATTTTATCAGAGGAATTTAAATATCCAACTTTAAACAAAAGATCTGTAAAATTCAAAATTTAAAAATCTAAAATATCTCAACAAAGTAAAACAACATAATAAAATATAAATTTCAAATTCATCCTAAACCTAGACAACTTATTATGCTAAAAAAATAATACATATACTCAAAGAAATTTTAACAAAGAGGTTGAAATTGAAAAAAAATACATGATTGAACTTGGGCTTCCTAATGAGATTAAGTTGCTATGTATGACGATCAAACAGATAATCACATGATTGAAACTCCCAAAACTAGAATTCGGACCCGCGACTGTGGTGTCTTCTTGAGAAATTTGATGGGTTTTTTTGGGTTGGAAGTTGATTTTTTTGAAAGCGTTTGTTGGGAATGGAGTGAAATATAATAGGGGGTGTATGAGGGAGAAAGGGAAATGATTTAGAAGGGGGTATAATGGGTGTGGAAATTTAAGAGAAGAAATTAATTAATGGGTATGAATATTAAAAAGGATAAATTGTGTCACGGGTTCAATCGGGTGACCTTTTCTTAGGATTGAGAACTACGACACTAACCACGATTCGTGTATAGTGCCACAGTTCATAGAATGGTGCCATGGATTAGGTCCTGAGACTTAGAAAATTTAAAGTCGTACCTAAGACCTACGAACACAATCTATGAATCGTGGTTATATCTACGGTTCGTAAAAGGTGTTCATAGATCTAAACATGCAGGTTTTCATAATGCCCAAATCACTATGAACGCCATCTATGGTCCGTAGGATGAACTATGACTCGTAAATGGGGCTCATATAAAAAGTCACACCGGTTGGATTTTTCTATGAATTCTACCAATGAGATTCACGAGTCGTGGAGTGAACACGGCCCGTAAACCCTGCTCATAGATACCAGCTTACCTTGAAATGTTCCAGATTCTTCTCTATTAGCCTACACATTCACACCCATTAGTTTTTAAAAAAATCTAAACTATCCTAAACTACACTAATCTTATGCTAAACTAATACAAATATCTTTGGTTGGGTCCCAAGCAACTCTTGATTTATGTAACACCTCAGAAATTGGAAGTTGGGTTGGAAAGGAAAAGTTTGCATTTTGGCACTGATGCAGCAGGTTTACAAGTCCTACCTACGAACTGTAGGAAGGCACTTGTAGGACCTTGGTGAATATTTGGAAAATGTCAAGTCTTTGATGTTTGGCCTACGAATAAACAAGATGAATAGTAGGGTGTTCTACAGGTGTAGGAGGTATCCGTAGAAGTGATTCGGTTGACCAGGATGGTCCCTAGAAAGTCCTACGGACCGTATGTCAAAGTCATAGACCATGTTCCATAGATTCTTATTAAGGGTGTTTTAGTCTCTTCCTACCCAATTAGCCCTAAACTATGTCATTGTAGCCCTATAACTAGCCCTATAACTGCTTATACCCTTTAAATTATTACCCATTCCTCTTATTCACTCAATTCTTCCCAATCCCTTCCTTCTCCAATATTATCTCAAGAGCTCTCAAGGTAAAGGTTAGGGTTTCAAGAGATTCAAGGGTCTCTCCATTACGTTTGGGATATGATTTTCAAGGAGTATAGGAATTCACCAATGGATCCTTTCATCCATTGGGTCCCAAAAGAATCTCAATCTTTTAAATTGGTTTTACTCAATTTTATTAGGGTTTTTATGCAAAACTTCATGAGCCCTATTTATTATTATTCAATTAATTATATTCAATCTTATTATGCATGATTTGATCCTATTACATGATTTTCAATTGATTTCATACAGACTCATTGTAACACCCCGCTATTTGAAAGAACTAGAAAGAACTAGAATTTGAAAGAAACCATTTTTGGAAATAACAAATTTGAAAAGTTTGACAAGTTAAGCTAAGTATGAGTTTTGGGTCAACTTCAAGCTACCATAACTACTAGCTCAGAATGATTTAGGTGTGCTACAAGATACCGAAGGAATTATCTTTGAATTATCTTTCCAACGCCACTGAGTTTGCTAAATTTTGAGTTTGTATGAGGGAGATACGCCCATTTGAAGTTGGGCTATCTAGATAAGGAAAGTCAAAACCGGATTTTAGAAGGGTATTATGGTCTTTTCATTACTCAATTAATTAAATTCATTTTTGGTAATTAAGTTGGGGTCTAAACTGATTGGATTCTGTTCACGCTTTATCAAAATAAGTTAAGGTTTTGAGAGAAGAGAAAAGAAGAGGAGAAAAGAGAAGAAGAAGCAAGGAATCGTCAAGTTCTTGAAGTTAGACTTGTGGATTTCGCCAAGGGTTAATCACTACGAGGTATGTGAGATCACATAGCGTTGGGTTCGTTCACCCACGCGCCAATCATGATTTAATTCAGTGAAATTATGTTCTGGAAAGTATAGAAATTAAGTTCTTGATGGATTTTGTTGAAGTTTCTATTGGGTTATTGATTGTTGAAGTTGTTAAGGAGTTCTTGATTTAAATTCATGAAATTAGATGTCGTTTTGAGTTGACTCTTGTATATTTTGGTTATGTATTCGAATCTAAGTGTTTCGGGAAAGAACCAATTGAATCTAGAGGGTTTAGAGTTGAAAAACGACCAAGAAAATTTGTCAAAGTTATGGGGAAATAAGGTGGGGCGCCGTACCACTCAGAGCGCCCCACAAAGTGTTCTGTAGTTGGCGCTCTAGGGCGCCGCACCAGCCAGTGCGCCCCAACTCCAGTTCTGTAGTTTTGCCTCTGGCGCCCCGCGACACTTAGAGCGCTAGGGACGCCAAGTCCCCTACCCTTTCCCACTCTTTTCTGTACGAGTTACCTTGAAACGTATCTATGTTTCCTAGTTGATTTCTACACTCTAAGGTACATCTAAACAACATGAAATCATCCATAGCATGAGATCATAAGCCTTGAATCCATATTTCAATTCAAGGAAAGTTAAGAGTCAAGTCAAGAGAAGTTCATAAAGTTTTCCAAAGGTCTTTTACAAATGTTTTAACTTTGTTTTAAGACTTGAGTTTTGAGTTGATTAAAGAGTAAAGATTGAAGTTCATTTCTCCAAAAGAGTATATGGGGACTATGTATTCCCAAAGAGTAAAATGTTTTCACATTTAAACAAGAAAGGAAATTGAGATTTCTAAAGGAGCCTTTGAACTAGTTTTCAGTAAAGAGTAAATGCTTTCACAATTAAGCAACAGAGGAAACACTAATTTCCAAGAGAGCCTTCGGGATAGTTTTTGAGTAATTATCTCAAACCACAGAGTTATTTTTTTAAACATATGAGCTAGTATATTTTAGGAGTAGTATTGAGCACCGATATGGAGGAGAGTTTAGAAAACTCCCAGCCCCCATAAACCATGTAGTCATCATAGGTAGAAAAGGGTCATAACTTTTAGATGATTCCCTAGTGCTTTTTAGTATAGACTAGTGGATCCACTTAGTAGTCAGGTTCTATACCATCGGGAAGGTATAGGTTGGCCCTAGCAGTGTAAGGCAAAATGTTGTATCATCACATAGCTCTTAAGTAATGGTTGTCGGTTAGAGAAACTCCCACAGAAGTATTTTGTATTATTATATACACAGAGTTACTTGTATTTTTATATACATCCAGAGTTTATATTGTATCTTCGCATACATACAGAGTTACTATTGTATTTCTAAATACACAGAGTTGTTATCCATGTTTAAAGCTTTTCTTTATATTGCATTTATATTATTGCTTTATATTTAAATGAGTTCAGTTTAGTTTAGTTTAGTTGAGACCAAGTTTGTTCTTTCAGTTCCTTTTCAAGCTTATTTCTTATTTTAGAATTTCCCCTCGCATTCTCGTACATTCAAAGTATTGATGTCATTTTGCCTGCATCATTGTTATAATGCAGATACAGGTAACCAGGATCAGCATCCAATGCATAGTTGATTCTAGTTGAGCCTCAGAGTTCGTTGGTGAGACTCCTTGCTTCCGGAGGATCCCCTTTTATCACTTTTTGGTATTTTAGTTCATCAGGATTTCGTGGGTCTTGTCCCGACATTCATCTCAGTTATTAGAGGCTTCATAGATAGTCAGTTAGTTCATTTGTCTTTACCTTGTTATTGGCTTATCTTTTGAGACTTGAATTGCCATCTTTGCTAGTTGAATGTTTCTTTAAAGACATTCTAAGTTTATTTCATGAGTTCATCTTTTGAGACTATTTTCTTGTTATTTAAGTCTTCCGCTAAGTAGTAAGCCAGGCCAAGGGTTCTCTTGGGGCTAGCAATGGTTCTCGAGTGTCAGTCCCGTCGAGGGTGTAGGCTCGGGGTGGGACAAACTTGGTATCAGAGCCTAGAGTTCAATTGTCCTAGGGAGTCTATGAAGTCGTGTCTGTAGATTCCTAGTTATCAGTGTAAAGCGCGCCACATCTATAATTAGGAGGTTGCGACACTTAGGAATGTTCTCACTTCTTTCATACTCATTTCGTGCGATAGAGTTAATCTCTATAAAGTTTCTTCTATCTCATTTTTGCGCGTGTCTTTCAGATCATGCCTCCACGAAGTGTTCTCAGAGGTTGTCTCGCTAGGAGGAATGTTGAGCCACAGGAACAAGAGGTACCCAATGCACTAGAAGTGCAACCCCAAAGAGAGGTCACCAATGCTGAATTTCGTAAAGCTATCTGGATGTTAAGTCAAGCTGTGACCAATCAAGTTGGATAGAGGAAGAATCGACAGGAAGGGGCTGATACTTCGAGGATCCGTGAGTTCTTAAGGATGAATCCTCCAAGCTTCCCTGGTTCAAGTGTTACTGAGGACCCAAAAACCTTTGTTGAAGAACTTCAGAAGGTCTTTGAGATTATGCATGTTGCCTATGCTAAGAGGGTGGAACTAGTTGCATACCAAATGAAGGGTGTCACTAGAATCTGGTTTGATCAATGGAAGAAAAATCGAGTTGAGGGTGCATCACTTGTGAGTTGGGCTTGTTTTGAGGAGGCCATCTTGGGGCGTTTCTTTCCCCGAGAACTGAGAGAGGTAAAGGTATGAGAGTTCCTCACTCTTAAGTAGGATTCTTTTAGTGTTCTTGAGTATAGTCTGAAGTTCATACCACTTTCACGCTATTCTCTGGAAATAGTTTCTGACATGAGAAGGAAGATGAGTTTGTTTGTTGCTGGGTTGTCTCGTCTATCTAGTAGGGAAGGCAGGGCAGCTATATTGATAGAAGATATGGACATATCAAGGTTGATGATCTATGTGCAATAGATTGAGGAAGAGAAACTGAAAGATAGGGAGGAGTTTCGAAATAATAGGGCTAAGTTAGGGAATGAGTCCAGGCAGCAGAAGAGTAATGCCAACCGGTCATCTTTCCAACAAAAGGGACTTGCTCCATCATCTGCTAGTGCACCTGCACCAAGGAAAAAAGGTGTGTACAATAGTCTCACAGGGTTTCAAAGATAGACCTGCACATTCTCAAGGTAGTATGGCACAACGGAGTAGTAAGCCTCCTGCATGTCCTAAGTGTGGTAGAAGCCACTCAGGGATGTGTCGTGATAGCTCCACGGGTTGCTTCAAGTGTGGCCAGAACGGTCATTTTATGAGACAGTGTCCTAAGAACAAGCAGGAAAATGGTAATGGCGGCAATAGAGCCTAGTGTTCTTCAGTTGCTCCACCAGACAAAGTTGCATCTAGAGGAGCTACTTCAGGGGCAGGCGGAGGAGGAAACCATTTGTATGCTATCACTAATTGTCAAGAGCAAGAGGATTCGCCAGATGTAGTCACTGGTATGATCCAAGTCTTTAACTTTGATGTTTATGCTTTGCTAGATCCAGAAGCGAGTTTATCATTTGTAATTCTTTATGTTGCGATAAATTTTGATGTTCTTCCTGAAAAACATAGTGAGCTCTTCAGTGTTTCTACACCTATTGGTGAGTCTATTCTAGCAGAGAGAGTCTATCGTGATTGTACCATTTCCGTCAATCACAAGAGCACCATGGCTGATTTAGTTGAGTTAGACTTGGTAGATTTTGATGTTATTCTTGGTATGGACTGGCTTCATACCTGTTATGCCTCAGTTGATTGTAGAACTTGAGTTGTCAAGTTCTAGTTTCCTAATGAACCAGTTATAGAGTGGAAAAGTAGTTCAGCAGTGCCTAAGGGTCATTTTATTTCGTACCTCAAGGCAAGGAAGTTAGTTTCTAAGGGGTGTGTCTATCACTTAGTTCGAGTTAATGACTCTAGTGTTGGGATACCTCTTATTTAGTCAGTTTCAGTAGTAAAAGAGTTTCCAGATAATCTTCTCGGAGTCCCTCTTGAGAGAGAAATAGACTTCGATATAGATATTCTTCCTGATACTCGTCCTATATATATTCCGCCATATAGGATTGCACCAGCAGAGTTAAAAGAGTTAAAAGAGCAGTTGAAAGATCTCTTAGAGAAAGGTTTTATTCGACCAAGTGTCTTACCTTGGGGCGTTCCGGTCTTGTTTGTGAGGAATAAGGATGGTTCCCTTAGGATGTGTATAGATTACCGTCAGTTGAACAAGGTTACCATCAAGAATAAGTATCCTCTTTCAAGAATTGATGATCTCTTCGATCAGCTTCAGGGTACCACTTGTTTCTCTAAGATAGACCTCATATCTGACTACCATCAGTTAAGAGAAAGGGAATGTGATATTCCAAAGACAGCTTTCAGGATCCGTTATTGTCATTATGAGTTTCTGGTCATGTCGTTCGATTTAACTAATGTGCCTGCATCGGTCATGGACCTTATGAATAGAGTATTCAAGCCTTGTTTAGATATATTTGTTATCATATTCATTGATGACATTCTAATCTATTCGAGGAATGAGGAAGATCATGCTAGTCATCTTAGAATAGTTCTCCAAACTCTAAAGGATAGAGAGTTGTATGCCAAGTTCTCTAAGTATGAGTTTTGGCTTGAGTTTGTGGCATTCTTAGGCCACATTGTTTCCGGTGAGGGAATTAAAGTTGACACTCAAAAAATAAAGGCAGTGCAGAATTGGCCTAGACCCACATCTCCAACTAATATTAGTAGTTTATTGGGGTTGGCTAGATATTATAGAAGGTTAGCAAAGGGGTTCTCATCTATTTCGTCCCCTTTGACCAAGTTGACTCAGAAAACAGTGAAGTTTCAATGTTCTAAAGTTTGTGAGAAAAACTTTCAGAAATTGAAAAAGAGGTTGACTACTACCCAGTGTTGACCTTACCAAAAGGTACGCAAGGCTTTGTTGTATATTGTGATGTACCCAGAGTTGTCTTGGGTTGTGTGTTAATGCAGAATGGCAAAGTTATAGCTTATGCCTCTAGACAGCTGAATGTTCGCTAAAAGAATTACCCAACCCATGATCTAAAGTTGGCTAACGTAGTATTTGCTTTGAAAATATGGTGCCACTATCTTTATGGTGTTCATGTGGATGTGATCACCGATCACAAGAGTCTTCAATATGTGTTTAGTCAAAAAGATCTTAATCTCAGATAGATGAGGTGGTTAGAGTTACTCAAGGATTATGATATGAGTATCCTCTATCACCCAGGTAAGGCTAATGTTGTTGTTGATGCCTTGAGCAGGTTGTCTCTGGGTAGTACTGCCCATGTTGAGGAAGAAAAGAAGGAGTTAGCAAAAGATGTGCATAGACTTACACGATTAGGAGTTTGACTAATGGATTCCACAAAAGAATGAGTAGTGGTGATGAATGGGGCTGAATCATCATTTATGTCAGAAGTGAAAGAGTAGCAAGACCAAGATCCTATTTTGCTTGAATTGAAGGAAAGTGTTCATAAGAAAAAAGTAATGGCTTCTGAACAAGAAGGAGATGGTGTATTAAGGTATCAAGGTAGGTTGTGTGTACCAGGGGTGGATGAACTCCAAGAGAGGATCATGGAGGAAGCTCATAACTCCATATATTCTATCTATCCGGGTTCCACAAAGATGTATCGTGACTTGAGAGAAGTATATTGGTGGAATAGTATGAAGAAAGGTATTGATGAGTTCGTTGCTAAATGCCCAAACTGTCAACAAGTTAAAGTAGAGCACCAAAGGCTCGGTGGTATGGCTCAGAATATAGAACTTACGGAATGGAAATGGGAGATGATCAATATGAATTTCGTTACTGGGTTGCCACGGTCTCGCAGGCAGCATGATTCGATTTGGGTGATTGTTGATAGAATGACAAAATCAGCCCACTTTTTTTCCGGTAAGGACTACCCATTGACGAGAGGATTATGACAAGTTGTATCTTCAAGAGGTAGTTAGACTTCATGGGGTGCCAGTTTTGATTATATCAGATAGAGGTGCACAATTTACTACACAGTTCTGAAAATCTTTTCAAAAAGGCTTGGGTTCAAAGGTAAACTTAAGTACTGCTTTTCATCCTCACACAAATGGTCAAGCAAAGCGCACTATTCAGACTTTAGAAGATATGTTGAAGGCATGCGTGATTGATTTCAAAGGTAATTGGTATGATCACCTACCTCTCATTGAATTCACTTACAACAATAGTTACCACTCCAGCATCCAGATGGCTCCTTATGAAGCTCTTTATGGGAGGTGATGCAGATCTCCTATTGGATGGTTTGAAGTTGGAAAAGTTGGGTTGACAGGACTAGGCTTAGTTCATCAAGCTATGGAGAAAGTGAAAGTTATACAAGAAGGGTTGAAAACAGCGCAGAGTCATCAGAAATCCTACATTGATAATAGGAGAAGGGAGTTAGAGTTTGAGGTAGACGATTGGGTATACTTGAAAGTTTCACCCACAAAGGGTGTTATGAGATTTGGTAAGAAAGGATAGCTTAGTCCCTCGGTATATTGGCCCTTACAGAATATCCAAAAGGATTGGTAATGTAGCTTATGAGTTAGAGCTACCACAAGAGTTAGCAGCGGTCCATCCGGTATTTCATATTTCCATGTTGAAGAAGTGCATATGAGATCCTTCACTTATCATACCTACTTAAGATATTGTTATTAAGGACAGCTTGTCTTATGAGGAGATTCCTGTTCAGATTCTAGACCGCCAAGTTCGCAAGTTGAGAACCAATGAAGTAGCATCAGTCAAAGTGAATTTGTTGAGGAAGCTACTTGGGAAGCTAAGGAATATATGAAGAAGGGATACCCACATCTCTTCGAATCCGGAGAAGTTCCAAATTAAGGTACTAATCATTTTCTTGGCATTTATTTTAAGTTGGCATGTTGTAATTACATTTTTGCTTGTTGGGTGTTTGAGCTGAATGTTAGATGTTACGCCCCTAGCTTGCTAAGAGTAATCTCATTCAAGGACGAATGTTCTCAAGGGGGATATATTGTAACACCCCATTTTTTGAAAGAACCATAAAGAACTAGAATTTGAAAGAAACCGTTTTTGGAAATAATCAAATTTGGAAAGTTTGACAAATTAAGCTAAGTATGAGTTTTAGGTCAACTTTAAATTACTATAACTCCTATATCAGGATGATTTAGGTGTGTTACAAGATACCTTAGGAAAGATCTTTGAATTATCTTTCCAACGCCGCTGAGTTTGCTCAATTTTGAGTTTCTATGAGGGAGATATGCCCATTTGAAGTTGGGTTGTCTAGATAAGGAAAGTCAAAACCGGACTTTAGAAGGGTATTATGGTCTTTTCATTATCCAATTAATTAAATTCGTTTTTGGTAATTAAGATGGGGTCTAAAATGATTGGATTCAGTTTACGCTTTATGAAAATAAGTTGGGGTTTTGAGAGAAGAGAAAAGAAGAGGAGAAAAGAAAAGAAGAAGAAGCAAGGAATCGTTAAGTTCTTGAAGTTAGACTTGTCAATTTCACCAAGGGTTAATCCCTACGAGGTATGTGAGATCACATCATATTGAATTCGTTAACCCACGCGTCAATCATGATTTAATTCATAGAAATTATGTTCTTGAAAGTAAAGAAATTGAGTTCTTGATGGATTTTGTTGAAGTTTTATTGGGTTCTTGATTGTTGAAGTTATTAAGGAGTTCTTGATTTAAATTCATGAAATTAGATGTCGTTTTGAGTTGATTCTTGCATATTTTGGTTATGTATTCGAATCTAAGTGTTTGGGGAAAGAACCAATTGAATCTAGAGGGTTTAGAGTTGAAAAACGACCAAGGAAATTCGTCAAAGTTCTGGGGAAAAAGGGTAGGTCACCACGCCACTCAGAGCGCCCCACAAAGTGTTCTGTAGTTGGGGCTCTGGGATGCCGCACAAGCCAGTGCGCCCCAACTCCAGTTCTTTAGTTTTGCCTCTGGCGCCCCGCGCCACTTAGGGCACCAGGTCTCCTGCCCTTTCCCACTCCTTTCCGTACGAGTTACCTTGAAACGTACCTATGTTTCCTAGTTGATTTCTACACTCTAAGGTATGTCTAAACAACATGAAATCATCCATAGCATGAGATCATGAGCCTTGTATCCATAATTCAATTCAAGGAAAGTTAAGAGTCAAGTCAAGAGAAGTTCATAGAGTTTTCTAAAGGTCTTTTACAAATGTTTTAACTTTGTTTTAAGACTTGAGTTTTGAGTTGAGTAAAGAGTAAAGATTGAAGTTCATTTCTTCAAAAGAGTATATGGGGACTATTTATTCCCAAAAAATAAATGTTTTCACATTTAAACAAGAAAGGAAACTGAGATTTCTAAAGGTGCCTTTGAGCTAGTTTTCAGTAAAGAGTAAATGCTTTCACAATTAAGCAAGAGATGAAACACTGATTTCCAAGAGAGTCTTCGGGCTAGTTTTTGAGTAATTATCTCAAACCACAGAGTTATGTTTTTAAACATAAGAGCTAGTATAGTTTGGGAGTAGTATTGAGAACCGATATGGGGAGAGTTCAGACAACTCCCAACCCCCATAAACCATGTAGCTATCATGGGTAGAAAGGGGTCATACTCTTTTCATGATTCCTTAGTGCTTTTTAGCATAGACTAGTGGATCCACTTAATAGTCAGGTTCTATACCCTGAGCAAGGTATAGGACGGCCCTAGCAATGTGAGGCAAAATGTTGTATCATCACATAGTTTTTAAGTGATAGTTGTCGGTTAGAGAAACTCCCACAAAAGTATTTTGTATTATTATATACACAGAGTTACTTGTATTTTTATATACATCCAAAGTTTATATTGTATCTTTGCATACATACAGAGTTACTATTGTATTTCTAAATACACAGAGTTGTTATCCATGTTTAAAGCTTTTCTTTATATTGCATTTATATTATTGCTTTACATTGAAATGAGTTCAGTTCAGTTCAGTTGAGACCAAGTTTATTCTTTTAGTTCCTTTTCAATCTTATATCTTGTTTTAGAATTTCCCCTTGCATGCTCGTACATTCAATGTACTGATGTCATTTGGCCTGCATCGTTGTTATGATGCAGATACATGTAACCAGGATCAACATCCAACGCATCGTTGATTCTAGTTGAGCTTTAGAGTTTGTTGGTGAGCCTCCTTGTTTCCAGAAGATCCTCTTTTATCGCTTTTCAATATTTTAGTTCATTAGGATGTCGTGGATCTTGTCCCGACATCCCTCTCAGTTATTATAGGTTTCATAGACAGTCAGTTAGTTCATTTGTCTTTACCTTGTTATTGGCATATCTTTTGAGACTTGAGGTGTCATCTTGGCTAGTTGAATGTTTCTTTTAAGACATTCTAAGGTTATTTCATGAGTTAATCATTTAAGACTATTTTCTTGTTATTTAAGTCTTCCGTTGAGTAGTAAGTCAGGTCAAGGGTTCGCTTGGGGCTAGCAATGGTTCTCCAGTGCTAGTCCCGCCCAGGATGTAGACTCGGGGAGTGACACTCATGCGGGGTAGGGGTAGAGGGGTTGTGGGGGGTGGTAAGGGTTGTGATGGTAATTTTGAAAAAAAAAATGGAAAAAATTCAAAATTTTGTTAATATTTTTTTTGGGATGGGGTGGGTGTTGGGGGGCGCTCGTAGGGGGTAGGGGGTTGTGGAGGGCCTGGTAGGGGTGGGTGGTAAAAAAAAAATTTAAAAAAAATTCTTAAAATAATTTTAATGGAAAAAATTTAAAATTATGTTAATTTTTTTTGGGATAGGGGGGTAGGGGTGGTAGGGGTGGGGGGTTGGTAGGGTAGTGGGTTAATAATTTTTTTTAAAAAAAACATTAATGAAAAAAATTTTAAAAAAAATTAATTTTTTTTGGATGGGGTGTGGGGGTGGGCTCGTAGGGGGTAGGGGTGTGGGGGGCTGGTAGGAGGTGGGGTGGTAATTTTTATTTCACTTTTTTTTTTTACATTTTTTTTGGATAGGGGGCTGATAGGAGGTGGAGTGAAGTGATAAAAAAACTTTAATTTTATTTTTGTTTTTAAAGCTTTTAACAAGATTTCTATTATAATAATTTATCCATATTATTCATTGGGTTACTCGTTTTTACCCATTTAAAAATGTGAGTCGAGTTGAATAATTTATCCAATATTGATTTTATTTTGATAAAATTTCTGGCAACTCATGTTTATTATTATTTTAATTTAATTAAAAGCATAAATGAAAAACTGTCATTTTTAAAAAAATTGTTTTAAAATTTCATAGAAGTAACCATGAAAAAAATGTCTTAATTTAATTATAATATACTAGTTCAGAATACGTGTGTCTCATGTAAATTAATAAAACTATATATATTGAAAAACACACAACTCTTTAAGCACTCTAGGCAATTGAAGAATGTAAAGTCCATTGATTAGAAAATTTTGGTTGATAACTTAAATAGGGTCATGAGAATGCAAATCTCCCCCCATTGATTAATAGCGGGACATTAAGGGTGTCAATGGTTATGGTAAAAAAATATAATTATAACATCACACGACCTCAAGAAATTTTTACAACGCCTTAATTACTAGGCACTAGACTATACCTTCAACTTGTGTCAATAGGTGTCAATACTTATATATGTCTATTTATTAATCAAAATTGACCTCTATTTATGTAATTTTCCAACTAAGACACCCCTGGGTAAAGGTGGGTCCGCCCTTGCCATTGATACTGCATGAATATATATATATATATGTTTCTTCTTTAAATGGTAAAAAGTGGACGATATTTTGAAGGACTTTCGTGCTTTTATAATAAATAACAACGAATTAATCTTGTATGTTATTTCTATTCTTCCGTTTTTTTTAGAGAGATTGTGCTATAATATATGCTAATCTCTCTAATTTAGATTATCTGTTTTACTTTTTTTTAGTTTATTTTAAAAAGAATGTGTTTTTTCGAAACAATTTTTAGTTTCAATTTTTTACATGACATGTTTAAGACTATAAAATTTAAATCCTTTTTAATATTTTAATTTTTTGTCAGATCAAAACGGAACAAACAAATTGATACCAACCTCAATAACTCCTCCTTTAAGCATGGTTCAATTGCTCTCGAACTTGAACTCTTGCTCCACTAGGACTTAAGTGAGGATTTTAATAAATATATATATAACTTTAAATAAGGGATAATTCATTCCACGGTCCGAAATTAGGATATTAATTAAGTGATAATTTTTTACACATTTTATATAAGAAAAAAATTAATATTCCTAGTGTGAATTGATAACAGTCCTAATAGAGTTGAAAAGACGATTTTAAGTATTTAATTTTTAAAATATTGGGTATCCTTATGACACTGAGAGTCATAATATATGGACGGAAAAAAAAACCTAGTCCAATTTTATAATACTATATATGGTCGTTTGCCACAACCAATAAGAAATAATATGGTCATCATGAGTAATTCTAATATTCCCAACGAGCTTGTCTTTGAAATTTTGAAACGACTTCCTGCCAAGTCTTTAATGCGTTTTAGGTGCATTTCAAAATCGTTTAACTCTTTTACATCAGAACCCTTATTCATAAAGCACATCGAAAAAGTCGTGTAGTGACTTTCTTCTGTATTACATAACTTTGAACGAAAAATTTATCATATACAATTTAGGACAAGATGATTTGACTTGTGTTTCTTGTCCCGTCAAGTACTTGAATGATCCATATTTTCGAAATCTTAATCACTATTCAGAGTCTATCAATGGCGTAGTCCACATATCGAGGAGATGTTGCTATTTGTAATCCGTTTACAAGAGAAAATGTCTTTCTTCCTAATCCATCGATGGAAAAAATTATAACAAGTTCATTAACTTGTTGTTCCTTAGGTTTTGATCCCACCATCAAGAAATTTATAGTATTGAAGGTATGTTTGGTAATTGATAACTCACTAAGTTATTGGATTTTCAGTATTGGAGTGAATAAATCATGGAGGAAGGCATACATAAATATTCCCAATTTTTTCCAAGAGAGGAAGGAGAGTGTTTGTATCGACGGGATTATTCATTTTATAAATTTCTTTGAACCACGTAATATAGTTACATTCAGTGTTAGAGACGAGAAGGTAATTCGTACCATCATATTTATTGTCCGATGAGATAATAAGGGGATACTCACCAAAATAAGTGAATACTTCAAATATTTAGATAATAAATTTATATGTTCTTCAAAATGAGACAGTATGGGTGACAGGAGCGGAGGTACACTATTCATTGGAAAATTACATCATATATATAAGTAAAATTATATTTTAAATGGTTAAATAACACATTTTGGACACCCTTAAGCACATTAAAGTTTCTTAGCCCAGCGGTATCTTGGCCTATCGCGAAGGTTTATAAATGCGCGCGCGCACGGGTTCGAATCCCTGTTGCGGCAATTGTGTTTACATTTTCAAAAAGCTCCTAATTAATTTCTAATTATAGTTAATAAATCAGTTCTGTTTTTAATAATTCAAAATTAATATTATCTATTAAAAATCTTAATTAGAGACCTAATCATAGTTAATAAATATATTATTTTTTCAACAATTCAAAACTCATATTATCTATTAGAATAATCTCAAATTAAAGACCTACAACTTAAAAATACAACAAAAAAAAAGCATAGTAAACATTAAATTTTAATCATTTTTTCTTTTCACTAAAATTTTAAATAAAATTTAAAAGTAATTATTTAATTTAAATTTAATAAGCAATTCTAATTTTTTTCTATAAAGCTACTAAAAGTGAAAAAGGCTCTATATAGAATTTCTTTTTAGAAAAACTCGTTTGATTTTACTCTTTATTTTTCATATCTTGTTGTTAAGTCACCAAAGGTTGGTGAAATCTTGAAGTATCACTACTAAAAAAAGAGTGAATACCGACCTCCGGAGGTCAGTATTTCTTGAAATACCGACCTAAAATCGACATCCCAACTTAGGTCGGAAAAAGCTTGGTCGCTATTCAATACCGACCTCTGGAGGTCGGTATTTACTGACCTCTTGAGGTCAGTTTTTATTTTATGTCGGAAAATTCATATATTATTATTTCCGACTTCCTGAGGTCAGAATTGGAATACCGACATCCGGAGGTCGGTATTTTTATTTTTGTAATGTTGAAATTCTGACCTCCGAAGGTCGGTATTTTTATTTCTGTATTTTTAAAATTCCGACCTCCGGAGGTCAGTATTTTTATTTTTGTATTTTTAAAATTTCGACCTCCGGAGGTCGGTAATTTTATTTTTGTAATGTTGAAATTCCGACCTCCAGAGGTCGGTATTTTTATTTTTTGTAATATTGATATTTTGACCTCCGGAGGTCGATATTTTTATTTTTGTAATGTTGAAATTCCGACCTCCGGAGGTCGGTATTTTTATTTTTTTATTTTTGAAATTCCGACCTCCGGAGGTCGATATTTTTATTTTTTAATTTTTGAAATTCTGACCTCCGGAGCTCGATTTTCTGCTACAAAACAGGCAGCAGATTACTGCAATTTTAAGTTGTCCACCTGCATATTTATACCAAAACAACTCAAAGCCAAATAAACTTCATCCAATCAAAACAACACAATATTTTCAACATATACATTAAACTATTTCAAAATAAACTTCATCCAACTTCAAAATAAACTAAAATACGATCAAATTAAACAATTCCAAAAATATAGAAGTCTAAAATGTCAAATAGATACAACTACTCCTAATCACTCTCACTCTCCTTGTCAGACGTACCATTCTCATCACCCTCACTTTCTTTGGCAAACTTATCATTCTCATCACTACTGGCCGGACATGGAGGAAGAATATTTCCTGATTCAAAAAGAAAAGTTAGTGACACCTTCTGCGAATTCTGGAATCATACCCGCTCGACTAGGATTGTTTCTATTATACATCCAACTACGATCAGGATCCATCTACACAAACAATAATGATAATTTTAATTCCAACAACTAAATTCACCAACTAAACCACAATATTTATTTTAACTTATTCAAACAACTTAACAACTTTTTCACTTTAACTAGTTTAGTTTTGACTTAATTCCTACAACTAAATTCACTAACTAACCCACAACATTTATTTTAACTTATTTAAACAACTTAACAACTTTTTCACTTTAACTAGTTTAGTTTTAACTTAATTCCAACAACTAAATTCACTAACAAACCCACAACATTTATTTTAACTTATTTAAACAACTTAACAACTTTTTCACTTTCACTAGTTTAGTTTTGACTTAATTCCGACAACTAAATTCACTAACTAACCCACAACATTTATTTTAACTTATTCAAACAAACTTAACAACTTTTTCACTTTAACTAGTTTAGTTTTGACTTAATTCCGACAACTAAATTCACTAACTAACCCACAACATTTATTTTAACTTATTCAAACAACTTAACAACTTTTTCACTTTAACTAGTTTAATTTTGACTTAATTCCGACAACTAAATTCACTAACTAACCCACAACATTTATTTTAACTTATTTAAACAACTTAACAACTTTTTCACTTTAACTAGTTTAGTTTTGACTTAATTCCGACAACTAAATTCACTAACTAACCCACAACATTTATTTTAACTTATTTAAACAACTTAACAACTATTCCACTTTAACTAGTTTAGTTTTGACTTAATTCCGACAACTAAATTTACTAACTAACCCACAACATTTATTTCAACTTATTCAAACAACTTAACAACTTTTTCACTTTAACTAGTTTAATTTTGACTTAATTCCGACAACTAAATTCACTAACTAACCCACAACATTTATTTTAACTTATTCAAACAACTTAACAACTTTTTCACTTTAACTAGTTTAGTTTTGACTTAATTCTGACAACTAAATTCACTAACTAACCCATAACATTTATTTTAACTTATTCAAACAACTTAACAACTTTTTCACTTTAACTAGTTTAGTTTTGACTTAATTCCAACAACTAAATACACTAACTAACCCACAACATTTATTTTAACTTATTTAAACAACTTAACAACTTAACAACTTTTTCACTTTAACTAGTTTAGTTTTGACTTAATTCCGACAACTAAATTCACTAACTAACCCACAACATTTATTTTAACTTATTCAAACAACTTAACAACTTTTTCACTTTAACTAGTTTAGTTTTGACTTAATTCCGACAACTAAATTCTCTAACTAACCCACAACATTTATTTTAACTTATTTAAACAACTTAACAACTTTTTAACTTTAACTACATTAGTTTTGACTTAATTCCAACAACTAAATTCACTAACTAACCCACAACATTTATTTTAACTTATTTAAACAACTTAACAACTTTTTAACTTTAACTACATTAGTTTTGACTTAATTCCAACAACTAAATTCACTAACTAACCCACAATATTTATTTTAACTTCTTTAAACAACTTAACAACTTTTTCACTTTAACTAGTTTCGTTTTGACTTAATTCCGACAACTAAATTCACTAACTAACCCACAACATTTATTTCAACTTATTCAAACAACTTAACAACTTTTTCACTTTAACTAGTTTAGTTTTGACTTAATTCTGACAACTAAATTCACTAACTAAGCCACAACATTTATTTTAACTTATTCAAACAACTTAACAACTTTTTCACTTTAACTACTTTAGTTTTGACTTAATTCCGACAACTAAATTCACTAACTAACCCACAATATTTATTTTAACTTATTGAAACAACTTAACAACTTTTTCACTTTAACTAGTTTAGTTTTGACTTAATTCCGACAACTAAATTCACTAACTAACCCACAACATTTATTTTAACTTATTTAAACAACTTAACAACTTTTTAACTTTAACTACATTAGTTTTGACTTAATTCCAACAACTAAATTCACTAACTAAACCACATTATTTATTTTAACTTATTTAAACAATATAACAACGTTTTAACTTTACCTAGTTTAGTTTTGGCTTAATTCCAACAACTAAATACACCAACTAAATCAATTTTATCATCTATAGGATCAAATAGTGTTGATACTTATGCTTAACAAATATATTATTTCTAAATTTAAACCTAAGTGTCAACACTAGATGGACACAAATCGATCTTGCAAGAAAATCAATTTTGTCATCAATAGGATCAACTAGTGTTGGTAGTTATGCTTAACAAACATATTATTCCTAAATTAAAGCTTATTATCAACACTAGATGGACACAAATCGATCTTGCAAGAAAATCAATTTTGTCATCAATAGGATCAACTAGTGTTGGTACTTATGCTCAACAAATATATTATTTCTAAATTTAAAGCTAAGTGTCAACACTAGATGGACACAAATCGATCTTGCAAGAAAATCAATTTTGTCATCAGTAGGATCAACTAGTGTTGGTACTTATGCTTAACAAATATATTATTTCTAAATTTAAAGCTAAGTGTCAACACTAGATGGACACAAATCGATCTTGCAAGAAAATCAATTTTGTCATCAATAGGATCAACTACTGTTGATACTTATGCTTAACAAACACATTATTCCTAAATTAAAGCTTAATATCAACACTAGATGGACACAAATCGATCTTGCAAGAAAATCAATTTTGTCATCAATAGGATCAACTAGTGTTGGTACTTATGCTTAACAAACACTCGACGGACACAAAAAAATTATCACAAAATTAAAGCTAAGTATTAATACTAGATGGACACAAACACATTATTGAAAACAATTGTACTTGAACTTAAGAAATTTAGAAGCACCAACCTTATCTCCAACTTTGATGAAAGAAGCAATATAGTCTTGTATTAACTTTTTTAGATGTTGAGCTTCCTCAGCTGCCTAGCACGAAAAGTTCTTAAATTAGTTAAATATAAACTTCATATCCAAGAATATTAGTTTATATATATATATATATATATATATATATATATATATATTACCCTTATTTAGAAATGGCACTTTTAAAGGACTATTGGGACGAACACAGCATTATATAGTAGTACAAATAGGAGTCTAAAATGTACCTTGCAGCCTTTAAATTTTTGCTTTGTCTGGCCCAACTTTATTGGCTATATTCACTTTATACCCACGTGGAAAGAACTGAAAGTAGCTCTGTCAAACCAAAATTTTGGTCATCGGAAAGAAGATGAAGAGAATAGGGGTACGCGTGGTTGCTTTGGAAACATAAACACTCAAGTAATAATAATATGGACCCCACTTATACAGTACAAATTAAATTATTCATTGTACAATTAATTAGTGCACTGTTCATCCTCATCAAAGTCAATTAGTTATTTCAGTGGTACTATAAATGTGTACCTATTTCATTGGTTATTCATCACTTTTTCTTTTGAGGGGTTTTTTGTTTAACACGTGTATATGCTTCTTTAACCTACCAAAACGACGCGTATGCCTAAGGACCCTCAAAGTTCTTTCTCCCCCTGCAATCTCTCTTCTTCCATTTTTCTCTTCTCCAACTTTCTATCCTATTTTCTCTTTCACTTTACTTTTTTGCTCTCATTGCTTTCTCATCATCTTCTTCCAGGAGTGTTAATTAAACTTTGTCCTGTTTTGTTGATTGTTTGATAATGCTTTCAATTTTTGTTGCTCGAATTTGTTGGTATATTGCATGGACAAAATTTGAATGTCGAATCCACTTTTTCTTCGTCGAGTGTAGACCATCTCAATTTTCTATTGATGGGTCCTATTATAAGAGGGTACAATGGAAAAATTCTTATGCCAAAATCCAGCGAAGACCTCAAAATTCAACTGGGTATGATGTAGATTTCTTCGTCTTTCCTTTTTTTCCATTCATTCATACCATTTTGCGAAGTACTAAAATTGTCATTCGTAAACCCTAAATGTTAGACTAAACAAAATGAGATTTTTTCCAACAATGGTTACTCATTATTGGCATGGCAAACGGTGTCAAGTCTATGACTGTAAGAAAAAATTTGAATTTATGTGCTTCATTCTTTTCTATATTGATAAATTAAAGGTAAATACTTATACCAAAAGTAATGTATATTGTATTTTATTTGGGACCATTTCATTAAACAAGTACTACTTGGTAATTGCAAATATTCTTAGGCTTCATTCAGCTGATAATACATGTTCTATTTGCTACTTACAGGAGACACACGTATGACCACTTCTGTTCATCATTCTTTATCATTTACTTAGGCTAGGTGCAACTTCCAAAATCTTTGGTATGATAATATTTGCTCCTCTGCTTTCAATTTTCAGAAATTTTTAATGGTTTTTTGTTTAATATGCATGTGGCCAGCAAATATGCTAATCTTAATCATTACCTTTGAATTTTAAAGCTCTATATGCATGTTATATGATTTTTTTTCTGCGGTTTTCACTGTCTAATTGCATCATGTGAAAGGAGAAATTCATGTTTTATGTATGTTTTTAGAAGTAATAAAGACTTTTGAATTTTATGGTCTTAAACTAAAAATATATAGGATGTGTCAAAATGCCCTTTTGATCTTATGGTCCTTAACATGTCATATGAAAAGTTGGAAATAAAGAGTTGCTAAAAAAATAGAGGCATTATCTTAGATGAATCAAGAAGAAAAGGAATACAAACAAATTGAAACGGAGGGAGTAAAATGTGTTCTATTATCCTCTAGGGATGTTATATTTGAGGTGAATTCAGTTTATGTTATAAACATGTGTATATGGTTGTTTTCTGCTCAATTATCAATACAAAATTTCTTACTTGATAAGAAAAGTTGTTGTGAATATTGTCTATGTAATACTTACAAAAATAAAATGTTGTCGATGTGATATTCACTCGTGAATTGACACTGTTATTAAATTTAAGTTGTTAATCATATGGTGTTCTACAGTACCAAGTATCTTAACTTAAATATGTTTTTCCTTTTTCTTTCTCTCTTCTGACTAAAACTTTTATAAGATGTGTTGATTTGGAAGGGAAAAAAAAAAAAGGGGATAAAAGTCTCTTTCACACTATTGAAAGGTTTCCAAATGCACCTAACGACTTTTTCCAGTTCAGTGGGAATAAACAAGAGATGAATTGAAGTTACTTGATGGTATTGTTGGTGACTCAATTGTTAGGTGAGGAATAAAATTTCACTCCTTAAAAATTCCAGTTAGGAAATATTTTTGAGACACTATATTATGGTACCTTGTTTAATCAGTTATCCTTGCATCTTCTCCTTTGGTGAATATATAAAATATTCTAGATTATATATTCTAGAGAGTAATACAATTCCTCTGTTCTTATATGTTATTAGAAAATGTTGAAACATCGATTTAGATTTCGAGCACCAAGTTCTGAAATCTTACTATTCTCCATTCCAATTGATCTTGGAGTTGCACTTTATATGTGGAAGTAGAAATTTGAGAAGACATCAACACACCTCCAAATAATGAAGAACGTATCATCGAATGTGAAAAGGTCCTACATTGCCCTGTCAGATGAAGGAACATGGAATGTTGCTCGACAATCCAGGTAAAGATTTTACAATAAACTTATTACACTTCTATGAATACTCTGACATTTGTTAATTCAATTAGGCGCTATTGCTTCATGCATGAGTATTTTTGAAAATAGAGAAATGCAGCTGTTGTTTCAATTATTCTATGGTGATTTGCGGAAAAAGAAAAAATGCACAAATAAATTGTTGGTATTACACGATTTCCACCGACATTGTTGGAATATGCTTACTCTTTTCGTGGTTTTACAGCTATAAAGTTTTTTTTTCTTCTATTTTCTATGGTTTGTTAAGCATATCTTTTTCCCTTTTAACTATCTAAAACTGTGAGGTGGCTTCTATTCACACATTTTCCCTCCAATTTCAATTACTGTATTATTATTACACTCACTAAGTAATATTATTAAACCAATAAATTTTAGTTGTGATTAGAGGTGAAATTGATATGACACGACATGACACGATTGTTTATATTGAGTTTAGGTTCGATTCATTTGTGGATATTGTTGAATACGTATAATTTATCGATTGTCATTGTACTTCTTTCTTGGCACAATGTGGTGGCTATTATCATGGATCTTCTATTTGTAAATCCAATTTTATCCATGAATACTTATTTTATGCAGATAAACAAATCATGGAAGATCTTGCAATGGAGGTTCCAAGAGAAAGTAAGTCAATATTGTTAATGATTCTCTCTTTTTATGCATTATTTTGGGTGATCTTCGCTTCTTCTCAATTTGTTCTATTATACAGATTAGTAGCTCAAGTATTTTTTTATCTATGGTATTATTCTTAGGAGCGTTTGAAAAAGGAAGTTGTACCTTCATGTAACAAATATGATATTATTATTTCATGGATTGGCTATGACATGCAACAAATCATGAAAGATCTCGCATTGGAGGTTCAAATAGAAAGTATGTCAACATTGTTGGTTGTTACCTCTTTTTTTACATTATTTTGGGTGATCTATGCTTCTTCTCAGTTTGTTCTGTTATACGGATTAGTAGCTCAAGTATTTTATATATATGATCTGATTGTTAGCAGAGTTCGGAAATGGGAGGTGTAATCGTATGTAAAGAATATGCTATTATTGTTTCATGGATTGACTGGAACACGCAACAACTCATGGAAGATCTTGCATTAGAGGTTCAGAGAGAAAGTAAGTCAATATTGTTGTTGGTTCTCTCTTTCTATACATTATTTGGGGTGGTCTTTGCTTCTTCTCAATTTGTTTTGCTATATGGATCAGTAGCTCAAGTGTTTATATATATATATATATATATACACATACAAAAAATGGATGTAGATAGTCTACCTGTTTTCATATCTGAAGTAATTATACATTGAGCATCATATCTTAACACGTACTTGCATATTATTAACATGTTTGGTCATCCATATTTTCCCTAGCTTGCAACAAGTGTGGATTAATTTTTCCTTCTCTTTCTTTTGTGTTGATATCTCCATTATCCCTTCTTGCTCTCAATTCAATTTATTGATGGGAAGTACTGTACCGACTAAGTGTATCAACTATTTTGATATCAGTGTCTTACAGGTTCAACAGATAAAATAATAGTTGTAACATTAGCAGTTGCACTAGCTGGAGTTTCATTATTGGCAAGCATCGTTTATGTGGGAATTTATAGAAAGGAATAAAAGGTTGCCGCACATCTCCCGACGTCTTCTGATCTATCTCATCCACCTGGTCCTGGTAATTGTAAATCTCAACTCTTTTTAGTTATACTTCTCCGGTCTTTCTTTTGTTTTGTCTTTGCTCTTTTCACATTTCAAGTTTAAATTACCTTTTCAGTAAAGTCAACCGTAGAATTTTTTTGGCATTAGGGAGGCATAGCTGCTATCTCCCTATCTACAAACAGATTCAACAAGACATAATGTTCTTGAAAATTCTACTATTGGCACCCCCAACACAGCCCGCATCATCTTGGTACAGAGACAGTTTTCCCTTTTCCTAAACAGGCTGCACTTATCATCTGAGAACCTTCGGAGCTCTCTGAGAAAGGTTTCCTCTTTTATTAACTTAATGTTGCCAATGTGTTCCCTCTGCCAATGTGTACAGACCGAGTCTGCCTTTAAACATCTTTTGTATTTTGTTTGGCAGCTGCAAGTCACCAAGTTCGACCAACTCAACCCCAAGACAAGTTAAACAAAGGAAAAAGTATACAATCCTTCGCCCATTTCTCAAAAAGTAAGCTCGCTCTTTCCATTATGTTTCCGTAAGGCCTATTTATCGTCGCATTATTGTATATTTTGCATTATTACTAATTTAGCATTGCCAATCTATTTTCTCTAACAACGTGTATAACACCTAATTTATCTAACTTTACCTACTTACATTTTAACTTCAACCTTTAAACATGTTATGTATTTTGATTACTAGCTGCCAGCCACAATGTCAGACTCAATTCCTGTGCAATTTAGATAAAGGAAAACAAGTATGCAGCCTATTCACTATCTTTGAAACAGGTAATCCAGCTCTTTGCCTTATATTTTTCAGTATGGCATATTGATCATCACTTTATTGTAAATTGTGATTGTTTGCACATAAGGATGTTGGATGTGTCTACTCAGCATTATGCGGCCTTAAATACAGTTCCAATCAAAAGGTTTGTGCTAAATTGATACTCCAATAATATCTACTTCACCTATTACTGAACAACGAAGCGAGTAATATGATTCTAAAAAAAGGTTCCTACCTGTTCATATTGTGGCACACAAAAATTTGAATATAAAAGAAGAATCTAAACATTTTCGAACATATATTAGAACATACAATAATATGTTGAACACATCGCTTGGTGTGAAGTGCGATAAAAAAATTGGTGAAAAGAAATTGTGGTATGTACAGATTTAGAGAACAGGGACATATGTATCATTTCATACATGATTTAGTCGCTTCCAACGAAAAACCCAACAACTTACAATTATACTTTTCTGATCATGAGAATGAATTGGCTAGCAGAATGGCCAAAAAACCCCAAACTATTAGAGGCAAGGCTAATGACAAAAAGGGTCTAAGAAGTCATGGTACTTACTCCCTCTGTTTCATCTTCGATTTACTTAAACTAATACTCATTATTATATAATTAAAGTTTAAAGTTACAATTTGTGAGTGCAGTAATTTTAATAGCATCAATTGTTGAGCTTTTTACTGGTAAAACAAAATACATACTAAAATACTTTAGCAGTACAAAAAGAAATATCTATTCATAATATCTTGACATTGTTTCCTATTAAGGTATTCAAAGAAGGAAACAGTGTGATTGACTTGTCTTTTTGTTTACCTATTTTGATTAAAATAAAGATATTCCCCTTCACTCCACATTATCATTTTACTTAACAAAAGAAACAATAACTTGTGTACCGAAAGAGGTACCATTTTCTCATCAATTTATCTTGAGTTGAGATTCTTTGGTCAATTTTATCCAATTTTGCTAACAGCAGTCCATTTTCAATCTTGAATTGGTTAAAATACAACAACGGAATTGTGTATTTATTTAAGGTGACAATGTATATTATTTATTGAACTCCTATGTTTTAGTGTGCTTTCTATTCTGGCTTTGAAATTTGGGGCTAAGAAAAAGGTTGGGATGTTCATTATTCAACTAATTTGAGATATTAGACGATGCTATTGATGTAATGAAATTGGAAGATGCTGTAATTCAAAACATGGTAAAGTCTCTGATTTGTATTCACAAGTTGCAATCCTTGATTGGTTTTCATTGTATTGGGTTATTTTTCATAATATTGGCAATTTTGACAAATGTACATTGATTTTAACTTCACTATATACATACTTGGTTACCCACGGAAGAAGTTTGAAAAGATAATTCAGCAATTATTTGGAAACCTCTCCTCATGTTGGGAACCAAAATAAGGTACAAGAAGCAATGTAAAGTGTACTTCAAACAGAACCTAAGTTGTACGAGTAGGGTTAAAATAGTAAATTCACTTTATTCACTCTCTCACCTCTGCTTCTACTCTTTCTTCTCTGGCTGACAACATTGACAGCCATTTTAAACCTTCAACGTAATTAAACTTTACTTCAAAGTCTCACTCCAACTTCTCAAGTTCTTTCAATTGTTTACCTGGTAAGTATTCTTGTGTGGTATTGACCCTCTTCCCTTGTGAATTTTTACTCTTTTTTTCCCATTATTGTGTTTATGCTTCCTATTATTCTACTGATTTTTCTTATTTATAGGTCTTCCACAATTTTTCTTGGATTCTTTTGAGTTCTGATAGATGCCTCTTGAAATACATGCATAATTGTTTTCAATATTTTGCAGTTTCTAGCTCTAAAATACTAAAAATATTAGTAGTATTTTCTTATCAATATATGATACTTTTTGCAGATAATTAATGGCTTGATGTGGTCGCATGTTTGACGGAATTTCCTGTGAAGGTAAGACTTGTGTGTTATGAAGAGAGATTAGTTACAAGAGTTGATTGTTTTGGCAGATGATTGAAGGTGCTAATGAAGTTGAACGGTGGGCTTAGGTGAATAGACATTTTTCCTTATAATATATTTTTTTCATATGGTATTTTCCCCAAAAAATATTGAGTAAGAATTTCATTTGCCGAGTTCTTTGATGCTGCCATGAAATTAGAAGTGATAACGTAATGCTGAAAATTCAGGGCAAGCTTTCAGTATTGATCTTTTTGTTGTTTGAACTACATTTTTGAAAAAATTCAACTACTAATATAGTAAGTTGAGGTGGTATTCAAAGACAAATTGTTTAAATACAACGTCAGAATAACAAGCAGGTTGAATCAGGTGAAAAGGTTCATTTCTGGCTCTCCAATTTCCAAGTCCTTTTAAGGTACCATACCACATTTTCTTAAGAACCTTTAAACTTTTGGCAATGAACCGTGATGTTGGTGTTGCATTTATTTTTAGCAGTTCTTGGATAAAAGTTGAAACTTTAATATTGAAAATTCTGTTACTAGATTGAGTTCAAGAAGTCTGTCATATCATCTTATGCTTTGTCAAAATTTTTGTTTCATGTGTTCATAGCAAACGATTGTAAAACACTTCTAATGTTATGCATTTATATTTATTTTTCACAATTATATATCAAGTAAAAGTGATCTTTTGCTATGTTTTTTTTCCTGTTTCTTGCAGGCCGCATGAAAATATGCCTTCGGTTTGGATTGAGTCAGGAATGATACGAATGATATGATTCCCTCTGCTGACTGTAAGAGGCATATTCTATTTCTCCATTTGTATGAGTAAATTCTATCATTTCTTTGAGATATAAAATTATAAGCTATGCATCAATGTTATTTTGGCTATTTCATATTTATAGGAAATGCACTGATGGTAGCAGCATGTGCTGCTATAAGTTTCATATTTTAACTCTTTATTGTTTTCTCTACTGAATTTCCCATTCAGATTCAAGTGATGATTCAATATGATGACACTGTTGTTAAACCGGAATTTATCTTTTTTGGCCAAGTAGACTGAGTATTGACACTTTAATTATGTTGCCTAATTTTATATTAACTTAGGCGAGAAATAATAATTTTAAACTATGGAAAGAAATATAAGGCTAATTGATAGTAGTACTTATTTGATGTATGTCTTCCCCCCATTCTATAAATATGACATAGAAGTTTTATGAAAGAGACATAATGAGAAATGGAAAAATGACAAAGAAACAGAGAACAAGGCGTTACATCTAATAAAGTCGGACAATGTCACATTGGACAAGAAAATAGTAGCCTTAGAAATAAATAGATGAAGGAAAAAAATAATTTACTCATGAAGTGGATATGAAAATATATTATAGAAGTAGAGGTAATTTTAAAAACGGTGATTACAAAAGTGTGGGTTCAAAAAGGTGAATGGTATATATACAACTTTACAGGGCCATATGAAAGTGAAATTTGGATAACATATAAGAGGATGTGGATTCTTTTAAACTAATTATGTTTTGTTTCAGGTGATGGAAGAAAAATAGCATTGGGGCGGCATGGCACGACAACTGAAGAAGTCACATACTTCTGTTTTGTAGCACCATGACATTTAATGGCTATTGTATAAAATTACTTCATACCAAACAAAGAAATCTTCTTTTAATGCATTGTTTTATCAGTTTCTTATCCCGTTTCAGTTGGTTCTCTCTATTTCATCAAAGCTCCAATTTAACGGTTTCTTCAAGCTTTGGTTAATTTATTTTGTAAGTTAAAATATCTTACTTTCGACTATCTAATGTTACTTGATGTTATGATTTTATCTTCGAATACATTTTTGGAGTCCATTTATATATAATTTAGCATCTTATGATGCTTCATTTTGACAATCATGTCGATCATATCCCCAGATCCACAAAAGACATTATGACCAACAACGGATTGTCCAATTAGTATTAAAATTATATATTTTTAGGATGTTAATGAAATGTTTTTAACTTCCTTGCTGACTAATTATGAAAGAAATGGGCAAGGTATTAAGAATGTATACGGTGCTACTTCAATCAACTAAGTTTTACTTTTTTGGTCATTATCTTTATTTTATATGTAAAATGTGGATATGGATGGAAAGATTTTATATATGCTCTTTTTTTATTTGTAGACATACTTATATGTCCAACCATTTCTTTAGGAATTTACTCTAATTGTTCTGTGTCATGGAAGATGAAGAGTTACCAAATCGTTGGTAATTTGCCTTGACTTTGTATTAATATATACTATGTGTACTATTTGACTCCTCTCTGATTCAAAAACGTTTCATACACTTGCCAATTAGAATTTTTGGATCCTTACTCGCCTTAACAATTGTATTGTTGAGTAAGCTAAGTGACCGAGAAAAATAGTCAATTTCTAGAAACAGACCTGCTTTGGAAAATGATTGATTTCAGATTCTCTAATTTTCAAGCCTTCAAGTACAATTTCACACCCTTTTCAAGCTTTTAAGATTTGTAGGGAACCATAGTGTTCTATTTTGGATGATGTTGTATTAGTATTTAGTAGTTATTCTTAGATAGAAAGTTATGCTTTTAGTATGACCTAAATTTCTTCCGTTATTTTTGTATTGTTTGAATTGCAACTTCTGATATATTAGCAGACTGGCAGACGATACCAAAACACCATAGTTTATCATATTCATAATTACAATTGTGGAATTGAGAGGATGATCATACAATAGGAGATTAATGATGTTTGGAAATGATTTAGGTAATATTCATTTCCTTAATGAGTTATTATCTGTCTTTTTGACACACATAATATTTTATGAAGAAGTTTTCACATTTTATGTCATTATGCATGTGGGATAGGTTTTGCTTTAAAAAATTGTTGTTCAAACTTTTCCTTTAAATAAGTGAAATTACCGTCTCAACTTCATTTGAAAGTGTCAAGCCCCAAAATCTTCAAGCACACAAGAAAGATGATACATGCAAAGAGTGAAGAAGAGAGAGAAATACCAGAAAAATTTGTGAATACAAAATGGGGCTACCCGAAAGAAGATGGATAGAAATAAGGAACTAAAGAGCAAACACGTGTTAAATAGTCACATATGGATCCAAGTATAAACTATAAAGTTCACATTTCTTAGCGTGTTGCACAATTTGTATCCTCTACATATGATAAACAATGACATGCTAATCTTATATATCAAAACTGAAACATCTGCTATATCACTCTTCTAAGTAAGGGTAATTATTTTGGTTGTATTACATTAGTTAGTATTTGCAGATGGTTCAAGTCGGCATCATACTGATGTTTGTTGTACATATTCTAAATATTTCTAATAGTATATAATATATGATATTATCCATCTTCTGCAAAAGGTATCACCCTTTAATATTAATATTTTTACAAGCATAATATTTTGACTATTGGGCCCGTGCTTGCCATGGGCCTCCCCATCTAGTATATATATATATTCAAGTTTTAATAAGTTCAAGTTTCAATTCAAGTTCATATCTAATTTCTAAACTTAATTAGTTATATATTCAAGCTAATTAGTTCTAAGTTCAAGTTCTAATTTCAAGTTCATATTCCTAATTAAGTTCAATTTATAGTAAATTCAAGTTATAATTAATTATAAGTTCTAATTAAGTTGTAATTCAAATCCCTAAAATTCTAAATTCAAACTAGCTAGCTAGTGTCCCAACTTCAAACTATTAATTAGTCCTAAAATATCAAATATAATTCAAACTATTAGTCCTAAATTCCAAATTCAAACTAGCCTTAAAATCACAAATTGAAAGTACTCCTAGAATTCAAAAATCAAACTATAGTGCTAAAATCCCAAATTCAAACTATTAAAAGTCCTAAAATCTCAATAATAATTCAAACTAGTCCTAAATTCAAAATTCAAACTAGTCTTAAAATCACAAATTCAAACTAGCCCTAAAATCCCAAAATCTAACTAGTGCTAAAATCCTAAATTCAAATTAGCTGGCTATTCCTAATCCCAAATTCAAACTATTAGTCCTAAAATCTCAATAATAATTCAAACTAACTCAAATAATACCCAAATTCAAACAACTCCTTAAATACCCTAATTCAATCTAATCTTACAATTCCAAAATCAAACTAATTAACTCAAGAAATACCGAATTTCAAACAAATCCTAAGATACCCTAATTCAAACTAGCTAACCCTAACATTAAAATTTTCAATTCACAAGCAACAAACACAAACTAACAATCAAACAATCCCTAATTCAAACTAACAATCAAAAATCCTAAATCATTCACTTACTAACTAACAATCAATCAAACTAACAATCAATAAAACTAAGTATATTAGTACTCTAATTTTGAGATACTTCAACTAAATAGAAACAAAAGTAATCTTTTATGGAGGTTCTAAAAATTCACCTTGAGTAAGAAGGTCGGGGATGGTGGCGCGAACTGAGAAAACTGACATGGAGGTGGCGCCGGTCGGGATGGAGGCGGCGCGACCTCCTCCTGCTGGGCGCGACCAGCAGCTGCGCACAACCTTCCTCTACCTCTGCAGCTGCGCGAGCTTCCTCTGTTGCTGCGATGGTGGCGTGGCGTGGTGCTGGTCGGGGATGGTGGCGTGGCGCCGGTCGGGGAGGGTGGGGATGGGCGCCGATGGGGGTGGGTCGGGGATGGGGCGGGGGTGAGGAATGAGTGAGGTTTTGAGACTAGTTTAATTTACCTTAGGAGTTAGGAGTTAGGAGTTAGACTTGATATTATCCTTCTTTTTTTAAGAGAATTGTTTAATTTACCGACCACGGAATGTCGGTATTTTTAAAAATAATTATCTATATTTAAAAATATTTAATAAATACCGCCATCGTGAAGTCGATATTATTTAAATAAAATAATAATTTAAATATACTGACCTCTTTAGGTCGGTATTATATAACTCCTAATTATATAAATTTAATTTTATTGATCAACAAAAGTTTATCAATATCAAATTTAATAGATAAATCTCCTTGAATTGATCATCGATATTTCTTTAATTGATAATGTATTTCATATCTAAACCACTAGTATATAAGACTTGATTTGTTAAACTACTCGAGGATTATATATTTATTAAATTAAACTTCTGTTGGTGTGTAGTTAAATTATATATATATAATTTAACTACACATCAATAGAAGTTTAATTTAATAAATTCAATTTATCGATCAAGTTAATTTTATAAATTTAAATTATATAACTCCTAATTATATAAATTTAATTTTATTGATCAACAAAAGTTTATCAATATCAAAAAATAAATTAAAAAAATTTAAAAAATAAAATAATATATATATATATATATATATATATATATATATATATAATTTAACTACACATCAACAAAAGTTTAATTTAATAAATTTAATTTATCGATCAAGTTAATTTTATAAATTTAAATTATATAACTCCTAATTATATAAATTTAATTTTATTGATCAACAAAAGTTTATCAATATCAAATTTAATATATAAATCTCCTTGAATTGATCCTCGGTATTTCTTTAATTGATAATGTATTTCATATCTAAACCACTGGTATATAAGACTTGATTTGTTAAACTACTCGAGGAGTATATAATTAATCAACGTATTTCATACTCCGATAAGGTATCGTTTACATGTCATCATAATTAGGAGGTGATCACTACACTTAACATCCATTCAATTAGATCGAACGTATGTAATAATACTATCTCGCATTTCATACTCGAATGGATTATATGTTAGCTCTTCACCTCTACATCATGACATAAGATATTAAGTTCATGATTAGACGACGGACTGATAGAATTTGTAAATTACTCTAGAAATATAAGTATAATTATCTCCTAATTCATATCAACGTAGTTTCATACTCTAAATATGGATTATACATATTTTTTTTATTTATTCCACGAATTCTAACTTTTTATTTATAAAAGTATACAAAATTGTTACACTTTTTGAACAATTAATTGTAGGTGTAAAATGAAATTTTAGTATTATGCACAATAGAAAAATTATGAGTATTAATAGGAATATTTTAAACAAACCGACCTCCGGATGTCGCTTTTATTGAAAGTAATTAGATTTAATAAAAAATACCGATGTCATGAGGTCGGTATCACATTAAATTTTAAGATAAATAAAAGTAATCATGTTAATTAAGTAATATTGACATCGGGAGGTTGGTATTTTATATTAAATTATTTTTAGTTTGTATAAAACCGTCATTCAGAGGACAATTTATTTAAAGTTAATTGAAAATATTAATTTATTACATAACACAAAATCGTCCTCCGAAAGACGATTTAAATAAAATTATATCAAAATAGAAAATAATGCTGACATCAAGAGGTCGATTTTTATTGTAATTCATTTTCTGGGAAAAATTCCGACCTCTTGAGGTCGGAATTTGGTTTTCCCGCAAATCGACCTCCAGATGTCGCTTAGGAGGTCGGAATTTTTAATGAATTACAATAAAAACCGACCTCTTGATGTCAGTATTATTTTCTCAATTAAATATAAAAAGTACCGCCCTCATGAGGTCGGTATTTTATATTAATTTATTTTTACTATTTAATTTTACCGACATACGGAAGTCGGTATTATAATTTTTTTTGTTTTTTATTTTACACAAAACCTATTGAGAAAAAATAAAATATTGTTATTTATTTATTTGTTTAATACCGACATCAAGAGGTCGGTTTTTATTGTAATTCATTTTTTCCGGGAAAAATTCCGACCTCCAGAGGTCGGAATTTGGTTTTCCCGCTTTCCGCAAACCGACCTCCGGATGTCGCTTTTAAAAGTAATTAGATGAAATAAAAATACCGACCTCCGGATGTCGCTTTAATTAATAGTAATTAGATGAAATAAAAATACCGACCTCATGAGGTCGGTATTTTAATTACATACTATTTAATTTTACCGACATTCGGAAGTTGGTATTATAAAATATTTAATTGAGAAAAAATTCCGACCTCAGGAGGTCGAAATTTTTAATGAATTACAATAAAAACCGACCTCTTGATGTCGGTATTATTTTCTCAATTAAATATAAAAAATACCGACCTCATGAGGTCGGTATTTTATATTAATTTATTTTTACTATTTAATTTTACCGACATACGGAAGTCGGTATTATAATTTTTTTTACACATTGAGAAAAAATAAAATATTGTTATTTATTTATTTGTTTAATACCGACATCAAGAGGTCGGTTTTTATTGTAATTCATTTTTTCCGGAAAAATTCCGACCTCCATTTGAGGTCGGAAATTTTTAGGTCGGTATTCACTGTTTTTTTAGTAGTGTATAAAAGTGATTTCATTATAAACTGAATTTTCTCTCTCTCTTTTTTCTTTTTCGTTCACTTCCTATTAAATAAACATGAAAATTCAAGCTAAATTTTACGTGATTTGATTTTAAAATTTTAGTATATTTTTTAATTAAAAATTTTAATTGTTAATGTTACGTAGTTTGATTTCAAAATTTTAGTGCACCCATCGTCAAATTATTTGTTTTACCTATGCAATTCTTGGACACCCTTCGTGAAATTTTTGGCTACGCCACTAATGGGTGGAGCAATCGATTGAGCTACCATCAAAGTTACTTAAAAACACAATCTATGTCCATTTATGTACCACTAACATACATAATGTAAGGGAGAGCTTCTATCAGTTTCATCTAGTGAGATTTTGCCCTTGCTTATATTTGATATTGGAAGGAAAGATTGGAGAATGGTTGAGATACATGAAATTCAAGAACGAAAAAATAGAAGGGGGGGATTGTGTTGCGCTAAATCTTGTGGAGAGTTTTTGCCCCTTGAGATGATCTAAGCGTAGCTACGGGTGCAAGGTCCTCGGAGAATTACACCATATACATAGTTAAAATTATTTTTATGTATATGTAACAAATTTTAAATTTTCTTTATTTCTTCGTATGTTTACTTTTTCCTGGCTTCTCAATTGTCCTTGGCTTCTTTATGGTTAAGAGTGTTTTAAGTGGAATAAATAGTTATATTGTTAACCCAACATTATGCTACTATAATTTGATTTCTCATTGCTTGTGTTGTGTTCCATAGGAATTGATAGAAAAATTAGGGCACAAATAGAAATATGTAATATATATAGTGTTTATCACATGATAATGAAAATCTTACATTAGTCTTTCTTGCAATACTTATGGCTAAGAGCCCGTTTGGATTGACTTAAAAAAAGTAACTTTTAAAAAGTAACTTTTTAAAGTGCTGGACTTATTTTTAAAATAAGTAGTTATGTGTTTGGATAAAAGTGCTGCAGTTGAAAAAAAAGTTGTTGATGTGTTTGGCAAATAAGTGCTGGTAAACACTTTTTTTTTATCAAAATGTCTGAAATACCCTTTAAGCTGTTAACATGATAAAAAGTTGATTAATTTAAGGTTTTTATACTTAAAAAAAAATTAAAACAAAATTAATTTATGTTTTACATCCATAAGTAATAATATTTTTCTATCATTCACATATTTCTTTACCACCTTATAAGAGGAATATAAATTCATATTTCAGAAATAATAATAATAATAATAATAATAATAAAAATAAAATAATAATAATAATAATAATAGTAATAGTAATAGTAATAGTAATAGTAATAGTAATAGTAATAGTAATAATAATAATAATAATAATATAATAATAATAATATTTATAATAATAATAATAATAATAGTAATAGTAATAATAATAATAATAACTATTATTATAATTATAATTAATAATAATAATAAAATAATAAAATAATAATAGTAATAGTAATAGTAATAGTAATAGTAATAATAATAATAATAATAATATTTATAATAATATTAATAATAATAAACATAATAATAATAATAATAAAATAATAATAATAATAGTAATAGTAATAGTAATAATAATAATTATTATTATAATTATAATTATAATTATAATAATAATAATAATAATAATAATAGTAATAATAATAATAATAATAATAGTAATAGTAATAGTAATAATAATATAATAAAATTAATAATAGTAATAGTAATAATAATAATAATAATAATTAATAATAATAATAATAATAATAGTAATAGTAATAATAATAATAATAACTATTATTATAATTATAATTAATAATAATAAAAAAAATAATAAAATAATAATAGTAATAGTAATAATAATAATAATAATAATATTTATAATAATAAACATAATAATAAACATAATAATAATAATAATAAAATAATAATAATAATAATAGTAATAGTAATAATAATAATTATTATTATAATTATAATTATAATTATAATAATAATAATAATAATAATAGTAATAATAATAATATAATAAAATAATAATAATAATAATAGTAATAGTAATAATAATAATAATTATTATAATTATAATTATAATTATAATTATAATAATAATAATAATAATAGTAATAATAATAATATAATAAAATAATATTTATAATTATAATAATAATTATTATTATTATAATAATAATATAATAATAATAATAATAATATAATAATAATAATAATAAAATAATAATAATAATAATAGTAATAGTAATAATAATAATAATAATAATAATAATAAAAATAATAATAGTAATAGTAATAATAATAATAATAATAATAATAATAATAATAATAATAATAATAATAGTAATAGTAATAATAATAATAATAATAATTCAATATGGGCAATTTGGAAATTGTATAAAAGAATTAAGGGCAAAAAGGTAATAAACTTGGTCAACATAAAAGGGCTTTTAAGTTAAAAAAAAAAAAACTCCCCCCCCTAGCTTTTAGCTTTTGGCTTAAAATAAGTCAGTTTTGACTTAAAATAAGTCATTTTGATAATTGCCAAACACTCTAATAAGTCAAAAACTGGCTTTTAAGCCAGTTTGACCAGCTTAAAAGCCCATCCAAACAGGCTCTAAGTACATAAACAATCACTAGAATGCGAAACTCAGAAACTCCAAATCTTAGATATTGTATCTGACTCCAAGATACTTATCAAGTTTCCTTTGGATCAATCAACTCATTGACAACATCATCTACATTGTATGATAATATAGGTGATATCGACCAGTTGAAAACCAAATTTTGCGTCAAGTTATAAAAGAGGTACAAACCACCTTCCATAATGTTCCAAGTGCACCTTTTACGTACGATATCGCACCTAGGTATATCTCTATAAAATTGAAAAATTAGGAAAGTTCCATACCTAGGACCAGCAGTCATGTTACATAGAAGAGTAGGTTCTAATCTACCAATATTGATTTCAACAGGATATCTATGAAGATTTGATTGTTTAAGACCAACTCTTGGTTCAATAATATTACCACTCATTATACAATCAATGTATAATGGATCAATTAACTCACTAATGACATCAATATTAAACAAATTTGATGTTTTGCATTAAAGGTGAATGAAAATAGGGTTAAGAGACAAACCAAAATGGACAATTGGAATTTGAGTGAACACGACATATTTTTCATGGCTTTGGTATAATGAGTTTTGTTTAGTCATTATTGGAGTTTGAGGGCTTTATATAGGCTATAATATAAGACACATGTTCAATGTGCAAAGTTGAATTACCATTATACCTTATGATAAGTTAAAATATTACAAAATATTTAATAAAAATATTCATCAAAAATTGAATTGCCATTTTTCCCTTTACTTAAAAAAATATTTCTATTACAATATCTTTGTACCAAAAAGTCGATTTACATTCCAATAAATGAAAAAATTATGTTACAATGAATCTGGTAAACAAGAAGACACTAGCTTGGAGTTCTTGAACGGACACTATTTTTTGTTCGATTTTACTTGTGCACTATTTTAAAATAAATTTTCATTTTTAATGGTCACTTTTAATATTTTTTAAAAAAAATTATAGCATTAATTATTTATTTTTCAAAATTATTTTCCAAGATCTATTAATACGTAAAAATAGTAAGATAAAATAATAATAATATCAATTTTTTTAATGAGTATACCTAGTCCAAATATGATAAGTAAACCTAAAAGTGAATGGAAGGAATATTAAATATCGGGAATGAAGAGTTTCTTTGGACAACTCAACATAAATTGTATTTAGTTGACCAATTCAATACAAAACCACGTTCATTGTACTAAATAATTAAAGGAATAATACATAAATGCATCATTAAATTTAATTTAATTTTATATTTATATCATATAATTTTGGATGTAAATAAGTAGACACTTGAATTTATATAATATTTAACAAATAAACATATGAATCTTATGTAGCATAATGCATGTAGGATACAAATTGTTAAATAAGATGTCATGTAGGATGTGTATCTATTTGTTTAATTTTAAACAAATTTAAATGTCTACTTGTTCACACTCAAAATTGAAAGTTATAAATATAAAATAAGACCAAATTAAAAGACATATTTATATATTATGACTTAATTAAATGCTAATTGTTACTAATGTGTATGGGAAAAACTTCAAATAATAGCAATCGTTTTTAAAAATTAGTAAAATAAAGAGAAGATGAAACCCACATATGATCATTTAGGCTTTTAATTTTCTTGTGAAAGATGTGTTAGTACATCGTGAAATTTGTGACTTTTTATATTCATTACATCATGAAATTTGAGACTTTTTACGTTCCAAAGAATGAGTAGTAAACAAATATTTCATTCCTCCAACTTTTCAGGTGGTTAATTGAAGACAATAAGACATAATAGTACATAAATATATCATTTAATTCAGTTTTAACTGATATTTATGCTCTCCAATTTAAGTTTGTATAAGTGGACTTTTAAACTTGTACTCCCTCCCTTGATGCCCTTCCATATTAATTGAATTTTTGAGGTGTTTCACACCCTTTAAGAAAAGTAGATTAAGACATAAATTGAACATAGTTTTCCGTTTTTATCCTTATTAGGGTAATGCTAAATAGCCAGAAAAAATTGGCCAAAATTTGGCCAGAAAGGCAAAAAGACTATAATATCCTTATTTCAATTTTTGTATTTACCATCATACTTTTCCCTCCAAAACAAAAGTAACTTTTTTCTATTTCCCAAACTCCTTGAACTACTAAAATACAAACTTTTTGGCTACCAAGGGAAATAAAAGTGTTTTTATGTATATTTATGTGTGTATAGTTCATTGGATTTATTTTTAAAAAAAATATTGTTCAGTTAATTAAAAAAATTGTAGTTTCATTTTTATACATTAATATTTTAATTTCTTTTTTATACATTAATATTATTTTCATTACTATACCATACAAATTATGTTCTACATATATATATATATATATATAATCTACACTCCTTCCTCTACCCCTTCCCGAACTCAATTATGTACACAATGTACCGATGCATACCTTTGAAAAATTGTTTTTTTCGCTTAAAATAAATTTCTTTATTGAAGAAGACAATTAAATTTCTCATTAATAATAACTACAAATGACTATCTTATCCACTTGAGATTATACTTAATTATTTTGTAATACAAATTTAGTAAAACATAGTAATTAAGTGTAGATTCAAAAAATTATAATTAATTTTTTTAAAAAAAATATAATCAACTAAATAGATTCTTCTATATAATGGATGTTTTTCAAGAGAAAAAATAATGTAATTTTGGAAGTTAGATATTTATAAAAAAAAATAACTGACGAAAGACTTTTGTAACTTTTAATAACACGTTAATTTTTTATATTATAATCATTCCAAACAAGAATTAACATATATAGAAATTGGTAGAATTATTTCACTAATTTTAACCATGAATAAAAAATTAAAGTACTCATATAATACTAATTAAGAGGATGTTTCAATACGAATAAATAAAAGATCACTCAATACCTAATGATCAATTATAATACTTTAAAATAGATGTATTTTATGTAGGATACTTAAATTACAATATGTCTAATGTATGTAAATAAAGTATAGCATAATTAGTATATACATTTTTTTAAAAAATATTTTCATTTAATATAGAATTTTCTATCGAAGGAGACAATTAAAATTCATGTTAATAATAGACAAAAGTAGATTATTTTCCAATTAAAAATTATACTAACTACTCGGTAATACATAGTTTAGTTGAATTAAGTATAATTTTCAAATTTACAATTGACTTTTGTTTAAATAAAATCAATGAATAAACTTATATAATTCTACCATGATTAATAGACCGGTCATATAACGTGTGTGCTTTTCTTTTATGAAGAAAATAAGAACATAATTTTGAGAATTAGATGTTTTAAATATAAAAAAAGATTTAATAAGACATTTATAACTATACCTCAAATAACATATCAGATTTTGTATATTATAATTGCTCTAAACAAATTTATAATAACTTATAGTAATTATTAAAATTATTTCACCATTTCTAACCACGAATACACAATTAATTACTTCAATTATATTAATTAAGAAGATGTTTCAAAATAAAAATAAAAATAAAAATAAAATTGTATACATATGTATGTATTGTATATGTTTATAAATAGTTAGGCCCTATTCTTAATTAAATAATCAATAAAATCATATATATAATCAATAAATTCTATTAAGGCATATTTTTAAATTATAAAATCAAAAAATTATATTAACTTTAGTTATCAAGGTTAAAGAGTATATAATTTAAACAATCAAATGATTACAAATACATATTCAATGTATAACTATTGATTTTATATAACTTAAACAATTATTTTAAAAATATTGAAACATATGATTTAAATTTATTTAAATATATCAATTATAAAATTACTCAATTAGAGATTATATTAATACTTAATAAATATAAGTAATCATTTTCAAGTTATCAAATAGGCATAACACATGGGCGCGAAACTACAACACTGGTACATGATTCTCTGAGGTTTCTATTAATTATATAACTAGGATCAATACATATGAAATATATGATTCTTATAATTTTTATAATGTATTGATATCCACCATGTCTAAAGTGTATTGAATTTTTAAATGTCGTTATTGAAATAATTTTAACTAATATTTAAATATAAATTAATTTAAAATAATTTTTTATAATGTGTCAATTTCTAACATATTTTTTTATCTTTATAAAAATATTGTGCAAATTATGTTGGATTATTATTATATTATTATTGTTGTTGTTGTTGTTGTTGTTGTTGTTATTATTATTATTATTATTATTATTATTATTATTATTATTATAACTTTATGATCTAAATTTGATATACTTTTGTTAAATAAAGTGGTTCACATATATCTATTGTTACACAAATAGTTCAGATAACTGTTTCGCTTGATGGAAGTGAAAATATCAATTTTTCAGAATCTATTTGTTTTAATTTTTTATTAAAACAAAACTCATATAGGGATATATGATCCATCTCATAAAGTTCAATAATATATTTGATATTTCTCACAAGTGATCTTTTTTTACTTTTTTATTTAAACGCTTAATTTCAGTCTTTAATATCTTATTTGTGGATTTATTTGCTTATCATTATCTGAATATTTTATTTTTATTTTATTTCTTATTTTGAAAAGGATGAAAAATAAAAAGAAAGAGTGAGAATGGAATAAAAGAGAGAAAAGAAAAAAAAACTAAAATTATTTTCTTTTGCGGTCATATTTATAATTTTTTTGTAGTTGTGAAAAGATCGACACATCTATGATAGACTTTACAAGAAGATGAGTTTGAGTTAAAATTATTTTGAATTTAATTTTATGAGTAAATTTATTTTGTAATGTAAATTTTAAATTATATATTCTAAATTTTAAATTTTGTATTCTAATTATCAATTTAAATTTTGTATTCTTTATAGATTTTTTATCAGAAAATTAAGGAAGAAAAAAAAACTACATATGTATTGGCCTTTGACCATTTCACAATATTTCTAAAAGAAATTAAAAGCCATGTATGTATGGAAGTTAGAGAAATTTAAAAATTAGTCAATTTACAATGTATTGAAAAACTTTTTCATTTATTGAAGCATAATTAATGAATAAATTAATAAGAAAAATATAAATTTAACAAAGAAGGGTATAGTTGTCAAAAAATAAATCAATTTATAGTGTGAACATGTATTTGGGCCATTATGGCCAAATTATGGCCAAATTTTCTGGCCAAAAGGATTTTTCCATTTTGAAAAATAGTTTTGAAGATTAAACAATTAAGTTAATTTGAAAAATGGAAAATTTCTCAAAAATTCAATTAATATGAAATGGAGGGAGTATAAAGATAAACAAGTAGACACACGTAATATATATAGGACACCACATAGCCCGTAGGATGTCGTGTAGGACACTAATTGTCACGTAAGACGCCAATTAGAAGGATGTGTGTATCTGTTATACAAGTTTAAGTGTCTACTTATGCACACCCAAAATTAAAGTTCGGACTACAAGAAAACTAAAGATTAGATGCGGGCAGAAATTCGTAGCTAAACAAAAAAAAACCTCATGATAATTCCATTTAACTACAGATTAGCGATAAATTATATAAATATTCAACTAGCTAAAAGTTATTTAGTGATGGCCAAGAATTATCTATAAATTATGCAGCTAATTTCATATTTTCTAAAAAATGCCATATAAAGCCAATTAAAAGACACATTTATATATTATGCCTTTGAAAGGACACAATTAAAAGACACATTTATAAATTCAAATTAATTCTACGTCTACATAAGTGAACTTTGAAAGCGCAATAATATTTATATATTTTAGCACTATATCATTTTCTCATAATTCTGATTAAATATTGGTAAGTTATGTAGGAACTTTTCTGGGGGAAATTGAAGTGTATATCGTTGTTTTCTCGTGAGGAATAATATTTATACTAAGGTAAAAGTATTGGTTTAAAATTGTTCGATGTAATCAGTAAGCAGTAGTGGAGTCAAATTTTTATGAAGGGTGGTCCAAAAATTGCGCAGCTAAAAAATGCTTGATAGTAAGATTCAAACACGCGAATATTGGCTCATTCAAGGCATCTGAAACTCATTCAAGGCGTCTGAAATCTGCTGTGCTACACAAACTTATTGTGTCAAGGGTGTCCAAAATATGTTAATCATTTTGTGTGTCATTATACTTATATACGGTATTCTTTTTTCCGACAAAGGATATTCAATTGGACACCCTGACATGCACGTGGCTCCGTTAGATGTAATTAAGTGTCATGACCCAGACGGTCGTGATTGACACCCACACTACCCTCCGGTGGGAGAACTGTTACTACTACCCGTCTAACAAATTTTATGAAAATTAAGACATTTAAAGATACAAAAACAGGTTTAAATGCAGAAATAACACTACTAAAAAATTGCTAAAAAACGACGGAAGTAAAAGCGACAGTCGGCGTCACTCCAAAAAGTGACGCCATTAGTCACACTGTCCGTCGCTTTTTAATAAAAATAATTTTTAAAATTTTTTTTTTAAAAAAACAATGGACAGCATCGCTTAGTCCGTCGCTTTTTTTTTTGCGGATTTTTGCGCCAAATATATATATAATCAACAATTAATTATTTTTTTATAGATAGCGACGCAGTCCGTTGCTTTTTATTAAAAATAATTATTTATAAATTAAAAAAAAGTCACGCCGTCTGTCGCTTTTTATTAATTTTATGTGTTTAATTATTTTTTAAATAAGCAACGAACATCATCTTTATGTCCGTCGCTTCTTGGTCAAAATATATGGTCAAGTATTTTAAGAAAGCGACGGACAGTGTCTCTTAGTCCGTCGCTTTTTGGTCAAAATGTTGGTCAAACATTCTAAAAAAAAACAATGGACATAGAGACGTTGTCCGTCGCTTTTTATTAAATATCGAAAAACAGATCCGCGATTTTTTCCCATTACTCCATTTCCCCATTTGTGAAATCTCTTCCTTCTCTCCACTCCTCATCACCACCACTGCGTCGCTGTTGCCGCCGGACCCGCCGCTTACTAGCCGCCGCCGGACCCGCCGCTCACTAGCCGCCGCTGGACCCGCCGCTCACTAGCCGCCGCCGGACCCGCCGCTCACTAGCCGCCGCCGGACCTGCCGCTCACTATCCGCCGCCGCCTGCTTCTCTAGAGTTGCCGGACCAGACGCCGCCGCCACCGCCTGCCTCTCCTCTCTCTTCAATCTCTCCTTCTCCTTTAAGGTTAGGGTATAATAATGCATCAATTTTTTTTTCAAATTGAACTATATTTTGATTTTGTTAGCTATTTATTTGTAATTAGTTTATTGAATTTGTGTTTATTGATTGTTAGTTTGAATTAGGATTATTAGTTAGTGAGTGAATTGAAAATTTTAATCTTAGGGCTAGTTTGAATTAGGGTATTTTAGTATTTGTTTGAATTTGGGTATTTCTTGAGTTAATTAGTTTTATTTTGGGATTGTAGGATTAGTTTGAATTAGGCTATAATTTAAGGAGTTGTTTGAATTTGGGTATTATTTGAGTTTGTTTGATTTTCGGATTTTAGGACTAACTAGAGTTTGAATTATTATTGAGATTTTAGGACTAATAGTTTGAATTTGGGATTAGGAATAGCTAGCTAGTTTGAATTTAGGATTTTAGCTCTAGTTAGATTTTAGGATTTTAGGACTTGTTTGAAATTGTGATTTTAAGACTAGTTTGAATTTGGAATTTAGGACTAGTTTGAATTATACTTGAAATTTTAGGACTACTAATACTTTGAATTTGGGATTTTAGCACTAGTTTGATTTTTGAATTGTAGGAGTACTTTGAATTTGTGATTTTAAGACTAGTTTGAATTTGAAATTTAGGACTAGTTTGAATTATATTTGATATTTTAGGACTAATAGTTTGAATTTGGGACACTATCTAGCTAGTTTGAATTTGAAATTTTAGGGATTTGAATTACAACTTAATTAGAACTTATAATTAATTATTACTTGAATTTACTATAAATTGAACTTAATTAGGAATATGAACTTGAAATGTTGTTGACTTTAATTTATTAGAACTTAATGTTTATTCTTATTAGAACTTGGATTTTATTTGAACTTAATTAGAATTTTGTAGTACTTGAAAATCTTATTGACCTTAATTAATTAGAACTATATATAAATTAATTAGAACTATATTAAACTTAATTAATTTATAATAACTTGAAAACTTAATTAGGAATTAATATAAACTTAATTTTGATCAACTAATTAACTAGAACTTGAACTTAATTTGAACTTAATTAATTAGTATTAATTAATTAAGCTTTAACTTTGTAGATCTTGAACTAATTGAACTTAATTAGACCAAACAAAGCATATTTTGAAGTTGAACTTAGACTTGAACTTGAAATTAGAACTTGAACTTAGAATTTGAACTTGAACTTGAAATTAGAACTTGAACTTGAACTTAGAATTTGAACTTGAACTTCTTGAACTTGAAATTAGAACTTGAACTTGGAACTAATTAGCTTGAATATATAACTAATTAAGTTTAGAAATTAGATATGAACTTGAATTGAAAACTTGAACTTATTAAAACTTGAATATATATATATATATATATAACTAATATTCTTGGATTTAAAGTTTATATTTAACTAATTTTAGAACTTTTCGTGCTAGGCAACTGAGGAAGCTCAACATCTAAAAAAGTTGATACAAGACTATATTGCTTCTTTCATCAAAGTAGGAGATAAGGTTGGTGCTTCTAAATTTCTAAAGTTCAAGTACAATTGTCTTCAATAATGTGTTTGTGTCCATCTAGTATTGATACTTAGCTTTAATTTTGTGATAATTTTTTTGTGTCCATCGAGTGTTTGTTAAGCATAAGTACCAACACTAGTTGATCCTATTGATGACAAAATTGATTTTCTTGCAAGATCGATTTTCTGTCCATCTAGTGTTGATATTAAGCTTTAATTTAGGAATAATGTGTTTGTTAAGCATAAGTACCAACACTAGTTGATCCTATTGATGACAAAATTGATTTTCTTGCAAGATCGATTTGTGTCCATCTAGTGTTGACACTTAGCTTTAAATTTAGAAATAATATATTTGTTAAGCATAAGTACCAACACTAGTTGATCCTAATGATGACAAAATTGATTTTCTTGCCAGATCGATTTGTGTCCATCTAGTATTGATACTTAGCTTTAAAAAGTTGTTAAGTTGTTTAAATAAGTTAAATTAAATAATGTGGTTTTGTTGATGGCTTTAGCTGTTGGAATTAAGTCAAAACTAAACTAGTTCAATTTAAAAAGTTGTTAAGTTGTTTAAATAAGTTAAAATAAATAATGTGGTTTAGTTGGTGGATTTAGTTGTTGTATTAAGTCAAAACTAAACTAGTTAAAGTTGTTATGTTGTTTAAATAAGTTAAAATAAATAATGTGATTTAGTTGGTGTATTTAGTTGTTGGAATTAAGTCAATACTAAACTAGTTAAAGTTATAAAGTTGTTAAGTTGTTTAAATAAGTTAAATTAAATAATGTGGTTTTGTTGATGGATTTAGTTGCTGGAATTAATTCAAAACTAAACTAGTTCAAGTTAAAAAGTTGTTAAGTTGTTTAAATAAGTTAAAATAAATAATGTGGTTTAGTTGGTGGATTTAGTTATTGTATTAAGTCAAAACTAAACTAGTTAAAGTTGTTAAGTTGTTTAAATAAGTTAAAATAAATAATGTGGTTTTGTTGATGGATTAAGTTGTTGGAATTAAGTCAAAACTAAACTAGTTCAAGTTAAAAAGTTGTTAAGTTGTTTAAATAAGTTAAAATAAATAATGTGGTTTTGTTGATGGATTTAGTTATTGGAATTAAGTCAAAATTAAACTAGTTCAAGTTAAAAAGTTGTTAAGTTGTTTAAATAAGTTAAAATAAATAATGTGGCTTAGTTGGTGGATTTAGTTGTTGTATTAAGTCAAAACTAAACTAGTTAAAGTTGTTAAGTTGTTTAAATAAGTTAAAATAAATAATGTGGTTAAGTCAATACTAAACTAGTTTTAGGACTACTACTAGTAAAATTATTATTAAATTTTATTTATAATATAATTGAATATGTATATTTTTGTAGATGGATCATCGTTTGTGGATGTATAATATGCATTATGAAACTGATGTTGGTTTGAAACCTGAGTTTATTGACTATGTTAGAAATTTTATTGAACATACAATGACACTTGACATTTTCAAGAATAATGGATTGGTTAGATGTCCTTGTAGTGCATGTAAGTGCTTAATTTTTTTAAACCAGATACAGTTATGGTTTATTTGTACCGTAATGGATTTAAGCCTAGATATTTTGTATAGATTGATCATGGAGAAAGTGATGGATTGGATGGTATGTTTTATAATTCGATGCCTGTGGATGTATGTAATATGATTGCACCACATGGCCAAATTAGGGTTGAACAGGTTAGGGTTGAACATGATAGGGTTCATGAAATGATCAATGATGCTTTCGAGGTTCAAGGTGGGATGGAACCGGAACAATATTTTGATGAAGCTCCTAATGAAGAAGCAAGACGCTTCTATGATCAATTAGAAGAGTCTAGTCGTCCACTATGTGACGGGAGTCCGCATTCTGCCTTGTCAATTGCGGTTAGATTAATGAATATTAAATTAGACTGGAATGTTCCTAATGCGGCTATGGACTCAATGATTGATCTTTTGGGTGAACTATTAAATCCAGAGTTTAACATACCAAAGAACTTCTATCAAGCAAAGTGTTTGGTGTCCAAGTTAGGATTGACGTATGATAGAATTCATTGTTGTGTTAATGGTTGTATGTTGTTTTACAAGACTGATAGTGAATTAAAAAATTGTAAGTTTTGTGGACATGCTTGTTATAAGAGGACTCCGGCTGGAAAGAATGGTCCCAGTTCAGGCGATGCATTATCTACCTCTCATTCCTAGGTTAAAGAGGTTGTATACATCAATGAGGTCTGCCCCACATATGAGATGGTATCGTGAATATAGAAGGCCGCTGGGTCTCTTGTCTCATCTATCTGATGGTGAAGCATGGAAGCATTTTGATAATGTACATCCTGATTTTGCTAGTGAATCAAGAAATGTTAGATTGGGGTTGTGTTCAGATGGCTTCACACCATTCTCTAATAATGCTTCGCCTTATTCATGCTGGCCGGTATTTCTTACTCCGTATAATCTTCCTCCTGAAATGTGCATGACCAGTCCCTACTCTTTCTAAGTTGTGTTTTTCCAGGTTCCCGTAATCTAAAAAGTTTGATTGATGTCTATCTACAACCATTGATAGATGAGCTCAAACAATTGTGGTTTGAAGGCATTTTGACTTATGAGATATCAACTAAGCAGAATTTCGTTATGCGTGATTCTTTAATGTGGACTATTAATAATTTTCCTGCATACATGATGTTGTCTGGTTGGATGACAGCTGGAAAGCTAGCATGTCCGTATTGCATGAAAAATAGTAAGGCATTCACTTTAAAGCATGGCAGAAAAAATACATGGTTTGATTGTCATCGCCAGTTCTTGCCAATAGACCACGAGTTTAGAAAGATGAAAAATGTATTTAGGAAAAATAAGGTTGAAAGTTACCCCCCACCTCCATTACTCACAGGACATCAAATTTGGGAGAGAGTTTCTCAATTACCTAAAGTTACAGAAGCTTCACCTTCTAGACTTCCTGGATATGGTGTTGAACATAATTGGACCAAACAAAGCATATTTTGGGAATTGCCATATTGGAAGGACAATCTGCTACGACATAATCTAGATGTGATGCACATTGAAAAAAATTACTTTGGCAATTTGTTTAACACAGTGATGGATGTTAAGGGTAAGACAAAAGACAATCCAAAAGCCAGAATGGACATAAAAGAATATTGTAGGAGAAAAGAGTTATGGTTGCAGGAATTACATAATGGTAAAATAGTTAAGCCCAAAGCCAGCTTTTCATTCACATTGGATGAGAAACGTGAAATTATTGAGTGGGTTAAAAATTTGAGGATGCCGGAGGGCTATGCTTCGAATTTAGGAAAGCAGGCAGATATGAATGAAGGAAAATTGATAGGTATGAAAAGTTATGATTTTCATGTGTTCATGGAAACTTTAATTCCTATCGCTTTTAGCCATCTACCCGGAAGGATATGTAAACCAATCACAGAGATAAGTCTTTTTTTAAAGATTTGTGTTCTGGAAAGTTGTTGGAGAGTAGTTTAGACAGGATGGAGGAAAATATTCTTGTTATTACTACTAAGTTGGAGAAGATATTTCCATGTGGTTTCTTTGATGTGATGGAGCATCTTCCAATTCACCTTGTACAAGAGGCCCGCCTCGGAGGTCCGATTCAAACAAGATGGATGTATCCGTTTGAGAGGTATCCATTTGAAATATTCACTAAGTTATATATATTTGTCAAGTCTTTTATATATAACATATTTATACATATATACATGCAGAAAAATTGGCAGTTCGAAGCAAATGATTAAGCAAAAGGGAAGGATCATTTGTTCAAGGTCATATTGGGAGAGAAACTGATGATTTTTATTCTTATTACTTTGGTGATGATGTGTCATGTAGGAGAAACAGGCCCAATCGCAATGATGAAGGCGATATTGATCCTTTATTTCTGTTGATATCAATTTTTAATCAAAATGGTCGAGGATCTAAAAAGCGTGGAAAGCGAGGCTTCACTGATATGGAAATGCAATCAGTTGTGACACATATTTTGCTTAATTGTCCAGAGATTCAACCATATGTCAAGTAAGTGTTAAAAATATGTTATTAAATTACATACTAATAAGTGATCATTAACTAACGAAATACTTGAATGTAAAATGATCAGCTTGTTTGTAAACACATGGGGTAATGAAGTCATCTATACAAAAATTTTCAAATGGCTGAGAAACTATGTAAGTGTGCAATCACTAAGTATTTAATAATATATTCATGTTATACTAAATTATATTACTTGAAATAACAATCATGTAGGTTTACGATGAATACTCAAGTGTCCAACATTTGCAATTAGTGAAAGAAGTAGCACTTGGACCTGAATCTCAAGTATTGACAATGAATAAGTACTGTGTAAATGGTTTTAAGTTTCAAACTGAAGAAGTTTCTAGGAACAAGAAAATAAATAATAGCGGTGTCTACATACAACGTGATGTTGATGGTACTGGTCAAACTATTGAATATTATGGTGTCATTCAAGAGATTATTGAAGTGAGGTATTCAGGTTGGCAT